>OU612058.1:55082646-55749923 GCA_914767635.1 Melanostoma mellinum
ACATCTGGGATGCAGCACTATAAAAATTTTAATAATGACTGGAACGGCAAAAGGAGAAAACGTTTTGATTACCCGTTTTCCTTAAATTCCCACTGATTTGTCATTATAATTAAGGCCCAGACGCTTTAAGTTGCAGGTATTCGTCTAGAAAAAAATATCATGGCAACTTTATGTGGCAGAGTCACGTGTATCAATTCCATAAAACCTTTTTATTTCGCAAAAGATGAAAAAAAAAGAACGTCATGTGCAAACATATATGTACTTAAATAATATAATATAACAATAGTTTACTAAAACGCATGCGTGCTGCCGAAAGTCACTATTCCACGCGGACGAAGTCGCGGGCACAGCTAGTATAAAATAAAGACACTGAAAATTTGAATGAAAATGGTTTTTTTAAATCCCTTTTTAAATTTTCCACTTTTTTTAAAAATAAATGAGTTTTTTGAAAATAAAATATATAAGTCTCAAGACCTTGCAAGAAGATGTTGTGACAAAAAGTTTGAAAAAAATCAAAGGCATAGTTTTGAAAATATAAAAGAAAACAGGTCTTTTTTTAAATTAGTAAATTGGTTTTCAAAAAACCTGTACTATAAATTAAACTAGTTCTCAAAAGGTGCATTCTCGTTTACGGTTCCGGTATTCAATAGCGCTTAGGTTAGGTTAGGTTAGGTGGAAGTGGCTGTCAGTCAATGAGTACATTGCCTAACACACTTAGGCCGCAAGGGCCCATTGTGATACCACAGAGATCAGCAAGTTAATCACCTACTGATCTTAGAAACCCGATGTAAGATTAACGAGTTGATCACCCATTTATCTCCCATTACGGGAATAGCCGGTTAATCACCCGCTAGTCGAATCACGCAAAACTTTTAGGGTATATGTAAGCTAAGTCGCTAGTACCATCGAAGAAGAATTCACCGAGATGAGTTTTCGCTCCTATGAAGTAGTGCGGGGCATGAGCAAAGAAAGTGTTGAACGGTTTCTTCCTCTTCTTCGTCCATGCAGCTTCTGCAGAAATCATTGGAAAACACTCCAAGTCTTTTGGCGTGTCTCCCTATTAGACAGCGTCCCGTAAGAACATCTATGATAGAACCTAGACACAGATGGTTCAGGGCCAACAAACTCTTTGATCGTTTTGAGTCTACACACGGCCAAACTTTAAATAGCGCTTACATTTTTACTATTTACCTTATTCCAACCAAGGTCACCATTCAAAATCGTTTTTGCTTAGTGTTCCAACTCCAAACAACGGTTTTAAGTGTTTTACATTGTTAAATCTTTCTAAAAAAACAAAACACGGGGAAAATATCAACTAGGTTACCTCAAACATACTAGCTGTAAGTTTTGAAGAAAATTAGTCTAGCGATTCAGGCTATACATCCATATTCGGAAAGACAGACAGACAGAATCGCTGGAGGCACTTTTTTGTTATCACAATACGATACACCTTGGATGTGAGGGCTTGTAAAGGATAACAACATTTTCTTACTGTCCTTGATCGTCACGACTCATGAATAATTACTGGTGGCATTACTAATTAATTTGGGTATCTAATCTCGCAGCTTTTGTATCTTTGTCTTCTTATTCTCAAAATTTTAAATAAAAATTAATAATTTGTTTACAACTAAACTATCAACTGATCAAAGGCCTTAAGGGTTTCTGAAAAATGATAACTGTTAGGAGATATTAACTTGTTTAATAAAATTCAACTTCCATTTTTGTCACAGCTAAACGATTCCAGCAATGGATTTTACTACTAAACAGTAAACACATAAGAAATCAATTTCTTTGACGAAAGTAATTTAATTGAATGCAAAGGAATGCGTATATTTACGGAACATAGAAAACAAATTATTATATCCGTATAACTATTTTTATCTGTGCATCTATGCACTACTACTTACCTACCTAAACTATACACTAGGATGTAAAGAGGAACATTTTTTGTTTGTTTGATTGTATGTTAGTAAGCCTTAAACCAACTAAGTCGATTTGAATGAAATTTGAAGCAGTTATGGTGGAGCCAAGGAAGTAACATAGGCTTAATTTCATTTTCATATTGCTTCATGAACGGAAACGGAAACGTATACGGGAACTCATGAACTATTTGGTGCCGTGACATTGTGCCAAGCGACATTATGCCAAATGTAGAAATTTGGCACAATGACGCTTTTGCGAAGTGACATTGGGCCAAACATTAGGGTTTGGTATAATGACGCTTTGTAGAAGTGCCATGGGGCCAAATTAGCTAGTGACATTGCGCCAAATGTAGAAATTTGCATCATTTCGCTCATCTATGCTTACAGTCCTTTGCGACATGACTAAAAGGATTATTGGCTTAATGACATCTAAGAAACTCCCACGCTTATCATTCATAGTGTGAAGGTCTGATGTATTCAATTGCTTTGCTTTTGAGCATAAGATAAAGTAATAGTAAGAAATTCGCACGTGTGTGTAAAAGATGTGTTCTTACTTAGTTTAAGTGATAATTCATGGTGGTTTTTGATCTCCAGTTGTGTTTTTATGGAAAATATAAAGTAAAGATATAAATTAAAGAAATATTTGTAATTTTCTTAGGTTTTATTTAATCAAATAAACTTATCACAACTTTTAATTTAAAGATTCGACGCGTTTCGAAATTAAAATTTCATCTTCAGGTGTTTCGCCTTTCAACTGATTTAGTCTTTTGTTTAGCTTATAGGTTTCGCTATTGTTGTCCATCTATCCAAAACGAATTCAAAAAACTTAACATAAAAGTGTCATACAAAACAAACAACACATTAAAGAATATTCTACAGGCAAAAAAGAATACAGACATAAAACAACAATCGGGCGTTTATAAAATAAAATGCAATGATTGCAACAAATATTATATTGGACAGACTGGAAGAACTTTCTACGATAGATTCCAAGAACATAGACCAAAACAGAACACAAAATCCAATTATGCTTTACATTTATTAGAGTCTAATCATAATTACACAGATTTCGATACGAATTTGCAGCCTTTGCACCTATGCAAGAAAGGAAGGGCACTCGACGCACTAGAGGAGTTCGAGATTTACAAAGCACACAAGATAGAAAAGGACAAACTATTGAACGACAAATTAATTTTCAAGACAAACGCACTATTTGACACTGCACTTAAACAACAAAAAATCACCATTAGATAACAAAGAAGATTAAACAAAACAAAAACAACGATCAGAAAAACTAAAATTAGACAGATAAAAGAGACAACAATAGCGAAACCTATAAGCAAAACAAAAGACTAAATCAGTTGAAAGGCGAAACACCTGAAGATGAAATTTTAATTTCGAAACGCGTCAAATCTTTAAATTAAAAGTTGTGATAAGTTTATTTGATAAAATAAAACCTAAGAAAATTACAAATATTTCTTTAATTTATATCTTTACTTTATATTTTTAAGTGATAAGCTTAAAATAAAATCTGCAGCCGCCGCCGCCACCGCCTTCAGTAGAGAAAATGAAGCTAAAAGCGAAGCGGAAAAAAATTTGGCAAGGGGAGTATGGGTTCAGAACAAAAACCCATACTCCCCTTACCAAATTTTTTCCCGCTTCCCTTTTAACTTCGTTTTCGGTAGGCTGGAGATTTTTTTAAGTTCATCACTTATATTTTAAAATTGAACTTAGTAAGAACACATCTTTCACACACACACGTGGGAGTTTCTTACTATTACTTTATCTTATGCTCAAAAAAAAAAAAAAAACATTCCATCGTTTCAAATGATTTTTTAGTTTCTTAATCAAGTTATTAGTTTATGATTAGTCAGTTATTTACTTTTTTATTAACAAGAGATCTGTATTTTCATAGACTTATCCATTTGTATAGTTCTTATGACTCACAAATCTGGGCAAGTGTATCTTCATTTGTTTCGTTATATTGAAAAACCGGAAAAAAGCGTCTTGGAACCAATTTGGCCTAATGACGCTTTACAAATGCGACACTGTACCAAACGCTAATGTTCGGCCCAATGTCGCTTTACCAATACGTCATTGTGCCAAATTTCTGCATTTGGCATAATGTCGCTTGGCACAATGTCACGGCACCGAACTATTTGAACGATTTTAAAAATTGTTTCGTCGTTAGAATGCTACATTATAGCTATATAGTAACGGAGACTATATATTTCATATAAGAAGTCCCACGGAACGTAAACGTAAAAGGGAAATGAAAAACTGCTGGACATATTTTCGATATTCTTTCAACATTTAGATCATAAGAGGCTACAATATCCCTCAGTGACAAGGATTATATTTCGATTTCAGCCCTTTATTGCAAGCTTAGCAGAAAGATGAGAAACCAAAAGCTTCCAAGTTCGAGCAACGCAACTTATTTCGTGACGAACATTTCACTTTATCTCTGAAAGTATACCTCATATTATATACATATATGTAAATGTATACATATCTGCATCTAATAGAGGCATAGTGTGTTGTTGTTATAGATACAGATCACAGTAGCGGCGCGGCAGCGCGGAAAAACCGCACTCATGTGCAGTAACACGAAAACACGACAAAACGTAAATGTGTATATTTTACGCAAGTTCGTAGTATTTCTGAAGCATATAGTCTTGATCAATATTCGTTTAAGAAAAAAGTTGTATAATCAGCGAAGCTAGGTGTTGATACAGGCTGTTTTTGTCTTTCTGTACCTACAATATAAATAAATATCAGACCTCTTTTTTGTTTTTTTCTTTTTTTTTAGTAGGTATTTCATTTATTTATTTTGTTAATTTTCTGATCTATTATTTGATAACGAAAGCAAAGGCGAAACAGCAATTGATAGTATCCCACTTTCATTTCGACACTATCAAATAATTTTAGCACTTTTAATAAATAGTTGTATACGGATATAATGATTTGTTTTCTATGTCCCTTAAATATATGTATTTCCTTGCATTTGATTCAATTACTTTAGTCAAAGGAGTTCCGAAAGTCCTACTTTAAACAATTTCGGTGACTTTATGTAAGCACGCGTACTTCTCATTGGGCTCTAATAATTTATGCTTTCAAAACAATTGTTGGGGTCAGAAAAATCAGGATTTCATATACATTATGTACCTTCCCAAAAAACCAGAGTCAAAAGTTCAAAATCTATAGTTCTCATGTGCTTCATTGTTATCGTTCAGCTAAAACTTGAGTTGAGTAAAAGATCACACTATCGCAGAAGCTTTTTTTTCTTGATTATCTTTCACAGCGTAAAGTATAAATTGGTTAGAATCAATATTTGAGTTTAGTGCTAGCTGAAATTTTGTCAACGACAGACGTGATTAAAGAAAAGAAACTGCACAATGGAGTCAAGATGGTTTTGTCTGGTGGCGCTTTTAGTTATCGGCGTTGGGGTAAGTTATTAGATTTTTATAATTATTTTACAATTGAATTACTTATCTCCATTCGATTCCCTTAAGACCTGCCACGCAGTCCCCGTAGACACTGATGAAGACAAGGCTAGAAACTTTGCTACTGATTCCTCGAAAAACATGATCAAATACTATGACGAATTAGTTAGATACCAATTTGGAATTGATAACAAAGATGAAGACTTTGTAAATGAATTTTTCGCAAATGTGACCAGAGAAGAAGTTAACCTTGTAAAAGAATCTATGAAGTTTGACTACAAAAACTTTAAAGATGAGGAACTCCAATACTTATTCGGCGAATTAAGAACGTTTGCCGGTCTTTATATTCTTGGAGTAAACGCTTCTGATGTGATCTATTCTGAACTGTATGAGCTTGATAGACTAAGCTACGAAAAGGATATCCATAGCTATGAGGATGAGAATATTACTGTATCCTATTTCCCGGACGTTCAAAATATTATTGCGAGAAGCAATGATTCTAACGAAATTATACACTACTGGAGCGCATGGAGGGACATTAATTCACAATGGGCAGTTGAAAAATTCAACACTCTGGTCCAAGGCATACGTGATGCTGCCAATATAACGGGTAAGTAAGCTTTCAGCCTCCACCTTAAAGAAGTTAAATATTTTCGAAGAAGTAAATCTGGAGACAACACCTTCCTTAGCATTTGAGAGGCTTTTTTCTTAGCGGTAAGGTAAAAAAATGATATTAAGTTGGGTGATTCGATGCTCGTTCCAAGAAACCTATAATAAACTTTTCAAATTAAAACTCTTTTCAGAAATTTCAGCTTACGACTGGTGGATGGGGGACTACGATCTTAAGGAAATGGAAGACGTTATGACCCAAATTACACCATTCTATAAAGAAATGCATGCCTTCATCCGCAACAAATTGCTCCAAAAATACGGCGATGAGGTTGTTGATCCCGATGGACTCATATCCGACAATCTTTTCCGACAAGTTATAGCACAAGCGTGGACAAATGGTAGCGTAATCGATGATATCTACCCTCACGAAGACCTTCCACCATACGATTCCATTCTTGAGAAAAACGAATTTGACACTTTGACGCTGTACAAGATGGCTGATCAGTTCTACCAGTCCCTGGGATTTGATCCCATTCCAGATGACTTCTGGGGAACAAGACTTCGAATGAGAAAATCTGAGGACGAAGGCGATTGCAAGCCAACAATTTATAAATTAACATCCAATATCTACATGGAGTTCTGTCAGAAAATGGACTTTAGGAAATTCCTTCAAGCGCACGGTTACATGGGAGAGCTTTACTACACTAAAGAGAAAGCTGGTCTTCCTATTTACTACTTTGGTTCACCCAACCTGGAGTATCCCGTTGGAGAAGCTGTTATATTATCTGCTTCTACTCCAAAACACTTGAATAATGTGGGAATAGTAACTGATTTTGAATTTACCGATGAGGTTCTGATGAATCGACTCGTGAGACTAGTATGTTAACGGCTGATGGTTGGATAGTTCAAAACTTAACTGACATGATATTGCTTTTTCAGAGTATTCACACTATTCTCAACATTCCGATGTACTACGTTCATACTAAAGTAATGGCTGATTTGCTTTCGGGAGCTGTTGAATTTGCAGACCTCAATAAACACTATTGGAAACTCATGGATCGATATGTTGGTGTTGGACCACCAATATTACGTAACGAGTTTGAAGGTTTCGATTTCCCATATAATTTTTACACTGAGCTGCATGAAAATCGACAGGCTAGGTAAGTTGCTAATCTCAAATGTGGCTTCAAATTTCAATTTGTATTTAATTGTAGAAAATTCTATACTGAGGTGTTGGGCTATCAGTTCTACAAAAAGATGTGCTCTATCAGTGAACAGTATCCAGATGACTCTTTGCGAAACTGCGATTTCTATGGCAGTAAGGAAGTTGGCGATGCTTTGAAGTAAGTACATGTCATGGTTTAACTTAATCAGGCTTTGAAATATTTGTTTTATTTAAACAGAAAAATGATGAAATTGGGTTCTTCGAAACCGTTTCATCAAGTACTAGCAACATTTTTACCAGACGATGCGAAGTTGAATGCAGACAGTCTATTGGAGTACTATCGCCCTGTTCTGAACTTTGTGACTGAAAAGAACTATGAAGCAGATCTTAAGACTGGCTGGACCCATGCCGACATGAGTATGTAACTTTCCATATAACAAACATACATTCAGTATATTATTGTTATTAAATTAAAATTATTCTAGAAGTAAATATCGTTAAACTACCATCGGAAGCAGGTGCTGATGAGAGTTAAGTTTAATGTTTAGAGGACCCGAGCTAGTTGAAGTGCTGAATGTAAAATGAGATGAATTTGTCTGATTAAAACATCAAATAATAAAACGAAAAAGTAGTAAAAGCTTAATTCTTAAATTTGCAGTTTTATATTTTTCTTTCAATTAAGAATATCTAGAAAAGATAAGCACAATTATTTGCCAGAATCCCCCAAAAACTTAAAAAAGTAATGATATTGCGGTATTATTTTTAAAAATGAGCGACGGTCATTGAAGTTAGATCAGAAGAATCATTTTAATATCCTTAAACAGCTTTTTGTGTATAACTAAGGATATCATCTCCGGGAACCACTGGAAATCAGTTTGAAGAAACTCTTCTCTTAACCTCTATGCGGACGATGTTTAATTGCATTCTTTAAAACCAACGGCTTGTTTCGTTGAATATTAAGGTATGTTCTAGGTAGAATGGTACCTATGTTTGTTAATCAAAAAAAAAAAAGAAGAAAAGTAGTTCACGTTTAAAGTAATGTAAATTTCGCATAGAGTGCCAGAAATAAAAACTTAACCTGACTCCACTCTTTTTGAGAGCAAACTAATAATTGTTTCTACCGTAAAAAATTTTGGATTTGTCATCTCTTAAAACTTGCCGCGATATAGCTAACCACAAAAATCATGACATGCGAAAAATCAATTGATGCCTGCTTGAATTATGGATTGCTGTGCCTTACTTCTACCGAGATTAGACAACACTTCTAGTTCTTCTATCTTTGATTTTGCCACATATAACCGATGCCCAAAATGTATTCTGTAAATTTGATTCTCTAGCTTAGGGTAAATTTAAAGTTGCTTAATACTGGTATTTGAATTCTTCGCACCATTTTTTGTGTATGTAATCAAAATGCGGAATTAACTACCAATTAATATATAAATTATTTTGCACAATAGACGCTTCACAGTAGCGGCGCGGCGAAGCGGCACTCATATGCAGTATCACGAAAACACGACAAAGGAAATGACGCAAATTCGTAGTATTTCTGAAGCATAGTCTTGATCAATATTCGTTTAAGAAAAAAGTTGTGTAATCAGCGAAGCTAGGAGTTAGATACAGGCTGTTTTTGTCTTTCTGTACCTACAATATAAATAAATATTAGACCTCTTTTTATTTTTTTTTTTTTTTTTAGTAGGTATTTCATTTATTTATTTTGTTAGTTTTCTGATCTATCATTTGATAACGAAAGTATTGAACATAACTGTTTTGTAATTTAATTTTATCCAAAATGGCGAAACAGCAATTAACAGCATCCCACTTTCTTTTCGACACTATCAAATAATTTTAGCACTTTTAATAAATAATTGTACAAATATAATGATTTGTTTTCTATGTCCCTTAAATATATGTATTTCCTTGCATTTGATTCAATTACTTTAGTCAAAGGAGTTCCGAACGTCCTACCTTAAACAATTTCGGTTACTTTATGTAAGCACATGTACTTCTCATTGGGCTCTAATGATTTATGCTTTCAAAACAATTGTTGGTGTCAGAAAAATCAGGATTTCATATACATTATGTACCTACCCAAAAACCAGAGTCAAAAGGTCAAAATGTATAGTTCTCATGTGCTTCGTTGTTATCGTTCAGCTAAGACCTGAGTTGAGTAAAAGATCACACTATCGCAGAAGTTTTTTTTTTTTTCTTGATTATCTTTCACAGCGTAAAGTAAAAATTGGTTAGAATCAATATTTGAGTTTAGTGCTAGCTGAAATTTTGTCAACGACAGACGTGACTAAAGAAAAGAAACTGCACAATGGAGTCAAGATGGTTTTGTCTGGTGGCGCTTTTAGTTATCGGCGTTGGGGTAAGTTATTTGATTTTTATAATTATTATAAAATTGAATAACTGACTTCCGTTCGATTCTCTTTAAGATCAGCCACGCAGTCCCTGTAGACACTGATGAAGACAAGGCTAGAAACTTTGCTACTGAGTCCTCGAAAAACATGATCAAATACTATGACGAATTAGCTAAATACCAATTTGGAATTGAAAAAAAAGATGAAGATTTTGTAAATGAATTTTTCGCAAACGTGACCAGAGCAGAAGTTAATGTTGTAAAAGAATCTATGAAGTTTGACTACAAAAACTTTAAAGATGAGGAACTCCAATACATGTTCGCCGAATTAAGAAAGCTTGCCGGTCTTTATATTCTTGGAGTAAACGCTTCTGATGTGATCTATTCTGAATTGTATGAGCTTGATAGACTAAGCTACGAAAAGGATATCCAAAGCTATGAGGATGAGAATATTACTGTATCCTATTTCCCGGACGTTCAAAATATTATTGCGAGAAGCAATGATTCTAACGAAATAATATACTACTGGAACGCATGGAGGGACATTAATTCAAAATGGGCAGTTGGAAAATTCAACAATTTGGTCCAAGGCATACGTGATGCTGCCAACTTAACTGGTATGTATGCTTTCAGTCTCCGCCTTAAAGAAGTTAAATATTTTCGAAGAAGTAAATCTGGAGACAACACCTTCCTTAGCATTTGAGAGACCTTCTTTCTAGCGGTTAGGTAAAAAAATTATATTGAGTTGGGTGATTCGATGATCGTTCCAAGAAGCCTATAAAAAACTTTTCAAATTTAAACTCTTTTCAGAAATGTCAGCCTACGACTTCTTTATGGAGAACTATGATCTTAAGGAAATGGAAGACGTTATGACCCAAATTACACCATTCTATAAAGAAATGCATGCCTTCATCCGCAACAAATTGCACCAAAAATACGGCGATGAGGTTGTTGATCCCGATGGACTCATATCCGATCACCTTTTTCGACAAGTTATAGCACAAGCGTGGACAAATGGGAGCATAATCGATGACATCTACCCTCACGAACAACTTCCACCATACGATTCCATTCTTGAGAAAAACGAATTTGACACTTTGACGCTGTACAAGATGGCTGATCAGTTCTACCAGTCCCTTGGATTCGATCCCATTCCAGATGACTTCTGGGGAACAAGACTTCGAATGAGAAGTTCTGAGGACGTAGGCGATTGCAAGCCAACAACTTATGGCTGTACATCATCAAATATCTTCATGGAATTCTGTCAGAAAATGGACTTTAGGAAATTCCTGCAAGCACACGGTTACATGGGACACTTTTACTCCAAAAGAGAGAAAGCTGGTCTTCCTGTTTTCTACTTTGAATCACCAAATGTGGAGCATCCCGTTGGAGAAGCTGTTATATTATCTGCTTCTACTCCAAAGCACTTGAATAATGTGGGAATAGTAACTGATTTTGAATTTACCGATGAGGTTCGGATGAATCGACTCGTGAGACTAGTATGTTAACGGCTGATGGTTGGATAGTTCAAAACTTAACTGACATGATATTGCTTTTTCAGAGTATTCACACCATTCTCAACATTCCGATGTACTACGTTCATACTAAAGTAATGGCTGATTTGCTTTCGGGAGCTGTTGAATTTGCAGACCTCAATAAACACTATTGGAAACTCATGGATCGATATGTTGGTGTTGGACCACCAATATTACGTAACGAGTTTGAAGGTTTCGATTTCCCATATAATTTCTACACTGAGTTGAATGACAATCGACAGGCTAGGTATGTTGTCAATGTCAATAGTGGCTTCAAATTTTGATATATATTTGATTGAAGAAAGTTCTATACTGAGGTGTTGGGCTATCAGTTCTACAAAAAGATGTGCTCTATCAGTGGACAGTATCCAGAAGACTCTCTGCAAAACTGTGATTTCTATGGCAGCAAGGAAGTTGGCGATGCTTTGAAGTAAGCAAATGTCCTGGTTTAACTAAATGAGGTTTTAAAATATTATTTTAACAGAAAAATGGTGAAATTGGGTGTGTCGAAACCGTTTCATCAAGTACTAGCAACATTCTTACCAGATGATGCGAAGTTGAATGCAGACAGTCTATTGGAGTACTATCGCCCTGTTCTGAACTTAGTGACTGAAAAGAACTATGAAGCAGATATAAAAACTGGCTGGACCCACGCCGACATGAGTACGTAACTTTCTACATGACAAACATACATCCAGTTATTGACATTAAATTAAAATTATTCTAGAAATTAATATCGTTAAATTACCATCGGAAGCAGATGCTGGTGAGAGTTAAGTTTGATGTTTAGAGGACCCGAGCTGGTAGCATTGCTGAATATAAAATGAGAAGAATTTGTCTGAATAAAACTTCAAATATTAAAACGAAAGATAGAGTAGTAAAAGCTTAATTTTTATGCAGTTTTATATTTTTCTTTCAATTAGGAATATCTAGAAAAGATTTAAGGTATGTGTTCGTTTCAGCAGATTACGACCAAATATGGCCGCACAATTATTTGCCAGAATCCCCCAAAAACTTAAAAAAGTAATGATATTGCGGTATTATTTTTAAAAAATGAGCGACGGTCATTGAAGTTAGATCAGAAGAATCATTTTAATATCCTTAAACAGCTTTTTGTGTATAACTAAGGATATCATCTCCGGGAACTATTGGAAATCAGTTTGAAGAAACTCTTCTCTTTATCTCTATGCGGACGATGTTTAATTGCATTTTTAAAACCATCGGCTTGTTTCGTTCAAATTAGGGTATGTTCTAAGTAGAATGGTACCTATGTATATGTTTGTTGATAAAAAAAAAGTAGTTCACGTTTAAAGTAATGTTAATTTCGCATAGAGTGCCAGAAATAAAAACTAGACCTGACTGCACTCTTTTTGAGAGCAAACTTATAATTGTTTCTACCTCAAAAATCTTGGATTTGTCATCTCTCAAGACTTGTCGCGATATAGCTAATCACAGAAATCATGACATGCGAAAAATCAATTGATGCCTGCTTGAATTATGGATTATTGTGCCTTACTTCTGCCGAAATAAGACAACAACACTAGTTCGTCTATTTTTAATTTTGCCACATATAACCTATGCCCAAAATGTAAACTGTAACTTTAATTCTATGTAGCTAAGGGGTTAATTAAAAGTTGCCTTCGTTGTTCGAACCCCAACATATGCTAAAATGTTTTTCCTCTGGTATCGTCTTTCGGGAGGAATTAGCAAGTTCTCAATTAGTGAATTCATTGCCATGAAAAGCGCTTTCTCAATTAGCCGTTTGGAACCGGCAGAAAATTGTAGGTCCGCTCTTTTCCGTCACTAGGCATGGTTGTGAGAAATGCGCTAGGCCCTGGGATCCTTGCTAAACTGAGCCACCCTATTTATTTATTTTTTTTATTTATTTCAACGATTAAACGCTTTTTAAGAACCTTTATGCTGATTACAGCTTAATACCGGTATTTGAATTCTTCGCACCTTTTTTTGCTTGCGATCAGGTACTATAAGACAAGTTTTGCAATCGTGCAGATAAAAAATTTTGAGATAACAATGAAACATAACATTACGATGATAGAGAGAATACGAAAAGTGGGTCCTATAGGTACTATACAATTCTGTCTGTCTGTCTGTCTGTCTGTCTGTCTGTATGTCCAATAAACCGATTTGTTTCAAAATTTGCAGTTAGGGTCTGTGCAGCAGCCTACAGTAGGGATTTTGGAATTGAGTCTCTAGGTGTACCTGCCATAAAACAGATTTGATAATATGTACTTATTTTTCTCGAAAACGGCTCCAATGATTTCGATAAAATTTTATGTGAAGGATTAATTTTGGATTGTTTTTCTTATGATGTAAAATTTTTTAAAAGCCTAAAAACGGTACCTCCCATAGTACCGTTTTTTTTAAGACCGACAATGGCTGACACGATCTTGACGAAATTTTGGATTTAAAAGTCGTAAGCTGCTTAAGAAAGACAGCATATCAATATTTAAAAAAAAAATTAGTTTTAAAAATTTTTATAATTTTTTTATAAGAAATTTTATAATTTTTTTATAAAAATTTTGATTTCTGGAAATATTTTTAAAACTATAACTTTTATTATTTTCAAATTTTTTGTCAAAATATTTTTTAACATATACTTGCATACTTGAATTTAAAAAAAAAAACAGTTTTCCATAAATAGTGAAAAATAAAAAACCGTTTTATGAAAAAACTGGTCCAACGATTTTGATTAAATTTTCGTCATTCATATATATTAGCAATATATATACATATATTGCTACCTAAGCTAGTCTGGTCTGATTGCAGAGCGGAAAGCGAAAGGTACCGTACCGTCAGCTCGAATATGCCTTGCAAAATCAATAAGTAGATAACTTGGACAAAATAGAAGCAGTGATCAAATCATCGCATATAGCGGAAACTCGGAACAGAAGAAGTACGAAACATGACGTAGAACAGTGGTTTGATAGAGAATGCCAAGAAGCAAGGAATCAGTCTTTTGAATATTTGCGGCTTCTGCGGGGTTCAAATAGTAGTGTTCACAGAATGCAGTACATTGAGGCCAAATATCAAATTGATATGCCAAAAGAAAAAGAAACTTCATAATGAAATGGAAGCGCAGAAATTGGCAAGATGCAAAAGATGCGTTTTGGAAACTGGCTTAGAAGCAAAATGGAAGGAAGTTCAAAATAAGCGCAAAACTTAATTCGTTAACCCTTTTTGGTAATTTTAAGAGCGATGGAAAAAGGAAACGAAGTAGACGTCATCGCCACAGATTTCAGCAAAGTTTTTGACAAAATTTCTCACTCTGTAATCCTCTTTAAACTTTCTTTCCTCGGATTTAGTCCTATCCAACTCAAGTGGATCTCTTCATATCTTGACAACCGCCAATATAGAGTTCGTTTCCGTTCCATTTGTGGCTACCTTCGGTGTCCCCAAGGCAGCCATTTTGGAAAACTCTTTTTCTTCCTGGCCATTAATGACGTCGAAAAAGTCATCCAAAATTCTTCTATCTCACTTTACGCGAATGAAGCTAAAATATTCAAAGTCATCACCTCCGATCGAGATTCTCTCCAGCTTCAAAATGACCTCGATTCATTCGTCTTTTGGTGTTCTAAAAACTTCCTTGAGTTAAACATTGCCAAATGCGAAGCAATAACTTTTTCTCGTAAAAGTAATAAACCTCTCCCCCAGATCCTATCATCTTCAGAACATTTCTATAAACCGTGCGCAGTTTATCCGAGATTTAGGAGTTCTTTGCGAGAGCGAATCAAATTTTCGTTCTCATATAGACGAGGTAATATCAAGAGCTAATTCCGCCCTTGGTTTAATCAAGAGATGGTCCAAAGAGTTCCACAAACAACTTGTTACGAAATCGCTCTATATTGCCTATGTTCACTCTCTCCTAGAGTATGCTTCGCAAGTATGGGCTCCTTATCAAGCGGTTCACATCTCAAGGATCGAAAGTGCTCAACATCGTTTTCTGCTGTTTTCCCTTCGGGATCTCTACGATGTTAGAAACTTTCTCACCCTGCCTCCTTACCGCGAACGTCTCGCAATCATTAATCTCCACTCCCTAGAAAACAGAAGTAATGTCTTTGACATCATTTTCATTCACCAACTTCTTACTGGTAACACTGACTGCTCCCCCCTTTCAGACCTTATTTCTTTCAACACTATAATTCCCGAAACGTAAGATCATCCCGATTTTTTTCCCTCCTGCTCATCGTACATCCTATGGTCTCAACGAACCCTTAACCCGCATGATGAGTAAGATTAATTCTGTTCCTTTTCTTTTCGACCTCAATCTTCCAAGCCCTTATCTGAAAGTCCTCCTTTTAAACCATTTCTCATCCTTGTAGTTAGTTTTAGTTAGTTTTAACTAGTTTAGGTTAAGTTATTTTAAGCTTGTATTAAGCCAATAAATGGGGCGGTAGCCCCACCAAAATTAAAATTAAAATTACTAAATCCACCCATACCAATATTCTGCACCGGGACTCGTAAATAATACCTTAGATCGGCCTATATCCACCGAAGAAGCTAAACTGGCTTTGATCAGACTAAAAGACGGTAAAGCGGCAGAGTCGGACAGAATACCAGTTGAATTTTACAACTGGTGCCTTCTATGAAAATCTAACAATCGTGTTCAATATTGTCTTTGATTCTGAATTCACACTACATCAATTTAAGGAAGCACTGATTTTCCCCATACTTAAAAAAGGAAGTGCTGATCCTGCAAATTAATGGGGGCATTTCGTTTCTAGGTATATGCATGAAAGATACTTTAATGGTTGTTGTTCAAAAGATTAATATCTTTAGATACTTGATTTAAATGATTCATCAACAGAACAATGTTGTCCTTCATTTCTCAATTTGATCAAAACAATTATTCACATGAATATATCAAGAAACAATCAAAATAGTTTCGTCATAACATCTGTTTGTGTTCCACATATGAATTTTAAAAACAGCTAAACTGATTTGTATGCAATTTTCAAGTTGTATATTCCGTAACTTTTTAGACAATTTTCGAATAAATTCAATGTTGAAAAGATGCATAAGAAATTAAAAATTAAATTAAATTTATAAAAAAAACTATTCTAAAAAGACTCCCGTTCCCGTGAGAATATGTGGATGAATTATAGTTAAAGTTCCTAGGGGATAGTGCAGCATTCTAACGGTGGAAGAATTTTTGAAATCGGTGCTGTAGTTTCAAGGCTCCCTTTTACATTCCCGTTCACGTTAAAATATAGTGATAAAATATTTGGCCTATGTCCTTCCTCATGTTCGAAACTATCATTTTGAGCCTGCGCAGCTCTGGGCACTGGCACTGGGGGATGGTCTCATAGTGATGAATTTGGGGTCCGCTATGCAAACTTCATTTGGTGAAGATGTTTCTTAAGAGAGCAGTGGCCGATTAATATAGTCATTTTCTATTATGTTTCAGTAGGAATTTTTATGTTTTTTTTTTTTTTGTATATTGTGGCATAAAAAGCGTGTTTGAAGATGTTTACATTTACACCGCTAAAGTCTTCAGGGCTGATGAATGTTTTAGATGCACCCGCCCGCCGTCTTTAGCTATGTCTACCATCTCATTATCATCTATAAAACGATAGTTGGAATTGCTATTCTTCAATCGAAACAATCTCTTGACGATACAAAATACAATCAACGACAGATAATCGTCGAAAAAATAACTGAATCCAAGCGCAGTCAATCTTCCAACTAATCCAATCGATGTTTCATAAATGATTGGAACTGGTCATAGACTCGGGTTTTCTAGGAATTCTGTGTCAACCGCGCTTTGAATAAGTTAGACACGAGCAACGCTACTCGGGTTGAATAGCTTTAAGTAAAAATTAATAAGAAAAATTTACCCGCCTTTTTGTCATTTAACTATCTATTTTATTATTATCCATTGTCTAAAGACCTCAAATGATCTAGAATAACTGATAGGTATCGTTATCGGAAGACAAAAGGGGCTTGAAACGCATCATCTTGTTGTATACCAACCTTTTTTGGGTTTTGATGATTAAGGTACAAAATAACTCCCATTTCTTACCTTGGGGGTAGGAAAATTTGCTCCTCATACATAAAGGACCTTCCCCTGCGTACCTCATCATGCATGGACGGCAATTTGCTTTTTTAGCAATTCCTGCTGGGCGGTCATAAATTCTTTTGACTATCACCAGTTTGATTTTGGAAGAAAGATTCTCATTGAAAATGAAGAGTTCATATTTATCAACGATTTCAATAGACAATTTTGATGAATGGACTTTTAAGATAGAAAGAATATCCTGATCACGTTCTAGACACCATCCACTGATCAGATATACTTATTTTGTAAATGCAGATTGATTCATTAAAACATCGTTTCATGCATCTCTCTCTCTCTCTCTCTCTCTCTCTCTCTCTCTCTCTCTCTCTCTCTCTCTCTCTCTCTCTCTCTCTCTCTCTCTTTTATTTGTAGTTTTTGTTGTAGTTTTTAAAATCATTGCTTTAGTGATTTAGCCAGTTAAACTCCTGCTCTCAAACCAGAAAACCCGCCTTGTAAGGAATACTTATCAGTTCTTTTCTTAGTCCACTTTCGGCCGTAGGTACAGTTATTAACAGCGATTCATATCTTGCGTAATGCTTAACCAAACGAAATTTTACCCACGCGTCACAATGCGCAAAAATTTAAAAGTAATGTGAATTGGCATCTGCCTTCTAATCATTTTCTTTTTTTAACCAATGAAAAGGGAGTAACAATCGCTTGAAGTACGCATCAATCGTAAAAAGAGAAAATGAGGGGATAATTGGAATAAATTTTATAGACATTCACTAAAAACGATCAAATTGATCTTTGTACCGACGCACCCCTTAATTATTCGAAGTCATTTTGATGCTTTGAACTAAAATAAATTCATATCAAAAGAAAATAGGTTTAAGTAATTCAAATATATTAATTTAATTTGATTTCTGATTCTAATCAAAAATACAATAATTTTTGGTTATGTGGAAACGTTGATGAAAAATAGAACTAGAGCAACCTCAAGGTCAAACTATACACTGTTTGAAGATATTCTGGTTCAACATGTGTACACATGCAATCAAAATAAAATTTATTGAGCTTTAGTCAACATTAAAAATGAGTGAATAATTACAGTTATCTTGTCGAGTGTATGTGTATGTTCTTTAATTCAACTATCGCTCAGCTGGTACTCGAGGTGAGAAGGTCACACTATCGCAAGTGCTATTTTCCTAATTATCTTTCACTGTGAGGTATAAAATGGTGAGACTCAACGAAGTCGACTAGTTAGTGTTAGCTGCTTGTTTGTCCGCAACAGGACTTTCATTGATCAGAAATTTTACCATGAAGTCAAGAGTGCTTTGTTTAGTAGCACTGGTGGCCTTGAGCCTTGGGGTAAGATTTTTCGGCTGAGTTTGAAATTCTTATTTGAAAATAAATTGTATTTAGATTTGCCACGCAGTACCGGTAGCAGAATCAGATGAAGAAGCAGCCAGAAAATTTGCTGAGTACTTTTCGCAAAAGGTAAATAAGTACGCAGATGAAGTTGCCACTGCCACCTTTGCAGATGAAAGTCAAGATTTTGGGAAAATTTTCGAAGGTCAAGAAACAGTGCTTAATATAACAAGTGCTGTCGTTGACCTTATTTATGAATCCAGGAAATTTGACTCCAAAAACTTCCAAGACGAGGAGCTAAAGACCATATTCAGCAAAATAAGAAGGTTTGCCGACGAGGCTATTGTTGGATCTGACCGGTTTGAGACAATCTTAACTGCATTAGGTGCTTTGGAGGAGCTGGGCTCTGACAAAGATATCGACGGCTATCACAATAATAGCGCACAATTGGCATACTTTCCGGATATACAAAATGTTATTATAAAAAGCAATGATCCAAACGAACTATTGCACTACTGGAACGAATGGAGGGACAGAAACTCAGCATGGGCATCAAATAGATTTGTCACTTTGGTAAAAGGCCTACAGGATGCTGCCAACTTAACTGGTAATTTCAAAGTTTTAGATTTTGATTTAGTCGGTGTGCTCAAAGAGTCAAAGTCCTAAAACAAGGCGCTTTTATGCCTTATTAAAAAGTGGCTCTTATAGGTATCGCACATTTAGTAATTGCTTTTGAATCAAAATGTTCAATCTTATACACTGTGCTGGTCTATAAACCAGAGATATGTTACGATATCAGAATTTTTTTATTTATCTGCTTTCAGAAATGTCTGCTTACGACTTCTGGATGCAAGACTATGATCTCAATGAAATGGAAGACGTTATGACAGAAATTTCACCATTCTATAGAGAAATGCATGCCTACGTCCGCAGCAAATTGAACAAGAAGTACGGAGATTCTGTAGTGAAACTCGATGGCCTCATTCCCGATCATATCTTCCGACAAGTAATCGCTCAAGCGTGGACAAATGGGAGCATAATCGATGACATCTACCCTCACGAAGACCTTCCACCATACGATTCCATTCTTGAGAAAAACGAATATGACACTTTGAAGCTCTACAAGATAGCTGATCAGTTCTACCAGTCCCTGGGATTCGATCCCATTCCAGACGACTTCTGGGGCTCAAGACTGCGAATGAAAAGCTCAGAGGACGAAGGTGATTGTAAGGCATCAATTTTCGACTACACCTCTAACATCTACATGGAGTACTGTCAGAAAATGGACTTTAGGAAATTCCTGCAAGCACATGGATACATGGGTCAACTTTACTATGCTAGAGAAAAAGCTGAACTTCCAGCATACTACTTTGAGTCGTACGATTTACAGTATGCCGTTGGAGAAGCTGTTATATTATCAGCTTCAACTCCAAAACATCTGACTGCTGTGGGAATAGTAACTGACTTTGATTTCCATAGTTCTGTTGTAATGAATCGACTAATGAGACTTGTGAGTTCTAAGCAAACAAAGCAATAGTATCATTCACTGATTCAATACCTTGTTTTCAAATTTAGAGTATCCATACCATCCTCAACCTACCTCTATACTACGTCCACACTAGAGTAATGGCTGATCTATTCGCGGGAGCTGTTGAATTGACAGATCTTAATAAGCACTATTGGAAGCTCATGGACCAATATGTTGGTGTTGGACCACCAGGAGATCGTGTTTTTGATACCTACGACTTTCCTTTTAATTTCTACACTGAACTGAATGAAAACCGACAGTCCAGGTAATTTTACTATATCTTCATTTTGCTTTCAAATCTAAAGCAATGATTGATTTATAGAAAATTCCATTCTGAGGTGTTGGGTTATCAGTTCTACAAAAGGATGTGTGTTATCAGTGGAGAGTATGAGAAGGGGCCTCTGTACGGTTGTGATTTTTACGGAAACAAGGACGTTGGTGATGCTTTGAAGTGAGAAATTTTTCAAATGAAATTAGATTTTGTATTAAAATGTTCTTTTTCTTTTGAAAAAAAAAAAACAACAGAAAAATGATGAAACTAGGATCATCACTAAAGTTCAATAAGGTAATTGAAACATTCCTACCTGAGAATCCAAGGTTGAGTGCGAGAGATTTGCTGGCTTTCCATTATCCAGTTCAATATTGGATAACGAGAAAAAACAACGATGAAATGCTAAAAGTCGGTTGGACGCACTTGGACAAAAGTATGTAGACTTTTAAGCTCTGTTAAATCAAAATATGGTATTTAAAAAAAAAATTATTTCAGAAATAGACAGCGTTTCTCTGCCCACTGATGATGATGATGAGTGAGATCATAATTTGCTTTTTGTAAAGAGCTTGGACAAGCAGTGAAATTTTTTTCAAAATAAATATACCTACTACTTTCGTGACTTCAAATGTGAGTCTTTTTTTAACTTGTGTATTTCAACAAAGCATGTGGTGGATAACCACGAAATCCCATATGGCTATCCCTAAGGCATAGACACAGAACAGATTCAGAAATATTAATGCGCTGTACATTTATGGGCATGTTGTTGGCAGGGGATCAAAAAATTTCGAAAAATTTATAGTCCACCATTATGGGCGTCTTGAGTCTTCTGTTCCATATTCCAGATATTGGTAACCTATTCAAATTCGAAGCACCTACTCACTAGTCACCAAAATACATCAACTATTTTTTTTTGTCGATGAAGCACTCATAAATGAGGATCTTATATCCCTGCAACGGCAGTCCAAAAAAGACTGAGCCCCTGTGTTGCCCCTATTCTGATCTAGACTCGCATGTTTGGCTGCTTCCCTAGGGTGTAAAGTTTAAATAGCTAATAAAGTTTGCGCCTCCAGGATTGTATACCAAAACTATGAGAGCAAGTGAGAAAAAAATGATTCGCGTGACATCGTATGAAAGAAATCGTGACGTATATAGTATGGGTAGGGCGTAAATTTGAAATTTGCCAACATAATTTGAATATGACTCGTCGTTGACGCTCTGGGATGATTTCAGTGAATTCGTGACCAGTGAGTGAGTATGGCCGTAAGGATGCACTTTGTTCTTGTTGCGTAACTTGTGAAACCAAAACAAAACGTTCCAAAACTCTCGCGGAACTGAAAGGGAGCGTTCTGAAACATATGAATGCGATACTGCTGGCGGCGCTGTATGTTTCACTTTATCAACTGCACTAGTTGAGCTAAATTAAGTCTCAAGATGTTGTTAGGCTTATTTTCTTTTCTAAATGAAAAACATCGATTCTGTTTTTTGATTATGTTCATTTGAATCGAATTACTGGTCAAATCGAGAATATCGGTCAGATGGGCGCCGTCACAATTGTTGCCATACGGGCTCAGTTTATGGTATTCGTCATCACTTCGGCGAGAACTACGGGTGACAGATCTTCTTACTCGTGTCGAATATTGTCCTTGAGGGCTTCCAGAGTCTCCTCCTGTTGGAACCATTTGTCCTTCAGTTCTAATTCGTGCAATAGCGACAGGAAAAAGTCGGTCAACACTCAACATGCCCCACCACTGTTGTCCGTTTGGCCAGCGACATTCTAAAAAAAAAAAAAAAAATGGTCCGATGACTCTTTCAGCGTGAAAAGCGCACCATGCAATTAGCTTGAGTAGGTGTAATGGCACCTCGTGCATCGTGCTTTTTTGTCGAAAAGTCATTCATTCCTTCTTCAGATTGAGGATATCTAGGAAGTCAGAACGCTTCTAATTTATGTTGTTCGCTCAGGGTCTTCGACGAATGGCGGTAGAAAGTGGCTCTCCAAGAAATTACCTGAAAACGAAAAAGTTCCCCGAACATGTATTATGTATACTCACCTTTTAAGCAGTTCTTGTATCGTTTCTGTTGCAAGCAAGCGGATTGGCAACTTCGAATCGGATTTTTTTTTTATAGGTAACGCGCACATTGAAGGGTTATGACTACCCTTATAATGTTATAGAACACAGTGCGAGCATTTAAGAAAATAGGAGAGGATTAGAAAGAAGACACTGCTGCCCATTGGTTTTGAATTTTTGTAAATCTTAATGTAGATAATGGAAAACAGAATCTGGTAGAGCAATTCACATTCAGGTGATTCCGACAAGAGTCGGAGAACACTTAGAATCTTTCATCGACTTCTTCGAAAAACAAGAAAAAATGCAGGAGATCTCACCAAAGCCCCACAAAAGCTCTTTAAGAGTTATGAAAAAAATGCTCAGCACTCAACAACGACTTAATTTAAGAACTTATTTAGCCGTTGATTAGTATTTTCTTCTTTAATCTTTAATTTATTC
The DNA here is from genome assembly GCA_914767635.1 of Melanostoma mellinum. Classification (NCBI taxonomy): domain Eukaryota; kingdom Metazoa; phylum Arthropoda; class Insecta; order Diptera; family Syrphidae; genus Melanostoma; species Melanostoma mellinum. Next base: position 55,105,370 of record OU612058.1, read on the forward strand.
CATATCACAAATAGTGTATTCGACGAGTATTTGTGTTGAAAAGAAACAAACTTATTAGAAATTTATAGGAACAATTGGAAACCTATGCCCTTTGATTCACTTTTACAATTTTTTGGCTCATGCAGTTGGATCCTCCCTTTTTGTTCCATTTGGGCCTTATCGACTACTTTACGGAGGTTTAAAGCGTTAAAACTTTAATGAAATTGAATCTTTAAGTACTCGATAAGAGGCAACAATTGAAACGCGAAGATAGCATCAGACGGAGAGGACATTACCAATTTAAGAGGGCAAGCTTATGACAACGCAGCAACAATATCAGGCGTCCACAATGGAATTTAAGTTACGATAAAAGCACTGAAACCAAAAGCTTAATTCGTCCACAAAGCTTATCTGAGTCACATGCTGTCACTGAAAAGCACTGGAGCGCTAGACATCAAGCTGTCAAAATGCTAAAAAATAAGTTTAAGTAAGAATTGAGGGATTCATCTCTAACTACCGAAATAAGATCGCGAGCCAGTGGATAAGTGGGCTCCTAGTGGAGAGCAGATACCGCAAGCCTTTAATTAACAGAAATACCTTATGGAGTATGATGTCACTAAAAGCCTTCGACACTAGAGTCTAGAATATGATATTGTGTAGTAACAACCAAACTTAGCTTATTTTTTTCAATTTTATTTCATTGTTTTTGGACAACTTTTACTGAAGCAAAAGTTTTTTTTTTGACAGCATTTCTGTCGCCGCGACAAATTGAAATGTATATGGAAAAGTGTTGTCTTTTTTGTCGAATCTATATTGGCAATCTCATTATATCGCAATGTGAACATAATCTGATAGCTGAGTTCTTCGTTGCCGTAACTGTATAAAATCGCTTTGTTTTGCGAGAGCCTTTATGCTAAAATTGCTAGACAAAGTCTGTCAATAGTTTGCGATATCCTACTTCATAGAAGTATAAAAATTACGCTTTCCTTTCATGCCAAACAATAGTTTGTTTGCCTTGCAACAATTTTTATTTCAGGTGGAAAGTCTATTTTTCTTTAAGGGGGGAAGCTGGTATAGAATTTTGCAGAAACCGAAATTTTTTTTTGTCTTAAAAGTTACTTTATAAAATAAATAGGGTGGCGCAACAGAGCGAGGATCTTCTGCGCCTAGCGCATTTCTCACAACCATGCCTTGATAGGGAATGGAAAGGACCTACAATTTTCTGCCGGTTCCGAACGGTTAATTGAGAAAACGCCATGTCAATGAATTTACTAACGGAGGGTTTGCCAATTCCTCGCCAAATGCAATACCCGTGGAAAACCATTTTTGCCTCTGCTGGGATTCGAGCCTCAAACCTCTAGTTTGGCAGGTGGACATGCTAATCATCACGCCACGGGTACCACAGAAAAAGGTACTTTAGGGTCTTAAAAATAAAACATACCAAAGGATGGATGCCGGCAAAAATGTCTAAATGCCAAAACTTTCCATTCTGCGGCACCGCCCCTAATGTATGCGATATGATTGTTTAGTACTAAAAACTTTGAACGTGTTTTTCTGGAAATCACTTTTTTTGAATTATGTATGTGTTAAAGCCTGAACTACATCGAAACACAAAGTAAAAAGTTTGTTAAAAAAGTCAAATGATATTCCGAAACTCTTCTATCAAAAACAAATTTGTATTTCTTCCTCTCAATTTAAAAAAGTGTGTTTGAAAAAAGCTAGCCTATGTCGGAGCTTTCACTTTGAACAATTTTTTGAAAACAAACACAATCAAATAATTTTGTTTATTTTTCTTGAAAGGTAGCGCTTTCATCACTAAAATCCTGTTATTTTCATAACAAAAGCTCTTACATAGTTTCAAACCTATTTTGAAAATTATAAAATTGAAGTAAATTTCAACTGTGTTTTCAAATTTTAAAGTAAATTGAGGCGTATTCAATTAAAATTATTGAAAATTAACCATAGCCAGCTCCCAAAAACAGAAATTTTTCTTTTTTGACTAGTTGTTTATTGTTTTGTTTTGAAATATTTAAACGTCTAAAAGCTTTTCGGAGTTTTTCTAATGTTGCCAACAGGTGTCACGCAGTAATATGTGTGAATTTCAAAAGCTTTTACTTTTTATAGTTTTTTACTTTTTTCACTTTGTGTTTCGATGTAGTTCAGGCTTTACTTACTTACTTACTTGTTCAAACGTGCACCATTTCGCGAAAAACAAAATATCGAATCCTTCGTACGTCTCTTGCTGTTGTTATATATAGACACTGAAAATTTTCGGGACTTTGTTTCAGGACCAAAATTAAGGAGGCTACATCTTCGACCATGGATGGACCCGTCTGAAAAATGAGGAGAGTCTGAAGAAATGCTAGACGTAGACAGCCGCTATTGTGAATTTATTTGACACAAAAAAATTTTTATTTGTTTTTGTATTTTAAAAACCTAAATTATCAAACCTTTTTCACAGATTTTCGATTGATCTTTTTGTTGAGTCACAAAAAATAAATAAATTGAAATTTTGAAAATTAAAAAGATCGAAAAATCCGTTTTCTTTTCCGTAGAATTTTTTTTTTTTTTTGCTTGAGCTTTGGATTTAAGTTTTGACTGCGCAGAAAAAAAGTTGATTCTTTTTCTCTTCTTTTTTTAGAGAATACGTCGAACTTCGTTGCAATTGTTTCAGATTCACTATGAGCTCCAATAGGCTGGGTTATATCGCCGATTGAAAAAGAATTGGATGCAAATATTGATTTTGACAAATATATTTCTTACTTAGAGCAAGGGTTATTTAACTACCTCTGTGTGTGCAAATAATTGTACCACAATTGGCTCTCGCCGAGTATTCATTGGTTGATCTATACGAGTTGCAACCTAACGCCTCGACTTTTTCAACTTAAAAAATTCCGAGCTTCATTAAAAATTCCAGAGTTTTTAAAAGCCCCACATAGTTTCCACGCATACAGTTTCTTCTTTTTTTCTCAAGATCTGTAACTCTTTATGTCTCGGTAAGCACAAATAATGCAATGATCTCCAACTTATTTAAGTTTCCTCTTTTGTGAAAAGTTTAGGCTTAAGAACCTTCTATTGGTTCAGCCCTTTTAAGCTAAACCATCACTTAATCCCAATATTGTAATTTTCTATTAAAAAATGCATTTAAGACTAGTAAATGTGAATGAAAATTAAAAAAACGATTTCTTATGTCGTTACTAATTTAATCTTCAATAGTCAGTTAATAAGTTAAGCCGGACTCTACACGAGAGATTTATTCCAACTCATCCGAATCTGACGGTAATTTGACGCTGGAAATTTCTGAAAAAAACTTAAGCTTTAACAACACCGTTTTAAGTAAAAAATAAAAATGTCAACGTACTTTTTTCCAGATGGGTCCAACCCACGCTGACACCGGCCTTATGATTTTCTTCATTCAGGTATAACACCACCGGCTGGTAGTATTCCATGAAGCTTCTGGGACTGAAATCAGGTTCCTCAGGCAAAAATGTCTCCAAAACTTTCTCAAATGGCTTTGATGAACCAAGTTTCATCATTTTCCTATTTGAAATGTAAAAGAAGACAATTATGGATTAAAATCCCATAGCTCAAAGTTTCTCACTTCAAGGCATCGCCAACTTCCTTGTTTCCATAAAAATCGCAGTCAAAGAGCGAATCCTTCGGGTACTGTCCACTGATGGAGCACATTTTTTTGTAGAACTGATAGCCCAGTATCTCTGAATAAAATTTCCTTAAATGAAATAGGTATTAAGGTACAAGCATTGAGCCAAAAACATGTTCTAGAAACCAACCATGCATGCGAATTTTCATTCAAACGAATGTAGAAATCGTATGGAAAATCGAAACCATCGGGACCACGATCTAATGGTGCACCAATACCAGCATATTGGTCCATAAGCTTCCAATAGTGCTTATTGAGATCGGTTAATTCAACGGCTCCAGCAAATAGATCAGCCATTACTCTGTTATGAACGTAGTACATCGGAATGTTGAGCATGGTCTTGATACTCTGAAATATGCAATGTCTTGAAAGTTTAAGGTATACATTTATAATCCCATAAATATTTTACTCACCATTCTAAGTAACCGATTCATTTGAAACTCATCTATGTTATTTAAGCCATCAACCAACCCTATACTCTTCAAATGTTTGGCAGTAGATGCTGCCAATGTCACAGCTTTTCCAACGGCAAATTCGAAATAGTACGATTCAAAATAGTAAGCAGGAAGATCGGCTTTTTCTCGGGCATAGTACAGCTGTCCCATGTAACCATGTGCTTGTAAGAACTTCCTGAAGTCCATTTTTTGGCAGTAGTCCATGTAGACGTCTGAAGTGTAGTCGAATATTAACGGTTCACAATCGCCTTGGTCTTCGGAGCTTCTCATTCGTAGTCTTGTACCCCAATAGTTGTCTGGAATGGCCTCGAATCCAAGGGATTGGTAAAACTCGTCCGCCATTCTGAACATTTTCAAAGTATCAAAACCTTTTTTCTTGAGAATCGAATTATAAGGGGGAAGATCTTTGAGTGGAGATATATCGTTGATTATGCTATCACCGGCCCAGACTTGGGCAAGCACTTGTCTGAAGAGATGATCAGGTATGAGTCCATCGGGCTTAACAACCGAATCGCCATACTTCTTATTCAATTTGTAGCGAATATATGCGTGCATTTGGTAATAAAATGGTTGAATATGGGTCATAACGGCGTCCATTAGTTTAAGGTCGTAGTCCTTCATCCAGTAATCGTAAGCAGATATTTCTGGAAATAATTGTTTTTAAAACAATTAACATGAATTTAAAAGAAAACAAACACCGTAGCTAGACACTAATGACAATGCTTGTGTGCTTGAAAAAACTACACATTGAAGCTCTAAGTGGTAAGCTTAAATGGGCAAAAGTAGCAGAAAGACGTTGCAACTCGCACGATTAGTTTTGAATCTTCTTTTGAGTGTCGTAAAAAAAAAAAACAATACATTATTTGTCATCCATTCTTTTGTCAGTTATTTCATAATGTTCAAAGTTAACAGAAAAATTTTTTTTTTTAAAAGTTAAGAGTTTTGATTGTTAGCAAGTGATAAAATGTAAGTAAAAAAATTTTTTTTTTGAGAAAATGGTGACTGTTTGAAAAAAAAAAACTACCAATTTTTAACTTTTTTTTGAATTTCTCTAATTTTTTAAAATACAGGAATTTGGGGAAGGAGCTGGTTCATAACCGAGCGGGATCTATAAAGAAAATTCTTTCAAAATTTCAAGCGAATCGGTCCAGTAGAACTCGAGGAATCGTGGGTATCATGTTGAATAAATATGTTCTGAGAAAAACGCATTTAAAGTTTCGCGCTTAGTGAGAAATGCTAATGCAACAACGAAGAAGGGCTGCCTACGATCGGTATATCGAGATCTACTAGGAGAAAAGAAGGGAAGACCACCGACTTCTCAAAAACAAAAAGAAGTAGCATGAGAAGCGCTCGTTTGAGGAAATAGAGAGGTGCCATGACAGGAACGAGATTCGGAAGTTTTACCAAAAGGTAAAAAGATCCTGCCAGGGTGGCAAACCCCGAACTCAAGCTGGAAAGACCAACAGGGAAACATAGTTATAGAGGCACAGTCGCTACTGAGGATCTGGAAAGATCATTTCTGTAGACTGCTTAGCGGCGATAAGGACACAAATTCCGCTGTCAGGCAGATTGCCCCATTCAGCTTGGACGATGATCAAGAATGCCGTCCTCCCGACCTAGAAGAAGATAAGCTTGCTATATGCAAACTTAAATCAAATAACACTGCAGGTGCAGATGGCCTTGATGCCGAACTTTTCAAGGCAGCTGGAGATCAGTTGGAAAGGAGCATGCACCAGCTGATCTGCATGATATGGTCGGAAGAACGCATGCCCGATGAATGGAACCTCAGTATCGTATGCCCGATCCGAAAGGAGACCCTCACAATTGCGCCAATTATAGAGGGATGAGCCTCCTTAACGTCGCTTATAAGATCTTGTCTGCTGTAATATGTGAACGTCTGAAACCGCACGTCAACAACCTGATAGGTCCTTATCAATGTGGTTTTAGACCAGAGAAGTCCACAATAGACCAAATTTTCACATTACGGCAGATCTTGGAAAAAACCCGAGAAAATAATATCGATATTCACCATCTTTTTATCGATTTCAAGGCCGCGTATGACAGTATCTACAGAGACGAACTGTACAGAGCCATGTCTAGTTTTGACATCCCTGCAAAACTCGTACGATTATGCAGGATGACTTTGGAGAATTCACGCTGCTCCGTCAAGGTCGGTAAAGAGCTCACCAAGACCTTTGATGTCGAAAAAGGTTTAAGGCAAGGCGACAAACTGTCATGCGATTTCTTCAACATCATACTTGAACAGATTGTAAAAAACTCAAACGTTAACACCAGAGGATTAATCTTTCAAAAGTCTGTACAATTACTCGCCTATGTAGACGATATTGACGTAATGGGAAAAAAAGCGTGATGTCATAGGTGCTTTTGCGAGTATTGCAACAGTCCTGCTTTACGTCGCGGAAGCATGGACTTTATCGAATGGGGAAACCTTGGTCGTTTCGAAAGAAAAATTCTCCGAATGATCTTTGGTCTCGTTTGCGAAGACAATGTGTGGGAGAGAAGATACAACAACGAGCTGTATGAGCTGTACCGCGACATGGGCATAGCCAGAAGAGTACGCATCGCGAGGCTACGATGGTTGGGCCATGTTGAGCGGATGGACCCAAACGCTCCGGCTCGTTAGGTGTTCGAAAGCACATTGCAGGGAAATCGCGGAAGGGGAAGACCTCGTCTTAGGTGGCGCAATCAAGTGGATGAAGACCTCAACCGACTTGGAGTGCGAAACTGGAGAGAGCTCGCCCGAAATCGAAGTCGTTATAGAAGGATGTTGGTTGTATAGGACTGTAATGTCCACCTAAGTAAGTAAGTAAGCTTAGTGAAATTCTAATCAGTTTCCACGGCAAAAGACGGCTTTTACTTCGGAAATAATTTGAATTTTAAAAAATCCTTTTAGGGACATATTTTTGAATATTTAAACTATCGAACTATGATAAAAAAAATTTCGATTTTTTCAAGCTCTGTTTAATACAAACAAACTTGATTTATAAAAAATGTATGGGTAAAGTTGTAAAGTTTAGTGAATTTATGCGAAAATAACGTTCTTGTCTTTGTTGGAATAGGCTATAACGTATGGTATGAATGGCCAGCAGCTCAACCAATGACGTACAACAAACTTCTTTAAATCGTAGAATGATTTATTACTGCAGTTGTCTCGTGATGTCGTCAGTGAATATCCGGATCTTCTCAAAGAGCCAACCAGTCTTCAAAGCACTCGATGCTGTTACCACGAACTCAGTTACCACTTTCAACAGTCGACTATCTCTCATAGAGATGGCTAAACCGTTCAACCTTCTCCTGTTTTGGGTGCCGTGGCACAGAATATCACTACCGTGCCAATGCCTTTACCGCGGGTATTGTCAAACGAAAACAAGTCTTAAGACTTGGCGTTCCTTCAAACGAATTTTGCAGAAGCGGCTTAAACGAGGAGGAAGAAGAGGCAATCCCACACCTCCTCTGTTCATGTCCTGTACTTTTCTTAAAAGAAAACTGTATCTGGAAGGCTACTTCCTCGAAGATCCAAGCGATCTGGTAAACACAGAAATCATCTACCGATTTAAGAGATCCAAATTTTTTAATTGATTGAGGTGCTCCCTCACACTTCATATGGATTCAAAATGGACCTTATATTGGTCTTAGTGTGTCCGTTTTTTTCCTGACAGCCATTTAAACATAACCACACCTAGAGTCTAATATGTCATTCTTCTCAAGTTCATATGAAACAAAAGTTTTAGAAAGCTTTGTTGGCTTTAGCTACAGACAAAAATACATCTTCTTCCACAAAAACACCGGTTCCAAATGTAAGCTCGGTTTGTGGACCATTCGTGAAGATCCGATAACAATCCTTTCCTGGTTCAGATTCGAAATCCTAGAGTGGACCGGTCCTGAACCAAAAGTACGTTGACTGTGTTTAAACCTTTGAATCATATTATCGGACGGCATTATCAAAGCACAAACACCACTCCTTGCAATACTAAAAATGACGGTTAATGTGAATAAAAATAGAAGTTTTTTTTTACCGCCGGCTTACTGTTTTAGGAAGAACTAATGAGCATCTATATCAGGCATATTTTAACTTGCGATTATAATTATGTAGGTACCTACTATAAGGCAAATTTTGCAATCGTGCAGGAAAATTTTCCTGAGATATAACAACTAAATCTATCTATATATATAAAATAGGATGTATGTGTGTATTTATGTATGTAGGTATGTATGTCCGGGGTAAACTCCTAGACCACCCAACGGATTTCTATGAAATTTTCAGAGTAGACATAGTTTAGTCCAGAGATGGTTCCTGTCGAGGTTTGATCCCCATATTCCCACAGGAACGGGGTTGGGAACGGAGAACTAGAAACTGCTCCACAGATCTCAAAAATTCTTACAGCACTAGGGGTGCTACATTACCTCCCTTCATCAGTAACTTAAACTATATTTCATCCCTATAATCCCACAGGAATGGAAATGAGAACGAGAACGGGAACCATAAAGTTACTTGACCGATTTCAAAATTTCTTTTAACTCTAGGATGTTACATTATCCCTCAGTGAGATAGACTTTTATTTCATTCACATATTTCCGTGGGAACGGAAGATTCCCATAGGAACGGGGTTGGGAACGGAAACCTAGAAACTACTGGACAGATTTCAAAAACTCTTTCATTATTAGGATGCCACATATTCCCACAGTAAGAAAGATTATATTTCATCCCAAATTCCCACGGAAGAGAAAAACGAGAACGGGAACCTTAAAACTGCAGACCCGAGCAAAGCCGGGCGGCTCAGCTAGTATTATATAACGATGATAGAGAATACGAAGAAAGTGGGTCATACAATTCTGCCTGTCTGTCTGTCTGTCGGGGATATGTGTTTTCAATTAGTATTCTTTTTACCGAAAATATTTTCATACAGCCGATGCCATTTCAGAGATTTCTTGTTCAGATTAACCCCACGCATTAGATAATAAAGACATTTTGTAAGACATTAAGGGGACCCGGTGGTCTAGAAATTTCAAAAAATCGATTTTTCGTTTTTTCGAAATTTCAAAAGTATAGTATCTTAAGAATATACTGTGAAATTTTCATGCGGAAATTCCCAATATTATAGCTTCTACAGCCCATTAAACAGGTAGAGAGCGGTCCGCGCGCTCCTATACCTCAAACTTTAAACTCATTTATCTCGAAACGACTTTTTACGGCACGCTGGAGGTGAAAATAAAAAAAACTATTCAACCGAATAACTTGAAATTTGGATATGTTGCTCACAACATGTATGGCTACCGTCGGAACTAGAATCATAATTTTATTCAAACAATTTCCTATTGTTTACACTAAAAAACTAGTGAAAAAACCCCGATTTTACGAACTTTTTTTTTCAACGTCCGCCATTTTGTCAATTTTCAATTTTTTCGATTTGTTCTAGTTCCGACTATAACTGTACTTTTTCTGATTAAGAATGTCTTTGGATTTTTTGTTTCAGATGATTAGAAGTCTCGAAATGATCTACGGGGTCCTGATCCGATTTTTCGAGAGGGTCATCTTTAGCGGCATTGTTATCATAATACATATTGTGTTTAAATGAAAACAAAATTTTTTTATATGATTAATAAAAGTAGTAATGAGCTCGAAAAGTTAGAACATCGTTTTTTTTATTTTTAATAGCGAAAAAAAATTGTGAAAATAGGTGTTATTTTCGTGCGCTAGACCACCGGGTCCCCTTAAATAATGCAACAGAAAAATTGTAGCTCTTCTTTGAGTTATTTTAAGCTTAAACACTTCTTACAATATAAACTCACCTGTTAAATTAGCAGCGTCTTGCAAATTGGAGACAACCATTAAGAAACTGTGCTTAGCCCATTCTGCGTTTCTCGATCGCCACGTACTCCAATAGTGCAGTAGCTCATCTGGGTCCTTACTATTTGCTAATATGTTTTCGACAGCCGGAAAGTAAGACAGTGTTACTTTCTCGTCCTTGTAAGTGCCAATGTCCTGAATTGAAGCAAGTCTCTTCAACGCAGTTAATGAAGATATGGTTCCCATGTATTAATCGGTTCCAATGACACCATCTTTGGCAAACTTTCTTATTACTGCAAATATATGCCTGAGTTCTTCATCTTTAAAGTTAGCTGCATCAAACTTTTTAGATTCATCAACCAAACTCACTAGATTAGCCGATGTGCTCAACGCCAAATCAATTTTTTCGCTATACACCTCGTAGTCTTGGACCTTGTCTGAGAAAATTACTTTGGCAAGAGTGTCTAATAACGTTTTCACTTTGGGGCTAAATTCTTTGACAAAACTTCGAGCTTCTTCTTCATCAGTGATCAACGGAGCTCCATTGCATGTCTAAATAAGTTTTTATGTTTGAAACAAAGAAAAAAACACTTCGCTTATGAAAAAATTTTCCTCACCCCGACGACAATAAAGGCTATTGCCAGAAGGTAAATTATCCTAAGTTTCATTTAAAGGACCAGTCAACGATTCTGTATTTTAATTGTGAGATTAATACGCTAACTTCCAGCAAGCACTAAAAGCCACCGACAGCTTCCACCGTTTTATATGGCAAATTGGAAGGTAGTTGCTATTGATAAACGAAAAAAGATCAAGCGATACTGTGACCCCGTTGATTTATTTATGTAGCAGCTATTATCAAGACATTCATTCAGAAACTAAAACACCGTTCTCACTACTTCGCTTGGGCTTTTGAATTATTTGTTGAATAAAAGTTTGAAATTCATATTTCGCGAGTTTCAATATCAAAAGAATGAAGGGACGTCCGATGTCAATCTGTCTCGTACGAGCACAAAATTTCAATTAAAATCCAAAACAACCTCAGATATTCGCAGTTACGTATCTTAAAATTTTGTGCCTAGTAGACTAAATAACACACAACCTGAAAAGACCAACCAAAATTCTGTTTTTGTTTTTGATGACATTGCATCGCACGCTATTCGAGACTACATAATTTAGTATGAGGCGAGAAAAAACAGATGTAGGGGCATTTGAGAAAATAGCTCCGCAATATATAAATTTATAATAAAGTAATTCAAGAACGCTTGACGATGTTTATGGAGTGCATTTGAATATCGGAATGTTACAGATTGGAATTGAAAATCAATGGAAATGATATAGAAATAAATAATGAATTCTATGGATTATTTGAACTGATATTCAAGAAAAAACCAACCCAATTCAATGATGAAGATTTAGTCAACTGCAAGGCTATATTATTGGCTACCAATGCCCATAGACGTAATTACGGACCTAAAAATCAAGTACAGTACAAAAGGGCTATAAATACAAAGAACTGTAATTAGACAAACCAAACCAATAACATTAGGCATGGATTAATGCAATTTTCAAAGAAGGGAAAAGACTATATCTATACTGAGAAGACACTAATGAACTCATAGGTCGATTGAGACTTCTTACCAGGCCGGACACAAAAATCACTCTAACGAAATTGTTACAATTATCGAAGAGCTAAAAATATTGAATAGGTAACAATATGAGCGTTGATAAATTCGGACGTTTTTCGAAAAGAGTTCAAATAGGTCCAAGGGGAGAACGAGGAGAGCAAGGATTGCGTGGAGAAAAGGGGGTTCCGGGACCATCTGGGGGTGAGATTTTGAAAAACGGAAGACGGAAATTACAATTTAAGGTTTAAATAACGACTACAAAACCTAAAGGAACCAAACGACCACCGTGATATGCTTCATGTTAATGAATCATGTGAACAACTTAAGGAATACATGTTTGTAAGTGCAACTAAAAAATCCTAGTTTTATGAAAATAGAATGTTAAATGTTATGAAGTTAATGCTATTGTATTAAAATTATATATTTTCAACATAATGGTATTAGTTGTATTATTTCAAATCCGAATTGCCATCAAAACTCATACGTCAAAACGTGTCTCATAATTTATTCCTTATTTTTCCGTAAAGTAACTTTCAAGCGTTCTCCTTACAACATCAATACAATTTCCAAATTCGTGTGGACAGTACCTTTATAAAACAAAACTATCATTTCTAACGCAGTAGCTATGGAAAATATATTTAATGAAGGTTGAACTCCAAAGAACTTACAAACTGATGATGGCAGAGAATTTTTCAACACATATTTTCAGAAGGTTATAAAAAAGTATCAAAAGAGTGACAAAAACTGGCGTCGTTTGCTGTCCCTGTTGCTCTACTTTTGTAGCGTCCTTGTTGAAAAACCCTTTATGTTTATTTTATATTTCTGCATATACTTTTTTTTATTTACTAGCTCCATTAGCTCCATTGAAATCCGAAAACCACCTTAAACGCTCAAATACAGCAACATGACCAGTTCCTCTTTCATAAAATTATCAATTCAAAAGAATAAACAGCTACCACCAACCAATTTTTCAAATTCAAACCATCACCAACCATCACACACATTTTTTAATCCGTTCAACATTGTGCATGAGCATGTCATTTTACACCTTAGCATATCTTTGTCACAATTTCCTTCAGCAAAATCTAAAAATAGAACAACTAACAGCAGACAAACTACTTTTCAAGTTTAAATTTTGAGTTCTGAAATCTATCCTCCAAAGTAAGAAAAAAAAAATCCGCAACCAACGGTCACTCGCTGTTTGTATGCAATTCAAGGTCAAGATAAGTTTCAGAGCATCTTCATGATCATACACAATCTATGCACAATCAAATATCACTCGAAATTCTCTACCTAAAACTTCTGGTTACCATATCCAGCCATCGAAGTTCACTCCAAAAACAATACCCTGCATATATTGTCATCACAATCTTTCCGTTCATATTTTACTCCTTAACAACCCAACAAACACAACAAACGATACTCCCAAGTCCCAAGTCAAAATTTTCTTCAAAAAAATCTTAAAATAGAACAACTAACAGTGTGTAATGTGTATCCCTGTTGTGCCAGCCATTCAACGCTTAGATGTGTTGCAAGACAAAGTTCGTACCAAAGAAACCTCATGATAATCTGTAAAATGACATACTCATCCACAATTAATCGATCATTGGAGAATGGTTTGTTTCTGAGCTAATGGAAAGTTTCGTTACTTACACCTATGGCAGGTTCTACACAAATTGTTTCCAATTATATAGGCCTATTTGCAAAATCTCAACAATCCCAAAATTTTTTGAAAAAATCATAAGTGAAAAAATACTTTTCGTTGTCCGAAAGTACATATAAGTCTTTCAACATGGTTTTAAGACTGGCAGATCAACGGCTACCAATTTGTCTATCTTTGTCAATTCTGTTATTTCGAATTTCGAAAATAACTCGCAAACAGATTTAATTTTCACTGACTTTGCTAAAGCACTTGGCAAGTGAAACATATAATTCTAGTTCATAAGCTCGCTTGCCTTGCCTTCTATTCTCATTTACTAAAATGAATTAAGTCTTATTTAATTGGGTGTGTTCAGATCGTAAAAATTGATAAATATTTTTCCGATCCTATCTATGTGCAATTGGGAGTTCCACAGGGAAGTCACATTGGACCATTGCTATTCCTTTTATTCATTAATGATATATCTGATATATTCATTAACTCGCAGTGCCTTCTTTATGCTGACGATTTAAAGCTCTTTAAAAAGGTTGAATCCATACACGACTGTTTACTCCTACAGAATGATTTTCTTAGGCTTTCACAATGGTGCGATGCAAATTCTCTTCATGTGAATGTAGACTAGTGTCAAGTGCTAACTTGTTTTAGAAAAATAGTCATTTTTGATTATAACTATAATTTGGGGGACATTATTCTGGAAAGACTCCATCAGAAAAAAGATTTAGATGTAATTCTTGATGAAAAGATATCCATTAAACCTCACATGGATCTAATTATTAGCAAAAGCAATTCAATGCTAGGCTTCATTAAGAGAAACGCTCTGGAGCTATCTGACATCTTTACTCTTAAAGCACTATACTTTGCATTAGTTCGATCCGTTTTAGAGTATGGTTCCATTATTTGGAATCCTTTTTATTCTAATGCGTCAGATAGAATAGAAAGAGTTCAAAGGCGATCCACTCGGTACGCTATCTTTAAACTCAGTTAGAATATTGAAATCCCTTGTTATAATGCTAGATGCTTATTAATGGGGATGTAATCTCTCAGCATAAGAATAAAATATTTCTCGATTATGTTTGTTCGTGACATTCTTAGCTTTCGTATAAAGTGTTAATTTCTTTCAAATTAATTAGATTTTCGTTCCCCTCAAGAAATATCAGGGCAAGTGATCTGTTTATTATACGCTTTCATAGAACAAATTATGGTTGCAATGAACCATTAACAATGTGCATTAAAGAGATTTTTATCTAAATTGTTCAAGAGATCCGTTCAAAAATAAACTTTTCTTATATTATCTAATCTTTGATATAAGAAATTCTCAATTCTTTGATTTTATAAACTCTTAATCTTTGCATAATAGTAATTTAAATAATTTATTCACTTTTTGTAGTCTAGTCTATAAGAGTTTCTTCGATTGACACAATAAAAGAAACTAAACTAAACAATCGATGCACAACCAAAAATCGATCGTGACAAATTCTCTACATACATTACAAAACAAAAAAAAAAAAAAAAAAAACAAACATCAACCTTCACACAAATTCATAGGTAGGTAGAGGTACTCATTCAAAATTCAAACCATCACCAACCGTCAAACTTTCTTTAAAGCTCAACACACTCTATCTCATTCTTCGCACTATTGCTAATCCTGTCTCGCTCATAATTCTCATCCTCAATCGCCCTTATTCCTCTCATACTAATGCATGTCTTATACTGTAAGAACTTCTGCTTTCTCACTTTTGAGCTTTGCAAGCACACACGATGCAGCATGCAGTATTTTTAGGAGGAGATTTTAATGCTCAACATCCAAATTGGGGTTATAAAATTCGGAGTGCTAACGAAAAAAAAAAATACACAAGTGGTTCTTTAATAGCACATTTTTAAATTTTGATATAATCTCACCACGCAGCCCAACATATCCTATAGATCGTCATCCGTATTAGACTTTTTTATACTATCTAGTTCATTAAACACTGGCAATGATATCATTTGCACATTGTTTTCATTTCAATTTGATCACTTTGAGCTAGAAATAAACCTAAACGTCTTTGATGTAAACCCAGTATTGGTACCTCCTGCTTGCTTCATAAGTTTTGAAAGAGCAAATTGGGACCATTTCAGAATAGATTTGTACAACTCTCTTCCAGAATAAGTCTGCCAATAAATATGCCCATCACTGAGTACTCAAAGTACTCATTAGTAAAATAACTGAAAGTGAAGAAAATCATTTAGTGACTGAAGTGGTAAATAGAAAAATATTTCCCCATTGACTAAAAATCTTATAAGAACTCAAAATATTTGACTACGGAAACTGAACAGAGTTTTTCATAAGCATTTGAACAGAAGCTATTCAACATCTATTTACCTGATTTTTCATCCAAAAAAGACCCAAAACGATGCATTAAATGAAATTAAAGACTCTTTATCAACAAATATTGAATGTCTTACAGTATTATGTGGTAAATTAAATGAAAAAGAGATTAAATTCCTTCCCAAATCATTCTAATCCTCGTATGAAAATTTTTTGAGAAACGAAAAGTATTAGACGGACAATTTTATCTCACCTTTTAATGTTATCCACACATGATCTTGGTCATCAATGTGATTAAAAAGTAAAAAAAAAAACGATACATTCTAGTTTTCTATGTCCTTATCTTCTAATTTATTTTTGACTCAGAATCTAGGAATTTATTTTTTATATTCAGTTTGTAAATTGCAGGACTCCACACTAGAGATTTACTCCAACTCTTCCGAATCTGACGGTAATTTGACGCTGGAAATTTCTGAAAAAAAAAAACTTGAGCTTTAACAACACCGTTTTAAGTAAAAAATAAAAATGGCAACGTACTTTTGTCCAGATGGGTCCAACCCACGCTGACACCGGCCTTACGATTTTCTTCATTCAGGTATAACACCACTGGCTGGTAGTATTCCATGAGGCTTCTGGGACTGAAAGCAGGTTCCTCAGGCAAAAATGTCTCCAAAACTTTCTCAAATGGCTTTGATGAACCAAGTTTCATCATTTTCCTATTTGAAATGTAAAAGAAGACAATTATGGATTAAAATCCCATAGCTCAAAGTTTCTCACTTCAAGGCATCGCCAACTTCCTTGTTTCCATAAAAATCGCAGTCAAAGAGTGAATCCTTCGGGTACTGTCCACTGATGGAGCACATTTTTTTGTAAAACTGATAGCCCAGGATCTCTGAATGAAATTTCCTAAAGTGCAATAAATTTACAAGAATTGTGCCAAAAATATGTTCTAGAAACCAACCTTGCATGTGGGTTTTCATTTATATCAGTGTAGAAATCGTATGGAAAGTCGAAACCATCAGGACCACGATCTAATGGTGCACCAATACCAGCATATTGGTCCATAAGCTTCCAATAGTGCTTATTGAGATCGGTTAATTCAACAGCTCCAGCAAATAGATCAGCCATTACTCTGTTATGAACGTAGTACATCGGAATGTTGAGCATGGTCTTGATACTCTGAAATATGCAATGTCTTGAAAGCTTAAGGTATACATTTATAATCCCATAAATATTTTACTCACCATTCTAAGTAACCGATTCATTTGAAACTCATCTATGTTATTTAAGCTATCAACCAACCCTATACTCTTCAAATGTTTGGCAGTAGATACTGCCAATATCACAGCTTTTCCTACTGCGAATTCAAAATCGTACGAATCAAAGTAGTAAGCAGGAAGATCGGCCTGTTCGCGGGCATAGTACAGCTGTCCCATGTAACCATGTGCTTGTAAGAACTTCCTGAAGTCCATTTTTTGGCAGTAGTCCATGTAGACGTCTGAAGTGTAGTCGAATATTAACGGTTCACAATCGCCTTGGTCTTCGGAGCTTCTCATTCGTAGTCTTGTACCCCAATAGTTGTCTGGAATGGCCTCGAA
Organism: Melanostoma mellinum; assembly: GCA_914767635.1. Lineage (NCBI taxonomy): Eukaryota > Metazoa > Arthropoda > Insecta > Diptera > Syrphidae > Melanostoma > Melanostoma mellinum. Next base: position 55,122,465 of record OU612058.1, read on the forward strand.
TCCTAGGGATTGGTAAAACTCGTCCGCCTTTCTGAACATTTTCAAAGTATCAAAACCTTTTTGCTTTAGAATGGAATTATAAGGTGGAAGATCTTTGAGTGGAGATATATCGTCAATTATGCTATCACCGGCCCAGACTTGGGCAAGTACTTGTCTGAAGAGATGATCAGGTATGAGTCCATCGGGCTTAACTACCGAATCGCCATATTTCTTGTTCAATTTGTAGCGAATATATGCATGCATTTGGTAATAAAATGGTTGAATATGGGTCATAACGGCGTCCATTAGTTTAAGGTCGTAGTCCTTCATCCAGAAATCGTAAGCAGATATTTCTGGAAATTTTTTTTGTTGAAACCATTAACATGAGTTTATTGAAAACAAACATTGTTTTTAGATGCCGATAACACTTATGGCAATAGCAGTGTTTTTGTCACAAGGATGTTATGTATGTATGTACATAACATGATATCCAAAAAAACGCTTCGTTTTTTTTTATTTGTGGGTTGGTGTTCTTGATCATTTGTCAAACCAATAAAAGTCAACAAATGAATTTTTTTTTTTTTTGATTTGTGAAAAATGTATGGGAAAAGTTGTTAGGTTTTGGGAATTTTCTCCAAAATTACGTTTTTGTCTTTGTTGGCATAGGTTATAAGGTACTATTAAAATGGCCAGCAGCTCAACCAATGACGTGCAACAAACTTCTTTAAATCGTAGAATGATTGATTTGTTACTGCAGTTGTCTCCTCTAATGACACATAAATGTGACATGAAACTGATGTTCTTTCTGCTGAGAGGGATCATGCTGTTCGATAGGATAAACTTCTTAAGATCTTTATTTTACCAGAATTATGTTATATACAGGTTGTTTTACATAAGATGAGGCAAAAGGATAGATTTGGCCAAGACAAGAAAGACATAGTTTATACGGGGAAACTCTACCCTCCTGGCTTAGGTGGGAGAGGAAGTTATATAAAAAATTAACAAAAAATCAGCTTAGCTAACCAGCAATTGCATATAAAAGTGTTTTTAAAAGCTTTAAACTTGTTCTGTAATCATTATTTTAATTCAAGTGATGACAGTAAAGACGTATATTTTTTTCAAATTTTCACGCCTTATTAAATGTATCTTTTTTTAACAATCGATCCTGTTGTAAGTTTTTACTGAAACACCCTTTGAAATATGAATGATCATATTGCGAAAGCAGATTCTATTCTTAAACCCCTAAATATCTTCAGCAATCAAATGGTAGTCATTCGTAACAGAGATATCTCCCAATGGACAACAAGGTTGATCACTAAAGAACCCTGAACTTGTTCGGATCTATAATATGCCACTCCGACAACACCATTCCCAAAATGGTCTTTCAAAACTTGTTCCAAGTGTCTATTACTCCGAGAGCTTTCTGGGAAGACGAAAAATATGAAAGATATGAATCAATTAATTTCTATAAGTTGGTTCAAGAACCGAAGAAGGCGATGGTTGCGGCGTTAACTTAGACTAAACTTCAATCTCTCATTCCGCCTTCCAAACCACTGAAGCGTGTTCCAAGCGGATATTTTGGCGATCAAAGATAGCAAAGAAAACGTGATATCCACAGTGAACATCCGGATCCTCTCAGACAGACAAACAGTCCTCAAAGCACTCGATGCTGTTTCCACGAACTCAGTATGCGCTTTGAGTTGTCGACTATCTCTTATGGAGATGGCGTAACAGTTCAACCTTCATGATTTTTGGGTGCCGTGGCACAGAATGTCATTACCGTGGCAATGCCATTACATTGTCTTATAGGTAGACACGTCATAAGACTCGGCGTTTCTTCAAACAATTTCTATAGAAGCGGCTAAGACTATTAAGAGGAAGAAGCAATCCCACACCTCCTCTGTTAATCTCCTGCACTTTTCTCAAAAGAAAACTGTATCTAGGAGGCTACTTCTTCTGTGATCCAAACAGTCTGGTAAGTACAGATATCCTCTACACCGCTTTAAAGGATACAAATGGTTGATTTGATTGAAGAACTCTCTCAAACACTTCATATGGTATCACAATGGACCTAATATTAGTCTAATTATGTAAGTTTTTTCCATTTAAAAATAACCTAACCTAGAGTCTAATCAGTCGTTCTACTCAAGTTGATATGGAACAAAAGTTTTAGAAAGCAATTCTGCCTTTTAAAAGAAAATATCATGGTGCAACAAAGCTTTTAAAACCTCGGGCCTAACGCATTTCAAGGAGTTACAATTCAATGCCGATTCCGAACGGCTATGTGAGAGCGTTTCAAGACATTTACCACTTCCTCATGAAATGCGATATTAGTGAAGAAAAACTTTTATTTTCTGATGTTTCTAGTGTATGAACCAAGGACCTCCGACATAACAAGCGGACATGCTAACCGTTACGCCAGAGAAACCACAGTTGGTTATAGCTCCAGCTACAAATACTTTTTCGAGTGTCATTTATAAAAGCACCGGTTCTAAATGCATGTTCGGTTTGTGGACCATCCGTGAATATCCGATAGCAGTCCTTTTTTGGTTCAGAATCAAAACACTAGAGTGAACTGAACCTGAAGCAAAAGAACGTTGACATTTATAGGCATATATATAGGTATCAAATATAGCGAAAAATGTTCCAAATACCCCTTCTTGCACTACTAAATATGATAGCTAATGCGAATAAAAGTGGAAGTTTTTTCACCCGTAGGTTAACTATTTTAGGAAGTAGGAGTATGAGCATCCATGTGAACGTGCATAGCGATTTCAGAGACTGTATTTTCCTTCGAGGTGATAGTTCTTACGAAATTTATCCGGAAATGTTTGATAGCGGAGATTCGCCCACCCTGTGCCAACGTGAAATTTAAAAACAAGTCAGAGAGTTTTTCGCTTAGATTTAGACTAAGAGAATAAATAAACTGAGAAGAATATTCGTATGGAATATTGCAATGCCACCTACATTTTGTAGGATATTCAATAATTCGAAAGAATAAATTAGCTAATTTTGGAGTTATTTTAAGCCTGAACACTAAAATATTAACTTACCTGTTAAATTAGCAGCGTCTTGCAAATTGGAGACAACCATTACAAAACTGTGCATAGCCCATCCCGCGTTTCTTGATCGCCACGTACTCCAATAGTGCAGCAGCTCATCTGGGTCCTTACTGTTTGCTAATATGTTTTCAACATCCGGAACATAAGCCAATCTAACATTCTCATCTTTGTAAGTGGCTATATCCTTATCTGAAGCTAGACTCTCCAAAGTGTTTATTGAAGATATGGTTCCCATATATTGATCGCTTCCAACGATATCATCTTTGGCAAACTTTCTTATTATTGCAAATATACGCTTGAGTTCTTCATCTTTAAAGTTAGTTGTATCAAACTTTTTAGATTCTTTCACTAAACTCACTATTAAAGCCGATGAGCTCAACACTAAATCAAATTTTTCGCGATACGCCTCGTAGTCTTGGACCTTGTCTGAGAACGTTACTTTGGAGAGAGTGTCTGTTATCGTGTTCACTTTACGGCTAAATTCTTTGACAAATTTTCGAGCTTCTTCTTCATCAGTGTTCAACGGAGCTCCATTGCAAATCTAAATAAGATTTTATATTGATTACAAAAAATCACTTCGCTTAAGAAAAAATTGTCCTCACCCCGAAGACAATAAAGGCTATTGCCAAAAGATAAAATACCCTAGATTTCATTTAAAAGAAATGTCAGAGCGCTGATTTTGTATTTTGATTATAAACTTAATATGCTAATTTCCAGCAAACACTAAAAGCCAACGACAGCTTCCGCCGTTATATATGGCAGATTATGAGGTATTTGCTATTGATAAACGAAACAAGATCAAGCGATACTGTGACCCCGTTGATTTATTTAGCAACTATTATCAAGACCTTCATTTAGAAACTTAAACACCATTCTCATAACTTCGCTTGGGCTTTTGAATTAATTGTGGAATGAAAGTTTGAAATTCATGTTTCGCACAGTTTCAATATCAAAAAAGTGAATGGACGTCCGATGTCAATCTCAAAACTTCAATTAAATTCCAGAGCCACCTCAACAATTCGCTGTTACATATAATGAAATTTCGTACCTTAGTAGACCGAATAGAGGTCAGATCTAAATACATTAGTGCGTTCGGGCATACATCAAGGAAATGGACAGGATTTCCCTAAACCGGTAGCTGGTACAGAGCATTCTTCTTTTTTATTTTCAGAAATCCTTTTGTCTTGATATATGACTAACTTTTCGACCTCTTCATATTGGAGTAATTCCCACACCTAGGCTCTAATTTCATAAACATTAACAATTTCGACAGATGATAGGTGAAAATTTGTATATTTTATAAGTTAGTAATTGTCTATATCCTGTCCCATAGTTTATAATTGTTAATTTTTCTAGAATTGTCGGGGAATCTGCGACAATTGTCGTAATTTCGGATCATAAAAAAAAATTATATGAGATTTTTTAAAAATTGTCACAAATTCCCCGACAAATTTGTAGTGACAGTAAAAGTTATACAAATTACAATTTTGTCAGTGTGTAATTGAAAATTATGACAGGCAATTGAGGTTTGGTCGCAAAATGACAAGTTGAATTGAAAATGTCAAATATTATATTCTGAAGTGAAAGTGGTGATGAATCTGAGATGCAATTTCGTGAAATACGTCGTCCTTGAATTTTTAAAGACAGAATTAACAATTATTTTGCTGCATTAAGTGATTTTCAATTTGATGAAAAATTTCGATTTGATATGAGTACAGCGGAACATATTTTGATTAAAACCGGTCGACATCTTCAGCATCGATCAAAAAGAAATCATTCCCTTGATGCTAAAACCCAAGTTTTATATGTATACGCAATATGTGACCTGTCAGTACGATATTAAATGGAGATTTGTCTGATAAGTGCGACAAATTTTGTAAAATTTTCACTTGACAATGTTTATACTTCAAAACCTGTCTGTTCTAATTGTAATAGATAATGAAATGACTCTTGATTGATTGATGTTTTATAAGAGGCTCAAACGGTAAAAAGTCGTAAGCTCTTACCATTTTTGTTAGAATATATGATTTATTGCATCAGTCCTAACTCCGAGGTAGCCCAATATTGAGGTTAAAGTTTCTTTCACTCTTTGCAACACCTTGGCTGGAATTTCGACAGTAACGCTGTTAATATTTTTTTACAAGCCAATCGTCTCTTCTTATCTTATCTCAAACAGAAAATGTGGCCAAACGGTGCTGAATTGCATTTTATTTGCAAAATTTTGCTGAACGAATTAAAGAAATGTAGAATCGAACGCTAAAGGTCATAAATCTGTTCAAATTTCTGAGGTCAGGATGAGAAAATAGGAGTGTAATATTAATCAATAAATAAGTGACACACTCTAAGCTCCATTTCGACGTCTTACACTTTTCTTATGGAGCACTCAAAACAGAAGCACATGAGTGAACAGGAACGAGAACTTCAAAGACATTTTCACTCACGTGTATACTTGTTGTTAATGCACAAAATTTATCTATAATTTCACAAAACTATGGGCTTCAAAGCTACACCAATAAACACAAAGATCGGTCATCAAAGTATTTCAGTGTTATCAAATACCAAAATAGCTAGTTCTAAGTTCGATTAACTAATTATTCTCATGAATTAAATAATAAAAACTTGACACTAAGAGATGTTTCTGCAAACTTTTTTTCGGAGCAGAGCTATCGCCAAACTAGAAAAGAAATGGGCACGACTGGGTCGCACGCACTTGCGATTGTGTGCTGAGTATAATATCAAAATCTTGAGATACAAGATTTGAGTATAAGCTCTTACTATAGCATTTATTATAGCTAGCATGTTGAAAAACAATTAAAAATGTAAATAAGTGCATCCCAGTTGATTGAGCTAAATGCCGCTTTGAAATCAGTGAAAAACGCATAAATGCCTGTTTCTTAGAAGCAATGTAATATCAAATGCTGTTGAACATCTTTTCCTCAAATCTGCTTGGAACACGTTCAGGTCATCTTCAAAATGTACCTAAGTTTTAACAGTGAGTATTCGAACTCTTTATATAAACTACCTATACGGTGATATTTTAAAAGAGGCGGTAAGAGCTCAGAGCTACTAGGTGGGGTCAAGAGAAGAAAAAAAATTGCATAGGATGGAGGGATAATGTCCCCCGTTTAGACGGGAGGGCGATTTTGTAAAAAATTGGCATCCAATTTAAATTTTTTTCAAGTATTTGAGACACTTACAATCACATGCTATCAACATGCTGTCAAGCATTTGAAAAAAAAAAATCTGATTTTAGACGAAATTTTTACAACATTTTGCATTGTTAAAAGCTATTTCTTTTCTCCGAGTATCAGCAAGGTATTCGAGAAAGTTCTCAATAGAGCTCTGTCCACATGGGCTGAGGACAAACATATTATTCCAGAAAATCAGTTCGGTTTTAAGGCGGGCCATGATACCACACATGCCGCGTCTAAACTAGTATCAGATATTCAATGGAACAAAGCTAAAAAGCAGTGTACGGGCGCATGTCTGGTTGACTTGGAGAAGGCTTTCGATACCGTTTGGTTAGACGGTCTTTTCTATAAGCTGATCAGGTATGGCATGAGTAAACCACTGCTATATATTCTTAATGACATGCTTCATGGTAGAACGTTTGTTGTGAAAAGTTGCAATACAACTTCTACCAGAACTTTTAAAATACAGAACGGTCTACAACAGGGAGCGGTGAATTCGCCTATTTTGTTTAGCATTTTCACCGGCGATCTAATTGGTTCCCTTCACCATGCTATAGCGTACGCTGATGACCTCATTGCGTACAGAACAGGTCCAAAGATCGAAGTCATCAGAACACTTTTGCAGCGTGACTTCGATAAGATCCAGCAATATTGCGATGACTGGAAGTTGAAAATCAACTTTCAGAAATCAGAAACAATTGTGTTTAGAACCCCGTTGGCTCGGGCCTCATGGGATACGAGAGAGAACTGGCGTAAGCTGGTGGTCGTTGATCTACATGGCCACCCACTGCCAAGCAAAGTAGTAGTCAAATACCTCGGCCTCTGGCTAGATCAGTATCTATATTTTAATAAACATTCAAACATCCATTGTACTAAAAGGGTAGCAGCCTTCACTTTTTCTGTGTTGCAGTAGTTGGAAATAAGGTATTAGTTATTTAACATAAAACCTCAAGGGCAGCGTTAATACGAAACTGGAAGGCTGAAAGAAAAGTAGACGCCCATAGCGGGATTCAAACCCACGCGTCCGGCCTATCTACTAAAAAGTCTACCACTGCACCACGGCCGCCCTTTTTCTGTTAATCAATGCTTATATTAATATTGCGTAAAACAGAGAACGAATAAATCCTTCTTATAGTTTTTATTTAAAAAAAGGGTTTAGGTCTGAATTAATAAAAGCATTGATTTACTAAAAAAAAAATAACTCTTACTAATGCAAAATTTTGTAAAATTTTCATTTTAAAAGTTTTGATTTTTTTTTCAAAATTTTGACTTTGAGGCTCGATTACGCTCGAAACGCTATTCTTTGAAACAACTTACACTGAAAATTCATTTCCAAAACAATGCAATAGCTTTCAAAAACACTGCATCACATGTCTTTCATTGTAAGCGATTTAATTGCTTCTATATATATTTTTGTTTAAGGATTAGGAAGCAAGTTTCTTACAAAATTTCCCCCTCCAATACGATTTTTTTCTCGTCTTGGCCCCATCTATCTACCCTGAGTATTTATCGCGTCTTATGCAAATTTCTGTGTACATGCGATCAAAAATTAAGTGGATATCCAGTATCCTCCTACCTGACGTTGCAAGAAAACTTTTTTTACTACTGTACCTTTAAAACGATTTCGAGTTCCTAAAAAACCGCTTTGCTACCGTATTTAAGACATGTTAAAAAAGCAATTTATGAACAAAAAATCGATGTCTTGAGCCCATCACCTAGGATGGCCCTTTTAAAATATATACGGCTTCTATAACAGATTTCGAGATTTGGCAATTTTCAAGGAGGTGAGAGTTTGATTCTGAGACGAACACCTGTTTAAAAACCTGTTTTGATTGGTTTGTACGGTATTTTGTTTGTGACTTTTCTGGATTCACTTTTTTATAGATAGGTAGATAGATAGATAAAATTCTTTATTACAATATTCAAGTTTTGCATATTGCATTCCATTAGAACTAAGAATATAAAGACATGGCTATGCTGCTGTCTGCCTGATAGACATTTTTTTAACTTAAATACATTCATATATAATGTGAAAGTTCTTCAATCTTCATTAAATAGACCGCGATGAAGGATCTCCTAATTTTCGAAAGAAAGATTCTGAGACTCTGCACCGGTCTCTATTTCAACTACCAGCGTCAGAGACATTACAGTAACTAGCATCTGTACGAGACAGCCAAGATGACGCCATTGGACCAATACGTCTTATCGGCTGTATTGAAAACGGCTGCAAATATCAGCATTCAGCAACCACCCTAATCCCCTGGTAAGGAGGATGACCACTGAGGACCGACACCCTGAGCCAAGATACCTAAGCGTGATGAACACTTTGGACGAAGAAGTAATTCCAGCCAACGACGAAGCCACCAACTTCTACGCTGACCCTGGGTCAGCATTCTTCCGTGGCTGATGCCACCCCCCACAACCTCCCCATAAAGAGGAACAACAGCGACAACCGGGACGGAAAATCCCGAGATAACTCAAGTCAGCCGACTTCTAATCAAGAATTCTCTTTCTTTTCAGCTATATAATATTAAGTTATTATTTTCATTCTAAACAATGTATTCGGTTAGGCCCCCTATGTGCCAACATTCCTACATTAATATCATTTTCTTAATTTTTAAATTACCTAGTATAAGGATCAATTGTATATATATATCGTTCAATAAACATAAACTTAAAAACATTAAATAGTTTAAACATATTTTTTTTTAATTTATTTTATAAGCATTTTTTAAAGAAAAAAATTATGTAAGGAAAAAAACTTTGTTGTTTTTGACTTTTTGTTTTAAAATACAATTAGTTTATACCAGATTATAACAATAATAATTTTGAAATATATATTTCGTTAAACTAGAAACATATTAAACTTAAGCAATTTTAATCATTTATTTCTTCTTATGAAGTTAAACAATTTTCACGTGATTTGAAACACAAAGATTTGAAAGATATTAAACTTTTAAGCAATAGTAGATAGTGTTAAAATAAATTGCGTTAGATTTAAAAGATAATAAGCTTTAAAGCAATTTTAATGATTTGCGACATAAATTCTATACAATTTTAACGTGATTTGGAAAAAAAAAAGATTTGAGAAAAAAGAGCAAAAATGTTGTTAGTATTCTAACTGGGAGAATGTTTCTTAAGATTCAAAAGCTATTGCGATGACAGAGCGTGTTTACAAAATTTATAGAGCTTCTCATATCAATATATTTCGCATTATCAGTTTTTGCAATTACATCATCAAGTAAACTTTGCCATTCGATAATGTTATTATCTGTTAGCGAAAGAGTTACATTCTGTGCCACGGCAAGAAGGTTCCATTCTTTAAAAGGTGTAGCGTTTCTTCGAAGCTGTCTTTCTTAACAATACTGACTTATGTAGTCCGTTTTCTCTATTCACAACTGTAATCAAATAGTTGGCATGCCATATAAGATTTTGAATGTAGATTGGTGTCAGACCTGACTCCACCATGTAAAGCATACGTTGGTGTTGCGTTAGCTAATCGGAATAGTCGTTTTAAAAAGGACCTTTGGATACTTTCGAATTCCTCCTGTTGGACATACCCAAATGCTTGTACCCCATAACACATACAAGTATTGACTGTTTCTTTAAATACTCGGTACTTTTAAGCTTTCAATTAAAACTAATTAAGATTAGGTTCTTTTGGCTTCTCGTTCCTCAGAAATAGTTTGAAAATATGACTTTATTGAAATTGAATTTTAGCGGTTTGGAGAGAAAAATATTGATTTTGAACTCGGTGGTTATCTCAGAAGCTTCATTACCTTCAAAAAAATGTATGAAGCTATACAAGTATGCCCCATGCTTTATAAGCTAAAAAAGGTAGTTTCACCAACTTCCCATCATAACACCTGTTTAAAAACACAAAGAACTATCAACAATGAGTCAATAAGATGCCATTCTACTATTGCCTTTTCATTCATGAAAAAATATTGATATACAGCTAAGTTATTACCATAAGAGTATGCTGAAAACCGAAAAATTGCAACAAATTGCCAAAGATTTTTTTCATAAAAGGAGACAAAATTTAAAAAAAAAATATTTTTCTAGTTATGAAACGTTAAAGAAGAAAATAAAAAGTTCATAAGTACGGCTGCCCCGACCTAAATAGTAAGCAAATCGATGTTTTCATTAAAAAAACAGCTTCCTGTCCCTATAAAAACCGTTACGGAATAACTTTCAGCATTTAAATGATACACAAATTCTTGTCTAAGTTCTAGTCGAGAGATTAGAGGATCGCCTTAAAGAACCAAAAATGTGCCTCCACGAAGGAATTAGAAAAAAATCTGGGAATATAATATCGATAAACACGACGAGTTTTACAGTAAATACTTCAAGTTTTGACATCCTTTCAAAACTCGAACGAATATGCAGGATATATCTTTAACGAATACATGCTGCTCCGTCAAGTTCGACAAAGAATTTACCAAGATCTCTGATGACTGAGAAGGCCTTCGTTAAGGCGACCAACTATCATGCTATTTTCTTAAAATCATACTTGAAAAAATTGTCCAAAACTAAAAAGTCAACACCTGGGGGTCAATCCCCGATCTGTGAAGGTGAGAGTTTGATTCTGAGACGAACACCTGTTTAAAAACCTGTTTTGATTGGTTTGTACGGTATTTTGTTTGTGACTTTTCTGGATTCACTTTTTTATAGATAGGTAGATAGATAGATAAAATTCTTTATTACAATATTCAAGTTTTGCATTCCATTAGAACTAAGAATATAAAGACATGGCTATGCTGCTGTCTGCCTGATAGACATTTTTTAAACTTAAATACATTCATATATAATGTGAAAGTTCTTCAATCTTCATTAAATAGACCGCGATGAAGGATCTCCTAATTTTCGAAAGAAAGATTCTGAGACTCTGCACCGGTCTCTATTTCAACTACCAGCGTCAGAGACATTACAGTAACTAGCATCTGTACGAGACAGCCAAGATGACGCCATTGGACCAATACGTCTTATCGGCTGTATTGAAAACGGCTGCAAATATCAGCATTCAGCAACCACCCTAATCCCCTGGTAAGGAGGATGACCACTGAGGACCGACACCCTGAGCCAAGATACCTAAGCGTGATGAACACTTTGGACGAAGAAGTAATTCCAGCCAACGACGAAGCCACCAACTTCTACGCTGACCCTGGGTCAGCATTCTTCCGTGGCTGATGCCACCCCCCACAACCTCCCCATAAAGAGGAACAACAGCGACAACCGGGACGGAAAATCCCGAGATAACTCAAGTCAGCCGACTTCTAATCAAGAATTCTCTTTCTTTTCAGCTATATAATATTAAGTTATTATTTTCATTCTAAACAATGTATTCGGTTAGGCCCCCTATGTGCCAACATTCCTACATTAATATCATTTTCTTAATTTTTAAATTACCTAGTATAAGGATCAATTGTATATATATATCGTTCAATAAACATAAACTTAAAAACATTAAATAGTTTAAACATATTTTTTTTTAATTTATTTTATAAGCATTTTTTAAAGAAAAAAATTATGTAAGGAAAAAAACTTTGTTGTTTTTGACTTTTTGTTTTAAAATACAATTAGTTTATACCAGATTATAACAATAATAATTTTGAAATATATATTTCGTTAAACTAGAAACATATTAAACTTAAGCAATTTTAATCATTTATTTCTTCTTATGAAGTTAAACAATTTTCACGTGATTTGAAACACAAAGATTTGAAAGATATTAAACTTTTAAGCAATAGTAGATAGTGTTAAAATAAATTGCGTTAGATTTAAAAGATAATAAGCTTTAAAGCAATTTTTATGATTTGCGACATAAATTCTATACAATTTTAACGTGATTTGGAAAAAAAAAAAGATTTGAGAAAAAAGAGCAAAAATGTTGTTAGTATTCTAACTGGGAGAATGTTTCTTAAGATTCAAAAGCTATTGCGATCACAGAGCGTGTTCACAAAATTTATAGAGCTTCTCATATCAATATATTTCGCATTATCAGTTTTTGCAATTACATCATCAAGTAAACTTTGCCATTCGATAATGTTATTATCTGTTAGCAAAAGAGTTACATTCTGTGCCACGGCAAGAAGGTTCCATTCTTTAAAAGGTGTAGCGTTTCTTCGAAGCTGTCTTTCTTAACAATACTGACTTATGTAGTCCGTTTTCTCTATTCACAACTGTAATCAAATAGTTGGCATGCCATATAAGATTTTGAATGTAGATTGGTGTCAGACCTGACTCCACCATGTAAAGCATACGTTGGTGTTGCGTTAGCTAATCGGAATAGTCGTTTTAAAAAGGACCTTTGGATACTTTCGAATTCCTCCTGCTGGACATACCCAAATGCTTGTACCCCATAACACATACAAGTATTGACTGTTTCTTTAAATACTCGGTACTTTTAAGCTTTCAATTAAAACTAATTAAGATTAGGTTCTTTTGGCTTCTCGTTCCTCAGAAATAGTTTGAAAATATGACTTTATTGAAATTGAATTTTAGCGGTTTGGAGAGAAAAATATTGATTTTGAACTCGGTGGTTATCTCAGAAGCTTCATTACCTTCAAAAAAATGTATGAAGCTATACAAGTATGCCCCATGCTTTATAAGCTAAAAAAGGTAGTTTCACCAACTTCCCATCATAACACCTGTTTAAAAACACAAAGAACTATCAACAATGAGTCAATAAGATGCCATTCTACTATTGCCTTTTCATTCATGAAAAAATATTGATATACAGCTAAGTTATTACCATAAGAGTATGCTGAAAACCGAAAAATTGCAACAAATTGCCAAAGATTTTTTTCATAAAAGGAGACAAAATTTAAAAAAAAAATATTTTTCTAGTTATGAAACGTTAAAGAAGAAAATAAAAAGTTCATAAGTACGGCTGCCCCGACCTAAATAGTAAGCAAATCGATGTTTTCATTAAAAAAACAGCTTCCTGTCCCTATAAAAACCGTTACGGAATAACTTTCAGCATTTAAATGATACACAAATTCTTGTCTAAGTTCTAGTCGAGAGATTAGAGGATCGCCTTAAAGAACCAAAAATGTGCCTCCACGAAGGAATTAGAAAAAAATCTGGGAATATAATATCGATAAACACGACGAGTTTTACAGTAAATACTTCAAGTTTTGACATCCTTTCAAAACTCGAACTAATATGCAGGATATATCTTTAACGAATACATGCTGCTCCGTCAAGTTCGACAAAGAATTTACCAAGCTCTCTGATGACTAAGAAGGCCTTCGTTAAGGCGACCAACTATCATGCTATTTTCTTAAAATCATACTTGAAAAAATTGTCCAAAACTAAAAAGTCAACACCTGGGGGTCAATCCCCGATCTGTGAAGCTGTGAAGTGAAAAATTTTATCACAGCATGAAAACCAAACCTCAAAAGTCAAATTTTTTTTTAAATGGTGAAAAATTCAATTATGAAAAATGGCAGCAAAGCTCAAGCGCGCAGCGAGCCTCCGAGGATCAAAAAGCATTTTTAATGGAGAACGTCTCAATATCCTGAATCTATTTCCAAGAAAGAAATAAAGTGTAATTACTCGCAAGAAATTGAGAAAACCTACAAAAAAAACACAAAATAAAACTGGAAAATGACATTTAGAACGTCTTAGTACTTTTTAGAACACAGTTTGAGAGTTGAGAGATACTTTTCTGAGATCCGGAATCGCTTAGAATGGGTTCGTGGAGTGATAAAATGAAAAAAACTAAACGTGAAAACTGAAATGATATTTTTTTTCACTTCACAGCTTCACACATCGAGAATTGACCCCCAGAGCTATGATCTTTCAAAAGTCTGGTAGCAGACGATGTTGATTAAGTGGGAAGAAGCAAGCTTAATGTCGTAGCAATAAGCTTGATGTCTCTCATGGAGAGAGAGTTCGATCGAATTCGAAGTCGTTATCGAAATATGTTGGCTGATGAGGTCCAATTTCAAGTGAGTAAATTTTTTGTCTAGTTGAAGTTATGAATTTCTAGAGCTTAGTTTCTTCTCAAAATTGCTTTAATTTTCCTCTTCATACGTTCTCTTTGTGCTTGTGTTGGCGTTATTTTCTAATTGCTATGCTAATACTTGCATTAATGATGAAGAGCGTAGATAAGTGCGTACAAATGAGCATGCTCTAAGTCTCTGAGATGCAAAAAAAAAAACATCATCATCATTGATATAATTTTCATTGAAAGAATAGTTTTATTCCACCATACATTTCTTTATTAAAACATAAAATAACTCTTCACAGCTTTTCAGTCTTCTTCTTGGTTGTCACTAGTGGGCATTTGCACGGTTCCAATTACTGAAATAAAACAATTTTTCGAAATCCCCGAAGACGATCAATATTTTGTTTCTTTTTTTTGTGATTGTGTTTCCTTACCTTTATCCAAATGAGTCCAACCTAGTTTAACATTTCCGTTGTGGTTCTTCTCAGTAACCCACAGCTCAATTGGATGATAATACTCCAACAGACTTTCAGCGTTCAACTTTGGATCTTCAGGTAAGAAAGTTTCTAGCACCTTGTGGAACTTCTTAGATGAACCAAGTTTCATCATTTTTCTAGGAATCATCGCAGTAAAAACACAATTAAACAAGTCACTTAAATAAATAAAAATTGCTTACTTCAAAGCATCGCCAACTTCCTTGCTGCCGTAGAAATCACAGTTCTGCAGAGGCTCCTTGGGGTACTGTCCACTGATGGTGCACATCTTTTTGTAGAACTGGTAACCTAATACTTCTGAATCGAATTTACTGAAAGCAATTAATGTTTTTCGTATGTAATGGGACGAAACACACGAAATCTTTTCACTTTTCAAATGTATGCTTACGTTGCTTGTCTATTTTCATTCAGCTCCAAGTAGAATGTGTGTGGAAAGTCATAGGTATCAGAAACCCGATCCTCTGGTGGCCCAACTCCAACATACTTGTCCATCAACGCCCAGTAGTGCTTATTGAGATCAGACATAGTTGTAACACCGGAAAACAGATCAGCCATTACTCGTGTGTGCACATAGTACAATGGAATGTTGATCATAGTGTGAATACTCTGAATAAAACGTGTTATTTTAGATGAGTTTGAATGAATGATCATTTCAGCAAAATACTTACCAATCTGAAAAGTCTATTCATTAAAACTTCATCAGTGAACTTAGTGCCAGCGACTAATCCTAAAGCAGTCAAATGTTTTGGAGTTGATGCTGACAATATGACAGCTTCTCCAACAGGGTACTCCAAATCGTGAGCGTAGAAATAATAAGCAGGGAGATCACCCTTTTCTTTGGCATAATAAATCTCACCCATATAGCCATGTGCTTGAAGGAACTTCCTAAAGTCCATTTTCTGACAATATTCCATGTAAACGTTGGGAGAGTAGGTAAATAGTGATGCCTTACAATCCCCTTCGTCTTCACTTGACTTCATTCTAAACCTCTTGCCCCAGAAATCATCAGGAATGGGATCAAATCCTAAGGACTGGTAGAATTGATCAGCAGTCTTGTAAAGCTTCAAAGTATCAAAATTATTTTCTTTTAAAATTGAGGTGTATGGAAGATCCTTTAGTGGGAACTCATCATCGATGATGCTATTATCGGTCCAGGCTTGGGCAAGCACTTGTTGGAAAATATGATCGGGGATAAGTCCAGTGGGACTAACAACTGAATCACCATATTTCTTGTTCAATTTGTATCGAATGAAGCCATGCATTTGGTTGTAGAATGGTTGAATCTTAGTCATAACCTCTTCCATTTCCTTAATATCGAAGTCCCCCATCCAGTAATCGTAGTCGGAGAGTCCTAGAAAAAATATTTTATTGAGAGTCATTTGACTGCTTAGACAGGCTTTTTTGTTAATGTTTTCTATATAGCAATGAAGTTTTACGGGGCTTTTAGTTGCCATACCAAAAAAAGCTTTCGCTTATGAAAAATGTAAAAGAGAAATAACCTCTATTGCTGTCTCCAGCGGATTTTAGATTTGTTTTCACTAGGCCGTTCAAAAAAAGGAGTTATCTATAGTTATATCTTAAATTTGAGGGCTTAAATCTCGAGGAATTTAAGACGACAAGGACATTGCATGTCCAAATATGCCACACAAATGAAAATATGTGGTTCTTAGTAGGAGCTAAGGTTTGGGGGAAACTCTTTGATGAATAAATAAGAATGGTTTGAAATATTATTCACATATATTGGAAATTTATATTTTTTATGGCAATTTTCTGATCAATGTTGGGGAACATACGTTTAGTCTGTCTGCATCCAGTGCAAGCAGGCTATCAAGGGTTGTACTCTCGACAGATCCAAACGTTCATTGAAACCCTCACTGATAACTCCCACAGGGACAAAGCTGTTTTGGATCCTGAGAAAGGAGTCTGAAATCCTGGAACTGCAAACTCATCGGCGATTTTGTTTCGAGTTATGCCATTGCCATGATAGGCTTGAACCCAACTGAAGCTCATATGCGAATGCTTATGTGCCTAATCAGGTGCACAGTTTTACCTCATCGCTCTCCAAAAAAGCAGCAGTGCCAAATTCATCATCGGTTTCAGAAGCTCCCGTGAAAAGATACGACAACACTCCTCTACTGGACTAGATTCTAGAGTGAGCCAGTTCCAAACCGACGGAAAATTGACAGGAAATTTTTAACGCGATTAGAGTTTTTGAAATCATCGTACGGTATATGTATTGAACGTGGGCCAAGAGATTTATGATAAGTTTCTCAAAACTCCAGTGCGGAATGCTAGAGACTATATCTCTTTAAATGGGAAATGGTCTTGAAAGTAAAGCCCATGATACAGGCATCAAGGAGAGAAAGGTTCAGTAGAGTGTCGAGAACAGCACCTCTGGAGTTCAAATTTGAAATTCTGCGATCGAGGCAAATATGTGTTTAGGTGAGAGTTTGTTCCATCAAACAACTTTCTCATGGGAGAGGATTGGTTTCATCATAGTCATATACATATATTCAAAATACTCTTTTCCCAGGTCTTTTCAAAGACTCCCTTACTTTTCAGAAAAATTACAGTGTCTGGGCTTAAGAGTTTTCGACTCGGTATATTTGGACTAAGACAATTTAATATCTTAGATTACTCCAATATGTTTGATATCGTTTGAAAATGAAAGGAAAGAGGCGCCTTTAAGTGTAAGTTTAGTCAAACCAGTCAATTTTCTGCATCTACTGAAGACAACATCCTCGCTTCTCTGAGGGCTAATGGAGAGACCATGTCTAACACTCTAGGTGTCAATCAAGCCTTAGAATAGCCTATGCTCTGGGACAAGCAGCTTGGAGGTTGCATCAAATCGAGAGCTCCCTTGGCGGTGGCCGGGAAAGATAAAAATAAATATGCAATATGTTTAACTCTACGCCTAAAGTTTTATTTTTCAGAGTAAAGTGAAAATAACCATTTTATTCAAACGATTATTGTTTTCCAAATGACACGAGGCAAAAACTATAAACAAAATAATTGCTTTCCTTTTTTTAAGTTAAAACAACCCATATTGATTGGCGAAGAAATGCATTATGAGTGATAATACAACTTCATGTGTTTATCTGATCGATAGAGCAAAGGTAATGCAACAAGATTGAAGGGTTCAAAACATATCAACTTTAAACGAATGAGAGGGGTCAGATTCTACCCCTGCATGATTTCATAGATATGTATGGTTTAGTTAAATGAAAAAGAAGATTGGACGACGAAAATTCTGGCATCACATCGCTTACACACCATGCCGCAAAACATAAGCATATAACTAAGCTATAGCTTAAAAAATTTTAGTATATCTATGCCTACAATAGTCAAATTTACAGTTTTGCTCAAAACGCCATTACATAAATTTGTTGAATGAACACTAAGCAGAGCTTGGTTACTCTGTAATGTAATGTAATTCAATATTTGTATCTGCTTTAAGTATGATTGAAGATGGAAGAGAGATTTTACTTTGATTTGACTTATGGCGACATTTGATTCCAAAGGCCGATATGCACAGAAGAAATACTAAACTTGTTCCATACAGGTTGATAGTTATGGAAGAAAACATATCAAACCCACACAATTTTTGTATAAACAATTTTGACTCGCACTAATTGCTAGTTGATATTTTTCGAGCCTTACTAACTAGGCAGCAAATAATACAAAGATGGGTTTAAATTTTTCTAAGAGGACTGTCAAAGTAGATCTCGTACAAAATTTTTTCTAATCTATTGTGTTTCACATTCTGCTTTAAGCCAAGTCTTTGTATTCTTTTTACCGGTCCCCTTTTCTTATGATCGAATCGTTAAAAAACACAACAGACGATATAATCTCTGCTTACTGAGACTTCTACGCTTAATTCAAAACCACTATTTGTAAAACTCAAGTGATGTATCATAACGCAAACTTACCTGTCAAATTGGCAGCATGCTGTAGGACATTAACCATAGTTATAAAGTTGTTAACAGCCCAGATCGCATTCTTGTCCCTCCATGAAGTCCAATAGTGCAACAACTCTTTCGGATTATTACTCTTTACAATAATGTCTTGAATATCCGGATAATATGCCAAAGACTTTTCCTCATCTTCGAAGCCGGGAACATCTTTATCGGAAGCGAGATCCTCTAACGTATTTACTTTAGTTAAGAGATCCAGGAATTCATCAGATCCAACTATTGCTTCTTCGGCGAATTCTGATATCAATTGGAAAATGTACTTGAGCTCTTCATCCTTAAAGTTTTTATAGTCAAACTTCTTAGAGGCTTCTACAAGTTCAACAAAGGTATCTGCAGTGTCTACCACAGTGCTCAATGCTTCCATCATCTCCCCAAAGTCTTTGTCTGAAGCAGAGAACGTAGAATTTGCCATGTTATTAAGACATTCGAATGCTTTTTCCGAAAATTCTGCGGCAAACTTTTTGGCTTCTACTTCATCAGTGTTTAATGGAGCTGCGCTACACAACTAAATGGATTTTATTGAGCGTATAAAAAATATCTACAATTGATTTTAATCATTTTTCTTACCCCAATGAAAACAGCTGCAAGTGCCACTAGACAAATAAGTCTAGACTTCATGTTGAAAAAATGACTTTCTAGAATAACAAATTAAAACGTTTCTGACAACTGATCAGAGAACACTACAAAAACATTAGCAAAACGAGCCTTTTTATATTCTGGAGACTAGAATACTTGTGAAGGTAAAGGTGAGATAGTATGTGAACCCGATCACCTATTTAATCTAATAGCGATAAGAATTGTACAATATTAAAATTACGTAAGAGTGAGGCTCCATTCCGAGACTTAAAGTGATTAAGGTATAAAAACAAGATCCCTGATATAGACTTTCGTTTCAACAGCTGGCATGTTTGCTGTTGCTCTCACGTAATAAAACTATATTGTTTCAGATTGTGCGGACAAAAAAGAATTTTGAGACTTTCATTCCGATAACCCTGAGGTAGAGTATGTCCTCTTTTCAATCGTTCCATTTTTATTATTTATTCAGTCAACTCAAGCACTTGATCCCTTGCTTTGATACAAGTTTTGTTTTTTTTTTTTCAAATCTTGACAACAAACCAACACCAGGTTTATTTTAGCAACTATGTAGCTATACTCGGACAACTATAATCGAAGTTGGCAAAAGAAAATAAATATATTTTTCGGGTCTGTTGTGGAAAACATTATAGTTTATCATGTTTTTAGAGCTCTGTCAAAAGATCAGCTGATTTGAAAACATTTCTAGAGCTTCTCAACATTTCAATCTTATCGCAACGATGACAGAAAATAGAAAAGAAATAAGGAGAACATAGTGGCATGGGTTTGGTTGGATGGAGGTGTAGTAGATTGAATTACTGTAGGGTTGAGGAGCCTCCCTAAACGATGTGTAGTTTTGGATGCATTTAGGATGTTGTTCAGTGGCAGATTTGAGCCCAGTTCGATTCCTCATAGCAGCATTACCTACATATATCATATGAGATTATAACCA
The DNA here is from genome assembly GCA_914767635.1 of Melanostoma mellinum. Lineage (NCBI taxonomy): Eukaryota > Metazoa > Arthropoda > Insecta > Diptera > Syrphidae > Melanostoma > Melanostoma mellinum. The sequence continues at coordinate 55,142,644 of OU612058.1, forward strand.
TTTCTATCTTGTAAGGAATTCACTGTGACTCGGAAGGATGTAAATTAACGAAGAGAACCAAAGTAGGAATTTTGTTAGAATCCCTCTGTCATAAAACGATATTTTACTTAGCCGTTCGGATTCGCCAAAGAAAAAGAAGGCCAAAAAACTAAGATTTCGGAATTTCCACAGCTTCTTTGAACCACCCTACTCTCCTGCAGATGACCATTCGCCGTTGTCAGTTTTTTGAAAGATCCGGTGAATTGGTTTTTTTTTTATTTTACAGGTTAAAGCTTAGAAGTATATTCGCTGGATTCCGATGATAACCGATTTCGACCAGCTCTTCGCCGCCATTTCATTCCCATTTATGTCAAGGGTCTGGAACTCAAATTAAAGTTACAGTTCTGTTTGTAATGAGCAATCTTTGTTGTTTATGAGAATGTCTTTGGTTTTATTGGTCAAATCTCACTTTGCAAGTTTTATTGCTATGGGTCAAATGTATCATCGGCGCATCTTAATAGAATCATTTTGAGCTTAAAATGAAACGGGAGAGACACAGAGCGTCGATGTGAGTAAAATCACTAGGGTCATTGAAGAAACACGAACTACACCTAGATTCGTGTTTCTTTTACGTTTCTGAGCTTAAGCGGGGTATGAACAGAGGTGGTGGGGAATATTTTCCTCCTCCTCCTCATAGCTTTGCGGCATGTCTTTCAATAAGACAGTATCCTGTAATGACATCTATCGCACTAATATGTTTTCGACCGCTTCACATCTAGCTTGTGATTCGTTGCGTTACTCGTTAAATCGCTTGATCATCTCCGATTAGTTTTTTGAATGCGTCCTGCTTCAGCAAGAGTTTTTATATAGCAATTTGTATGCCGATACACTCCGTTTTCGGTGAGAACTGAGAAGTGCAGAAGTGTTCCTTTTCTGGCAAGTTCATATGCTTTGCTGTTTCCTGCAATATCTCTATGCCCTTGCTCCCAGCACATATGAAGGTTAATTACTCTCTTACAAAAAAAGGCAAAAAAATGGTTTGAACTCTGGAGTTTGTTCGGCAAATGCTAACTTACGCGCTTCCCCCATTCCATCTTGAAAGATCGTGTCGAAAATTCTGTCATTTTCTGTTGATTCAACCTTCATAAAGTTTTTATGAAAAATCGTTTTAATATTGACACACTACAGGTAGGATTGGCATATTGAATTTCTCCCAACCAGAAGTAAAAAGAACCTATTGTTTTCTTTTCGAACTGAGCGACAATGTGAGCCAAGCCTATGGCATTGATCATTTATTGTTTAACTTTAATTTAACAATTTCGTTCAGTTGTTTTTTTACCTATAAGTTACCCCACTACCGTCTTAAACTTCTACCCATACGTTAAGTGCCTTTAGCTAGAAGTTAGTATCCTCACTTTGGTTAGCTTTATGGTCAACAAACAATATAGTTGAGGTACTCTGGTGCTTTGTAGCAACAGGCAGTTGAGGACTGTAATAAGATGCAAGGGACTTAAAACGCTTTCTTGGTGGAAGCCTGTACTGTGACTTGGTGATATGCTTGAATATTTAAAAGTGAAATGCATGAAAGAGTAAGTGAATCGCATGCTGGTTATGGAGTGATCAAGGAGGTAAGGACTCATTATGGTCACGCCATAGCCACATCATCACATATTATCACAATGAAAACTGTGTGCCAGTTTTCCTTCTATTTGATTAATTGACTGATGACGTGACGTTTACGCACGGTCTTCACCTTAAAACAAATTTTTTTAAATAATTATTATTAATGAATTTAAAGGAACTATATTTACACTCAAAAAACAAAGAAGAATGTTTTTTTTGGAAACAGGCTTAAAAATTTCGTTCTTGCGTAAAATATTTCAATAGAGTTTCTTTATATTCACATTTGTTGATCGTTCGATTTGTAGTTTTCTATTTCAAACTACAATATAAAAAAATTTTTTTGTTGCAATTTGTAAACAAAATTATTCAAATTTAAATGTTCTCGTGGTTTTATTTTAGCTGTCGAATCTGTTTTGTGTGGTAGAAAGAGACAGAGATAGTCCGGTTCAGTGTTCAACTCCGCAGCTCCAATCAAAACGCAAATGGCCGCCAAAAGTGCAGGCACGGTCGTGTGGTTTATAGAGAAATAAATTACCTAATTCTGTGTAAATTAATTAGATTTCGGTCTAAAATTATAAATTTCTTTTCAATCAATTGTGAAAGTGTATAAGCGAAACCAAATTCATTTGGTTGAAGGGCTAATTTGCTTATTAAAGTCGAATATGTGTGAAATTACAGCATTCTGTTTTTTTTTTTTTTCGTTGGTGCAGTGCAAGTCCTTCTTTGTTCGATTTTAAAATTTAAATATTAACGAAATGTCGTGGTTTTTGTCCAACAAGCAGGGCCGTCTTTACCATTTTGGGGGCCATGGGCACTTTTTGAAAATGGGGCCCCTATATGGTTCTATAAAAATGTTATGTTGTGTAATAAATATATAAAAAACAAAATATTGATAAGCAAAAAGATGGAAAGAGGAATGTTTATTGAAGGAGTCTTTTTCTTGATTGATAAGCAAAATCATTGATTATATCTACAAAATCGATACCTCTGAGGATGCCGCTTTCGATTGACATCAGCGACAAACTTGAAGTATAGACAAATGTACTGGTTACTCGGTAGAAATTCTGACTTATCTGTCGAAAATAAAATAATGCTTTATAAACAAGTACTTAGACCTGTTTGGACCTATGGAATCCAATTATGGGGCTGTACAAAGAAAACAAATACTGAAATCATCCAAAAATTCCAGAACAAAGTCCTTCGTGGAATAGTAAATGCACCATGGTATATAAGAAATAGCGATTTACATCGTAACCAACAAATAGAAACGGTTACAGAAGTTGTAAGAAAATATGCTGTATCACACAATCAGCGACTGCATAGTCATATCAACTCTGAAATGGAGTTCGTATTAAATACGAGAGGCAATGTTCGGAGATTAAGAAGAACCAAGCCAGACGAGCTAATGGTCCAAAAGTCATGGGAAGCATTAAAAGTTTAAGCTTCCCTTAAAGCGATAATATTATTGAGATACAGATTGGTTCTGATTATGAGGAGTTTTTAGTGGGTAAGAATCCCACACTACTTGGTATCGAATACTACTAAGTGTCTTTTGAAGATTTACTCCTGACAAAAAAAAAAAAAAATCTTTTTAACTAAGAGAAGGAACGTTTACACCTGCAGTTGGTCACTGTTACACTTAAGAAAATTCTAGGTGCAATTTCAACACTTGGAAATTCATTTTCAATTTTATTTATTTTTTAAAAAATTTAAGGTTCTAGAATATTGCCAGTTTTTTCATTTTCGTGTCGAATAGTTTTCCAGCTACAGTTCATCTCCTTTTACATTTTCAGTGTAAGACTAAGCAATAGATTTGCAGTTTTCTTTAGGTCTCTTAATCGGAAATATTATATATTAATATTCGTATACGCTGTTTCAAATCAACGCTAAGAGTGTCAACAATGCCAATAGTAAGAAAGGTTTCAATTTCCAACCTTTCTTTTCCAGTCAAAATTGCTGAGGGTTCAGAGCCGTCAAAAAAGTCTCTTCTACACCCAGTTTTTTCAGAAAGGTTCTTATATTCGTAACCTGGGTTTTGTTTTTGTCTGGATGATGAATCAAAGTTATCAAAATTGTCCTTGAGCCCAATTATAAATTTATCGATTACTCAGCAAATTTGGCATTTTTTTGTAAAGACTAAGAGCTTCCTGTCTGGTCGCTCGTGCCTGTCCTAAATCATTGGCGATAGACATCAAAGCTTCTTCAATTTCTTGACGACCATTATATAAGGCGCTTAGTGTTTGCGCTGAACATCTTGTTTGAGAAAGACTTTTTACAACTTTTTTTTTGAACCTGAATGAATGAACATTCAACACACTCAATCTCTGAAATCTTAAGTAACTGATTGTCGGGAAAAATTATTAATAGTTATAGTTACCCTTTCGGACCATCGCAAATGTCAGAAGGAAACACAAGAAGTTTTTCCATCACATCACCATAAGCGGAGTCCACATTGTACAATAAGTTGAACAGATTTTGGTTCGAACGACCAATGTTGGATAATGTGAACGACGACGACCGAGTGACCAACTTGTTGGATGGTTTTCAAATAATTTTAAAAACTTTGAAGTTGGATGGAACGGAGGAGCACATGATATAACGTTGGACGACAAGTCTGATATGTCTGAACGCAAACTACATCCTACCATAAAACATATATCAAACGAAGTCTGTCTAAGTATTGTACAGTGTGAATTCGACTATTTAACTTCGGTTGTAAGATACACGAATGGATGTTTTTTCTGATTGGATTTTTAAAAGCGCCCTGAAACGAACACAAGTGTGTTTATGGTATGGTATGGTCCTGATCATAACTTGGGTGACCTCTTTTCTTTCCGTTTTAATTTAAATATATTTTCGGAGGGAATGTGAAAAAAATAATGTGTCGAAATATTGAAAATGTTGTGTAAATAGACCAATAGAAGTCAAATGATATTTTAGCAATTTGGGGGCCCCTGGTGACTGCGGGGCCCTGGGCCTGGGCCCAGTGGGCCCAGTGGTAGAGAGGGGTCTGCCAACAAGTGATCGATTTAGGTTCCTAACTTATTAAATATGTAAATTTAGTAATTTTTTTTCTTTTATTGATGCTCAATTTTAGTTTTGAATGTCTTCCGCGTGATGTGTTAATGAAGAAAAGAAAAAAGAAAATAAATATCAAAGGGGGCGATGGCGCAGTTTAATTCAATTTTTAAATCGTGGGTCTATCAAGCTTGGTATATTTGTTTTAAAGTCTGATAGTTTTAAAAAAATCTATTATTTTTAATTCAACAAGCAATAGTTTTGTTGTTTGAGTGCGTGTTTTTATTTCAGTAAACATTTTGGGATTGTTTTGTGATGGTGAGTATCTTATCTACCCACTTTATTGCCTTACTTTCCTACTTCTTGTTTTCTTACAACGTCAACTTCAAGAATTGGTTAAATTTGATGCACCATCAGTTGTATAAATAGATGTATCTGATAAAAACGAGGTAGCTCTGTTTGACTAGATTGGGCATTGATATCACTTATGGTTCAAACTCGTGGTATTTTCATAGGCATTTTGTTAGGACAGCTTAGCTACACAAAATTTGACAGTGACAACCTTACTTCCTTACTTATGTGGTCATAATTGCTCCGGGTGAACCTGGGCCTCAGACTACGACATTCGATAAAAACTTTTTAGGGAGAGCTCCCTCCTGTTTTGAACTCTAAGTCGGTTGAAAATTGAAATATTCTAAAATTGGTGAAAAATTCTCGAAGGTGTGGGGTCATTATCTACACCTTTACCCTTAGATTTGATTGGGCCGCCTAAGAGAAGGTCTTGTTTTCCGATTTCGCTGCGATGTGCAATAATACCTGATTCCGTTGAACCGGGTCCATCCATAGATAGATAGATAGATGAATTTTTTATTTTCTAAAAAAAAGGACTTAGCAATAATTTGACACTTAAGAAGATACTTAAGACATAAGGAAATTTGCCAGAAATGACATTTCATTTTTTGTAAATTAAACAAAAAAATACTGTCATACGCGACCTTGAAATCGATTAAAAGATTACGTTTATCGATATCATATTCCCCCGATTATTCCAAGATCTGCCATAATGCAAAGATTTGAGTGATTGTAGGCTTTTTTAGTCTCATATTATAATCTACAAACAAAACAAGTTCTTATTTCTAAAAGTTGTCATAGGTTTGCTTTATCAACAAATTCAGTCAAATAATCTCTGAACTCTAGGTGAGTTTCAAAAAGATCATCACGGGCAACTATCTACAAAACTAAACAACTGTTCTCTTATCTGTTGTCTCAAAACTCAAACTGCGCTGGTGATGCAACCAAAATGTTATCGTCTGAAATTATACCTACTATTTGTTTTTATTCTGTCAAATGGCTTTTTATTGATAATTTTTTTTAATTTTATTTTTGTCATGAAAACAGATCCACTTTGAACTGCTTTCCAGAAAAAGTCATAGCTATTATCTGTTAGCTTCCATTAGAACTGATGTGTAAAAAGTAATTAATCGTAGACTGCATTAACTAAAAATAGAATTGATTAATGTGCAAACTGCTGCTACTTTATTAAATTTTAAATTGATTTTGAAAAAAAAAGGTTTTCCGAGCGTTTGAAGATGTAAGAGTTTTTTCTACGGCGTGATTCTTTCAAGACTGAAGCAGAGAATCTTTTGCAGGCCCGTCGAGAGGAAATACGGGCCCGAGGACACCAAGAGACGGCCTCTTTACATGTTTTATAAAAGTAGCTTTTGAAAAGGCAAATGACAACTCCTCTATTGTTTTAAAATTAACTTTGAATTAACGTCTGCAAAAGCTACATATAGCATGATTAGATTATGTTAAGCGTTCTAAAAGATCTAGTCACCTTCAGAAACTGTAGAACAATATTGCACGTATTGCGCAAACATAAAATCTTCTGTCAGTAGCCACATGGCTGACTTTCATATATTTAGTTAATTTTTAGAGTCACAGCTGGTTTGTCTGATGGTAGGCTCGAATAGGTGCTTTTATAAATTTACTTCGCTTGTCCATCGAAATATAACAATTTTTTTTTTTTTCACTTACGGTTATGATTAAAATTCATCAACCTTGAACATCATTTATACGTTGACAAACCATCATTCAGCATGATTCACGGTTCATGAATCGCCACATTTGCCGTGCGCGCATTTTGACAGATGAGACAAAATTTCATCAAGCAAATTTGCTTTAAGCCCTTCGGAGTCCTAAACGATGAGGATGGCGCTGATGATGATGTGCCATAGCTTATCACAATTTTCTTTCCGTCTCGTCTCCTTCGTTCAACATCATTAAATTTTTTTTTCTCTCTTCTGCTTCTCATACTCCATTTCAGAGGGCGAGTAATAAGTTGAGGGAATAAATTCATGTGCTCTAGAGAACTTGCTTGAAAGGCACAATTTCAAGAAAAAAAAACTCCCTTCATTTGCAAAATGCAAAAAGAAAATGTGCTTATTCCAATTTACCTCCGTCACCACAGCCGTTCGTTTAGTCGTCGTCCTTCTTACGCCGAGCCGTCTTTATACAGACCGTTTCGGGTGCGGAATTTCCATCTTCGTAAATTCTATCGAATTAAGTGTGGATAGCAAAAAGGAGTCATATAAACGATTACGTTGGTTGATCCCCAGGGAGATTCTTCCACCCGTGTGCAAAGTGTGTATAGTTCTCGAGTGGTTGTTTTTGACTAAGGAAGATGCCACTTGGTGTATTTCTTCCCCTTATTTTGCAGTCTCGGATATTATGACCACTTCCAAACCAACCACTTCTTAGAGATATTTCACCAGGACGATACCTAGTTGAATCGATTAGGAATCGAAAAACAGGGAACTTTCATTTTAATTTAGGATTTTTGGTTTATAAGACCTTCATAAAAAAGAAATAAAAAAAAAAGAAACACATGTTATCGGAAAGCACTTGTGTGGAACGAAGTCCTTTACTTCTTCCTTAAGTCCTCCGATTTGTATATCTTCGCATTTGACTTTGTGTCTGAAGCTACTGGAGAACGGTTTTGTGTGGTTTTCTTCGTGAAAAAGTCAGCAACAAAATTCTGACCAAAAATTTAGTACAATCATCAGAATCCTCCTTTTTGATTCAGTCAACATATAAATTCCAATTTTGCTTTACAGTTTACTCTCAATTTTTTATATTGAAGCAATAGTTTTCAGAGCAAAACTAATTTTTTCTGATTGATTATTAGTCTTACTTTTAAATAAAGTTTAGGACATTTATGTGTCAAATAATTCAGAAACATCTTTTTGCCTCAATTTCCCAGCAGAGTGTTGAACGCTGCGTACAGGGCAGATCTTCATATGACAATTGGAGTAGGAAGAAAAACAATAAACCGAGCAAAATCAACCGTCCGAAGTTCTTTTAGAGAATACGTTGCACTTCAGCTATTGTCATTATATGATTATATCGAACACGATAAGGATTTCTGTTGAAGAAGTATCTGTTGAGAAAAGAGCCCTGTCAAATCTTATTTGTACCAAGTGTAAGGCAGGAAATGTTGTGTTCAGGGAATAGTTAATAACTACTTCGATTTTTTCTTCTTTTTTTCTTTACTATTAAAAACTATTGTTTGTTGTACTTTTGATTGTTTTTGAAGCAACAAAAAAATATATGTATTCTCTTGGTAACGAGCGATAGGAAAAAGATATCACATACCTGTATCAGTGTTTTGAGTGGAAAACTGCGTTTGGCTGAAACCGAATCGTCTGGGACACCCTTTATTGTGATCAGCAGAAATTTCCTGCTTTTACGACGTGTCACACACGTGGTTATATCTTCGACCTCAAAATCTAAAAAATTATTATTTTGGAACGATCACGCCTTCTTTTGCAGAATTTGACATTATGACAGCTCTTGTTCTAGTTTGCTCCAAATGAACTTGAGCATATCTACAGCTCTTCTGCCAGTACCTACTACTTCATACCTACCGGAAATTAGTAAGCGAAACTATTCACTCGCCAAGGACAAGCGTTAAAACGTTGGAAATAACGGTTGAGATTAACATAAAACCGCATATAAACCGCACTATAAATACACCCTCTGTCCAAGATGCTACAATTTACATGCTCATACTAAAGAGGAAAATTTTGCGAGACCGCACTTCAAAATCTTGCAAGCAGGATTGAGTATTTGCTCGGCAGGAAAGAATTTGCGGAAGGTATTTTAATCGACATTCAAGGTGCTTTTGACAATACTCTCTTCGATGGTATGTGCAATCCTGCTAGAGACAATTGTGTGGACGAGTCATTAGTGTTGTGGATTGAAGCAATGCTAGTGAATAGAACCGTGATCGCTGAGGCAGAGTGTGTGGACAATATGTTACAACAAGAGTGAATAAGGGCTGTCCAAAAGGTGGCGCGGCGTTTTATATCCTCTTCTGTGCAGATCGACTCTCTACTAAAGGCGTCAACATCCCCTTTTCAAACGATGTCAGACATCCCGGAGTAATCCCAGACATCAAACTTCTTTGGTCTAAGCATGTCAAGTCTAAAACAACTAAAGCATTGTCAGTGTTCTGGCCACTGACTTAAACTTCTAACCACTTCAAAAATGATCCAGGAATGCAAGAGCTCTCTGAATGCGGTCTTAAGAATAAATTCTTTGAGTCTCATTTGGGTCCCAGACCATCACGGCATACCTAACTGGAAATAAGATCGCCGATGAACTTTCTAGGCGTGCCTCCATTGGATGCAGACAGACCAAACGCATGCTCCCAATTAAGATAGAAGACTACAACATTTTTGCTACTCCATAGCAGAAAAGACTAAAGAAAGCTTATTGGCGTTGCCAGCGGCCAAGCATTTAAACGTGTTAGGCTTAAGTGATACCACGCTCTGTGAATCTTGTGGAGAAGATGAGGATACCGCAGAGCACTTCTTCTGTAAATGTATAATGCTCTTTACCGCACGAGGTTACAGAAACTCGGCGCAGACATGATGAGAGCTGGTAACTTAGGCTCCGTATCATGCGGCAGCGTCTTTGGCTTCATTCGAACACCTGGAAAGCTATAACAAAAAGAAGGTTGCTATCTGGTAGTACAATGGACCGCTATTTAGGTCTGAAAAAAAACTCCAAAAGAAAAAAAAATACTTCATTTAAAAGTTCATCATTTTAAAAAACTGTCACTTTATTTATGTAGTAGGTTTGACTCTCTTACCACATATTATGTGGACTGGTATTTCAATCTCTTTAAACATAATAGTTACCTACTGGCGAAATCTCGTTTTTGTTGGTTAAATTCGACTGAAGATTTCTTTTTCTTACTCTTCAAAGCAGTTTCATTGATATGAAACCGTAATAGAATACGAAAGCTTGCTTTGTAGATAAATTCTATGTTGGTTAACTTGGACTGTGCCGTCTTTTCGTGTTCTTGCTCTCTGCGTTTGGGATAGAGGCTGTGTTGTTTATTTTATCATTATCTAAGGCAATTTTTCTAAGTGGAACCAATCTGCTTTTGCCACTTGGTGGATTATTTTGTGTTTGTGCTTTTACTTCTTTTTTTTTGTTTTTTCTTTTCCATCTCCGTTTCGTTGAGCTGGATCTCTTTTTTATATTTTATGATAGTTATTCCATTCAATAAATCGGGAAGTGATTTCATCCACCCCACAAGTGTTTCCGAATGAATAAGAAATTTTGATTTTTCGATCACCGTTTGCTGGGAAGCGGTTGATAATGGAGGTGAGTAACTTAAGAGTGGTTAGTAGTAAGTTTATTGAATTGAAGTGATATTGAAAATAGCAGTTGATGGAAGTAGGGACACAGAATAGAAAAATATGGAAAGTCTTAACATTGTACATAGAAAAAAATCGAAATATTTGGGTTGGGAAAACCATAACACATCTTTAACGTCAATTAAACGAAAGAGTGTCTCCATTATGTCTTGTAGTGTATAGTGGTTAAAATGTCTGCCTGTTATGGGGGCGTTTGAGGTTTGAATAGTTCGGAACATTTAAGAAAACGAATATTTTTTGCAGGAATTTTGATTTCGCGAGGAATTGATAAGCTCTAAGAGTGATATGAAAAATGCTCTCTTATTACCGTCTCTCTTATCCGTTCAAAATCGTCTAGAAATGCCCCAGGCCACAGCGCACTTTTTGTTTTTTTTTTTAACGTCGATGTCGGTATTGTCTTTCTCGCATTCCAGCGGATGTGCAGATGTTTGAACATGATTTGAAAATATATTTTTTTTTTAATATGTATTCTCAATTCAACCCTCCAAGAAATGCCCAAAAGGTGAAAGCTAACTTGAAAAGGTCAATAAAGGTCAAGAACAGAATATTTTTGCAAAAGTCTGTACTCACCCGACGATATTGACGTAATTGGGAGCATTATACGTGATGTAATTTTATTTCGTGGCAATAATCAAAGGTAAGAAGTGGTGCAGCGAATTATGTATGGTGCTATCAAACATGGATGAAGCCTTCCAACCCATTTTAATGAAATTGATTTCCTATCTCATATTTCATATTTCATATATATATTTGAGTAGATATATACAATAAGATACTATACCTTTTTAAGAAGTACAATCTGGACAGTTATTTGTAAAAGTATGTTTCATTTGGTTCATAGTTAGGTATATCCTCTTATTTGTAAAACCGTATTTGTCTCAAATCTTCCATATATCAAGTCATCAAGTCCTTTTTTAGCTACCTCCGTCGTCCCCCAGGATAGTTATTTAAGTCGTCTTCTATTCATTCTTACTATTAATGACATTGAATCGGTTATTCACCATTGCCTTATTTTACTGTACGCAGATAATACGAAATTTTACAAGATAATTTCTTCGTCTACAGACTTTATTCAGTTTCAAAAGGATTTCGACAACTTTTCTATCTTGTGCTTTAAATAAGGTTTCGAATCCAACATTTCCAAGTGTCAATCCATTACCTTTTCTCGCTAGCGCCTTCAAATCTCCTCTCTGTTGCTATCTTCTTCACAAACAAACTATTTCACCAGTTGAACCGGTTCGTGATGTCAGGATCATTTGCGACCAGGAAATCAATTTCACCACACATATTGAAAATATTATACTAAAACCAATTCAGCACTTGGCTTCATTAAGCGATGGCCAAAGTAGTTGTCCAAAACCCTTACGTAACCTGATATATGTACATGATCTTTGTTTGCCCTCCACTTGAGTGAGCCTGATAAGTGTGGTCCCCCTTCCAACACGTTCACCCTTGAACTAAAGATATTCAGCGCCGTTTCCTTTGATTTGCTCTGAGAGGTTTTTCGTGGAATAATCCTTTGATTCTACCTCTTTACCTAAACTTCAAACTTGTCAGCAAGATCGAAGAGAAGTATTCGATATTCTTTTCATTCATCGAGTCTGTTCTGTAACCGTTCACTGCACAACCCTCTACAACTCTGTCCTCATAAACACTAACCATAATTCTATCTCCGAAACCATAGGAGGGTGTTCAAAGCAGAAATCTTGGCGATCGAAGAGGTTTTTTCATAGCTCAGAGAAAACTTAATATTTTCGACAAATATCAGCATCTTCTCGAATACTCAAGCAGCAACTAAATCACTTTATAATGTTTCTACAAATTCTGTACTCAAAACCAAAATTGGCGGCTTGCATATCACTACCCGCAAAGTTATGCTAAAGTTAGATGCTGTTAAGACAACGAGTAGTAGATGGAAAAACACCTCCACCTGCATGTCTACCAAAAGATCTGGCCACAGTTAGATTTAAAGCGAAGCAAAAGTTTCTAATCCTTAAGCAGATTACGTTTACGTTCCGTTATTGGTGTTATAAACGAACACTGCCTCACAGGTAGACATGCCGCCAGGTTCAATGTGAACCAATCATTGGTCTATGTGCGTCGGTTGTTTTCCCGGCAGCCATCTTAACCTTACCTTACCTTGCCAAACCTAACACTTTTCCTCGCAGCTTTCCCCTTCTTTTACTTACCTATACCCCCTTATTGCTTTTTTTTTTGTACTTTAGCAACAGTACTCCTTGCCTTAAACACCATTCTTTAATTCACTTTTCTCATTAATGTCTGAACTAAAAATGACTTATCTCTTGAAATCCAAAAACAAATTGTGTATTATATTCTCCGAAGGTCTGCCATGATGTGAAAATTTGGTCAACAAGGGACTGTTCTGGTTTTATAACGAATTGTTGAGAACCAATCAAAATATTGACATTGTGTTTCAGCAGGCTTGAAAAGAACCTTACAAAGAATGGGAATTATATTCATTTTTGAATGGTTATAAGTTTAGCGAGTTGTAGCCAGATCAGAAGGAGTGAATCCAGCATCGTCCTAAGAAACCTAAGCAATTTACAGCATTGTTTGCTGCTTCAATTCGACATCAAGTTCACCTCTAATACCTACGCCTGCATACTACCAACTCGGACTTCTTCTCCAATTCCTTTTCCACTCCATCCTTCCCTGCTTTAGTCTGTCATTTTCTAAGGCAGACTATTCATTTTCACTCTTTACAATTAATATTCTCACAAATATGACTATTAATTTATCAGCCTTATTGAATCCTAAAAGACTGCGTAGCAAGTTTTCTCAAAATATAATTTCTATGTCTAAAATTTTGTTTGCTTTCATTACCCTACTAAGCTAATGAAACAATAGTCCGTTTATACTTTACATTTAACTAATTCCACTGGAAAAGGATCAAGCTTAGTTAACATCTTCCTTTCACGATTCTCTCTTTCGTTTCCGCTCCAGATACCATCAATTAGCACTTCTGCGATAAGCAGGCAGATACCCGAACTAAACATAAACACGGGCTGGACAATAGCTGGCCAATTTCGACAGTTGAGAACCATACATAGCTCTGGTTGCTTAAAGCATCCATCTGCATTGATATCCATTGGTTTTCTTTTTTTCAGACGACGTGTAACACTCCTGAACTCTTTTTCTGTTTTTGTGCGGGTATCAGGTGAAGGAGTGGGCGATGATGTTGTGATGCTTGCTGTCTTCTGCCTTCTGATGCAAGGGCCGTGTTGCACCTTTAAATGAGAATTCGGTGATGATGAGGTTGCTTCTACCCACACACATACTGTGTGTCTTCAACGCCCGTTTCTGAGGTAAAGAATATCGAATGCTAGTACCAATTTGTCGTCATTTAGACTCCGATATCGCGAATTGAATGGTTCGACATATGAGGTGACATGTCGGCTTGTACGTCTATATGTTTCACTAATTTGGATCAAATCGTGTATCTTTATTTTTTAGTCAACTCATTATTATAGCCGTGTGACTGTGTTTGTGGGGACTTGAAAGCATAAGAGAATATTGTTGATTGATTATGATTACACTAGGCGTATTTTTGTTCCAAATCAGCAATCCTATAACCAGCTCCACAGTGAATTTTAAATACACAAAAACAAATCAATACTGAGCAGAAACAGTAAATATGTATCCACTTAAAGTTATAAATACAGAGAGGCAACTTTTTGATCGAAAGAGCTATGTTTTGTATTACTTTTTTTTTTATTTATGAGAAAATGAATGTTTTTTTGGAAAATCTTTTAAAAGAGAAGAGCTGTCAAACCATTTTGCAATATTTGTCGATCAAATAAGAAAATTCTATTGGTTTTATTTAAATATTAATTTATACTTTGTATCAAAAAATGTTGCCTTTGGAAATGTAATTTCGGTGTAGAGCATATCCATACCTTCCCTCCCTTCTTAAACTCCATTCAATGTAAATTGTGACTCGTTCGTCACGGATTTTCCCCATTTTGATCGGTTGAGCATTGTTCCACGTGCCACTTTAAAACGTTGTTTCCAAGAGCGTGTCGGTATGGGTAAGAGAGCGCACCCATCATTATGTCTGGGCTACACCAGAGCCCACTGTCAATGATCGATGAAGTAAGTATTAAATTTACGATGTGAAACTGTTGCTGTTTTTATTCGATAGGTTTTTGTGTCCACCGTTTGAAGTTTCCTTTAGAGAGACATAAGGGTGCACAGCAACTGCACACAAAATAAACACACTAGTCGCAAGCAACTCCAACGTTTATGTTTTACAATGAGAGAGGCAGCAAACGTACGAAAAAGTTTAAAAACAAAAACAGAACTCGCGCATTCCATTCGAAACAAGAAAAGAACATGGGCACTTCCCTTCTCAGTATAAAGACTGTAAGGAAATATATGACTTAATTTAATGTCTCGTGTGTTTGAAACGGCACTTAGGTTGACGTTATTTCGTTCTTCCTCTTTTTTTTTTTTGTCATTTCGTGGTCTGGTGCATGGTTGCCTTGCTGCCCTCCTGTTCAATTCTTCATAGGAATCTACACATTATCTGAACGCGTGTGCATGAATAAAAACAATCAGTCAATTTGATCAGTGTAGTCAATAAATATATTTAAGTGGATCACTGGAGTTTTCGTACCATATGTAGAATGTACATAATGTGTATAATGTTGGATATTGGTACAAGTTTATTGAAGCAATGGTATGAGGATACCTTAATTTATTCTTTTTTAAGAATCGGTACCTAATGAAAAATATTATAAACCTTATAGTTTGAGAAAAGAGCGAGGGGAAAGCACGTCTTTCACCATCATTTCAATATGACAACGGATATGCAAGAATTGGAACAACATTTTTGTTGTATTTGGGATGAAGAAAAACTTGAATATTTAACAACAGAATGCAAACTAACTCTTATAAAAAGTGTGTTTTTCAAGAAAAACATTGTTTCACTTTTAACAAATGGATACGTGGGACAGCATTTTTCATGGTAGGTAGGGGAGAGTGGGGCAAGAAGGACCTCGGGGCAAAAAGAACCAAACCGATTTTTGCCATGGTTCCTAACTCCATCTTATATTCAATAGCTAGAACTAATAAAAAACCTTCATTCCCAACACATCCCTTAGTTTCACTGAAAAACTGAAGTTAGTTCCGGTTTAAATGATGAAAGTTTAAAAACGGTCCATCTATTAAAAAAACTTCCAATTTGCAAAACCAATCCAAGGCAACCAGTTGATAGTTGCAAACATTCTGATAATTTTAAGTTTTAAGTGATCGTTAGTGCTTATTTTAACAGCTGGATAGAAAGGTAAATAAATAATATTAAGGAAAATAAAAAGATTTTTTCTAAAAAACTCCTTATGGGGCAAATGAAACCAGTACGTAATGGGGCAAAAAGGACTGGTAGTCCGTTTTGCCCCACTTCGTACTGGTTCCACTTTCAAAGGAAAACAACAACCGAAGACAAGTATGTTTTGCTCAATGACCCTCACGAGGATGTTCTTCACAACTTATTTTATGTACTACCTACCTATTTAGGTACTTCAGTCTTCAGTTAAAATTGAACATTTGTATCTTTGGAGATGGTTCGGACATACGTTCGAAAAACGACTAGGGGTGCTAGAAAAACGACTAGGGGTGCTAGTTGGACCAAAGAGGAATTGAAGAAAGCTATGGCAGCAGTTAAAAAAAATTTTAAGGCAACATCCTTCAAGAGTTGTCTCACAATTTCAAATACCCGGTTTATTTGGAAAAGCATAACTTAAGGCAGCAGTTCCAAATAATGCTATAAATGGTTTCATTAAAACTGGACTCTATCCTGTTGACCCAAACTTTTTTCAGAAGACGATTATATTCCTGCTGAGACAACAAATGTAGAACTTCCGCATCACTTGTAGGCGAATCATCCGTTGAGTTTTCAAACGCTTCGGATATAGCTGCTACAGAACTTCCTCAAGTTGCGATTCTCAACGAGAAAGCAAATGAAACACCAATCTTATCTTCATTTTCGTGGAAAGCAGTATCACAGGTCCATGAACTTCCTAAGGTTTCTTCAAGTCCCACTATAGCTAGAAAAGGCAGGAAAAAAGGAAAAACAGCAATACTGACATCCAGCCCATACAAAAATGTTAAAAGAAATCAGTGGTTCGTTTTGCCCCGTTTAAAGGTCCTTTTTGCCCCACTAGTGGGGCAAGACGGACTTTCGATATAAGTTTGTAAAATTGTGTATATCTCAATATACAACTGTTCAACTATTCTGATTGTCTACTATGATGAAGTTCGGGCGGCCGTGGTGCAGTGGTAGAGTGTTCAGTAGGTAGGCCGGATGCGTGGGTTCGAATCCCGCTCTGGGCATCTACTTTTCTTTCAGCCTCTTAGTTTCGCCGCCCTTGAGGTTATATGTGAAATAACTAACACCTTATTTCCACTACTGCAACACAGAAAAAAGGGAAGGCTGCTACCCTGGTAGTACAATGGACCGGTAATTAAGTCTGAGTTCTCCAGGTTAGCATATAAGCCTCTTCTTTTTTTTAATTAAATGATGAAGTTCAAAGGTTGGACTATTATTTCAGAAAAAATTTGCTTCCATTTTAGGACTAGAAAAAAAATTAGGAGTGTCTAAAGCTTAAGTGGTCCTTCTTGCCCCACTCTCCCCTACTTTTACTTTTCTAAAACTTGTTTGTTTCTAGAGGTAAACACTGCCTACGAAATTACATTTTTGATCTTCCGGGGTTTTGAAACTGAACGTCGACTACTTCATCTGAACCATTGATTTTGTTTGTATTTATGACGTGGAGCTAGTTTCATGTCTTTTTTCTGTTAAATCTAGCGCTGTTAGATTTGATCAGGTCCATCCAAAATTCTTCAAAAATGTTTAACAAATAATGAAATATATTCACCTAAAATTATTATCTCGACGATGGTCTTTCCATCACTGTTTGAAAACGTCTTAGATTTAAATTAAAGGAGTCACAAAGCGCTGTCGTACACCGTTTTCTATTATAATTTTACTATACCTTACTTACTTCCTTAGGTGGGCATTACAGTTCGGGGTGAATCTGGGCCTCAACCAACATCCTTCTATAACGACTTCCCATTCCGCGATTTCCCTGCAAAGTGCTTTCGAACACCCGACGAGCCGGAGCGTTTGGGTCCATCCGCTCTACATGGACCAACCATCGTAGCCTCGCGATGCGTACTCTTCTGGTTATACCCATGTTGCGGTTCAGCTCATACAGCTCGTTGTTGTATCTTCTTCTCCACACATTGTCTTCGCATACGGGACCAAAGATCATTCGGAGAATTTTTCTTTTGAAACGACCAAGGGTTTCCTCATCCGCTTTCGATATAAGGTCCATGCTTCCGCGCCATAAAGCAGGACTGGGCTGATCAAGGTCTTATACAAGGTCACCTTGGTATTTCTAGAGAGGGTTTTGTTTCTCAATTGCCTTCTTAACCCAAAGAAGCAACGGTTGGCAAGAGTTATTCTCCGTTTGATCTCCGCACTGATGTTGTTGTCCGTGTCTACAACGGATCCTAGGTAGACGAAGTCCTGTACTACCTCGAAGTTATGTCTGTCTATTGTGACGATTTGTCCAATTCGTCGATGTTCTGTGTCATTGTTTAATGACTATATATACTTCGTTTTGCCCTCATTAACCATCAAACCCATTTTTGCCGCTTCTGTTTCAATACTCGCAAAAGCACCTATGACATCACGCTTTTTTCTTCCCATTACGTCAATATCGTCTGCATATGCGAGTAATTGCACAGACTTTTGAAAGATTGTTCCTCTGGTGTTGACGTTTGAGTTTCTTACAATCTGTTCAAGTATGATGTTGAAGAAATCACATGACAGTTTATCGCCTTGCCTAAAACCTTTTTCGACATTAAAGGTCTCGGTGAGTACTTTACCGACCTTGACGGAGCAGCGTGAATTCTCCAAAGTCATCCTGCATAGTCGTACGAGTTTTGCAGGGATGCCGAAACTAGACATGGCTCTGTACAGCTCGTCTCTGTAGATACTGTCATACGCGGCCTGGAAATCGATATAAAGATGGTGAATATCGATATAACGTTCTTTCGGTTTCTTCCAAGATCTGCCGTAATGTGAAAATTTGGTCTATTGTGGACTTCTCTGGTCTAAAACCACATTGATAAAGACCTATTAAGTTGTTGACGTGGGGTTTCAGACGTTCACATATTACAGCAGACAAGATCTTATAAGCGACGTTAAGGAGCCTTTTCCCTCTATAATTGGCGCAATTGTGAGGGTCTCCTTTCTTTAGGATCGGGCATACGATACTGAGGTTCCATTCATCGGGCATGCTTTCTTCCGACCATATCATGCAGATCAGCTGCTGCATGCTCCTTTCCAACTGATCTCCAGCTGCCTTGAAAAGTTCGGCATCAAGGCCATCTGCACCTCTAGTCTTATTTGATTTAGGTTTGCATATGGCAAGCTTAACTTCTTCTAGGTCGGGAGGACGGCATTCTTGATCATCGTCCAAGCTGAATGGGGCAATCTGCCTGACAGCGGAATTTGTGTCCTCATCGCCGCTAAGCAGTCTGCAGAAATGATCTTTCCAGATCCTCAGTAGCGACTGTGACTCTATAACTATGTTTCCCTGCTGGTCTTTACAGGCTTGAGTTCGGGGTTTGCCACCCTGGCAGAATCTTTTTACCTTTTCGTAAAACTTCCGAATCTCGTTCCTGTCATGGCACCTCTCTATTTCCTCAAACGAGCGCTTCTCATGCTGCTTCTTTTTCTTTTTGAGAAGTCGGTGTTCTTCCCTTATTTTCTCCTTGTAGATCTCGTTATACTGATCGTAAGCAGCCTTTGTTTGTTGTTGCATCAGCATTTGTTGTGCTTTTTGCTTGGCTGCATTTACCTGCCTGCATTCTTCATCGAACCATGGGTTTCGTTTTGGTGGCCGAGTGAAACCCAGAACCTCAGAGGCAGCGGTTCTGATGGCTTCTTGGCATTGCTGCCACTGGTCTTCAATGCTTAATACTGGCGGCATGGGATTCAAGGATAATTGAAGGGACATTCGATTGGAAAAAGAATTGGCAATCTCTTGCGATTGTAACTTTCCGACGTCATATCTCTTCACAGCGTTAGTTCGTGCTGGTCGTGAACAAGATATCCTACTTCGTACCTTGGCTACAGCAAGGTATTGGTTCGAGGAAATTTAAATATAGTGCTTCAAAATTTATTATGATAAAGCCAAAAATGAAGCGATTGTATTTAACAAGAAACTAAGAATGATAATACTAACGCAAATATTGGCAAAGTGTATACCGCGAATAACTGTGGATAACATACAATTTCACACCCCAAAAAACCCGCTTGTTGCTCGATAAAACCGTTATTATTCCCATTTCAACTAAAGGAAACTGCGGAAGTGTTTAGAAACTGTGATGCTTTTTGCACAAGAAAATTTAACGAAGTCTTTAAAAGCACAGCACGATACGTGCTCAATATAAGATTTTACTTTATAGTTTCTGCTTACTCATGGCTACTTTTTTATCTACATGGAATTTGATTTCTAATTGCCTATACGGCTCTGATCTTACTTTCTAAATTAATTGAAACTTCTGAACCTTTCTTCTTATAACTTATAAATAACCAACTTATTAGCCTATGGAATTCCCTACCAAGGCATATATACGGCAATTGGGTGGCACTGAGCGTTTCAGAAAGCGAGTTTCTCTCGCTCATACAAATAAGTATCTTACTACAACCACGGTAAGTCCCATTCAATACTCCGAACTCAGTTCTTTGGTTATGATTTGTGCTGTAAATAAGTTTTTTTTTAATTCATCTAAACATCGGGTGCTTTGTTGTGATGGGTAAAGAGTGACTGGTTCGAGTATTGGCCCGTTCTTTATGCTTAGGTCGTACGCTGTTATAGACCAACTCACAAGTCGAAAATCTTAAATTTTGATAAAATAGAAATGAAGATCTATTTTGTATAGATTTCATTCACCGTACGTATACCCATCCCAGTGACCATACATAACTATATCAGCTGGCGCAAAAGAGCTGATTGCGACTATGGTGGTCGTGTTTCTTTGAGTCTTGCAGAAAGAATTGGCAAAAATGCTAAAAATATATCAGATAAAAGAAGTGCATGATTACTACGGGTATTTTAATGAATGCTTTGCTTGATTATAAAATTAGCAAATCTTTGGAAAAAATTGCTGATTCAAATAGCCATCGTAAGCGACTGACTTGAAGAGAGTGGAAGCGTTACTGATGTTATAAGGCCTGTGTGCAATATTGCTGATGCAACTGATCGATTTCAAAAATTGACACTGCTCACTTTGTCGTATTGCATTTGGATTTACATATCTATATCCTTATTAACTCTACATATTTACATTTAATTAAATTTAACACATTCGTTTGATAAGTTTTAATTAAGTTTTCAATGATACATATATAATACATTATTACCATTCTTTAATTTATGTCTGGATGATGTTATATATATTTGACTATTTGGACTGACCTCAACTTATTGATTCAGTCATTAACAAAACAATAATAATTTCAATTTTAAAAAGAACTTGAGCATTTGGCTTAAGCTACAGATGGGATGCCGAATTGCGTTTAGCTAATCGTAATTTCTAGAGTTTCATCTCCATTCATTTGTGTATACTCTTTATTGAATATATTTTAGTGAATAAAGAAATAAATAATTAAAGTTACGAATATTAAAAAAATGTATGTGTCCTATGGAAATTTTCTCAGTGTGTTAAGTGACAGATAAGCTTGAGACGATTCAATTTTTGGAAGAGAATATGTGGGACGTTGTTTCTGACATACGAGACCAAATGCTTCAAAAAGTGGAAAAAGAAAAAAGAGCCTCTCAGCTGGAATTTATTCGAGCCAACCGCGAAGGACATTTACCTGAAACCGTTTTCAAAACGCAAACCTTTATTCTTATAACAAAGCTAAATTCTCCGCCATAACATTTGATTATATGCGTTTTATTTTTCTTAAAACCATACGTCTAAGAAAACACTTTTTAATTTGTTTCGTGCGAAAAAGTGTTTGGTACCTATCTCATTAATAAAACCAAACCAGAATGGAAAAGCTAAAATATATGTTGTGTGTAATAAAACGGCATTTTATATAAGTTCTTTTCAAATACCTTCTTTTAAAAGAAAAGCGGGAATAGAAAATAACTTTATCCTTACTTCTTTAATCCTCTATTTTACTTAACTAATCAAATTTTGCCAATATGGGA
The DNA here is from genome assembly GCA_914767635.1 of Melanostoma mellinum. Classification (NCBI taxonomy): domain Eukaryota; kingdom Metazoa; phylum Arthropoda; class Insecta; order Diptera; family Syrphidae; genus Melanostoma; species Melanostoma mellinum. The sequence continues at coordinate 55,164,245 of OU612058.1, forward strand.
AAGTCTTACCTTCTTAACTCATAAAACGGAGCAAATTAAACAGATTTGTAAAAGTATCGTTTATTATCCTTAAGATTTCTATTTGAGTAGAGAAAAGAATTCAAATTTAAATTTGAATAGTCTAGAGCCTTTTTTTAAACTTAGAAGGAATTTGTTTTCATGATACTTTCGTTCTCCGATGCGTTGGTTGTTACTGGGTAGTTGACAGAATACGTTGTTTTGCTATGTGCTTAACAAAACACCAAGTACCTACCTAAAGGTCTAAGATCAAGGCTTCCAAAATATTTCTTTGAACTATTGATGACTTCTCCACACAATGCGAATAAAAACCAAGAAGAGATTGCTTTTTTCCATTTTAGTTCATTTAGCACGCCCAAATATAAACACTAGGTAGGTACTACATGACTCTATCCTGAAGAACTTCATTAAACACAAGAAACATCAAAGCTACCTACATACGTAGTCATCATCTTTCCCAACAACCTAATTATTCTGGAAACCGTAAATCAAAACAACGTGCCTTTGAATTATACACTGTCGCCGTCGCAATGTCATTGTCATAAAACATTAATGAACAGTTATTATTTTCTTTCACCCTTTCAGATGCCAGGCACTGAAATTATTATAACTCAATCAGCTGTGAATTTCCCTAAATGTGCCCTCTCTACTCCTTTTACATGTATGTAGGTAATGTGTAGGTAAATATTACATACGTAAAACCAAATCATAGGTGGGTTACATGTTTGTATGTAGGTACACATTACGTTATTCGATTATGATACGCTCCATCGAAATAACCCCAAACTTCCTTCCAACCCCATCATCCATGTGCCACATCCAATTTTGTTCATTCTTTTTTTCTTTCTCAATAAAGAAAAAAAACTTTCCTGCAACAAATTACAAGCGGCTACTACACACGACAATAAAACATCCCCAACCAAGCAAAACCCCTTCCAACGCCCGAAAGAAGGGTATTTCACTCGTTTGTAGGTAGGTAGATGGGTAGGTAAGCAGGAGTATTGGTAGGAAGCCCCAAAGTTCTTTGGTTTTATTTCTTCTTTTTTTTCTATTCCAATTTTCGGCAATATAGCACTCACAACACAACAACAACAAATAACAATTTCCACTAAGCGCGCGGCGAAATAAAAAGAAAATACATAATAACAAAAGAACTGTGTGTACGTGAGTAATTCCGCCATCAAATTTGAACGCATTATAATAATACATCATTCGCACACAATTCGTTCATGTCGTACACACATAAATTTCTCCGCCAGTCACTCAAGCAAGCACACTACACAGCACAAGAGAAGAACAAAATCAAAGGAAAACAAAAAGCAGAGGAGCCATCCGTCTGTCCATGGAGTATTAGTTCTCAAGTCCCCCCAAATGAGGAAAAACGGAAAATTTTTGTGGAAAAACTGCTTTCGTCCCGAACGAAGAACCCACAAGGCACAGCAATAGCAACAAGAAGGAACAACAATAACAAAATCCCACACAAGCACGTTCCTACACACTCGTTCGCTTTTTCTCTCTCTTTTCGCTCGACGAACGAGCGACGTAGACGATTCATGAGTGTGGCAGTGGCTGTGCAAGAAGAAAAACTCAGCCGCCCCACTGAAGGATTTATGTGTGAAATATCATGGCTCTCACATAAACCATAATTCGTCACACTTTACGCACTTTACTCTTGTTCCTTTGGCAAGGAGTGTGTATTCATATTGCGCATTCTTTCTAGCGTTTGTAAAGCTGTATCGTTACACCTCACTCGCACAACCCATCCATCTTTTTTAATAAAAGTCTCTCCTTCAGAGAATGCTTTATGGGCTCGCTCCTCCCTTTTTATTGCCGTCCCAGCGGCAACGCGCGCCGCCACCATGCTGCCATTGAAAAACAAGGCAAGGCACAGTCCCACAGCACACAGGTAGAAGGTATCAGAAAATAAGTTATTTTCAAAAAGATTGTGTGTGTGTATGGATGAGTAAACGGATGAATGGCGGGATATTGAATTAACAATGGATTCCCGACGGCAAAATGGATTTACCATGAATGAAATGGATTTCGATGTGGAACTACTTGGTAATAATTTGAATTTTTTTCATCAAATGAAAATTTAGAAAGATTAGATTACAATGACCAAGTGATAGGTTTCGTTAATATCTTTCAGAAATTTTTCATCGAAATTACTCAAAACCCTTTGCATTCAATTACTGAGTTTACTTTACAAGTGATTGTAACGTGTACCTATAGTGCTCCGAGATTGAAACTAGCTCAAAATCATGGCTTGTAAATGGACTATGTTGGAACCTATACATGAACAGCTAGTTAACTAGAAAAGCTTTTCTTTGGGGATGAAAAACTCTTCGACTCAATTTATCTTGTTTGTGTTACAATAATATTGTGTGCGTAGATGTAACTATGAGGAATATGAATCTAAGTGAAACGGAAGTTAAATTAAGAAGCAGTTCAAAGGCAAAGGATAGTGTTGCTATCGTAGTTTAAAAATTTTTGGACTTAAGTTAGTTCCTAGTTCTGAGTAGGTAGAACAAAAAACAGAGGAAGCTACTCTTTTGTTTATTCATTGCGGTTATCAGCACTGTTTGATTTAATTCAAATAATATTTCGGTCTTTTAGCCGTAAGAGGAACTTAAAAGTTAGTTTGTTGATCATTGTTCGCTTTTTCTTCCACCCTTCGCAGCCTCAAAAATTTTCACTAACACTTTTAGTTGCTAAAGCTGCTTTCAAGAAGTCGAAGACCAGCGGTCAACTAAAAGATATTGGCAGACACCCTTATGTTGATATGCAGACATTCTGACTACTATATGATTTTTAAGATATATCTGATATCTACTCTTCAATTTGATATTATGGAGTTATTAATTTGAGATTAAGTAGGAAATTTTTGTTTTTACATACCCTGACGTACATATAGTTAATCCCAATATCAAGGTGTCTGTAATCAATAAGTTTCACATTCAAAGCCTCATAAGAACACCGCCAAAAACAAACAAGCCAAAGCCCAACCCAACCCGATCACAATAACGTGCTATTCTAAATTTAACAGTTCATAATTGAAATATTTATTTTTGGTTTTGAATTTAGAAAAAATTACTTTCTTACTGACTTAAAGACAGTTAACCTTATTTATTTTTCTGAGATTTCAGAACCTATTAGATCCATAATTGACCATGAACTCAATCAACATGCTCTCTGAAAAAAGTCAGGCTCATAGCTAAAATTGCAACCAGTTTGGCAGAGCTAAGTGGGTTGCCTTTATCTGCTACTTGCAGGTTTTTGACTAAGTCAGCGTCGCTTGCAAAGTGGATCGAATACCACCTGAAGAATTTTACACCCAAAGCAACCAATCTGGTACTTAGTTGGAAGGTTTCGACAGGCTTCATGCTCCTGCCACGTAAAGCAGAGTACATATCGCACCTCGCTCCGGTGCAATAACGACGTAAATCCAATTTTCTTAAATGTTGAGGAATCACGTTTAAAGTTTGCTTGCAACAACGATGCAAAGTGCAGTTATGTCATTGTTGTACTAAGATATACACTCTTTTTTTCTGACCTTTCGTAATTTACGCGCGCAATTGACCATTGCGACTTTGTTGCTCCTTTGTTGGTTTATAGATTTAGCTTTTGTACCAAACAAAAAAATTGCCTCTTTTGGGCACTAGCAAAGATACAATCACGTCGATTTTACCACGTATAAAACTTTTAATTTTGGACATTATGTCGTTCTTAACTCAATTTCAGAAAAAATTGCAATTGCGTCGATATTGCACCGGAGATGCGATATTATACTTTTAATTAGAACGATCAGCGCTTTTTATAACATTATAATGGTTCTTCAAAAAAAAAAAAAACTAAGCCTTTGACTTTTTCAAATTATTTCTTTGCAGCATGTTTTGAACTTCTTTTCATTATGCAACCAGCTACATTTTGACTTCATTATTTTACCACTTGCGTTCAATTCCGGTGAATTATCCATTGACAGCTTGTTTCATCACATAGTTAAGTCTGCTCCTTATAAACTGTCATGCGGATTGCGGATTATCTGCAGATGCCTTACAATACTTTACGTCCTTGTTTTCATCAACGGAACCCCGCGAAATGTCTTTTTTTGTATTTTTCACAGCCATAGAACTAAAATCTAACTGAATGCATAGCTAAAAAGTGACTTCTTCCTACTATAGGTACGTTAGAAGACACAACCCCTATTCAACTATAACGAAAATTAATTCCTTCCAGCGAGCGCTCGAGCCATTTGATTAAACCTCATCAAAATAGAGTGAATATCAATAAGTAGCTATCTAGTAGCAATTCTGGCCAATCATCCAGAGGGGGAGGAGGGGGCCGGTGAAGGGAAATTCAATGGTGAATAACAAGAACTTCAGCTTCTAATACTTTCCTTGAGCTAAGTCCCTTTTTTTTCAAAGGGCGAGTTATTTAGTTTGAGAAAAAGAAAGTCGAAATAGAAAACGCAGTCCTCCCAACAAAATTTCATACCTCACACGATTCTTAAAAAGTAGTGATGTCTACATAAAACGTCTACACCAATGCGAGCATAGGATTAATTAGATGCAGTTGTAAAAGCCCGATTATTTCGAACAAAGTCGATTCATTTATTCTCACATTCATTTAACCTCCTCTTTCTGCGTTCAAGAACTTCATTGTTGGCAGACGAAAGCAAACCACTTTCCCTACAAGCTCAGTCTCACCTGACAATAATTTATTGTTGGTTTTCCATTATTATATTTCGTGATAGAAAGCTTGTTTTCCTAATGAGTTCAACTCAATCCATCGAAGAAAATATCTTAACCAATTATGCCTTCAATACAAAAAGCCATCAGTAAGTTCCTCTTCTTTAAATCTGTGTAGGAAAGTTAATGTAAATCACGCTTTTCATTGAAAGTTTTTGCGTTTTTGAAATTAAAAAAATACTTAAGTAGAAATCATCACACATTTTTAACAGCTTTCCGGTCGTATTGGTAATCAAGCTTAAAGAAAATCTAAGAAATATAGATGGCCTCTCACTGCCATAGCAAAAATAATGACAAGACCCTTATTAATAGCAAATAACTCCTCTCATTACTTTTACTTGGAAAACATATTTCGGTGATACACGAAAGCAGACAGCAGAAAACAACTTTTGGTAAAATGTTAAAAAAGCAGAATATTTTATTCAAATATGCAAACAGCACTATAAAATCATTCGCCCATGGCAACACTTTTTCTACCACACTATTTCATATGCCTCTGTCGTCATACACTACTCCACTCTTCCTATTCCCCCACCACGACCCCCCCCCCCCCTCCCTCACCATCTAACCGATTGCCACACACAAAAGAGTACAGGGACAAAAACAAAACCACAAGCAAATAAATATAACAAAATTTACGAGAGCGAGCGCGCATAGCACTCAAGAACTCAAGAACCGCTACACACAATAGCTCAAAGCGTCGGAGCACAAGAGCTAGCGAATGAGCAACAAATCTCGCACAAGTGCATACACTACCTAAGGCCACTCATTCAATAGACTCGTACGTATTCGAATTTTCCGCAAGCGAATCCCCCTTTTTGGCAAGAAAAAGGATTTTCCGATACCCTTTTCCTCCCCATTTTTGTCAAAGAAAAAAAAACATCGCAAAAAAATGAAATTATCACCGATAGAGAGGGAATGGCCATGCCGTCGCCGCTGAAGCCGATGCCGATGCCACCGGCTGCCGACGGCTACGGCCGGGGCTTGCTCGTTTTCCGTCTTCGTTTATCATCATCACCATCGGATTCGGATTGTAGCGTAGTTCTTCTTCCACTTTCGCAATGTTTATGGCTCATTTTGTCAGCTAACACCAAGCAAAAACTCGAGCAACTGCTTTCGAGTCGAGACGTATTACTCCTTATGACGATATTCGACAACGCACGCACACAAACGAGGCCACTCACAACTCACTCACCTATACAACTGTTTGGCGCAGAATTTTTCCTTATCCATCCATCCTACTACAAGTTGGAGAATACACCACTATGGCCATGTGAAAGATACTTTATTATGTGTACGACGCGGCGGCAGCAGCAAAAGAGGCCCTCTGCGCTCTGTGCTGTGTGATGTGTGCCTCTCGTATATTTTATATTCAGCCACCGCCAGAATGTATCTAGATACTTATTTATGTATTATATGCCATCACACCATGGCAATTTCTCGTACATTGGCGTAATATCTTTTTTTTCTCTGTTCCTTTCTTTCCACTACTGCCTCTGCTGCTGGTTGTATTGTTGTTGTTGTTGCTGTTTTTGTTGTTGTTGTTTTTGGTTGTTTTTGTTGGACTCTATAGAGCTGGCGCTGGCTGGTGCTTTAGTAGTGCTGGCTGCTGCTGCTGTATGTCGCTTTTTTGGTCGTTTTTATTTCTGGATTAAGGAGTTCTCGGATTTTCACATGTATATGGCACGAATTGAATGCTTTATGGGTTTAGTTTGATAGAAGTCGTAAAGAAATCAACATCTTTTTTGGGGAGCTGTAGTAGTAATAAAAATAATCATAATCGTAATAATAATAATAATAGTTGTAGGACACACATTAAGCGTTTACTACCTACCTACCTATCAAAAGGATTGTTTTGAAATTTAGTGAATTACACATCATCACTTCCCAAACAAGACACAACGGTTAAGAGTGTGCATAATATTGTCATGGTTTTTATGTGTCCAATGTGGCGTGGGAATTTGTTTTTGTTGGTTTTTTCATAGCTCAGACATATGATTATCTGACTACGGCTAGTCTAATTGGACAATGGACAGTGTACTTAATCACATACCTACTTTTATCCTCGGTCATCATAACTTACTTAACTATCATACAACATACAAATACTAGTGCAATAAAACACAGTGGTGTAGCTGAATATTTCTAAGGATAATTTTAAAGTATCTGTGCCAATCTGGATTGGGTCTTTCAGTATTAAGAACACAGTGTCCTCCGTTTATGGAAAATACATTTGAAAATAAAATAAAAACTCAAAACCGAACTGTGTCTGTTGTTTAAGTAATTTGTGCGCGCCAATTCAAAAATATTGTAAATTAAACTACACCCCCATAGAAACTAGGTACACACTTATAAATACCAAATAATAAAATCGCAGTCCTCTGTGTTGAGGAGACCGTTTTCGAATTGTAATTGCCTATACCTATAGTGTTGCATTCGGTGTGCTCTGATGTGCTCTTTGTGAAGTTAATGGATATCCTTATCTTTGATTCGCATCCAATGTCGGCCAAGTGCTAATTGAAATAAGTCAATAGTATAGTTGTTAAAGTGCTTAACAAGTGATCATACATATTTGCAATATTTTCAGTTTTTTTTTTTTTTCATTTTTAATCCTCTATCGGTCTGTCTTTATTATCGTATTTATAATTTTTAGTTCCGTGTCTCTAGTCTCTAGTCGAATTGTCTATTAATCTCTCTTGCTATGTAATAAAATTCGGTTAAATACAACAATGGAAATCGTCGCAATTCGATCGTGGAAATCATTCGTTGGTAGTCCAATTGTTGCAACCGCTCTGGAAGAATAAAACGCGTCCTTGTTGGAAGCAACTTTGGATATAAACGATAAAAGTCATTTACACTGCAAACGAAGATTGCAGCTAACGCGCAACTGCAGCAGAAAGGATTGTCTCATCCACAGCTTAACAAGAGGATACTGTAAGTACTTTTCAATGTAGTTGTTCATATGAGTTAACTCTACTCGCATTAGTTTATGAGAGCTTTCCTTAAGACAATCGTTTAGGCTGATTTTGTTCCAAGTTGCAAGCTGGTTGAGTTACTTTCACTTCAATTTCTTTTGATTAGAGAAAAACACTGATTTGAGGAGAAAAGTTGTTCCCTTATTCTAAATGCCGCTTTTCAATAGGATGATGGCCATAGGTGGCCATAAGTATTGACAACAGAACATGGCTTACAATTGAAACGCATGTAGCATGCAGCTTGTGAATCGAATTTACAGAGAAATCAAAGGAGTTTGCCGGACGGTAATGAGATCAAAAGAGTTAATTGGTTTCAAACAAAAACACAAAACGTCTTTGGCTGAAGGCATGTCATACCGCCTATGAGTCGCGCACTTAATAGTCATAAAAGTTAATTTCCTTTCCTTTTACACATTTTTGGCTTGTCTGGTCAACACTAAACTTTAGTGAAATCAGCTGTCATATACTAAAATTTATCAGTATTATAGCGTTGAGGCTAGGTACTAAAACAATACAGACATTCAAATAATTTTACAAATTTTTACAGAACTCCTTGCCACAAGAAGTTAGTTTGTCACAAACAAATCAAATTAATAGTCACAGCCGACCGTTCAGTCGTTAAGACTTATTTGGTTAGTTATGCAGTGGAATCTTTAGTAGTTTTCTTTAGTAATCTATTTTTATGAGATTTTTATGTTTCATAATGCAGATAGGTAGTTCAAATGAGAAAGCTGATATGCTTCTGCTTGCTTTGATTTTTTAAACAAATTTGTTCTTGCAATCTGTGTGCTTTACCTCTTTTGCTAAAAGCTTCCCATTTAAACCAGCTATAACAGCAATTCATCGATCTATATTTACATAGTAAATTTACAATGTCAAGATTCTCTTTCAAGCCATCCAATCAATTCAGCTGCTTATATCTTCAAATTCATAAATTATCTAAACGCTGCATTTAATCATCATCAAAGTATCTAGAAAGTAACCTTTGGTTAGTAGATCGTCGATTTAAAAAAATAGTTCGATAAAGTTCTTGTTTCTTTGTCAAATATCTTATGAAATATTGAAACCTTGTGTCATATCTCGTTTTAAGGTTGTCTGTCTTTCTCATACATCTTTGCACCTTCAGACCTACACCAGAGCTGTAAAACTGATAAGTAACTGTTCTACAGTAGAACCAATTGATTCTATCGATTATCCTAGCAAATGAACCAGTAATCACTAATGTTTTTATCGCTTCTCTATCAAACTGTTAAGAAAGCCAGCTTTGTTTCTGAACCTCATCAATTTAAGGCTACCAAGCAACACCCATATCTCTAAGAATGCTTACCTGTCTTACCATTAATCCGATTGTGGACATATACTGCAAAATTTAGAGATTCATATTTCGAAAGCGTTGAACTCGAAATGTAAAAATAGATAAATAGGGTAGCACAACAGAGCGGGTAGAAACGGGAATAGCTCATTTCTCATAACCATGCCTTGCAGAAGTTGTAAGGAAACTCACAATAAATTTTCTGCGAATTTAAATGGCTTACAGGGAAAGCGCTCTTCACGGCAATGAAATTTTTTTCAATTCCGTTTACTAGGAACAATATAATTAAACATTAGTCTTTTTTAGTATTTTATAAAATGGTAAATTTTACAATGACTCAATATGTATATTGTATATGTTAAACTATGCCTTACCTATACTTACATAATATACAAAAAAAAATATATATATATTTTTATTACCATCGGGTGGCTTGCCAATTTCTCGCGAAAAGCAATACCCATGGAAGAAACATTTTTGTGGGATTCGAACCAACATTTCACTTTACAGGCAGACCTGCTAACCACTGCACCACTGTCATCACAGCTCGAATGTGGAATGCATTTACCAGACTCCTTATTTTACCAGGATTGCAATTACAAACATTTCAAATAAATCGGCATCGGCTTCTCTTACTAAATCCTCTCTTTTTTCCCAATATACTTGCTGCATTGGGTTGTTAAAATTATAAAGGTCTGACAAGCACTTCAAGAGTAGCCAATTTGTATAATAAAACAAAAACTTTTAAATCTGTCACTGAGAAATATTATTTCCTTAACTATACTCAGTTTCTTTATTTATCTACTATTTCCTCAACGTTATTTCAATAGTTGCATAAGCAACTCCCTTTTTGCTTATAAGTTTACGTTTACCCACTCCTGTTGAAGTTTCTTCTACAAAAAAAACGTCAATCGTACAAGCATTTTATTTGTATAGAGAAGTAACCAAAACTTTATTAGATATTTTTTAAAAGAATCGGTTTACTATCCTTAGCAAGTTGAAACTACACACATATATATAAGCATCTTGATTTGTTGCGGATAACCGTATCGGAGAACACAGCTATTATTGAAGTCTTTAAAATAAGACACCATTTTTTTTATAGGTACGTTGCAACTAAAACTATGATCGGTTCTCACCAACTTCTATTGGTTCTATGAAACCTCATCAAAAGCTTCAAATCCAAAATAGAAATATATAAATCAACACTCTATTTTCTTGATCGGTTTAAATAAATACATACTAGCGAATCATTGACGGAAAATTTGGGGAGTTGTGATCTCTTGGTGATAAATAATAAGAAAACTAGAATACATTTCATTGGTTTGATCGCTCTTGTTTTAGCATAACGATATCTCAACTTAATAATTGGTTTTTCTCTTCCTTGTCTTGTTTGTTATTTATGGCTTTGCGAGAATTGTAATCTCAATAGGACTACAACTCTCCCACTTGTATTCTGCACACAAGTTATCCGCCTGTGGTACGTATTTTTGAGTGAACTTTTCTAAACGTAACCAAAGGAAGTTCTTATTGAACTGAGTTAACTTAATTTTAAGTCTGAAAGTAGACCGAATTTCAATAAGGACTACATATCTTGCTTCTATTTCTGGTTGAAACATTATTCGCTTTGTCTGATTTGCATTTTATCCTATCAATAGGATGAACTGAAATTATTGTGACAAGGAGCTTAATTTCCACTATCAAATCAACCATGATATAGCGCAAGAAAACTCTTCCTTGGGGCTTATCAAACGCTTGTCTAACGAGTTCTCCAATCCATACGTTACTAATTCTTTATTCCCCACATTTGTCTGGCCTATCCTGGAGATGCTAATCAAGTCTGGTCTCCCTACCAAATAACTGAATCTCGGAGAATTGAAAATGTTCAACGAAGATTTTTAAGATTCGCTCTAGGTAACTTACCTTGGCCTGATCTTTTAATTTTACAACCATTTGAAAACCGATTGCAACTCATTGACTTGCTGACTCCCTTTCAACGTCGTCATATCGCTGAAATATTTTTTGCCCAGGTTATGACTGGTACCATTGAATACTTGGCGCTACTTGAGATGATTTATATGAATACTAGTCCCTGCAAATAGCGTTTTGTTCCCTTCTTCCGCGTCCCTCTTCTTCAACCAATGTGCAGAATGATTCGTTCAGCGATTGCAGCAAGAAATACTTTCTATTCTTTTATTAGTTCCTCAGCCCTCAGAAAGATTATGCACACTTCCTTTATCTAACCTTTGAACCTAGTTTTCCCCATCCTTTTTTCTTTTAATTTTGAAAAGTATTAAGTATTGTACATTTGTAAGTATATACATACATTGTCTTACAATTCAATTTCATTATTATTATTATCAAATCCGAATAAAATTGAAATATGTTAAATAAATTTAAAAAAAATCTTTGTCCGTCTAAATATTTGGGTTTTGTACTCATTTAAAGCAATTTGCAAATTTTCATAAACTATTTCGATGTGGAAAGAAAAATTTAAAAAATTAATTAATGAATTAATTAATTTCAGAGTTTAATTTAATTTAGAAACAAGCGATGCTTAGCTTTTTTTTAGCAAGTATCTGACTTTTATAGACCTAATTAGAATTGTTTAAAATACAATTACATTTAAAACAAAGTACTGTTGATCAACCCGTCTTTTCTCAGATCTGACTCACTCAACACTTTGTAGACAAAAAAACCAAAAACAGAAAATGTTTTTTTTTTTAAACGATCACTACCAAACCCTCAAGGATCAAGGATTGTTGTTCAAAGAAGGAAAATTTTATACAAACCGGCTCATATGAAGTTCATACATAACACACAAATACGTTTACAGTTCGGGGTGAACCTGAGCCTCCACCAACATCTTACGCTCACTGTTTCGATTTCAGGCGAGCGCTCTCCAGTTTTGCACTCTAAGCCGGTTGAGGTCTTCTTGATTGTACCAACTACGACAAGGTTATCCGCTTCCGCGATTTCCCTGAAATGTGCTTTTGAAAACCCGTCGATCCATAGCGTTGATGTTCATCCCTTCTACATGGCTCAGCCACAGCCATCGTAGTTTCGCGACGCGTACTCTTCATGCTATGTCCATGTATCGGTACAGCTTTAAGAGTTCGTTGTTGTATCTTCTTTTCCACACATTGTCTTTGTATGCGGGACTAAAAATCATTCGCAATACTTTTCCTTCAAAACGACCAAGTGTTTAATCATCTGCTTTCGATAAGGTCCAAGCTTCCGCTCAACGCCCGATGGGATTCATCAGTCTCATAAAGGGTTAGCTTGGTTTTCCTAGAGAGGGTTTTATTATTTATGTCGATTACCTTCTTAACCCAAAGAAGCAGCCATTTTGCAAGAGTAATTCACCATTTGATCCCCGCACTAATAATATTTTCCGTGTATATAGCGGATCCTAGGTAGACGAAGTCCTCTACTACCTCGAAGTTATATCCGTCTACTCTGACGTTTTGTCCAATTTTTCAGTGTTCTCTGTCCTTGTTCGACGACAACATTATACTTCGTTTTACAATCATTAACCATCAAACCCATTTTTTCCGCTTCCTTCTTCCCATTACGTCAATATCTACGTAAGCTAGAAATTGTACAGACTTTTGAAATATTATTTCTCTGGGTTTGGCATTTTGTTCGTTGTTTTTCATAGTTAACCATTGCTGTTAAGAGTTGTGCAGCCTCTATCACAGAAGATAGCAGCTTTATCTTTTCACTTCATCCACCCTATAATTGCCCGATAATGTCGTCATCATCACAAGTTGCTTCGCTGTTCCCTATTGATCATTGATCTCATGCAATTGAACTTTACTCACTTTAGAAGAGCATTGCCATTCAAAATAAAGTCTGGAAATGGCATATCATCATCAGGAAATGGACAACACAAATGCTCTGAATTTTCGGGGCTTAATACGGATCCCACAACCTTCTAAAACTTTTGCCTGTATGTTAAGGGCTTCTGTAGAATTCTCACTTATGCTGGGTCAATCGTAAGCAGAGAATAATTGAGGTACTTTGGCAAGGTAGAAAACAACCTTATCTTCATAAAGGTAGTAAAATAATAATTTAATAATGAGCAAAGGACTCAACTCAACTCTGCAACGGGATGTTTCAGTGACTTCAACTGGACATTTGACCTTCGCTACTGCTCCTTCATACATGTCCTTGATCATCCTCACACAAGTCGCTGGAACTCCTCTTTGTCTGAGGGTCACCGATATTAGATCTCGTGGTTGTCGATCGAATGCTTTTCCTAGGTCAACCAGCACAACACGCAAATCTTCTAAGGAACCGAGATGTTTTTCCATTGGGATACTTAAATTTTGAATTGCATCTGTTGTTGACTTGCTTGCGACAAACCCAAATTGGCTATCAGATAGCTTAGTAAGTATTTAACGGAGTCAGCTACCAAATACCCCCTCAACGATCTTCAGAGTGTGAGATATCAGTTTGACCCTTTTGTTCATTGGTAGATGGTTAATTTACTTTTATTTACATTTGCCAAACCAGAGCTGAAAAATTAAAATCGTGAGCCAAGGTCTCAGATCTTTTCCAAAACTCATATGGTATCTCGTTCGTCCCCGCAGCTTTTCCTTTTATTTTGATTGTCTTACATTCTCACTTTTACTTCTTCGACTATGATGTCGGGTATTTCTGTCAGGTCAGGTTCAGCGTCGGCAAGCCTCCCGGTTTTGGATTGTTCCATGTCTGAGGCCAACCAAATGCTGCTGTTTTTGCATTTGCTTGTACCAGGAGTGTTTTGGCCTGCCTTTTCTTTTTCGTCGCGAATTTGTTGAAACGTTGTACGATATTGCCTTTTGGACGGGGTTCTGCGGATCTCTCCTTTGAACATGACAATACCAACTGAGCCGGTCGTGCTGAATTTTGTCCAAGATGGTACTTTTGACTACTCGTACCTACGTTTAAAAATCCGCTTCTCTAGCTTAACACTGCCTTCCTTTGTGTTTCCAGCAGAATGTTTGTCTATTTTGTTGATAGTGTCTTCTTTGAGAGTTTAAACCTGCATAGTAATGATATTTTTAAACATTATTTTTAACATGATCTTGATGAACTTCTAACAGAAAATTATAGAAGATACATACTGAAGATATTTGGCTCATTAACCAATAGTTTGTGTAACACTAAAGAAACCTGGGTCTAAAGTACGAGCGTATACCGAAAAAAGACGGCTTAGTTACATTTGCCTTTTATAAATAAACGTTGATATGATGCATCTACCTCAACAGCCAAACTTATACGTAAGATGCCTAATTGAAATCCCGTAAAACGTTTTCAAAACTTTGCAATGCGTGAAACATTTATTTGAAAGCATGAGCACTTTAAACAATACTTCATTGACAATTTAGTTTCTTGTCAAAGTTGGAACTGAGAGGACAGTGTTGGCCTCGAGCAATAACGATAATGACAATCACGTAAGATGTCAGTTATAAACCATAGATATGTTTTTCAATTTTTCTCAGCTACCTTACCTAATAATAATAATCATTCCGAAACATCCAAAGAACTTTATTTTATAGAAAGATCGATAAAAAAAAATTATTTCATTCGAAAGAGTAGCAAGACTTCTGGCACTAGCATAGTAACATAAATCTTCTATGAGTTCTTCTCAAAAAAGCTCGTTGTTAATCAATTTCAATTGCTTGATTTAAGATAAAATGATTCCCGCTAGGCAGTGGTGGTGGCATTGTTCCTATTTCGATCATTTGAAATAAATTACTTTCAGCTGTGTTTGTTAAAAAAAAAAAAATTATTGAGTGTCTATATGAAATGATACAATTTTCGGCTGAAAGAAAAGAAAGTTGTAAATTAATTAATTTTATTTGTTTTTGTGTGAAGATTCATTGCCAAAGAAAAAAGGGGACGCAACGGGCAAAATTTTTGTCCAAATTATTTATGAAAATTATAAGCATTTCAAACAGGTTTCATTATTATCAAAACAACAACAAAAACAAAATCATCATCTCAGTCTGATTAACATACAAGCTAAGCATACCAATTGAGATATTTTGTTGCTGTCAGTGGTGGGATTTAATATAATTTATTTCTGCAGACTTTTCAAAAGAAACTTTAAATAAATCACTCAAAATGAACAATAGAACCCGTTATTGAACTATGCACCATGAAAAATATAGAAAAAAACACACCAACGAGTGTCTTTTAATTATTGTTTGCGGTAGCTTCGTTTCGGGTGGGATGAAATTAAATTTTAAATAAAAAATTAAAAAGAAACCAAAAATGAAACTAAATTAACTTTCCGATCGAATTAATCCACAGAATATTCTTATTGTTTCAAACACAAGCACGAGCAAAAGGCTCTAGCATTTTGATTTATGACCGTACATTTTCTTCTTCAAATGTTGGCACAGTTTTTGTCTGCTGTTTGTGGAAATTGGACTGCGCCAGCTACAATTGAAATTGAAAAATGTTACTTTGTTGCAAAAAAGGAAAACGATTGCAGTTTTATATCCTCCCATGTTTGAACTGTGTGCGTGGTCCTTTTCAAGTGTCATCCACTCAAAAAAAGACGAATAGACAAAGCTTTTTGTTCTTGGAAATGCATAATCGGGATGTTAAATTGTTAAAAGTTTCCTATTATTTTTTGAAGATGAAGAACGTGGAAAAAGATTAGACAAAGCGTCAAGAATTCATTTCTTACACTTGTAGTTAATCTTCGTCATGGGAGATGGTTGAGAACAGAGAAATGAAAGAAATTGAAAGAACCAAATTGAAAACCCAGACTTATCGTGTTGATTCCAGGTTGAATGTACTTTAAATGGAACTGAAGAATTGTGAATACAAGAAGTTGATTCAGAAGATTGTTCAGCTCTAAAATTTATTTTCTAAAGCGTAAAATTAATCATATTTATAAAATGTTTTAAGACACAGTGCGAGAAGTATGGATAATAGGAGTGAAATCGAAAGGAGACACCGATGCACGTTGCTTTTGAATTTTTGTGAATCGTAGGGGAAAAACACAGTCAGATAGAGCATTCCACATTCGGGTGATGCGACTAAAATATGAATCTCTATACTTGACTGTACGTCCGATGTTGGGTGCGAATTAAAACTGATGGGCATTCCTAGCGAGGCGAGTGTTGCGGCTAAATTGTTTCAAGGGAGGAATGCAACAGGCTATTGCACTAGAGCACTGGTTGTTAAATAAAGAGAGAGAGAGAGAGAGGGAGACAGGTAACGCTTCGCCAATTTTCAGGAGAATCAATCGATTCTACGATTAAACAATCACCTATCAATCTCAACGCTCTGTTTTGTACCCTATCAAAGAGGCACAAAGATGTTTGGGGAGAACCATACCATGTAGGAACTATACTTTAGTTTTTATAAGTTAATTGAAGCTTTATAAATAGTAGCCAGATCAGAACGGGTGAACAATGTCCTGCATCATCTTAAGAAACTTAAGCATTTAGCAGTATTCTTTGCAACTTCAAATATGTGGCCGTTTCAACGAAGATCGTCGTTTACACACACGAGTACCGACAGCTTTTCGGTTTCTTGGATGCAGGTACCATTCATTGATAATGGCAATGGGGGAATGTTAAGGTTTAACGACAAGAGACAGCATTGAGTCTTTGAAGCATTGAATTCTACTCGGCTATATTAGCTCATGTACCAATGCTGTCAGAATTAAATGAGCTTATCATACGCAGCCGTTACAGTCCCACATCTGAAGAGCAGGGACGTGAATTTGGAAACGAATATGAAAAGCTGAGCTGAAGTTTCAGACAAGAGATCATTAATGAAAATAAAGAAGAGAGTCGGAGACAAAACGGAGCACTGGGGCACACCATAGCATTTATAAAGTGGGTATCAGACTTGAAAGGTACTTTTTTATATAACGAAGAAGATCTAAAAGTCTTACTTCATCAGCTAGACAGAATTATGTGCAGGCCAGGTAGACTGATAAGACGATTGCTACAGACACTTGTAATTCCTACAGTTCGCCCAACTAACTGCTGCCGTAGAGATCAATTTTGGAGCTGTAATGTGTGAATCAAACCAAAAAACTTGACGAAATAACGCCAAATCCGACCGAAACTGAAACAAAAATACTTTGTAATGAAGTCAGGTTTGAAAGGACTGCTTTGGAAGTAGTTCTAAGAGTCTGAGTGAAAGATTTTTCTACCTTTGTTAAAGTTACTTCTTTTGATGGTCATCTTGTGCATTTTGCCGTTGAGCCAGGGTCACTTTAAAATCTTTTATCCCGGCCTGAATAATTTTTCTTTTACTTTTTCGCTAGGTTCTCAGAGAAAAGATGATCGTAGATACTTAAAAACTGTTTGATATATGAATTAATTTTGATCTAATTATCCAACCATAATATTGAAAACTCAATTCTAGCCGCAACAAGCGACATCTCATTGTGCGGTGAATTATTGGAGTAAGAGTTACAGCTCAGTGAAGCTCAAAAACAATAAAAACCTAATGCTTGTCAACCAATATTAGATTTTAGATGTAATTTTCCAGCTGTTTCTGAGTTAATATTATGATCTTTTCATATTTTGCAAGAGTGAGGCGAGCGGAGGAGAGTTCCTATTACGAAGAGGTATAGGTTTCAAAAATGAAGGATCTTCTATTTCTTTTTTATAATTTACACTCGCATCAAAGAAATATGACCACCCTAATAATATTTGAAACACAGTGCGAGCATTTAAGAAAATATGAGAGGAATTTGTTGGATACACCGATGCATATTGATATAAAATCTCTCTTATCGTAATGCAGCGGAAAAACAGAGTTAAGTTTAGCATTCCGCTTGACTGTAGGAAACACTGATGAATATTTCTGGTGACGCGGATGGTGCAGTTATTACCTATCAGCTTTAAGGCTCTGTTTAAAATTCTATCAAATAGGCACAAGGATAATTGATAAGCACTTGACTGAACGAGAGAGTCGTTCTCTAGCTTTTCGCGGATGTAGGATTTATTAATTGAAGCGAGATAAGAAGAATTCAAAAATTTCCTTGATCGCGTCGTTTCGAAAACCTAAATATTTTGCGATATTTTTGGCGACTTCAAATATGTGGTCATTCCAACGAAGATCATCGTTTACACACGAACCAAGTATTGACAGCTTTTCAGTTTATCGGATGCAGGTACTATGCATGGATAGTGCCAATAAGGGATGTTTAGTTTTAATGACAAAAAACGGCTTTGAGTCTTTGAAGCATTGAATTCTACTTGGCCTATATTACGATTACCTAATGTACCAATGCCGTCAAGGTCAGAATTCAATAAGCCAGTCATTCCCAACCGTTCCAGTTCAACATCAAAAAGTTACGTAAATTTGGAAACGAATATGAGTAGTTGAGCGTTGAGTCGTCAACAAAACAGCTAAGAGAACTAGAAGTTTCAGGCAAGAGGTCGTTTGTGAAAACAAGGGAGAAATTTGGAGACGAAACGAAGCCCTGAGGTAGACCACGATGGATGAAAAAGAATTATCAAAATTAGTTATTTCAGTGTTGGGTCAACAATCTTAGCTTTTCTTCGAGTTTTTGTCATTATACTTGCTTTCTTATGTTTCGGAGAAAAAACGAACAAGCTTACCATACAGTCGTCTCATATGATGTGCAACATCTGATATTTCACCTTGGTAACAAGCAATATTATCTTGAGTTGAACATGTTTTCAAAACGGAATTTCGTTGTAAGTTTTATGACCTCAGACTAATTTTTTGCACGTTTCATCGGATTTCTTGTTACCCGCTAAGCTACACACAAAGTACTTAGTGATTAGTATCAAAACTGTACCGAGAGAACAAAAGTTCTTTTTTAACGACGACGATAGACGCACGGAATCTACAGTAAATTTTTGGTCCTTGCTGCTACCACAGAGTTTATGGTTGAAAAAGTATTCTAAGCCAAAGGGCTAGATTAACTAAGTTATTTTATTTGTTAATGACGATAAACTATATAAATCCAATTTCTAATTGTTGACTGATCTAACAAAGTAATTAGTCTTAAAATTCACAATCATCTGACACTATAATGGCCTCGCGTCGATTTGAAAAACTACACCCTCGTTTTGATATTACCAATTTTGAGTTGGTTGTGGCTTAATGGGAAGCATTTTTGCATGTTATATGAGATTTAGGAGTTTGAATCTACGAAGTATGAACATTTTAGTAGTTTTACCAAGGGTGTGTTTTTTCGAGGGGATAACACTGACATGAAAAGCGCTTTCCCGCTTAATCGATCAGAATCAGCATTATACTTCAGGTCTCCTCGGTTCCTTACAACCAATGGTTGAGAGAAATGTACTAGGCCGCAAGCCCCGATACTTCTTGAGGTCTATTGATGTGCGCCGCTATTTATTTATGTATTTATTGAAGCATTGAAATTTGAAAATAGCATCATTTTGTTTTAATTTTTGCTCTTTGAATCGATCCTTAAGACAAAAGAATTAAAATTTATGTGCTTTTAGTGCGGAAGTGAGTAGCTAGGTGATTTGGACAGCATGAGCAATTTAATACCCCCGCTAGGGTGTTCTATTCTTCATAATGGACGAAGCTTCTTCGGCCCACATTTCCTTAAGAAGGGGGGACGAGGCTAGGCTAATGTAAAAAAGACTTTTTTTGAGAATTTTTTTCTTTAATATGGATTGAGTAATTTTATTCGGACCTTTCGTACATTACTGAGCATATTTTTGACAATATAGGCTAATTTGTTCATGAAGAAATATTGAAGCGTAAGCCGGTAACAGCGAGCTTCTTCCAGCACGTCTTGAGAAAACACTATTTGCGGTGTTCACCATAGCTCGGATAAAAATTATTTGAAAATTAAAAACCAAGAAAAATTAGTCAATTTATGACCAAATCTTCGCCCCAACGTTTGCTGAAATGAATTTTTTTTTTTTTTTATTTAAAAATTTTTGGCGGCCATTTAAAGTGTTAGCTCTTATTTTCCACTGAAAATTCCGTCATTTTGGGGGTAGAAAACATCTTTAAAATTTTTTACTAAACGTTAGGGGGTGGTATTTTGTACGTCTAAAATGTGTATAAAGGTGCGTCCACACTATGCCAAATGGCATACGGATCCATTTCATTCGGTTCGAATTAGGTTCGGCTTTCGGTAAGGAGGAAGGCCGATCGGGACGTCAACATTAAGTTGGTATTGCCGATCGGCCATCGGCTTGTTCCGATTGATACCGCTCGGCATAGTGTGGACGCATTTTAAGGTTTGAAATGAATCGGTCAAGTAGTTTTGAAATGACAATTGTCGAAAGTATGCTCAA
Source organism: Melanostoma mellinum (assembly GCA_914767635.1). Taxonomy (NCBI): domain Eukaryota; kingdom Metazoa; phylum Arthropoda; class Insecta; order Diptera; family Syrphidae; genus Melanostoma; species Melanostoma mellinum. Next base: position 55,184,574 of record OU612058.1, read on the forward strand.
TAATGTACGAAAGGTCCGAATAAAATAACTCAATCCATATTTCCGAAAAAAATTCGCAGAAAAGGTATTTTTTTACCTTGAAAGCCCCCCCATTTTTTTTTTTGGAACAAGTTCTATTCGGTAACCGCATAATAAATAGTTACTGATACCTAGGTCCAACGTATTGACTGGTATATTCTGCTTGCTTAACTCAACTACAAACAACGCTATCAATTACTTCCTGGACATCTGGGAGACGTTATTTCGTATTGTTTTTGATCTTTTACCTGACCTGGCACTCACTGTCAAAAAATGTTTTCGGTTAAGCTTTTGACCATATCTTTTCCGTTAAGGAAACGTTTTGCTTAAACTCTTCTTCCCAGAATATTTTATCACTTTAGCCAGTCACTATAGTTTTATATATACTGATTTCATTTGATTTTAAGTTCCTTTAGGTATGAGAGAACAAAGTTGTGTAGGTACAGGCCACATTCTATCAAATCTAATTTGAATATTTTTGTCCTTGAATTTGCATCACTAATCGTTATATGACATCATTTTTCCTCTCAAAAACATGATCTCTTACAAAGTATGCCATTTAAAATCTGGCGACCAGAAACAAAAAGAGAGCCGTAAAATACACAATCATGTTCACTGTCCTCGATCCTCTACACGATACTGCTCAACACCAAATCTCTGTCAAATGATCCACCTGCAGATTCAAGGCTACAAAATTTCCTTTTTTTAACAGAGCAATGTCCTTGAAACTAAAATTAAACGTCGGTCCTTTTGACACAGTCACCTGGAGATAACAGTTTCCTCAATTTCAATTTTCCCTAAATAGGTTACATAATGTTTTCAAATTAAAATGTCTATTATCTGTTACGCAATTTCGTTGGTATCCTTGGAATCTTATATGCACTTCAAGGACGTTGTGTACCTGTGCATATCACATTATGAGCAGTTAACTAATAATGCATGCATAATTTTATCTCAAGACGGTTAATTTAGGATTTAGGATTTTACGTGATCGTCGCAACAGGTAATCCAACATGTCCTCGAGATATTTTTAACAATTGAATACCAACTTAAAGCAAAAATGGGTTTTTGACACGTTTTAGATGACTTATGGACTCCAAAGGTGACAGCCATTCATGAACAACATTTCTAGGAGGCAATTAAGTATACAAAAATATTCATTCGTGTTAAAAAGGTTTCCACATTGAAACAAAAAAGACGTTGAAGCCATTTATGCGAAGCAGCCAAGGGTCAAGTTTGAATTGTGTTCACTTGTTAGTGTTCTTCCTTCTTTTCTGCGCGCGGATTTCTGTTTTTTCTTCTTCTTTTTTTTCTTTGCTTTGTTAAATTTTATTAGTTTTTATTGCCACCTTGAAATGCTGACATAGGCACTGGTATAGACGAAAGGTAAAATATCAAAAGGAAGCATACACACGCACACAAAAATAAATGTCAAACAATGCAAAACTCCAGAAAATGTATTTTTGCGAAAGTTAAAAAGAAGAAGGTAGTCGCTGTTTGTTATATATTTGTAATGCCGAAAAATTTTCTACGAATTTGCTTTTTTCCATGTCTTTTTGTGAGTCAGAGTTGTTTTTTTGTTTTAAGGGACTTTGTTAGTTGTGTGATCTTGTTCTTTTGTCCGTTGAACTATTTCGAGCATGAGACGAAAAAAAGATACCTACATCTCTGGGCTTGACATGTTGTGTTTGTTTTGCAAACACGTTTCTTTTTTTTTCAATGAAAATTTACTTTAGTCTGACCGCATTATGAAATATTAGTCTCATATGCAAATTTCTCAGGACGCTCATATTTGAAGGAAGCGTAGCAAAATGACTTTGCCTTTTGTTAGATGGAAAACAAAGAAGAAAAAATTATGCCAGCATGCGAATTGTTACAAATTTTGGGTACTACTCAAAATTAATTGTATTGCCATGAAATTAGAACATGTGTGATGTTGAAATAAGTTCTTATTTGGTTCTTCTTTAAAAAGAAAAAAACCAAAAGAAAGAAAATACTGAAATTGGCTCAAAAGAACTGTTTGTGTACAATTAAGATTTATTACGTAAATACACGCGTGTGAATTGTTGCACATTTACACGGGTGCTACCAAGTTTTATTGCTTTAGCTGAAATTTATGCTTACGCAGGCAAAATGTTGGGTGGTACATGGTAGCTAAGGAACATACCTAGTTTGATGCGAACAGTAGCGTGTCTTTCCGAATTGCATTGTTGTTTATGCCATGAAACTGTATTTATGGATATTAGGCTTCGGTGTGTCCTTGTTACTGTCGACCCCTCGTGAAATATTCGCTTGCCATTTAGAGTGGGTTCGGGTTCATCTAAAAGCCACAGACCGTTGCAATAATATTATGAATGTAGAGGTGGAACCAGCTTAGAGTAGTGAACTGTTGCATGGATGTTCAGAAAGCTATCCGACCATCTTCGGACAGTCATCGTTTACTTTTATGTATCATTGGTATCTGCATTTTTTTCTTCTTCTCTTTTGAGAACATAATCTCCCACTCTTATAGCTCGAGTTACCCATATCAACAGCAATATTTCAATGACATACTCATGCTTGGCGTTGAAAAACTAGGTTTTCACTAAGATCTTCTGGGCTTACCATTACCATAAAATATCGAAGCTGAAAGGGTTTTCATCGAAGAATAAGTTTTTACGATGTAAAAAATGTAGATAACCCAAACGCAATTCAAATTTGAACGGGGGAAAAGCATCGGGTTATAGGTATACCGCCTTTTAGAGCCTGAATAGAATTCCTACGTTTCTTGGAAAGAGCTTGAATGATGACATGGATAGACTTAATTTTTCTATCGATTAGGCCGAATTAGACATAAATTCAGAGATCAGATCAGTACCAAGACATGTAAGGCATATGCTTCTAAGCTCGGTCGACCTTTCAAGATGACTCTAGAGAACTACTACTGCTCTGCCTACTTGCTTTCACAAGCAATGTTGACTTATTTAGAAAACCGTTTTTACAGCGTTTGGTTCAGATCCATCTTATCCAGCCGCTTTCTAGCTATACATCCGGTGTTCCTCAAGCCAGACATTTAGGCCCTCTTCTCTTCATTCTCAGTATTAATGACATTGAAATGATCATCAAACACTCTTCTATCTCTATTTATGCGGACGATACTAAGTTTTACCGGATCATTTCTTCTTCTGAAGACTCTTCCCACCTCCAACATGACCTCGACAATTTTTCAATATGGTGCTGCAAAAACTGCCTGGAGCTAAATGTTTCCTAGTGCCAATCAATAACTTTCTCACATAAACGCATCAAATCTCCTCCCCGTCTCTATCTTCTAAACGGTCAAAACATTCCCACCGTTCAGTTGATCCGGGACCTTGGGATTATTTACGACCGTGAGCTGAATTTCCTCAAGCATATCGACGATATAATCCTTAAGGCTAATTCAGCACTCTTGGCTTCCTGAAACGATGGTCCAAAGAATTTGCCGACCCCTACGTAACCCGATCCCTTTACATTTCATTTGTCCATCCGCTTCTTGAATACGCTTGTCCAGTCTGGTCGCCTTTCCAACAAGTGCACATTGCCAGAATTGAGAGCATTCAACGCCGTTTCCTCCGATTTGTTCTTCGAGGTCTTAATTGGAGTAATCCCCTGATATTACCTCCTTATCAAGACCGAATCAAACTCCTCAACCTCAATACGCTGAAAGATCGAAGAAAATTATTTGACGTTCTCTTCATTCACCGAATCTTCACAGGTACCATTGACTGCCCAGCCCTTAACGAATCCATTTTTCTAAATACTAACCCTAGTGACACCCGGAATCCCCGTCTCTTCTATCTTCCCACCCATCGAACCTCTTACGGCTCCAATGAACCCATCTCCCGAATGCTGAGGAATGTCAACTCCCACTCCTCTTGTTTTGACTTCAATATGAGTATTCCCTGCCTAAAACTTCGTCTCCTAAGCCATTCAACTAGTTATTAAATCTTAGCTATTAAGTTTCTTAGTTTGTAAGTTAATAGCTTTATATTAAGCTTAATAAATGGGGGTTTTGCCCCAACCAAAACTAAATTAAATTAAAAAATTGACGGGATAGGAAGAAACAAATGCGATGTCAGACTTTGGTCATTTCGAAAGAAAATGAGCTTCGAGTGATAGTTGATCCGGTTTGTGAGAACGATGAGCTTAGAAGAAGATTCAGCAACGAATTGAATAAGCTGTCATCTGTCAGCCACACAAAAATACTGGACTGTGACAAGAGGAGAGCGAATAACTACCAGCTCTTTCCAGCGCAATGAATTTTCGATGGTACAATCGAAGGATTTTGTGCAAGGAGCTCCAACTACTGAAATCGCAAAATTGTAGAGAGTTCACCAGAAATTGAAATCGCTGTTAAAAAATGTTGATTTATGTCTCGGTTCCCATAGAAGTGTTATGTTCTTTAAGAAAAAGCTATGCTTTTTCCTTTTTTCGGTACTAAAAGCATCCTGATTTCTAAGGGACTACAGCTCTCTCACGTATAACTGCATCACACTGTTATTCGTTCGCCAAAGTATAGTTCCTACTTGTTTAAAGTTAAAAAAAGCGGAGCAAAACCATTTAAGTTGGTTTTATCATTATCAATAAAGAGATTCAGTGCGCCTCGCCAAATAAGGCAATATCGTATATTATCTTATCTCTGAGGAACTAAAAGAAGTGCAGACCGAAACACTTTTTGTACAATGCAACAGAGTCTGCATTTGCTTGGCCCAAGACATGGAAAAATTTAAGACATGGAGGTCCTCCAAAGCATTCTAAGGTCAACGCGGCGTACCATACTAGCGGATCTTTATGAATCAGGTTAGTAGGAGAACTGTGTTCCCTTCGAGATCACGCCGGAAAAAGGAAGAAAAAAGTTTGATACGGCACAGACTAGAGCCTCCTACCTATGCAATTTCCTGTTTTCAATTATTTTCAGAACTTATTTCCTAAGGATAATACCAATTTGATTTATTTATTGTAGTTTTCACGTTGAAAATGTAACTTTTCGATCCAAGTTACTTATTTTTTGGACTTTGAACTGAATTTGAATAAAGTTTTTCTTAGATGTAGGTATGCATTCTAAATTTAGGATCTATTAAATTCTCAAATCACACCAACGAATGAAGAAAATATTTGGAAAGAAAAATTAAATTGGCCCCTCCCACTGCAACAACACATGGTGTGAGGAACAAGCCCTGCGGTAATCTATTTCGGCCATGCTGCTGTCCTTATGCTTTTGTGTATCTCATAGTTGTTTTTGTCCTTGTCGCCATATCTTCCTCGATCCCTTCTCAATAGTTCCTTCTGTTGGCAGCCATTGTGTGCAGCAAAAGAAAAAGCAGCGACGGCACAACGGCAAAAGCAACCTTTTGTCACAGATGTTACTTCTATTTCTTCTCTGGCACATACGAAATAGAACAGAAACGGCTGGGTAGTACCTATTAGAAATCTAAACACAAAATGAAAGAACAAAACAACAACAACAACAACAGAACAGAAAAAAACAGCATCAGCAAAAACCGCCATTCTGTCTAAGTCTAACATTTTTCGTCCGATTCTGTACCTGAATTCGATTCGGCAGACCATCGCCGCCGTCGGCAGTGGTGGTTAAAAAAAAAATACAAAAATATTAGCATCAGCCACCCTCTCTCTATTTGCTTGGATTATACAATTGGAATCCTCCAAGGAACGACAAAGCAATAGCTTCCATGACGATTTAATCGCTTTAAAAAGTGTTCACCGGTTAAGGGAAAGACACCACTATTTTTTTTTACTGGGAGAACCATGCCTGCTTTCATCTTAAAATAATGAAAAAAATAAAAAGAAATCAAAACGACGCGCAACCCAGAGAGTACCCATCTACCCATCCATAGTAAGATTGGTTGAAATGATTAATGTGTTGTTGCCATGATGATTATGGCTGTATGCGTAAAGGGATAATGGCTGATGATAACGATGGTGGATATTTAAGTATAGGGGAGAGACGAATCCATTAAATTTTGGTTGTCATTTTTTTTTTTTTTTTTTATTTCGTCGACAGACTAATGATTTGGGGTTTACAATCGAAATAATTTGGCAGTTATAAATTGGGTGTCAGAATGGGAATTCGTTTCATTGGTCGGATTGTAGGTGAAAATACCTGAAAATAAACCACCTTCCGCAGCACTCATTAGATTAATTTGAATCCTTAGTTGTGTGAAACAAATGAGGTACTCCCCTAAAACCAGATAGTTCTTTTACGTGGTTTTTTTTTTTTATTAAAAATGAAACAGAATCGCAAATTACTGTTGGCAATTTCTTACCAGCTATGTTCCTATAGCTTCTATTATGAAGTGCTTCTACTGAAAATAAATTAAATTTTTTCATAATGTTTTAAGTACAGTTCGATAATTTCTAACATAACCTATTGGAAGAATTGAATTTTATTTAGCTGTAAGAAGCTTCAATAAAGTTAGCTCTTAATTTAAGGTTGGACACTAGTTCTTCAACTCGTTGCTGTTTAAAATTCAATCTACAAGTAGATGGAAGCTCTCACTCATTTATTTATCATACTCACATCAGGGCAATTCATACTGACCAATTTGTTGGACAGACTTTTGTCTGAACGACCCATATTGGTTAGTGTAAGCCCTCAAACGGCCGCTTAACTTGTTGGATGGATTTCAAATATTTTTGGCTAAGCATCTGGAAGTCTGAACGCAGACTTCAACCGATCATCCAAACATCCATCCAACGAAGTCTGTCTTATTAAGACTAACTGTGCAGTTTGAACTGCCAATTTGAAGCTTTAGAATTTTGTCAAAAATTAAAATTATACCAAACATTTAAAGTTGTTAGTTTTCGTTTTTCAGCTCGAGTTTTTGATTTACAAAACGAAAGATCGGACTAAATTTATCAGATCGACAGCTCCAAGGAAAGCTTTACGTTGTTATTCGACATCAAAATACCGACCAATTTGTCAGAAAAATCAACTATGGAGTAGCTCCACTCCTGGCAAAACTCGTATGACATTCAGCGTTACACAGAAAAACCCTTACCTGCGCAGTTGTAAAATTTCTCAGTTCTTATTTAGCTCAAAATCCTGTTGACTTTAAAAAAGCGAGTTGAATTTCGCAGTGAAAATTTAAACTCAAGAAATAAATAGCTGTATGGTGGTACCCGTGGCGTGATGGTTAGCATGTCTCCCTGTTAGCCCATGGGCGCAAATGTTTTTTCAAAGATATCGCCGTCCGAGAGGAATTGGCAAAGTTCTACGTTAGTGAATTCAATACCATGAAAAGCGCTTTCTTATGATTAGCCGTTAGCAACAAGCAACAAATTGTAGCTCCCCTCCATTCCCTCACAAGACATGGTTGTGAGAAATTGGCAGGACTCTATAAGGCTCCTCGCTTTGTTGCATCACCTTAATTGTTTATTTTATTTTTGAATAAATAGCTGTGCAATCCTCAACTTTACACTATCGCACAAATATAAAAATATAGCAAGTTTTACTGTGTAGCGTCAAAATCATCACCGTATCGGAAGATATTACAATTTTTGAAAAGGACCGATTGGTGTCACTTTCACTTTGATGTCTGTAAGTAAACAGGTGCAAGGTCCACTCCAAAAAATATGAATCGTTATACTATACTCGATCAAAAACATAAAAGTCATCGTTGCCCTTTTAAGAACTGATTTTTAAGGTCAGCTTAAGTGCTGTTCTCTATGAAATTATTACTTTTTTTCTAACTCACCATTTCATAATCCTGGAACTTTCATTTGAAACAGAAGAAAAGAAAGTATACCGCTTTCCTAAGACGAATTCCCTCCATTGTGTGATCTTCCTGTGCATTTTTTTTTTCAAAGCCTTGCTCATCAAGGATGTCGATTTGCTCTGAAATTTAATAAGTTGACTTTGTCATAGGAGTTTTCACGCATTTCTAACTTATCGAATTTTTTAAATATAATCTGCTCACGTTGTCACCATCTACATATAGTAGTGGGTCCATAAATAGCCCAACCCAAACAATTCGAAGCTTGTAGGTTCCACTTAATCGAAGTAAACTGACTGTTAATTAAGAATATCGAAGAAATTCGAAACACAGCTACTTCGGAAACCTCTTCAACCAGTTAAAAACTACTCTTTTACTAAAAAACTGAAGGTATTTACCAAAAGTCTTTCTCCACAAAACCATGGCAAGTGCAAAAACACTGAAGGCCCTTCTTAGAAATTTCGTAACTAGGGAGGAAATATATTTCGATCAGCTGAATATTCTTTTCCTCACGCTTTAAATTCTTTCCTTCAATCAAATCCCCGTAACACAATTCGCTCCCTTTTCTTATGGAATAGTCATATCAACTGGTAACTTCTAGATAAGACCTAATAAAGTTCAGCTATCGGCTCTAACCTAATCAAAAGTTGTTTCCCCATTTCTAAAAACGAAATTTTCTTCAACAAACTTAACTTTATTCCTTTGAGGCCCAAAGGAACGATGGATAGGCATATCTTATACTTTTCATCATTGAAGTCTGCTCCGTCTGTGTAATGAATGAATAAATATAGTAAGCAAATGTTGTATACTGGAAATTTAAATTACCCGAGTTTAATTCGATAAGACACAAGCAGCGCCACAAACTAAACAACGCAGTTGATAATATGGTATAAGCAGTTTAGTTCTACATCTTTTACCACACCACACAATTTAAAGAGCAAAAACAACGCATCCAACGCTACTGCTACTGCTGCCGGCTAGCACAAGCTGACACAACTCTGTCGGAAGAAAGGGGTGATCCTTATCATTGCCAGGACACATATGCAACCACTTTCTGACAGAGAAAAAAAAATTATCAAACCTATAGTGTGGTATATATAGTATCCTGAATTAGCTCATATTGTGTCCTTCATACAAAGGTCTATGTATTTGTACGTAACACTGTAATACATATATACAATGTGTGTTTAAGTAGGAAAGCAAAAAAAGTGGAATTGTTTTGGGGCTCTCCAGTCTCCACTCTCTTTCTGATGGAATAAGAAAGAAAGTTCATTGAACCAAAAAAAGTCAGTCTGCAAGAAAAAGCTTCAAAGTTGATCTGGAATATCGAAACATTATTTAAAATCGTTCAAGTTCTTTAATTTGAATAACTCGAATATTTTTTTCCTTTTGCAAACCAAATTAATCCAAAGAATACTTTGTCCTCATTCGTTTCTTGTTGTTCATTCGATTTTCGGGACAGGGAAAAGTTAAAAACAGAATAAGAGAAAAATATAATAATAATAATAAAGGAGCAGCCCCAACTAATACCCAGTCCGGAATTATTCGGAAGTTCAAACCAAACGGAAGGCCAAAACAAAAACAGTAAAAGTTTCCAAGGATAGAATTAGGGTCACTGGGTGTGTTTTCTCTGTTTTGTAGAGAATTTTGAATTAAAGCCACACGTAAGAAATACCAACAACGGAGTTCAACCATCCTGGCAACTGGAATTCGGGGTGATGTTTTTCATGAATTTCTATATATATAAAGCTATAGGTATACCTAGGAGGTTTGCATAGAGTCTATGCTCGAGTGTGTTAGGTGTTCTAGTATTAATCATACTTTTTTGTTTTGGTTTTCTGTTTTTGTGTAGATACGGTTGGCGAGCCTTTAATACCTCATTTAAATTTTCGTCTTATTATTGGACTTTGTTTTCGGTGAATGAGTGTTCTTTTTTTAAGGGTGAAAGTTTTTTTTTTTGTTTTTGCTTGTGTTTAATTTAATTCCTTTTCTTATCGCACGCAATATCTTTCCAACGCCTACTTCGCATAAAATTGATATGCTAATGACACATGTGTGGATATTACGAATAGTTTTCTAATGTTCTTCGACCATGTAAATGAAAATCAAAATGTCAATTTGAGCTGTGTTTCTTTTTTGATTTGAAATGTGTGAAATAAAAAATCAATATTTCAGCTAAAACATAATGAACAGAATGGAAATTATTACTCTGCGTTATACAAGTAACTACCTATTCTGACTCAGCTCTTTAAGTTCCTTTTTGCACCTAGAAGATTCGAAAAAATGTTACTATTTTCCCTATCTGAATCATCTGGGCACTTGAAAGTTTTGAAAGTTTTTGAAAAAATGTTCAGTTCCCAAGCTAACACTTCAGAACTTTTCATAAGTGAATATTAAATGTTCAGCTTCTGGCAACCCTATGGCCTTAGCCCTTACAACGGCATTAATCTTTAAGATAGTTTGCCTCATCGGATTCGGATACACATCATTAGCGATGGTTAGAAGTAGATTGATTCCGTTTGTTCCTCGGATAAGGTTCGTAGTTAGTGATTACGAGCCAGAAATGGTCATAAATTTTTTTGTTTCGAAAATAAAGCTAAATAAAACAGACGATATCAAACAATTATTTCATTACAAAGTTGTTTATTTCGAATTCAAACGAAAACAACGAATTGATAATCTTGGTGGGCAACTGACTCGTCGTACGTAAATAAATAAACGACGTAAATAAGTAAATAAATAATAAGTAATAAAGTGGGCCTATCGCGTTTCTAACAACCATGCCTTGTAAGGGATTGGAGGGGACCTACAATTTTCTGCCGGTTCCGAACGGCTAATTGCGAAAGCGCTTTTCATGGCAATGAATTTACTAACGGAGGACTTGCCAGTTCCTCGCGAAAGGCGATACCCATGAAAAAACATTTTTGCCTCAGCTGAGATTCAAACCTCGAACCTCTGGGTTAGCAGGTTGACATACTAACCATCACGCCACGGGTACCACACGCAACGCGGCGTTACCAAAACGTTTAATTATACCACCAAGAAGCTTCTCAATAAAGTTGTAATTGCTCTTATGTGTGACTTGTTCCTTTTGTTGAAAAATCATGTCGTCCAAGTCTTCAACTGCTACAGCGCGCTGGTCAAAAATAAAATCGGTTATGGCATCAGTGGTTTTAGCGATTGTTTACGTAGTCGGTGGATTATGACGACCAGAATCGTGGTTGGATTTTAATCAGAACTTTTGTAGTACTTTTTAATAGTTCAACGCGTTGTTCAAATGTTAATTGGTACCTTGTTTTTCTTCTTCTACCCTCTTCTATCGTTACGAGTATCGTGATCTCATAGTGATCACAGCTTTCCGACTTGGCCGCTTAATTTAAGTGACCCACAACCCATTCATGAAGTACGCCTCGTTAAACGATACACCATCGTAAATGGCAAACATTGAACTAATAATTGTGATAAGATAATTCAAATATCACCTGAGATAGGCAGGTATGAAAAGCAAGCCCAATCAGCTTGAAACCATACTAATAGAATAAACCTGTTACTTGCTATTTTGCTTTAAGGCCTTAAACATTTTGTCATTCTTACCAGCAGCACAGTCTGTCCGCAAGTGTTTGTGATCTAAACAAATTGCTAAGTTCGAAGAGGCGAAAAACCAATTAACCTTTTGGCTACAACAGCTGGGGACGAAAAGTTTGTAGTCCATAGTCTTTGCTCTTTTTGTTTCTAATGATACTAAAAAATCCAATATAAAATTGTCCAAATTTTTAAGATCACATGAAAGCTTTTCCAAAATTTTGCCCTCAATACTTGAATTGTTTTGTATAAAATGCGACAAAAGCTCAGTACAGATAGGTTAAGCCAAGACAAAATTATAAATAATATGATATTAAATGAATATATGAAGCAATTAGGCGATGTCATGTCAACCTGAAAATTTGAGGCAATGCATTGCAAATCGTTAAGAAAAGCTACGACAAGGATTCGGGACACGACAAACAGAATCACTCATCTGAAGAAATAACTGTAACTACTCAAATGAGTTTACGATCTTTGGGTTAACTTGAAGCATCTAAAGTTGTTGGCGAAGTGACTACAGATTGGCCCAAAAGAGCTGCCAAAAACAAGTTGGCACACAAGAAATTCGAAGACGCTTATAAAAACAACTTTAAGTCCAATCTTTCAACTTAAAAAAAAATCCAACATTCAAAAAATGAGGGTTAAAAAGCCCACAGACACAACACTTGTGCTTGCAGCGTTGTGTCTGTGAGCGAAAATGTGTGCTATGTGTAGGCTTAAGTTTTTAATCTTTCGTTTTGGTGTCTCGATTAGTCTGATGTGTGCGGGGATGTACGTAAACATTTACTGTTAACTATTCAGTTGCATACCTACGAATCCTTGTGCGATAATTATCGTCGGGCGTTTTCCTAATTCCTCTCTGAGATCACTTTCACAGCTAAAGTGTGCATGATTTGTTGTGGCGTGTGTGTCAGATCGGAATGCCACACCAGTTTCAGACACAGAAATAAGTTTTGGAACCCCAAAAACTTTACATTTTGAATAATCTGAAGCTAAAACTCGTATGGAAGTGGGACCTGGATGGTTAGACACAGTTAGAATACAAAGAACAATTTCCTGATCCAAATTCTAAAGATTTGGATTTTACTTCTAATACTCGCCCCACTCAATATAATAATACTGTCTTGTAGTTTCTTCTTAAAATAACTACATTTTCCATTGAAACACGAATTTTTATTATTTGGAATACTATACCTACATGTGCTTTAATTCCGCTCCATCAAAAACATTTGAAAACCATTGAAAAATTTGGTCAAGTCTCTCCAACTAATTGTATAGTCTGAACGGTCCTTTTGTTATAATGGCCTTTATTGCGAGTGTCGCCTATCATTCGATGCGACAAGGGTCGAAGACTTCGACAAATTCTCCTATTGACAAGGTTCTGTTACTGTGAATAATGAAAGTAGTCATTGTGAAAAATCCTATAATTTGACATTTGAGCTAGTTTCAGATTTCAGTGATATCTATTCGAACGCAAAAGACAAGTCTGATGAGTCTGAACGCAAACTAAATCCGACCATCCAATATCCATCAAACGAAGTCTGTCCAACTAATTTTACAGTGTAAACTGTCCTCTTTGGAAGCTAATTAATAATATTTACATAAAATTATTATTTTATAAATAAAGTCAAACCACAAGGAAGAAGCTTTGTTGTATGGTTTTCAAATTTCCAAATTTACAGTAAAAAGAAAAACCACACTCCAGCGAATCTTACACTTTAAGAACAAAACCACAGTGTCAGAGAAAATATGTAGTAAAACAAACTTTGTCAACCTACCTACGTTAACGTTAACGTTTCAGATAAAAGCTTTCATATTTATTGAGTAAAAATATTTTCAAACAAAAACAAACAAATCAACAAGAGTTGCCAAGATTTATTACCGTTTGAGATTTCTTCCATTCTTCTTCTTAAAATGATTTTTTTTTCTTTTGTATTTTTGGTATGCACTGCCCCAAGGGAGGGCAGATTATATTATGCAGCAAACACATGCAGTCAGTTTCGTTTTAAATAAACCAGATGTGAGAAAAAGATGAATGTATCTTTAAGATGCATATGCAGAGCTTTATCTATATGCATCACCTTTGACGGATTACTTGCGGATGAAACATGTTTTTAATGGCAGCGAGTCTATACCTAAATTCTGCCTGGTGCGATATATTTCTTCATTTTATTTTTCTTTTTTCCACGTTAGTGCCTCTTTTTTTAGTTTGATTTTTTTTTTAAGAAGACGCAGTGTGTGTAGTGTGTTGCTGTTCATCGTTGTTCATCGATGTCCGGAAAGAGGAAACTCGAAATGTTTTCATGTTAAAAGCTGTAGTTTATGTCGTCATATGAACTCGTCTCTCACCCCACACACATACACAAACCTTTGCACTAAAACCACACCTCAGGCTAGTCGGTAGTTGTCGCCGTACCACTTGATTAACCTGCTGATCGGACTCAATGTCCAAGATGGATACATCGCCATAAGCTAATACATACCAAGGCAAGACTCTTTAAATTTGTCCTCTCATATTTGTGGTGAAACGCTGTGTGATGCACGGAGATGATTACAAGCGGATTTTACTTGAAAAAAAAAGCTACGGCCTAAGCTGGAGATGCAATTCAAGGGAGGAGGTAAGCATAAAACAAAACACAAAAAAAAAAGAAACATCCAAGCAAAGAGCGATAAATCAGGTGACAGAAATTAATTGAGTTATTTCTTTGCACCACATGTTTGACTCTGGGATTAATTTGTATACCGCATGCTTATAGTGATAATGGAGTGGGTATGATGAACATGCGGAATCTTTCTCGGGGTTTCGCATCAAATGGGAATGTTCAGGAAACGCGTTTTTCTTCTTCAAAGAGTCATGAGATTGGTATTCAAAGAGTGAGGGCTTTGGATTTAGTAAAAGTACACTTTTGGGAACCCTCCCTAACACTAAACCAAGACGGGTAGGCATCCATAACCGCACATAATTCGATGCACGTACTAATTTTTACAGTTCAATCCTGCATGGCATAGTAATCACCCGCCAAGGTGTCCAAAATAATAGTTTCTTCAGTGGACGGCTCTGAGTTGGGCTCTTTGTTTTGGTTGGTCTTCAATCAAAGTGACGCTCCTAAATGAAATTCAAAAATGCATAATCGATGCAGATGAAATTTTGTACATAAAACATATTCTAACACCGCTTGCAGTTTTGTTACGTTTTTTTTTTATTAAACCTCTTTGCACCTACCTTCGATGAATAATAAAATTATTGACTGAGCGATTGAGTATAGGAGAAGAAAAAACTTTTCCCAGACGAAAATATTAATGAAATACTGTAAATCGTGATTGAAATGTTTAACTCGGTGTAATTGCGGATGCATTTGCGCAACATCGATGGCACGTTGTAAATTGTGACCATTCCAAAGACAAACGAACCACCCAAAGCCATAAGTGACGTGATGATAGAATGGTATGAAACATACACGAGTCCAAAGAATCCTCTTAATCCGAATTTTCAACAGTAGGTACCCACTTACAAACAGACTAACTGTTTGCGCATGTGTGTGTGGGCTTATAATAGGGTCTGTTAAGGAGCGACAAAACACGACTGACGAAAGGATTGACAGACGATTGAAAAGTTTTATGGGACACCCGTGACAACATGAACAATGCCGATGATGATGACGATTACGATTGCGGCATTACAACAGCGCTATATACAAATTCATTGCGTTGAGGCCGCGTCGCAGAAGCCTCATGCTGATGGCGATCATCATGATAATACATTTTATATAATCATTTTATTACTTTACCTACCGCAACGGAGTGAGATGATAAAGTCGTTAACTTTTAAATCGCAATTTATCCACTGCAGATAGTGGGTACCTGTGCTTAATGGCTTAGTGTTGTGCGGTATGCGCATGGGCAACTGGGTATTTTGAGTTTCTTATGTGATGATTAGATCCGTATATAGATATATAAATAGAGGGGCAACGCATTCAAATGTTGTGAAAACATCTTTTTTCTTGTTTTAATATTTTTGTTAGAATGTCTTCTACATTCATAGTGAAAGACATAGAACTTAAAATAACAAAATGAAAAACACTGCAATCTATAAAACAAAAAATATTAACTGGCTTCGCATAGTATCTAATCATATTCTCTTGGAAGATTCTCTGCACAGCGCAGCAGCAAGAAGGAAACACTTTTGTTTTGATGCTGCTTCAGACAATTAAGATAAAAAAAAAGTGAAATCCTCATACCTAATAGCGCAAATAATAGAGGAAAAACCCTTCTTAAAGTTGTTTAAAAGATCTTTTCTGCTGCAATATGTGTACATCTCGTCTACAATTTGATAGGTCCTTATCAATGTGGTTTTAAACCTGGAAAAGTTCATAATAGACCAAATTATCACATTACTTGGAAAAATACCGATTTCAAGTCCGCATATGACAGTATTAACAGAGACGAGCTGTACAGAGCCATATCTAGGTTCGGCGTTCCAACAAAACTCGTACGACTATGCAGGATGACTTTGAGGAATTCACGCTGCTCCGTAAAGGGCCTTAGGCAAGGCAACAAAATGTCATGCAATTTCTTCAATACCATGCTTAAAAAGATTGTACAAAACTCAAACGTCAACACCAGACGAAATAATCTTTCAAAAGTCTGTACAATTACTCGCCTTCGCAGACGAAATTGACGCAATGGGAAGAAGGAAGCATGATGTCATAGGTGCTTTTGCGAGCATTGAAACAGAAGCGGCAAAAATGTGTTTGATGGTCAATGAGGCCAAAACGAAGTATATGTTGTCATCGAACAAACAAAGAGAGCATCGACGAATTGGACACAACGTCACAATAGACAGATAGGTATAACTTGGAGGTAGTACAGGGCTTCGTCTAACTAGGATCCGCTATAGACACGGAAAACAACATCAGTGTGGAGATCAAACGGAGAAAACTCTTGCCAACTCTAGAAAAATCAAGATAACTCTTTATACAAGACTGTTATCATGATGCCGTTGCCGCAGTCCTGCCTTACGGCGCGGAAGCATGAACCTAATCGAAAGCGGATGAGGAAGCCCCTGGTCGTTTCGAAAAAAAAAATTCTCTGGATGATCTTTGGTCCCGTATGTGGAGACAATTTGTGAAAAAGTATATACAACAAAGAGCTGTATGAGCTGTACCGTGAGATTGGCATAACCAGAAGCCACTGAGGTAAAGGGTTGCTGGTTAAGGAGGAGTTTATTTGCTCTTATGTGTGTTTAAAGTGTTAATTCGTCCCAATAATGCAGACGATGATTAGCCGTTTATGATTGCCAAAGTTTAGACGCCGCGCCGTTTCTTTTAAATGTTTACTGACTTTTAATTAAAGACGCATAATTTTTTAATAAAATTCTTGCTTGAATTTCAATAAAAGCGATCATGAATCTTTCGACCTATTGCAATTTAATGTATGCCTGCATTTGATTCAAAAGGTATTGCTCTCGTATTTCAATTTAATTTAAATGTATTCTTGTAAAAGCGCCTGCAATCGCAGTTTCGTTCGTCCTAAAATATCGGACACACTTTTTCCATCAGTGCAGCGAGGCTAATAAAACTTTGCGAAAATGCATAAGCTTTAAGTTGTAATTTTCCTTACAGTCTTTCTTATAACGTTTAACCTAGGCAAACCCCAACTAAACTGAAACGACCTATGCAAGCAAGATTCAAAAGAAAGTGCACTTTTTATAAGCCCAGTGCCCAGATTTTTCATTTATTTTGAGATATACATAGATTTTATTTCGATTGGCAACATTACAAGTGATGTGAAGTATTTTGCATTGTTCAGCACTTTTGACTTTAACAAAGTTTTTGTTCGAAAAGGATTGTTCAAGATTAATTTTTGATTAAACTGTCCGGTTTGCTAACGATTGTTTCTCTTACTCCTAATAATGCGTCGCCGAAACTGGGCATTTGCACATCTTGCACATGTGGTTGGTCCGACCCTGCCTTAAACTCGTATTCAATTGGAAAGCATATAACTTATTCGCATGGATCCAAATAATCAATCAAATCTAAATATCTTCTCGTTTGTGTATAATCCATCCAATTACCTGCTTAAAGAAACCAACTCATCATCTAACTTCCATCTAAACCATTTAAAGCACCAACAGATTCTTTTTAAATAGAACATCGGCCAGTGCTCTGCTGATCAAAATAGGAAAAAAATTAAATAAGTACCCTCTCGAGAGGACTTTTCTGTGGACTTCATAATTCACTCCTAGGATTCAATTTAATTAAAAATAAATCAGCATTACCATTAGTAGCATCGCTAAGTGATGCATGAACTTTTAGGTAAGCATAGGCACCGATTTCAAAACAAAAACAAAAACAAGAAAATAAATAAAATATTCTTCCCTAGTTTCTTATATTAAGTTCTAGATAGCTTCCTGTTTTTAAAATAAAAACAACAAATTGTATATACATAAATGTTGGTTTCTTGACAAACAAACCCCGCCTTCTCTGTGTGGTGCGTCGAGCAGTTTGGCATCGGACTGTGTTCGCTGATGTCAAAAAATTATTTTAATTAAAAACTTTGGGGCCATATCATCATGGCCGCCACAACTGCTGCCACGATGTTATTTATGTTCACGACGATATACAAGTGTATTTGGCTTGATTTATTACCATGTAGTTGGTGATATATGCGTGTGATTCTTTTTTTTTTTTATATATAAGCAACTTTATGTTCTTTTGATTTCTTTATTTCGTTGCTTTTTTTAGTTTAAGTTGAAACATTTTCGTCTCAACACAAAAGACTTATAATTAGTTTCGAAGATGCTTATACGAATACATCTTTCTTGCCTCGCATACATAAGTCTTTTTTTTATTTTCTTTTGAAGGAACAGGAAATCAATGATCAAAGTTCAAGTTGATAAAATGTTATCAAAGCAATATCTTTGCTTGTGAAGATACGAGTCGTAATAAGTACAAAATATGTACCTTTATGCATTTGAAATGTTTCAATGCCTATACAAGACACCCGCAGTACCTCTACTCCTTTGTAAGTGTATTGTTGCACCCAAAATCGGTGTGCATTTGCTGCCAGGGCGAACGAAGTAAATTATCGATTAAACTATTAATCATTGTCTTAAGGGCACATTCTGGCATATCACAGTCAATGCACACAGAACATTTAGCAATGGACGACATACAAGACAGGGAAGAAGAGTAACTCGTGGTGGAATAGGTGATTGAACTTGGTGAATAGAATAGAGTGAGTCTTGGTTTAAATATATCTTTTTTTATCTACTCACAGACAGATGTGTATATGCTATGTGCAATGTGATGGGTTAGGTTTGGAGTAGACTCAATAACGAGGGTTGTAAAAATAGACAGACAGAGAACTTTCCAAGATTAAATTGAATCTTTTAAGACGAATTCGAACAACTGTGCACGTTGTATACTGTTGTGATATTTTGGTAGGCTATATAAATATCTGAAGAACAAAATGCTGGCTAAAGAGCCAGTACCAATTGAACTGATTTTTGTTTTACCTGTTTGAATTCAAGGCTGTCCAAGGATTGACTTTGATTTGGGTCAAAATACCTTTTTATAAAATTAATTTTTTTTTTGTTTTTTCAAATATTCTCCAAATGGTGCTGATCAAAGAAGAATTTGATAAGAAAGATGAGTTATATTTGAAAGACAGGTGGGTTCGAGCAGATTAATGGAAGTTTTGGGTATAAGCTAGTATACCAGAAAAAACTTCAACGGTTCAACTATAGCCATTAGCATGAGATAACTTCCAATTTGAGTTATAAGGATTTTGAGGAGCAGAATAATAGAGCAAACAATTGTGTTTCTTTGTCGAAAGCTCTGATCGATTTGATAAATTTCTTAATTGATTACTAAGGAAATGCACGAGGACCGATAAATATTCCCTTTTCATACTCATGTTTCACCTGTATTAGACCCAGACGGCTTTATGTGTATGTAAACACTTTCTATTTTATGTAAGATAAAATTCAATACACATAAAAGATTTTTTTAGACTTATGGTTTTTAAGAGAAAATAAAACGTATAGGTATAAAAGAATTTTGCTTTATAAGATAAGGGCTTGCAATTATTTTGTAAAAATTATTTCAGACAAGTGGCCACTGTGGCTGGCTCCAATAAATTCTAGATGATATACTAAATTTTTGACAACTTTTTGCAGCGATTGGGGTCGTTTGTCAGCAATAACGCTTCCTATATTCTCTTCCATGGTTTTAATGGCTTCGGCGTTTTTGGCTTATCTTCGTTGACAAGCGACTCCACTGTAACGAAGTTACAAATACACACCCTACCGCCAACCAATACACATATCATTGTTTTCATATGAGATTTTTCACTGACGCCATAGAGCTCACACTCAAAAGTTGTAGATAACTTTTTGAGGCACCCAGAAGAATACAAGAAGACCGAAGCCAGCCCGTGTTTAAAAGTACCAATCTCGAGTACAGGCTACTTCCACTAGGGGAAAACCAGGGATACTTAGTGTGCCCAGAGATTCCCAATTTTAAGCAAGGTCTCCTTGGAGTTCCTAGCACAAATCCCCCACTAGCCTCTTAAAGACTTTTGGGTTTTATTTTGCCGGCTATAAGCCGTTGATGCTAGTATTTTTACTGTTGATGCCAGAATTCCTGTTGATGCAAGCGTTTGTCTGTTGATGCCAGTATTTTTACTGTTGATGCCAGGATCTTCCTGTTGATGCCAGCGTTTGCTGTTGATGCCAGTATTTTTACTGTTGATGCCAGGTTTCCTGTTGATGCCAGTGTTTGTCTGTTGATGCCAGTATTTTTACTGTTGATGCCAGGTTTCCTGTTGAGGCCAGCGTTTGTCTGTTGATGCCAGTATTTTTACTGTTGATGCCAGCATTTTCCTGTTGATGCCAGCGATTAAAGACCCGTACTTGATGACCGTGTTGCCAGCATAGGAGTAAGGATCTACCAGCGTTGGAACCATCAGCAGAACTAGTGATAAGAATTAATGAACATTATATTAGATTAGCTTTAAGACCAATAAAAGGATTGGACCTTCTTCATAACCGAAGTTTTATGTGTTTTCTTTGGTCTATACCCTATAAGAAATAGTCCAGCGGTGTTGAATCACCCGATGCTCTCAGGTTTCAAACTCGAAATGATGTAAAAGTCAGTGTCGTTTCCAGATAATCTACTAATCGTGGCACAGCGTACCTGTTCGTGCGGCTTCAATGCTTTTCCGATAAAATGGCAAACCAAACTTGGCATTAATCAAGTGACAGCTGTCAAAAAGATCAACACCGAAAAATCGGATTGAAATATATTCACACCTACGAAAAACGCAAAATTTGTTCAAGTAATTCCAAAACAACAACATTCATCAAACCAGTGCTGAATTACTGCCCATTGGCTTACATTTCTGCAAATGCTATGAATTCAAAAGAAATCTAGCTCAAAACAATGCAAATAGACTACTAGACCTAGAATGATAACTTGATTAAAAAAGGGTATTTTCTGTTAATCTTATGTACTGTGTGCTATTTCAGGGACTGCCTACGACGCAACTGGCATATCAGACAAAAGCATTGGCTTTTGTCATTGTCAGTTGGGAGAATGAAACACCTTACTTGAACGAGACGTCTATATCAATCGATACCTACGGTTCAAAAATGGAAGTTGGAACAGGGGCAGGTTTCTTCTGAGAAAGCCTAAAACTTGCCAGTTCTCTCAGACTTCCAAATCACAGCAGCGTCTTCCAAGCCGAGATCTTGGCAGTTACAAACGCTGCAAAACAGGTATCCATGATGGCGCTATCACATGCTGATATCACTTTTTTCATTGATAGCCAAGCAGCAATAAAAACGATTTCTGCCACTCTTGTCAAATCAAAGCTTGTTTCTTGCTGTCACGAAAAGCTTAGGGTTCTTGGCACGCAGCTTAACGTTAGACTCTGCTGGGTTTCTGGTCATAGTGGTATAGCGGGAAACGAAAAAGCGGACGAACTTGCAAAAAAAGGATCAACACTTGACCCTTCTCTCATTGATAAATCAATCAGGATTCCACCCTGTGAAATGAAACAGATCATTGGTAACAAAATGATGCGAAAATCCAATAAAAGATGGGAATGCCTATAGACTCCTGTGTTACTTCCAGGAAACTATGGCGGAAATATGATAAGAAAGAATCTGGAAAGCTGCTATCATTGAATAGACCTTCATTGCGAATGCTTATCAGTATCATAACTGGACATAACCTACTAAGTTATCACAAAAAGAAAATGGGTCTCTGCACCTAGGTATGACCTATGCAAAGGATGCAATGACGAAGATGAACATGAAGACACAAGTTACTTCCTTTGTCAATGCCCAGCACTCTGCCATACTAGGAAAAAATTTCTAGGAAATTACTTTTTAAATGAACTAGAAGAATTATCAGACGCTCCAAAAATGGATCTACATTAATCTAGGTAAGTGTGACGGAAATAAGATCAACCGTCAGCCCATTTTACCTAACCTAACCTAACCTTAGTCATTCACCATAGCAACGGCTTACATAACGAATTGATCATTCCAATCCAACTATTATCAAACACCCGCGGCTTCCAGATTGATGCTTCATTTTTGATTTAAACTTGGTTTTTGCTACATAGTTCTAGTATCTAGGTATATTTAAAGCTACACAGCTTAAGCTGCAGCTCTTTGAACGTTGCTGAACTCCAATTAAACTCCAACGCCTACCAATCCAATTAATAAAAAGAAGAAAGTGAAACGTTACGACAGCAATGTCTCATTTTATTGCCACATGGCAAAGTAGGTAGGTATGTTATTCAAACAAAAGCAAAATGTAAATGAATGAAAAACCCACAATCCAAATTGAAAATTGCCACTCAGAGCAGAAAATGTCTTGCACCAGTTGCCACTGTCCGCCACCGCATTATTAATTTAAAAAGGAAATTCTCGTTTAGTCACCTTTAAGTAGCATAATGGCACACGATATGCGCGCACACTGCACAATAGAGTTGTTGTAGTTTTTATTTTTTATTTTTTCTCTTGCTGTTGCTGCAACACTCTATTAACACACATGCCACAACAATAACAATCACAAGCAATTTAAACAAAACTAAAGAAATATAAAAAAAGCAAACATTTTTTTAATCGAATATTCAAGTTGCATGCCGACCAATTCCGCATGCAAATTTTTAACAGCCCTTCGCCATATATTTGTATATGAACCTCCTCCACTCTCTTCTCTACCCTTTGTTGTTTTACTTTTGCAGTCCTTTTTCTATAGTCTAGAAAACATTTGATTGTGTAGAGTGCAGCCACATATCTGAGCGTTCACTACATTCATGCAATGAAACATTGAACACTTACAACTTGAAAATCTGCATGGAGTGTGAATTTATGTGAGAAACTGTATTAAAAAGCTCAAGGGTTGGTATGATATTCCTACACCTCGTCTTATTGTTGTTGTGTGTGAGAGAGAAAGAGAGAACCCGAAAATTCCGACCAAGTACACGTAAATAAATTCACACCACTCAATGGATTTTTGCATAAATTTATGCTTCGTCGGGCAGCCTGGTTTTTGTGTCCGTCTGTCTGTTGCTGTTCGGAGAAGAGAAGTGAACTTGTTCGGCTTCACTTTCCTCGTTGCCAGATGATTTTTTTGTTCTTGTATTTATTTGCAGTTAATTCTTTTTCGTGTAATTTAATGGAAAATTCATGAAAAGCTCCCAGGTGTTGTGTGTGCGCGCCTATTTTGTTCGCTGTAGCGAAGCACACACCGGCTCGGCTGGCCCCCGTGGGTATTATTTGTGAGCCCAATGATCACCAGCATAAATAATTCAGCGGCAACACTACCACACTCGTGCACGCTAGCAATACGAATACAAATGTAGCAAAAACAAGAGGCAGAAGCAGCAGCAGTAGTAACAGGCACAAGCCAAATGTGCATGCAGTCTAGCTACACGGATACCCAATTCTTGATTTGGTCGGGGGCGAAGCGATGTGGTGGCTGGGTTTGAGGGCGCCCAGAGACATCGCATTTTTGCACAAGCACATGGAAACACACACACACACACTCAGATATTCTCACTCTTGCTCACCGAGAGTTGAAGAGATTTTTATCGGTGATTCTCACTGATTTCATGGCAAATAAATCGCTCATTTTCGCTTAATTGGAAAATTATGGCCTTTGAGTGTATTGTTGCAGTAAGTGGGTAATTTTAAAATGTACCCACATGACTTACACACTCCTTTCATACCCATCGGGCAGCACATGATTTTATAAATAACTAGCCGATGGGATATAATCTGGCAAGAGAGGGTTTGGTGATGATGGATACGGTACGCCAACCGCATGAATTTCGATAAATTCCAAATGAGTTTGTAAATTGCGTTATTTTTGGAAAAAATTATATACAAATGGTAGTATTCATTGCCTTTCAGCTGATTGTCGGTGTTTTTTTTTTGCTTCTCTCTGTTTTGAATAGTTTTGCTTTTATTTTGGATTCACGCAAATGTGAATACCTATAACTCGTTTGTTGGTTGTTCATTAAATTTTAATAAAATACCTACTCGGACTGAATTAACGAGCTGAGTTATTATAATGCGGGCTATATTAGGCAATGGCTTAGCTATTTGTTAATTAATGGTAGAAACTAATTTAAAGTAGTGCAAATGGTCATATTTTCAGTCAAGCTATTTGCGATAAAACTTTCAATTAACTCATTATGCAAATAATGTGCTTTGAGAAATAGCGACTGGAAAAAGAGTTTTGAGTAGGTATAAATGAAGAACTTGCATTGGTTTTGAGAGATAAACTCAAACCGATTGATTTTTGACACAGTCCTGAGAGCTGATGTTAGTACTTTTAGCATTAAATGATATCACTTTCTGGTAACCTCTTTCAAAAAAGTCTGCAGGGTTTTAAGCTTCACCAATGAAAAAACCAAATGACTTTTAAGCATATTTAAAAAATGCAGATCTAGAAAACGTCGCACAATTCGTCTATCTAGGAGCCGGTATAAACACGGAAAGAAAAATCAGTGCGGAGATCAAACGGATCTAGAAAAACCAAGGTCCTGCTTTAGGGCGCAGAAACGTGAACCTTTTCAACAGATGAGGAAACTCTTGCTCGTTTCATATAAAAATACTTCGAATGACCTTTGGTCTCGCCTTCTTAACCCAAAGAAGCAACGGTTAGCAAGAGTTATTCTCCGTTTGATCTCCGCACTGATGTTGTTGTCCGTGTCTACAGCGGATCCTAGGTAGACGAAGTCCTGTACTACCTCGAAGTTATGTCTGTCTATTGTGACGATTTGTCCAATTCGTCGATGTTCTGTGTCCTTGTTTGATGACAACATATACTTCGTTTTGCCCTCATTAACCATCAAACCCATTTTTGCCGCTTCTGTTTCAATACTCGCTAAAGCACCTATGACATCACGCTGGGACACGTAGAGCGGAAAAACGTTACCGCTCCGGCTCGACGGGCTTTCAAAAGTACCTAAAGAAATCCTCTTAGGTGGCGCAATCAACTGGAAGAAGACCTCAACCGACGTTGAGTGCAAAACTGGAGAAACTCCCCGCTGACTTTGTTTAACACCTTTTTTTCCTCGATTCCACGTTTTAAGATAGTTTTCTGGTTTTGCCTATTTGTTTATCCCATATCTATGCAAAGTGCTTCAGTACAAAAATCAACTTTTTCAAAACTTTAGCACACTCTTCGAGGGTTTGTCTGCAATTCTTAAATGGCTTTTAATCTCAAACGTTCTGTTTCCTTTCTGAGGTTGGTTCATATCTACTCGCTCAATTGTCCGCTATGGCTTACTGTTGTCTAATACCACTACAATCTCTCATTAGAATATGAGGAAAGCAACAGAATTTTTTGTATGGGTGCCTATATTTGCTCAATAGTTTACTATAACCAAAATTCATCGTTGGTCTTATTCGATTTACTTTGTTTGTGTGATAAAAGTTTCCTGTCTCCGCGGTTGATTTATGAAGCGAGAACAATCGCTTTCTATCAATGAGTCTCTGAAACAAACCTGATGACTATCAGCAATTTGTGCTCCCATAACATTAAGTTTTGAAGAAAAAGTAAAACCGCATTCAATTCATATATGCAGTTTAGTTCTCGGTTCCGTTTATCCGGCAGATTTGTGCGAAATTGTCAACTTTATATATAGCTTGAGGAAGTTCAACTTCTACAAGATTTTGTCTATTGTTTTAATTTCTCTCAACGTTAATAGCCAGGTGCAAATGGTTTCTAGACAGGCGCCAATGTTAAAATTAGGAACCGAAAGTAAAAATCTTCCTGCACAAACACAAATTCATACACATCAGCAAAATATTGAAGAAACCCAATACCGGGTGACTTTTTGACGAGTTCTGTTCTGTCATACTCATACCATACTCTGTTTTTAATTCCTATCTTCTTCATTCTAAACTCATTAGTCATTACTTTTGACTCATAGAAAACACAGGCTATTAGATTTTTACGATTTCAAATGCGTTGCTCTCAACCAAGTCCTTTTAAGAAGTTACAATTTTTTGCCAATTGCGAACGGCTAATAGAGAAATTGCCAATTTATATCAAACGCAACACCCGTTAAAAAACATGTTTTCCCCTTAGTGCTTCTGGGATCTTAGCCTCGAACCTACAACGCCGTAACAGAAAAAGTTGCCACGCAACTCAGAATTCTTTACTCTTTTCATTTATATTTTCAGTTAAATTAATATTCTTTGCTTATTCTTAGGTCTATTTATAAGCAGCCAAAGCTGCTTCAAGTTAAAGTACCTTCTTCTAAACTTTAGAGTATTTAATTAATGAACCCCCCACTCTTCGTTAATTTTCTCTTTGATCAGACATTCAAACTTTTTCTTTTTCTTATCCTTTATTGTGTTAAGAGATAAACAAATCCAGAGATGAAGGCACTACTATTCCTTCCCAACTATTTGAGTGCTATGGAGCAACTCTTAGGGACAAGAACATCTGAGAGTTGTCCCAACATTCAACTGCAAGAACGAAACAATCCGCTCTGAAATTTGATTTAAAATTTAAAGACTTTGCCACGTTTATCATCACGAGAACAAAACTATAAAAACTTATTTGTCATTCATGAAAACCCCAAAAACTCATTAATGTCTCCAAGCACATTTTGCCAATCAAGCATTCCAATCATAATCCATATAGCGACCTCAGACACCACATTCTCAAATTAGTCTTCAAAGCTATATATTCCTCTGAGTGACCGAGCCAAAACCATCCATGATATCGTCCTGTCTCCGGATGATTTTCACACACACACACAGTCGCAATTTGTTAAAAAACTAATTTTCATAATTAAAAAGTCATGCAACAGAAAGAAGATGATCAACGTGATTGTACAAACCTACAGCAGTTGTATGGGCTTCTTTTCGAATGAAACCTTTCTATCTATTCTTAAAACGTAGATGTACGTAGGTATAGCACGTATACACGGAAGACCTTACTCTGGGGTCGCTGAACAAGGGTATAAAAAGGGTGTTCCTCATATCACCCTTTTATGGTGGTGACGCGCCTACTGTATTAGCATACATATAAATTCACAATTAATATCGTACTCAAACGAACTTTGGTACTCTACTTGTGTTCTGTGTTTATAGAACGAAAGCTGCAAGCATGTCTGCTTGGTTTTTGGGAGGGCAAACGTGGTGTAGGATTTTGTATGTTCTTGTTTCCCGCTACCGATGCCAAGGTCATTCAAAATTCACCCCTTGGTAGATGACACCCCATTTATTATAACCGAGCGCAGCAGCTAGCAAGCATACCTACACGTTTCAAGTATAACACAGTGTCCTTCTCGTTGTCTATTTCAAAGAAGTCTATGTACAAACACACCCAAAATGGCAAGGGCGCATTATGAGCTCCAGGGGCCTTGGGATCAAAGTCGCAAGTTTCAAAATCTAATATATTCTTATGTTTCATCTCAATCAGAAGATATACTTTAAATTATTTTATTCGGTTTCAGAAAGAAATCTGTAATTTTAACGTGAAAAAAGATTTACTTTAAATCGTTAAGAATTGTATGTAATTGTAGAATAAAAATGATTTCTATCCTCCTTATCGATGAAAGTTCAAATGGGAAAATTGCAGATAATCTACGTCGAACTTCTTGACTTGAAAACAGTTCCGATGAAGCTTAAGAAAAGTAAGCAGAAAACCTTCTAATTGTCAATCTGACAGTTTCGCATTTCTTGAAAAGGTTTCTTAGCTGACTTTTAAATACCAAATGTGCGTCAACTTATTATTATAATTTTTTTTTTTCATGTTCTTGTTTCTCTTTCCATCTTGCTTCACAGGCCTCTTTGTGACAACTGCACCCATGAAAACAAGTAACATATGCGGTGTCCTCAAATGATGTTGGAATGAGTTGAATCTAATTTAAGCCTCCATTGCAAAGATGGGGTTGAATGTTTTATGGGGTATGTGTAGAGAGAAGTGTCCTTCCACCCATTCAGATGGAAAACTGCCTACTCTACTCTGAGATTCATTGTTTGCTGGTAAGTAGGTAAATTCACTCGACACTTGGTTGTGATTCTAATTCGGGTACACGATACGATGTTCGAAGGAGGGCATATCATTTTGTGTTTTGTGAATACATACGAGAGTAGTGTCTATGCACCCAGGAGGGCGGCCAAATAGTAAAGAAATTCTTTTTTTTCGAAAAAAGAAACGAGTCACATGTGCTTGCAAGCCCTGGTAGACATGTTGGATTCATTTTTTTTGTGTATGTGTGTGAATTCAAATTTAACACCCTTGCTAGAAAATGATTAATTACTCTACCGCAGAGCCATGTTGCTTTTGCTTTCAACTAAGGGTTGCAGCTTTTTTTTTGTTTCTCTTTCTCTCTCTTTCTATCGCATGGTATGCTTTTTCTCCAATGCGGCGTGGAATTGTTTGTGTTGGTGCATTTATAAATAATGGTTTATTCTGGGAGACGATGTGTGTGCGGGTAGTTTATAAATTAAATAAGTGCCATGTCCGTCGGCATACGTAATCATATCGCTTCAAAATTTGTTAGTACATTTTCTGAGAATGAAAAATGAACTTCACCCTGACTGAAGTCAACATATTCAATGACTACATGGTTGGTATACATATATACATATACTATGAGCTACTGCGTTAAAATTGTTAGTTTCGTTTGTTGGATGAAGAGAAGGGTGATTTTCTGTGACTATATTTATATCATGGGATTTGAACACCCTCATAAGTGGATGAGGAAATAAATTTGACAAATTTTATCCACTCAATCATTTATCTTTTTGTTTCTCGTTTGGGGAGTGCCTAACAAAAGGAACGATGTGTACAAAGACCTTCATCAGTTGGTGGTAATACAAAATTTCATTTGAATTAGTTTTGAGGTTAATTATAAAGTTGATGGAAGTTTACGTTAAGTACATATACATATGTATTATATATATGAGTCGTTATGACAGAATGAAGGCAAAGGCTTTGATAGTTTTTCAAATCTGCGAATAGTTTTCAAACTAAGTTGATTATGCATTGTCTTTAGCGTAGATACATAGAAGAAAACTAGGGGCTAGCCTGTTTTTTCTTTTGTTGGTGCCGGCTTTCTAATGTAGTTTATTTTTGCCACTCTTTTATCGGCCTATAAATTGCACTTAGGTAGGTACATATTTTCAATGCGTCTTTGTCGAAATTCAGCAGTCCTATAATCAGTTCAGCAAATGCACTAAGAAATAAGCAGAACTACCTTTGCACAGTAACTCCTATTACTTGTAAGTTAGTAGATTCAAATGGAATTAATCTCATCGAGAAAAAAATTTACTAGAAAAATGTCGCTTTCTGTAAATCTTACACAGGACGCTGTATTAGCTAGGGCTGGCACTGCCTGTGGCCAAACAAGGACAGTGAACATTGATGAAATAAACAAGATTCTCTACCGAGGATCCGATGTAGATACAGCATTTTATATCAGGTGCTGATCAAACGGATAATTACTCTTGCAATCGCTACTACTTTGTGTTAAGAAGACAATTGGGAAATAAAACCCTCTACAAAATAAGCCCCCAATAACACCCTGATCATCACAGTGATGCTATCCGGTGCCGAAAAGAGGGCTTTATCTGAAGCGGATGAGGAAACTCTTGGTTGTTTTAAAAGAAAATTGCTCTCGCTGGTAATGACGGTATTTGGAGGAAACGATTGGCATCAGCTGTAGCGCGACATGAAAATAGATATAGAAAAGTGACTGCACATCGAGATACTATGATGGCTGGGACTTGAAGAACTGATGGGGCAATTAGTGAGAAGTCTTCATTTGTTGTACTACAGTCCTAATCTTAGATCATGACCACTTTATACTTAAAGTCATTTTAAGTAAACTATCCACCCAAGACCAAGAAACTTGTCATAATAGTTGTTGGATATTTTGTAGTATCTTAGTTGAATAATTTTGTGCTTACAACATTTCGCAAACCTCCTTTCCTACTAATTTTTATAATTGGATAGTAATGTAGCTAGGTACTAATTGCAATACACAGACTGTTACATAATTTTGCTTGCAGGCATATCTTAATTGAAACACATAGCAAAATGCAACTTTAATAATCATCAAAGATATCTAAGCAGTCAAAGTTAATATGCAAAAAAAATCAAATTCAAATAAAATTTAATGACCCAAACGTGCCTACTAACCCACAATAGCATTTGCTGTGGCTTTAGCGAAGATCTTCCTCATTGAAAATCTATTCGAATTTCACAATAAATCGTAATATGTATTTCGTTTGCCTAAACATAACGCATACCTTCGTTTTCCTTATTCATTGGGAAAGTGCGGGATCTAAAAAATAAGCTAAAAAAAAATATCAATTCACACTCTCCACACCTAAGCGCCATGAATGAGATTAAAAATTCAAGACTCGTACACCTTCCTTAACCAAGCCAACTCGAATTGAATTGACAGTGCAAACACCAAAGAATCAAATTCAAGACGCACTATTAAGTTACCTCTTGGCTTTTTTTTTTCTTTGCTTATTTTGCTTGTAGATCCGTTTTTGGACTCACTGCCTCAAAGTGTGACCAGAAAAGAAAAATCAATAGCTGGACTACCTACCATACCTATGGTCTCGAAAAATTATGACTGACTTTGCACATATGCCTGCATAGTGATATGTATGATAAATATTAATCCAAGCGATAAGTTTACATTAATATGACATGATGTCATTTGGTTACTAGGACCACGTTTAGAATCTTAAGGAGTTCCTGATGATGGGTGTTTTCAACTCTTGTTGATTCTTAATATTTTCTATACTTCTTTTTTTCTGCTTACTTTTTTTTTGTGTAAGTATCTGCTTTGCAACATGGTATCAAAACACTAACGGTGGGTGGTTGTAGCTGATTTGGGAGAGACAACACGGGAAACACTTATGAAGGGATATGGCTTCTTTATGATAATATCTATTGGTGGTTGAGTTGTTTGTTTTTGTTTTGTGGAAAAGTTTCTTCAATGGCAGCGATGATTGTACACTTATAAGGACGGTGAGTAATTTGTAAAGCAAAGGTTAAGAACTCACACCAGGGGCGAATTACCGTATCACTTATCGATCAAAACCAGCCAGAATTATTTCCATTCCGCCTTATACATGTGAAGCAGTTTAGTCACGTTTTTCTGGATAGCTTATGAGGATTGCCAGCAGTCATCACTTTTAGCAACGATATTTTTCCAATTGGATCATAGAAATGTTAAACCATACTAAATTTCAATATCAACTTCTTAGAATGATGAAGATTATTTGAGAAAATGGCAGCTGTCTATTGAAAGCTTCAAATTGTTCATAAAATTTACTCCCAATGAAAGTAAACAAATGAAGGAAAAGAAACTGTATGTTAAATTGCTGTTAAAAATTGGTCTTACATAAATATTGGCATGTCATCGGGTTCAAATATATGTAGTTTCTAGTGAATCAAGGAATGCTCGCTTACTCGCTTACTTCTGTAATTTTGATATTTAAAATGAAAATGTAGTTTTACTTACTTGGGGTAACCGCCCGTGCGGATCATTAGCGTGAAGTAGATAAGTACTCTGAGAGCTATGCTCGAGATCTCGATGCCCGGAATGACGAAAATTTTTACTTCGGTGGGCATCACCATTTCGTGTAGAACCTGGGCCTTAAGCAACATCTTTCGCCAACAATATCGATGACGAGCTCTCTGCAGTTTAAAGTCGGTTGGGGTCTTCTTCCACTTGTTTGCGGCACTTGCGACTTTGTAATCTTCTCTCTCGATTTCCCTGCACTGTGTTTTTGAAAATCCGTTCAGCCAGAGTATTGGTATTCAGTTCACTCGCTGTAATTGTCCCAGCCATCGTAATTCGTAATCGTAACTATCGCGCTATAGCTGATACAGTTCATTGTGGAATATTTTTCTCCACACATCGTCTTTTTTCATCAGTCATTTCATTTGAGATCATGGCCACTTTCTTTTCATTTTTACTGGAAGTGACATAGAATTTACCTCATAACATTTTTCTGCAACGGTATATGCATATAATATTACTTTTGTAGAAGACTTTTGCCTTTTCGAGTAGAGCTTAATTTACTCACATACTTATGTTGACGACATCATTCTATATGAATCCATGAAGATTTTGGGGTCTTGTGATGATCTTCATTCGTGTAAATCTGTGGTGACTACAGCCGGATTAAGTGCTCTTCAATATTTAAGCAGTATCTCGGGTGAAAATAAGGATCATGCTTAGAGATTTTAGCTATTTTTGCTCTATGAAGTATGGTCTTAGTTTGCCTTTGGTGCACTAGAGAAAAGAGCACAGCAGTTTTCAGGAAGTTAATCCGGAGTTTCGTCCTGATTTCGGCATAAGGAGCAGCTCACCTATAGTATTTCAAGATGTTTTACTAGCCTGCAATGTCCAATTAGGAAACCGACTAGTAGTCTTATAAGGTTTCTGATAGTAGAAACTTGACCTGGCAGATTTTTGGTTGTCATTACAATGTTTTTAACGGCTTTAATACTCTAACTTTTTAATTTCATTCTGTTACTCAAAGAGGTGACCTGCTATTGCTTGTTCGTCTGCCACTTCGTTTAATTCAATTCCTAAATGTTATGGTATCCAAAAGATTGTTTCTTTATTGTTGCTTAGCCAATTCATTTAAGCACTGATATGTTTTAATCTGACTACAGTTTGATGGTCGAAAGAATTATCCGACTCATAACTAACTATAATTCTGCATGCTCATATCCTTAATTTTCCCAATTCTTAGAAACGCTTTTCAGGCGTGATGTTGTACATTTTTGTTGCTATTTACCTATACGTATTTTTACTATTTATATTCTCTTGCTCTTTCCATACATAGTCTATCGTATGTTGAAATAATCTCCAGGTGTAGAAGAGTTTTTAAAACAGCGATAACATTATTAATGACATGATAAAAGTTCTGAGAGAAAACTTTTAGCTATTATTGATTGAAAGCTCTAGTCATTTCAGCAGAAAAATTGCAAAAAACAACGGACAAATCTTTCGAATGCTGCAGATTTTTAATTCGGACAGTAATTGATTTGCGCACACCCTCAGAAATGTTTGCCTTAAGCTACTTACCTCTTAAATCTCATTACCCTCAGTAACTCTAACACTCCAATTTTCCATTCTTGCAAGCATTCGTATATCAATTGAAGTGTTGACAGTCAGAACAATCGCTCTTAGACCGACGATAAGTTTAAAAGTTAGAACTGATAAAAATGAAGATGTTGGAATTCAGAGCATACATTGTGCTCTTAATACGTTTTTAAAAAAACAAATTCTCCAAACTTTGTTTTCCATCTGAAATTTACTCGAAACTTTGATTTCTTTTCGTTACGCCTGTGTAAGCCTACCTGTTTCGGCCAACCAAATTCCTGTCTCACACAAACCCTCACAGCTTCGCTTATAAGAACAACGAAACCGAATCCGTTCCTTTTGGAAATTCTCTTTGCTCTTATTGTCAACCTGACACACTGGCATAATAAATCAACACCGGATGGCATGGTATACCTGCCTAGCAGATTTTGTCTTATGATACGCCGCCAAATAACGGTATGTACTTCTTTAATCATCATGTTAAGCACAATAACTTTTCAACCAGAAACAACGATAATCAAGTTATGCATTTTGATTAGCATATTCACCCATGCACCGCATACAATGCCGCAGCAGTTGTCGGCGTGGTTTTATCCGCCAAACGATTGATGGTGCCACCCTGGCTTTCTCGTTCATTTTACTGTATCTATCTATTATTGATATCTTTATTCCTGTCATTTAACACATCATAATGCGCAAAATATTTTTTTTTTTTTTGTTTTTGTTATTAAATACGCAGCAAACCTGTCTCTATGCATATGCACACACTTTCGAGTTTCAAGTTTGGGATGCATGAATACGTTTCTGAATATTTAATACCTCACGGTCTCCGCCCAGTATAGTTGTGCAGAATCACCTCTCACTCCTTTAGGTGCAGTAATTTCTTTTAGTCTTTTGATCTGTTCCGCGTTGTAAAAAATCAACATCACTTTATAGCTACTCGATTCTTATCAGAAAGTTTATAGAAACACTTTCAATGACATCAATGCACGCTTTCTGGTATTAAGCTATATACCGGCTCCTTAGTAATAATAATAAAAAAAACCGCGTCTTGGCATGCAAGATTTTCGCGTGCATATTTTGTACACAGATATGCAGATGTAGGGACGGAATTGAAGTTTTTTGTTTTGGGACATACAAGTGTGTCCATGTACACACGGTATCGTGTGTGTTTTTATAATATATTGTTTTGGAAGGTCAGTGCGGAGTGTCCATTGTCTCAGCTTCTTTAATATGCACACAACTGGCACATGACACATTTTGCTTTTATCAAAGAGAAGTTGGTTTCTAATTCAAAGCGATTGGAATGTCTGAAGTTGTGTTCATTAAGACTTCAAGTCATGACTCTGGAAATTTGTTTGTTTTTTATTTTTGTTTTCAGTATTTTTGTCTTATGAAAAACTTTGATTGATTTTCGATCAATGAGTGTTTGTTAGTAGTTCTGGCAATATTTGGTGAGATGTAAAAATCTCTATTGAATATTGTCATTGTAGCTAAGCTGCCTATTTTTTTCTTTAGCTCTACTATCGATCCATGCATCAATTGAGTCCAAAAAACAGCTAATAGCTCGTGGTTGGGAATATTCAACGCAGACTCTTTTGCAATAAGTCATACTCTTTTGGCAGCATACTCTCGGTTCGAGCTTTGTTAGCATTCCATGTTTGGGCAGTATCGCCCAAAAAAGCATCACTACTTTAGCAGGTATATTTTTTGGTGAAAGTGATCCAAATATTGTTTTGTGCTGAGGCCACTCCTCGACCATATCAATATTTCGTTAAAAGCAATTTTTTGGTACAAGCGGTGCTATATCAATCTGTGTTGGTAGTTTGTCTTAAAAGAAACAACTCCATTTCTTTCCCAAACGTTGCTATTATCTATTCTCTGTTGAAAATCAGTTTACTTGAGGTAATTCGATCAACAGCAATTATTTTGGCCTCAGTGCTACCTTTTTTTTGCGTAAGGAAAGTGTTCCTAAAACGATAAGCCTTCCTTCATAACCGACAATTGTGGTACATAGTTGCTTCGTTTTCGATAATTCACCTATGTTCCGCTTTATTAATATGTATATTATTTTAACATTAGACGGATAAAACTACTGTATTGAATTAAGTCCTTTCTAGAATAAAATAATTGCAGTTCTACCACAAAAGAAAGTGACATAAATTAAATTTATTTAAACAAACAGTCATACCATTTCAAAGGAAAATTGCTTGTAATACTTCGCAAAACCACCAACCACTGTTGAAAACTACGTCAAATTCACCGAAGATGAAAAGTTTGGAGTGAATCACAAAAAAATACCCAAGTAGCTCAATTTAAGTCACATTCCATAACCATTTTTGTTGAAAAACTTCCTGAGTGTCCTTTCATATTCCGAACAATTACGCCATCAAACGGAAACAAAGCAGAACAACAGAGCTTTCAAGGATGTATGGTTTGTGTACTCGCTATACGCTCAAAAAGTCCTTGATAAATCAATTTCTCTTCAGCAGATGGCACTCTTATCAGAATTTTCAAATACATTTCCCGTCTGGCGTCTGGAATCCCAACAAGATGAATAAATCTATTTTCGAAGTCCAATTAAGATGAAAAATGGCCGCGAAATCGCATGCCTACCCCGCTATTCGATACCCAATATTTTATTTTTAATTATCTCAATTGTAATGTCGATAAATCTCTTTTACGACTTTAGCTGTCGCTCATAAAGCAGACAAAACATTAAAATCCAATTTATCTCTTTCAAATTTTCGAACAAAAAATAATTTTCAACGCTGGTGGCCAAAGCAAGCTCACCCACACCAATCACAGCGTTTTCCGTGGTTTTTTCATGAAAGAGCTTTTTATAGAAACCCTATTCTTCGATTTCATGTGGATGGGAAGCTATAAAAGCTTTGTTCTTCTCCTTCAAAAAAATACGAAAGGAAGTTCATTCAAATTCACAATAAGCACAGAAAGCAAGGAAACCAAGTTCAAATCGACCACCCACTTAGATGGAAGTCCAAATGCAACAGTTCCATGAATCGTTATTGAATTCATCACAATTTGTTTACATAACCACTTTAAGACTGTTCAAAATTGGTCAAAAGCAATAACAAAATTTGCATTCGTACACTGGTGGACTTCGAAAACTTTCAAATGATAATTTGATGCTTTGGCTTAGCACAGGTTAACGTTCTCACATTGGATGGATTCGATATACATTAACTTTTTGGCGAAAAACTATTGAAAGCCCGAGAAATGTATACAAATGTACCCCGACTTATAGGGATGTTCTCGCAAGCAAAAAAAAAAATTCAAGGTATGCATACCATTTGGGCAAGGCGCATCGTAAAACAATCCGCACAGATAACCTCGTTTGTTTTGTTCAAGTACCACCTACCAATATCGTTAAACTTTGCCATGCAATAATATCACGCCGCTTCGATTTGATTAAGTTTATTGTTTGAACACTTTCGTGAATAAATCAATTGGCTTAACGCGTATTTAAATAGTATCACGCTCATTCGCAAACTGATGGCGATGTGCGGTAGGTAAGATAATTTGACATCTTTGCCAATTCTAATCACGCGCCTGGTATTTGTATATTGATTGCAAATAGTTTATGAAGAAAACAATAGTTATTTTGTTATAGAAACTTTAGTTCACCAGTATTCCTTTGTTGACAAACATAGGCGTGAACATATAGCAGGTGGGTGTATCTTTCCTAATCACTTTGGCACCTGTTGTTTAGATTGATCGCAATTGGGAAATAATTGAAGTTTTCGGTGAAGGGTTTGTTTGTTTGATTTTTTTTAGAGAATGGAATATAGCAGGACTGTACTTTGTTTTCAGCGGATGTTACTTTTTTAAGAGACAATGTCTTCGAAATAAATTACAGCGGGAATTGGAAGCTAAACGGTTGTGATTTAAAAGCACACAAGACCATTTCTGTGAAATTATAGCGATTTCAATCACAACATCCGCTTCCTGTTGTATTTTTGTAGTTGAATGATTGAATTTAGTTTTGGTACAACGCTTTTCAATGAATATGATCATTGATAACGCATTTTGATGAGATAGAAAAACCGAGAAGATATTTTAAAAGCAACCACACATTGATTTTGTTTTTCAAAACCAGGGAACAAACAACGTGTGGTGATAAAAGCGATATTAAACTACTCACTTCTCAGCAAAGCTAGGCCATATAGCCAACATACTTCTTGTAACTTTTCTGTGGATTAAGTTTTACTGTAGGTACTTACAATATTTCATTTGGATCAAAAAACGAGTATTATTGAAAGTAAAGAGTTTATATGTGATATTTCCAGAGGATATTAGATGAGGACGATGAACCAAAATGAATGAAATAGAAATTTCCGACACGGCTTAGCTTGCAGGACCATAGTCATTCTTTGCATGGAATTTTGCATAACCGTTTGCGATTGTATGTTCTACACAACTTCAAGAACTCACGGGGTCTTAAAATCAATTGTGGACTTTTTGGGTAACCTTCACTTTCACATAGCCACTTAGAAGTCTAAGTGTGCTGAATCACATTTTGATATGCATTTCCAAGATCAATCAGCAAAGACACGACATTATTGATGGTCGGTATGCTTGAATTGCTGAATGAACCTTTGAAGATTTAAAATCTAAATTCGATGTAATGTCGTTTATGGAACCCCCAATTTGAAATATTATCAAGAAATGGACCAGTATTGGCTACAACAGCAATTTTCCCATACTTAACATTGAGTGACGATTTCGATTCTTCACACACCTATAGCTTGTCCGAACAGTTAAAAACTGTTACCAGTGTTTGCTGAGAAAGTGTTTCATGATTACCCGAAAACGCTTTAGTTTTGCGAGGTATTGGAGTTGATTTTTTTTGGAGTTGGTTATTGTTATGAGAAACACATTAACAAGATATAAAATGTCTTCGAACAGAAAAGCGTGTACAAACCATCCATAGTTTTTGCTTAACCGCTTGAATGCCTTGAAAAGTGTAGATGAGGTTTTTTTTCTTACATCCACATAGTAATAAGTTACTAAAGTATTAGAAGTATAAAATGCTCCATATCCTTGTCGTTCATTCAAAAAATCTTACCCAGTTTTCCTACCCTTAGTTCCAGGAAACTGCAATTCAGATGAGCTCGCCAGAAACGGAACACATCTGCCCTTCTCACCAATAACGGAGGGTATAGGCATAACAATCGCTACATCCTGCCCAAGCAGGATGCATACAAGAAAACTATTTTGAGATTGTCAAGCAGTTTAACGTGCAACGCCATACGTAACAAATCTAGCCCAAGCTAGATCTTAAGGGGTCGAACAGAAAACAGAAACATTAATGCAACGGTATTATGTGTTGTTACAGGACAATGTCTTATTGGACGACATGCCGCAAGGCTATAGAAGTAGCCTCAAACGATTTTTGCACTATACTTGAGACTATTCCCCACCTTCTCTGGTCATGCCCCGCGTTAGCTCAGAAACGTAAGATACACCTGGGTTCGTACTTCTTTGATGAACCCAGTGATCTTACTCAAAATGGTTCCATTAGGATGAGGATACATTAAATCCACCTTGGTACCACAATATGCTCAACGATCCTTAGTGTCTTACCCGAGCTAACAGCCACTTTAACCTAACCTAACCTTTCCTATCCTTACAAAGCACAATCAGGTGTGCCTCAGGACAGCTATCTTGCTCCCATTCCTTTGATTCTATTGCCGAATATTTAGCGATTTATTTAGTTACAACTTTATGCTATATAATCAATTAAATCATTATTTTAGGGGAGCAGCCTGCTGCGTCCTTTGTTTCCTTTACTTGGTGTGTTAAAATTTAAAATTTGAACCCAAGTAAAACACACTTGATATTTTTATTCAGAAGCAATCTAAGTTGGCAGCATATTAGGCTGTAAGGAAAACAATTTATTTACCTATTCCAATATTAGGTCCGCTGTAGCCTGTAGGGCAGTGTTTCATTTAATTTAATTATTTGGAGTTTTTAAAGAAACAGTGGTGGTGTAGGGTATCTGTGTGTGATTTTACTGTGGGCTCTTATATAGTTGAAAGATGCATAGATTTTTCGAAGTTTACTATAGAGTATAGACGATAAAATCTATATGAAAAATCAATCAGCCACTATCCGCAGCTTAGGCGCAGATGTTTATGTTTTGTCTCATCTGTCATGTTGCTTTCAACTTTATTTTTTAAATTGGTCAGTGCTTTGTCTGAAAATTCACTAAATAAACTCTTTTTATCTTAAGCTCTGGACATCTTTATATCAGCTTCTTCGAATACGTCTGGCAGTTGGCAATATAACTCACAAAGCAGCTTAATAGCATCCTCTTGTAATCAATCGTTTAAAAATACTTCATTTCATCCCCACGAAACTACACACACTTCTTCTTTCTCGTTCTAAACGTTAAAATATTGAAAGACAATTGTATAGCTTTTTAGAGATCCTAGGAAAAAAAATCATTAAAAAAAATTTCTTCCGAAACCAAAATTACCTGCTATTGAATCACCTTCAAAGTTCAAAATCTTCCGAAGTCTATGTGAACACCGTGTGAAACCTTGGGTTAAAGTTGATGACCTTTTCATATATATTCTCCTCAACCAATCTAATAAACTTCATTGCTTTCAAAGGTTCCGTAGTCTCTGAATCTGTATAGCCATGCAATGCTTCTTCACTCTCTCACCATCATTATCATCACAGAAGGTGAGAATGCCCTACCAAACTATAGACACTACAACACAATCCAGTAATAGCCATATGAAGTTTCAACTGGCTGATGCTGCTGTTGCTGCAAAAGGATTGTTGCAACCACCAAACCAAGAAACCAAAAGGCACATCAGAGAGAGGTCTCAGAGCATATTATGTATGCCTTTAGAAAAAAAGACCAACACGGGGGTGAGGCAATTTCTGTGCCGCTCGATTGTTTTCAACATGGTGTCGAACCAAGTGCATACATGTGTCACTCCACAACGGCACCCTTTCATATAAAAATAATAATAATAATATTGCATTATTACTACTTCTTTTGGAGTTCAAACCACACAACAATCTGTTTAACGAGGGAGGTTTAGCTTCAAGACTCCGTATAGTATGGCCATTTGGTTTACCAAGAGCTCTACGCTGTACCGCGCGCATAGTCACAAGGATGCCTTATTCGCAAGAGTGTAATGCATTTGGGACCACTTATTGTCGTACCAATGTTTTTTTTTAGCTTTTCTCTTTTTTATTTCTGTATGATTATTATTGTTATTTTGCACTGCGCTTTTCTACCATTCCATGAGAGTGTGCAAACAGGGTACCGACCGCGACACCTGAGTTTAACTGGCAGCCCATGCAGACATTAAAGGTGGGAAAATGTCAAATAAAAAGTTTAAACACTTTTTATCGAAGGCGGCTTTAAAAAGATATACAGAGAAGTGCATAAACGAGCGCGCTGAGCTCACCACCGGATACTGAACTTAGCTTTGGGGCTCCTCTTATGCAAGTCCTTGTCGGCGGAGCAACGTCGCGTCGGTAGCAACACAATTAATTGAGGCAAAATCTGCTAGACTTTGGCCTAACAACAGGTAAATAAGAGATGCAATCGTTTGATGGGGATACGTTTTCATTGATACCAGATTCAGACTAAAATGATTCATAGGGCGCTTGCCTCATGTCCAAAAGACCTCGATATTTTGTATTCAAGTTGCTGAGTCCAATATAAAGTATAGAAGAATTCATCACCTCATAGAAATGGATTTTTCTCTTTGAATACCGAAAAGACGACTATTAGATGGCAGGGCGTCTGAATGAGCAAATGCGTCCCTGAATATTGAATACGCAGACCTTCTGTTACATTTATACGCAGATTTTGACAGAGCCTTCTTTTATGTGATTTCGTTTACCTATTTACTCCATAAATACGAAACAGAAAAACAATTTTCCATTTATGGCAAACAACCAAACTGTCAAATCCTTTACAAGAATGTTGTGCAACATTTGAATCTCATTTGCACGCCAGTGTTCTATTTTTAGTTGGCTCTGCCATAAATCTTCACCAAAGTGATGTGTATCTGTTTTTGGGGTGCGAATGAAATTTTCGTTGAATTTCTCTCTCTGTCACTAACGCAAACACAGCACAGCATCCATCCGTTAGATGGAAACTTTCTCTAGGCAATCATAGATGGCGATATGAATTTCAAGGAATTATAGGATAATTTTATGGGTTTTGTTATCAGATAATTTATCTTTCTCGCAGTTAAAACGGGGCGCGTTGCCCAGTGTGGATACACATCTTTATGGTAGTGTGGTGATGACACATTATACGCACCAACAAGTGAACAAGATACAATTGATGAGCTTTGCAGTTCACAACTGAGGCACACTCTGCATCTGCCTGCATATGATTATATCTTAATTGCCTGTTGAGTGTTGAATGTGGATGCTGTTAAATTAATTGGGCGCTCTATTGAATATGATTTCTTAACGACTATGTGCCTTATTTGCACTGTTAAATGATGATTTTTGTTTTAATTTATTTTCAGATTGGATAACTTTCAACAAAACAATTTGGATAAAACTAATCAAAATTCACTCTCAACAATTCTAAGAAAAAGGTAAGACCAGTATTTTTGTGCATGTGATGTTTACGAACAGGTAGCATATTCAAATCGAGCCGTATCTACCTTGCCTTTTCATGACAACGAACCTTTGGCATTGCATAAGACATCTGGAGCGATTGTGTATGCAAAACAAAGATTGAAATCAGTAGTCGATGCAAAGGAAGGGTTACACCATCTGAAACTTTTTCATTGACACTTCTTGAAGATTTTTCATCTTTTTATTTTGAAAGTCCCATTGTTTTACTATTTTGAGTGAATAAAACGCAAAGGGTCTTAGGCAACAGCAACAGGTCGAAATTTTGTATTTTTAGAAAGTTGTTTGGGTGTAAAATAGGTAGATATACGTTTCCAAGGTAGGTATAATGCAGAAGTAAACCAATGAGGACTGGAAAGTCTTTGAGGGAGATTCAAATATGAATAGTTACGTGCTTGAAATTGATCTATAGTGTTTTTAGAAAACAGAAAAAAAATAACGATAGTAACGTCAATCTCTTATTTTATTTCGAGGAATTCTGAGAAGAGATACTCTGATGGAAAAAGAAGATATGATCAAGATTTTGGCAAGTGAGACGATTTCTCAACATAAAATCTTCCCTGATGGAAATGCTCCTAGTTTAAAATTAATTTTAAAGAAATCTTTTTTCATAGTCTCCTGACTATACAATGAGTACATGAATAAATAAATAAAGAAATCTTTTTTCATAGTCTCCTGACTAGGTATACAACTCCATCCTGCCCGCCTGTCCCTTTGAGATACATAATTGATAATCTTAGCCTTATCAAAGTAGTTTAGTGTCTCCCCATTCCTATTTCAACACAACTGAGTCATCTATACACACAAATAAAACAGAGCATTTGAAACCATAGTTCAAAATAAGTTTGGTTTTTTTAAGCTTTTTTTCGATAAGTATAGGTATGTTTGAGTATTGAGTATTGCAGTTGACATTAGATCATTGGAACGATGTTCTCGTACCTTAAAAGCAGATAAACCTTTTTCTCTTATTCAATTTGTTAAAGGTTTGCTATTCTACGTGTCTGTGTTGAGAGTAATGTTACAGCGCTCCACTTTATCTCCATAAAACACGAACCAACATATTTTTTGGAACATTTTATCAGCCTTGAGAGCCTAGCGCTCATTAGTTTTAATTGTTTTAAGGTTGGTTCACACAAGTCGTGTCGACCGACACTATTTGGTCGGTTCATGCTTTTAAGTCAATATCTTACAGAAAACCACCAATTCGGTAACGTTTTCCTAAGTTTGATAAAATGAAAAAGAACTATGCAAAATACCTACACAACTTAAGCATTGTTTAATAACATGGATATGTTATATACAGTGGTGGCCACACAATTAGAAACGGCACCCATATAGTAATATAAGTATGCATAACTTTCTCAAAAGACATTTCTAGGTTGAAAAAAGGTTTAATTTGTAGCTCATGAATAAGAGTACAAATTAAATAATTAATACGAGAAAAAGGCTATACAATATCAAATACAAAAAAATAAACATGTATTTAACTCAAATTTTGTGTGGCCATACAATTAGAAACAGAACATTAAAAACGATATTTCACTAGAAATCTTCAGTTTAACATAGAGTAAGTATTAATATTTTGTAGGGAATTTATTACTTTGTATAACCGCAGCCAAACTTCTTTCCATACTTTCAACCAAAGCGCCGCATCTTGATGGTGCTATACCATCCCAGACCTCTTTAATATTTTTGAAAGCTCGTCCGAATTTTGGACTTTAATCCTCTCTCGACGTCTGCCCATAAGTTCTAAATCGGATTCAGGTCCGGAACTTGCGCGGGTGAATCCAAAACACTGGTTTTTGTACCCGCAAACCACTGCTTTACAAGTATGCAGTATGTTTTGGGTCGTTGTCCTGCTGAAAAACATAACTGATGGGCATGTGTGGGAATGAAAAAGGCTCTATGACACTCTCCAGTATGCCTTTATAAATGTGTTGATCCATTCGACCGTTAATCCTTACTACCCAACACTAACCAAAACCAACACCACTCAAAGAAAATGCATCCTAAACCATTATGTATGGAGCGATGAATCTAAATTCCATTTGTTTGGGTCAGACGGTAAAGTGTATGTTAAACGTCCTCAGAAAAAAGAATTAGACCCAAAAAACACGCTGAATGCCGTGAAACATGGAGGAGGAGACATAATGGTTTGGGGTGCCGTTTCTAATTGTGTGGCCACCACTGTATCTTGGGGATAAGGAATAATGACAAAAATGCAAATAAAATCAACTTATGTGCATTTTATTGAAATATTGAAGTGTTCCCGGAAATGATCAACCGTTCCGGTCAGAATAAAAATGATACCAAAACCATGATGTTGATATTGTTAGGTATTAAGTTAGAAAATAAATATTTAAATTATAAATAATTGTTACAATAACACATTTTAATATTGCC
This sequence comes from Melanostoma mellinum, assembly GCA_914767635.1. NCBI lineage: Eukaryota > Metazoa > Arthropoda > Insecta > Diptera > Syrphidae > Melanostoma > Melanostoma mellinum. The sequence goes on from OU612058.1 coordinate 55,228,598, forward strand.
ATAAATACTGTACTTAAGAAAAATAAGATACTCTGACTGTTGATAAATTCGTCCTATTATCAAATTTTAACATTTTCTGAAATCAGTCTTAGTAACAGTTGAGTCTGCTTAAGATTTCAATCAGTTAGTATTTAGTATTTAGTATTTAGTATTTATTTATTTACCATCTATCGAGTTAATAACTCTTCTAGACTTAACAACATTTACATAAACTATATTGATAAAAGTAAGAGCAAATATTAAACAATAAGTAGCAAAAAGAAATATCTTACATATGTACATATATATACAAACATGCTATGATAATAGACTCAAAACAATAGTTTTGAAAACATCTCTGCTTAAACATAAGTCTATATTTTGATAAACGCAATTAAATTCATGACTAGAACGTGAAATCGGATCTGATCTACCGTAGTTTGTATAAGATCAGGGAACAAAAAACAGAATCGGCCTCGTCCTCAACTGTCTTGAAGGAGCATATAAAGAAAAAAAAAAGAGAGAAGTTTAGGACAATCAATTCGATTACAGAGAACATCTCTAGCAAGCATAACTAAATAATACTTCCTCCTAGTTTCGAGAGTCTTTAAATCTATTAACAGACATCTTACATTGTAGCTAGGTAAAATATTATCAACCCAATTTAGTTTACGGAAAGCGTACCTCGAAACTTTTTTTTTGAACGGATTCAATACGATTTATACCCACCCTATACAATGGACACCATATACAACATGCATACTCCAGAAGTGATCTTACAAGTGATATATATAAAGATTTAATCGTGTAAGGATCAAGAAATTGTTTTGAGTTTCGCATAATGAATCCAACTAATTTATTAGCCTTAGAAATAACGTAGTCTAGATGAAAATTAAAGGATAGCTTTGAATCGAAAATAACGCCTATAGGTTTTTTTGGCTATCCACTGATTCAAGTTCGTGTAATTTGAGTCTTTTGACCACAAGTCGCAGTGTCTAGTTTACTATACTTCAACAACAAATAAAAAAAAGCATTGTAACTAAAAGCAACGAATTTATTAAAAAAAACTACTAATATCATTTTGGGAACGTGTTATCATGTCCGGGAACGTTTCCAAAATGATAGTTTAAATAAACTGGCGCTTTTTCTATACAACTCCCATCTTGAATGCAATCTCAATTTGTCAATAAATGTAAAATATTTAAAGTTACTTTGCTATTTCGTGTCGTAAAAAAATAACCATCAATAAAAATACATGTAATAGACCCGTTCATTGACTAACGGAGTATTGATGTATGCTCTATGAATAAAGAATTAAAAGGTACCTACCACTTATATACAAATTATTTGACGAAAAAGAAGCTCGAGCTTCTGATTTTTTGTCTTAGTCAACCAAAGCGAAAGCTTGTTGCTCATGTTCTAGGCGTTTTCGTATGCATGATGCATCCTGAATATCCAATATAACTGCGTTGTTTTTTTCTTTTCTTAGACTCAGAAGAAAACGATCAAAAGTATGTCGACAGTCATTAGAGCCTGCTTGGATCCATTGTGTTTAGTCTCTATAAACAAAATAAAACTGCCAGTGACTATAGTTTCTGAAACATTCTGAGTATTATTATTTTTTAAACCGTGTGTAGGTAAATGATTGTTATGAAACAATTATGAATTTTAAAAGCTAAAAGTAGAGATCCCCTCACATGCAGACAGGTCCTTAGGAAAATCCAGCCTTGAATTACACAATGCAGTGATTATTTAATTAGTCTAGAGGAGGAAAAAAAGCTTTTGTTGAAGAATGAAAATCTTTAGAGCCTAAATAAATGTCTTTTTCGAATCCAAGCCTGCTCGGCATGCTCGTGTGTCTTACAAGCTTACTCTTGGATCTGGATCTGGCACAAGACCATAACTGCCTTTTTGGTCAAAGGAAAACTTGAAATGAACATCTGTAGGAAACCAGTTGCATTCTTAAAAGACCCCTTCCTTGCAACAGTAAAACATTACTCAGTTCAGGGTTCAAGAAGATGACTGCTTTTACCGCAGGCGATTCCTTCTTTTTCTATACAAAATTTTAGAATTCATCAACAAAAGTTAGAAAGTTCTTCTGATTCTTCGTCCTTGAATGTATTATCACCAAAAACGAAAAGCGTGAGCATGGCATTATTATTTATTGCAGTCCCATTTAACTTTATCGCCTCCAAAGTGTTTAAAACTAATTTCGTTGTTTTTTTTTTTTAGTTAAGTGTTGGAGCTAACACAGCTCAATGTGATCGAGTCTTCCTGATTGGAGACAAAAAGTTGATGATAAATTTAATTACTCAGATAGAATTTCCTTATCAAACATTTGATTGAAATTGCAACGAACAACTATAACACTGTGCCTAGCTTTTATTATATTTATCGAATTTTTATTGCTTTACGTAAAAACAAGTCTTTTGACTGTCAAATTAACAACTTACACGGAACCTTTACTTCAAAGATTATTTGAAGTTAGAAGTTTTGGTTTAAGACTTTCAACACCCAAAATATGAACTCAGCCCGACCAAATCAAAATACTTTATAAAGGTTAAGCTAATTAAATGCTTCAACAAATCCGATTGGAAATCATAAACTGATCTTTGAACGATGAGCTTCTTTTCCATATCATGAGTCATACTAGTAAGAGGGTGATGAAATAAGTCCTCTGCCTCCAGATATGAATGAATGCGTTTAATCGAAGTCCATGCTTACTCCAACTAATCTCAATGACACTGCGCTTGATTGGAGGCATTATAAATTGTCTCAGTACTGCTCGTTCATCAATTTCGCCCTGTCTCAAAGGTGACACAAAATATCTCCAGTTAAACGTGATGATCATTCAATTTGTGCACACATTTGGACATAAAGGGCATTCCCATAAGCCTTACACACATAAAGTGCATTCCGATCACTTTTAGTGGAACATCCCGTAAAGATTTGTTTTCCGCTCCCAGATGCGTTGCTTGTAGGTTGTGTACCATTCATTGCTGCTGTAGGACCATTCAATTATTTACAATTCTTTGTTTTATTTATGTTTATTTTACCTGGCCTGTACATTGTACACAGATGGCAACATGAACAACAACATTATTCAAATAGTAAGTGCATGTGCGGCATGTATTCCTACCACTTAATCAGTCCCTAAATGAATACACTCTTCCATGTTTCTATAGATACACCAGTTTCAAAGGTAAACGTCGGTGTATCTGCGACGACGACCAACGACTACAACGACCACAATATCCAGATTTGGATTCATGTGGCATTCTCTTCTGGTGTGTTGTTGTTGTCCAAAGACGTCTTTCGTGTCGAGCCGCCACCGCCACCGCCGCTGCCGCTGCTTTAAGCTTCGCGCTGCGGCAAACCAACCTGAACAATTTTTTGATTTCAACTTGTGTTGTGTTTTGTCGGCTGCAACGCGCACTGCCGTTGCCGGCCGCAGCTCTCAGTTGTTCTTTTCCAATTTTCCTCGGATTAATACCAAAAGAATTACAATATAACGCATGTAACGTATCTGCTCGCTGCGCGCTCGTATCCGTTTAACATAGCGACAAGTTGAGCGCCCAACATGCTCAACTTGTAATCAGACTTAAGGAAGAGCAGCGTCTGTTTCATCGTTTGACTGTCTCTTCCATATCCAAAACGCGAAAGGTGCTGTGTGCTTTCTGCTTTTCATGGCTAAAGGGGATGCATTGCTGCGGCATAAGAAGTATTTGGGAAATTGTGTGTGCGCGCGCGCGTTTGTTCAGCCTGGTCGTCACGCACATCCTTTCTGGTTCTCTGCCCATCACAAATGCTAAAAAGAAACATAAAAAATGAACAGTAGGTATATTAGAGCGAAGAACAGCACGGTATCCCCAGTATCCCAAGGATCATCATGCGAAATTTTCAACGGATCGGTATAATTTTTTGTTAAAGATATGCAACACATTTCGTATTCTGATGTATCTGCATTTGGGAAACGGCTAAGCGTGTATACCTACTACCTCTACTCTTTTCGAGTTTCAAGTTAACGAAAAATGAAGTCCAGTGAGGTCGACTATGTGCGTGCGTGCACACTGCACATGCATGGTCAGGGAATCAGACAAGACTGAAGAAAATAAACAAAAATACTTACATCGAATGTTAAATTGAAAATGAAAAATAAAATTTCAACTAATTTGGCAGATATGCAAATTCATTTTGAACTCTGATTGAATAATTTCTCAATAATGTGGTGTTTTCCGATTGAAAATTTGTGTTAAGACTGTGAGTTTATTTAATGGGAGGCTGTATAAATTATCTGGCGTTTCAAAGGCTGTCCAGGAATCAATTTTATCTTACTCGTTGGTCTGAGGTATCTAATTTCTGATTTTTTCAAGACTAATGAATTCAATTGCATTTATTTGTACCTTTTGACGTGTTAAGGAAAAAGGGAACGAGTAATCCTTTTCTTTGTTGAGAATGAATCCTAGTTTGGTTAGACCTTCATAATTTTAATAGTTAATAACATTTACGATGCGGTAGTTAAGTTGTTACAAATACTAAAAACGTATATAGCTGCACTGACTGTTGGTTAATCATACCCATTTCAAAGTTAAGGGCAGGTGTTTGAGAATTTGTAGCATTTAAGAATGATTTACTTCCATTACAATAGAGCTTTTCCCTAGCTTCCCGAGTATATGGAAGCATGAAGGGCCATTCCAATAATTGAACTCATCTACAATAACACACTATCGCGAACAACTCAGGGGCTGAAATACACACTTCATAGTTCAAAATTTGTAAGTATCTTCAGAAACGTAGTTAGGATGACTTTTTTACTGAAATATCTAACTCTATTTCATTAGCCACTGTCAAAGTGATAAGTTTTAAGTTTAGTATTGAAACTGAGCGTTTTGGTGCGCTCAGTTTCCAAACTGCATTTCAAACCATTTACTTTGACAATTCGCACTGGAGTTTTGAATAGATAGCTCGTCCAATACCATGATCCCAAGTCTCAAAATGTGTTTAAGATCCAAAATAATCTTTCCGAACCAATAAAAGGCTGTTGTCGAATCTTCGCAGATGTTTCGAAAACCGATGATGGACCTGATGTGGATAGTGATGGCATATACAACTGTACACCTCATTAGGAGACATACGCTATCTTTTTGTAGAAAATTTGCGAATAATAATGCTTTTGAAGACTTTATATTAGCCACAGCCTCAGTTTTAGTCTACATTTCTATCAAAAGTATTGAGAATCTGAGAAGCTTTAAGCGATTTTTTAGTTGCGACTTCAAAAGTAGGAAAACGCTGCATCTGTCCTGTCGCGGTGAAGGCACTATCATATTTTGTTGTAAAATATAATTTGACATGTAAATCTGTAGTTGCCGCAATCAAAATAGCTTCGGGTTGGAAGAATCCCAAGGTACTCTTGACATCCACTCTATCCTCTTGAATTCAAATGTGCTCCTTTAAGAATTTAGAAACGGATCTTTCAAAAGCCTTTCACAGATTACAGATAACGATATTCGTAAAAAAGATATTCACTATCGTTTCGTTGGGAGTATGATTTGTTAATTTCAATTTCTAGCGCGGTTGCTATACGTCTTGCCCTTTCACAATGAATAGGTTTACAAATGGTTATTGCCAATATACGGCCCTAGAACTCAGGAAAACTGTCGAAAGGTTCGTTTTAGCCAGCCGTGGGGTCTATAACACCGAAATCATTTTCATTTATTGAAATCCATTACCATTACAATTAACCTATTTTACGTGTTTTATTCAGTTTGGAATTGGTATAGGTAGGTAAACCTACATATATACTTGTAAAATAAACACACTTTACATATAAGACAAGGAAATTTAGAAAAATTTTTAGCCAGCCAGGATGCTGTTCCTTGCTGTCAATGAAAAATTTTTGTTGACGTTCATTACTGTTTACTGTAGAAATTGACACTATTATTGACTCTCTCTACTTATCTTTATACATCCGAAGTTAGGCTCAAGATAAAATTGATGAGCATTGCCGGCCTTTCGGTTCTACGGTTGAACTATCATCTAGAAATCTCAACGCTCTGTTTTTTGTCCTATCAAGTTTATGGAAGTTATACTCCAGTTTTCGACGGATGTAGGCCTTTTCAATTATAGCCTGATCAGATGAGGTTAACAATTTTCTGCATCGTTTTAAGAAACCTTAGCATTTTGCGGCATTTTTGGCGACTTCAAATGTATGGTCATTGCAACGAAGGACAACACTTACACACATACCAAGGATTGAAAGCTTTTCGGTTTCGTTGATGCATTGAATTTAATGCTTTTACGTCAAATGATGACAGCATTGAGTTTTTGAACCATTAAATTCTACTTGGTTTTTATCACCCCATGTAACAATGTTGTCAAGGTCAGCATTCAATGAGCTAATTATACGCAGCCGTTCCAGTTCCAATTCCGAAGAGCAGGGACGTGAAATTAAAAACGAATATGAAAAGCTTAGGGTTGAGTAGGCAGCAAACCAATTAGAAGTACTAGAAGTTTAAGACAAGCGAACGTTTATGGAAACAAGGAATAGAGTCGGAGAAAAAATAAAGCCCTTGCGCACACTGAAACCATATAATACAAATTGTATTTAACGGTTTGAAAAGAAGTTTCTCATCCAACGAGGAAGACTCCGCCCATAAACATAACAAACACATCTCGTCTACTACATTTAAGTATAAGCAATCAAAAGTTTTGTAAATATACCTTTTCCAATTAAACCACGTAAAAACATTTTCATACACAGTCAGCTGAACAATGTTCACACGGAATAAAAGAAAAGAAGATCAACTCAATACATAAAATGAGGCGTCCATTTAGTTTCAAGGAGCAGTTCTACCTTGTTTTTCCCAATTCATACTTCTGACGCATACCTATTTTCTTTTTAGCGATCAGTCTTTTTGGTAGTTTAGTATATCCAACAGGTTGACTATATTTGCCTCACCGCAATAGCTAACATGGTTAAATCAAGATTTCAGTTAGTACCTACCTAACTCAGTTGCAATTTGTATCCGTCTGAGAAGAAAGCACTCCATACTCACGAAAATGTCTCCACGCACACTTGAAATTAATTCGAATGCCTTATCTGTGTCGGTTTATATTAAATCGCTCGAATCCGCCCTTACGATGACTGGCTGTCCTCACTGAAATACAAACTTGTTTTATGTTTTAAATTAATAAAATCCAAACACGAAAAAATATGACTAATGCCATGCAATTAACCCTTTATTCCGCTTGGTATTTCTCAAACAAATAAATTGCCACACAGTCCCAATCAAACACTTCACGATTGATTTCGAAAAATTCCTTTGAGTTAGTCCAATTTGCATTATAATTAAACCCTGGTAGGTAGGTATAGGTACCTACCTATTTACTTTTGCGTTTTTAAGATTTAAGTTATAGCTGCCGCGATACAAAATCATGTTGTTTTGCTTGTGACACCAATTCCTTATCAAAACACGCAACTCGCCAAAAGGAAGTTAATAACCGGTCACTGCCAGCCGTCGCGATGAGGAAACAACAGGATAAACATACACAAAATGCCCATTTGAAAACTCAAAAACGAAACCTAAACAAAAATACTCCATCGATACTATTCTCTCTCCTACTTCCATCTATTCCAAGCACACCGCACTCATACTTAAATGAATGCTTTGGAATTCAGCGTGAAATCCTGGAATTCAGCCGGTCAGCTGTTTATTGAAATGAAATTTATGTTTTCCCCGGCACGGCATGCATGGCGGAAGAAGGAAGATTTTATGAAAAAAAAACCAACATGGAACGAAGGAGATGGCCGAAACGATTTATCTCTTTCTCTGTCCGTGAAAGGACTGCTGAGTGCTCTTATTCACACATATTCAATCATTCCTTGTCTGGAATATGGCATGGAGGGATGTTAGGAAAACATCAAAATACAAAAGAAAGAAAAAAAAAATACAACAGACCGGCCGGAGAGTTTTGTACTGGTATTTTTACTGAGAAAAGAACAAAACATAGCAGACAAAAATTTCGGCAAGCCACTCGCACAAAAAGTATGGTCGACTCGACTTGAATTTGGATGGATGAAGAAGAAGAAGAAGAGAACACGCAAGGATGTGTGTGCGAGCGACTGCTATGCCGCGCCGCACTCCGAATGTATTTATGGGAACATCAATGCGAATCGACGGATGTATGCTTTATGGAGGTCGGGAAGCAGCCATTATTCATTTTTGTGTGTTCCGTTGAAGTAAAGGCGGCAGGGAGCAGAGCAGTACACAATGAATTTTGAAATGGAATAATATGTGGGTTCGTATTTTTTTTTGTTTTCTTTATTTTGTCTCTTTTAGTTGGGGTTGAGTGTTTGGTGTTGTTGTTGTTTTATGTTTGATTGCATTTTTTTGTCGATTCTCGCATTTTTTAATTCTAGAGTAGGTAAAAGAGGAGCAAGATTATCCGATCTTATTAGTTATTTTTGCGATCTATAATTATGATAATTAATTGGAAGTTCTGCACTTACCTTATAGAACTCCGTGCCCTAAACTGTACTCAATGTAATTCTGACTTATTGATGCCAGTAAAGTGGAACCTTATTTTTTGATATTTGCAAAATGACTGAACTTTTTACCGATGGTACCAACCCATTCAATACAGAGCACACATCTATGTCTAATTTTTACTGTCACGTTTTCGCTTCTTTTGAACGAGACGCTGATACGGAAAATTTGTCTTTAAGTTTAGGTGTAAGCAAACACAATGAAAAACAAGAGATTTTGTTCAGCTAATAACCTTATTGAGTTATTTTAGTTAAAGTTGTGCTTACTTCCTTTCCCTGAACTGAAGTGATGACGCATTCTCTGCTAGAGTCTGCCTCGAACCTTGATTTTATAAGAAAACTAACTGACCCCACCCGGCGTCCAACTTATTTAAAGCGTTGTTCACACAAAACTGTCGAGAAACGAAAACTAAGAACACTGAGTTTAAGAATACCTGAAAATGTCTAGTTTCCCGTTTCCGTAAGAATATGGTCATAAAATATAGACTATATGTAAGAGATAATGTAAGTTTTATAATTCCCGTTCCCGATACCGTTCCCTTTCCTTTTCCCGATCCATTAGAGCACTGAATTCTCTAGTAAAATTTAAATTCCGATTCAATTAACAAATAAATCTTCAAAATGGTTGACGAAAATTTAAAAAACAATTTTTCTAAAATAAAGCGTTTAAAATTTAAACCACTTAATTAATAAAACACAATTCGATTTGAATAGAAATAAAGAAGAAAACTTACACTGTTATCGCAATGAATCCTCTCAGCGAAAAATTTGGTTTCAGAATTTATTTTTTTTGCAAATTAATAATACATTTAGTTGAGAATATAGTTGATAAGACATTTACACTGAGACTGTAAAATCTAATATTTAAAATTCTCGTGTCACAGTGCTAAGGGTAGATGGCCCTTATCACTTAGGGGTATGGAAAATAGTTAGTAGCCGATTCTCAGACATACTGAATACGTATATAAAATTTGGTAAAAATCGGTACAGCCGTTTCGGAGGAGTACGGTAGCTAACATTGTGACATGGACATTTTATATATTACAGATAATTTCTAGGTATATGGAATAAAGCGGATCTACTTGTCCTCTAAAAATGTTATCTCTTGTGATATCTAAACGAATTTTTTTTTTTGTGGCTAGCTAACATTCTGAATCTCTGAACAGAAGAAAACTGTTCTGGTTTCAGTTCTTAGAGGTGAATCGAACTTGTCCATTTTATAGAAGATCCACATCTCCGATGGCTACTAAGGATCTTAGAGCTTTAATTCCTGCGCCGATGAGTTAATATACGGGTGTGTTATAATTGGAGGTGTAAAGGAAGAGAAAGCTCTCTCCTCAAATAGCTTATAACCTGTACAGAGGAATCATACTTCTGGTGGACTACGCAGAAGACTGATTTCACAGAGGAAAGAGATGTATTTCGTCACAAGCCAATCGTTGCAGCATAAGCAAAGAAGTGTGGCACAGATTAAGATATAGTTGTTTGAAAAATGTAAACATCCTAATGATTTACAATTTACTCAATCAGAACTGCAACAGAATCCTAATGCCGAAAAAGCAAAATTTTTAGTACCTACAGGTTCGTCGGAAAAAAACATGTTCATGGATTTAATTTTCTTTCTAAATTTTTGTTCAATGCGGCCACTTGTTATTGACTTTTCTGAAGTAAATTAACGCATTTACTTCAAACATCTTCGAGTTGTTTAAGTTATGAACTTAATAATCTCACACCCTGTGCGTTTTGCTCTAAAAAATCAGCTTCAAGTTCCTTCAACTTAAAACGACTGCCTCCAAATCAGCGAACCGCATCATTACAATAAACTCTATATCAATACCCAAAGTCCAATATACCCACTTCTTCTAATAATGGGGTTGGTTTTCTCAATAAAAACCTTCCATCTCATCTTATGGTATAGACTCACCCCATAAGCTTGCGTCTTTAAGAAGGCATCCATCTCATATTTACAGATATAAAGATAAATCACAAAGAAACGAAGTTAGAGAAAAAAAAAATAAAATAAAAAAAAAAACAATATCCGAAACATACTTCCCAAGAGCCTTGTAACATCAACATAAGGAGAATGCAGTACACATTTGACATATTTCCAAACAAATAAATCACTCAAAATGTGACACAATTTTCTTTGTCTTTCATAATTAAAATTTTGGAACAACAACAAAATACAGAATAAGAAAAAAAAAAAAAAAAAGAAGAACCAATGACGAAAAACATCGCCAATAAGCAGAGCAACCAAGCCACGATAGCAGCAAGGGCGCTTATGCCACATAGCCGCCCAGAAAAGTCCACGGAAACAAAATAGAAAACCGTGTGGGCGCTTTTGGCCTTGGTTTGGAACTTGGAAGTGCTATTTAGGATCTCTATCATCCGTCGTCGCTCGTTGGCCCGTCCAAAAGTTCACCGCGTCCACCTATTTGTTGCTTGTTATCTAAAGATTTTCAAGAAAAATAAAACAAAAACAAAAAATTATCTGCGACAATAGATTGGAAATGGTTTTTCTATCACTTGGAGTTCTAGGTGGTGTGACGCGGTTAACTTTCTACTATAAGGATGCCGAATTCAGAGGGTGGTTTTTGCTGTCGAAACGTAGTCAGTTGGAAAAGCAGCAGCGTAGCTTGTGTTTTTCTGTTTTTCTACCGATAAATATACCCCCCTCTGATGAACGAGTGTGTACGAGTGTACCTACCTACACGTAAGTCTATATACATAGATAAGTATGAAGCCTGAGAAGTATTTCGGTAACACGAAGGATATCAAAACATCCAAAAACAAAACAAAAGAGAACAACCAAAAAGTTGAAGAAGGTTAAGCTTAAGACGAAAAACACAATATACGTGTATGAAATATATCTAGATACTGTTATTGAGACTAGCTATAAGGAGATGGGTGAAAAGGAGCACAAGGGATATAGAAACGACAACTTACGCGATGGGCCACATCAGAAGACGAAACGAAAAGGACGGCAAGGGACACGGAGAGTCGAGGATGAGTTCCATTTTGACTGAAGGAAGGTTTCTTTCACTTTCTTGAGGCTGTCATTTCCGTTTGTGCAAAAGAACGAACCTTCAAGAACACAACGTAGAACAAGACAACCAGAACCGAAAGACTTTGAAATCCAATCTACTCGAAGGATGTGAAGCTATACATTTATAGTTACATATACGTGTGTGTATTACAGCTATAAGATTACATGTTTACGTTTAGATTTCATACTATTCTTGTATGTGTGTGGCTTGCGAGGGAAGGTATACTTAAGGACAAGCTCTTAAATCCATTCTGCTCATTTGCCAGAGTAAAGTAGACGAAAAAGGATATTATTCTATTTGAGGAAAAGTACCCACGTCTAGCTCTATGGCAGTCGCCGTAGATGTGGACGGGTGGGCCTGGTCGTGGTCTTGGTCATGGTGATGCCATATATACCATCGCATCGGAAGGGGGAAACTAAAAGAATCCAAAGACAAAATCAAGTGAAATATAAGTAAAAATGTGTATTTGGGCCATTTGAAGCGTAACACGAAACTTTTACGCTTTCACTCTTTCCGTTGTTTTAGTTTTTTTTCCTTTCTTTTTTTTTTTCCTCACTCAATGCTGCTGTTTTTCAGTTTGGCAACATTGAGAAAGTTTTTCTTTTTTTAATTTGGTAAGCGGAATTCCTTGTAGATAAGTGACAGTGCGTTAGTAGTTTTGTTATTGCAGTCTTAAGGATTTAATTACCATCTACGACATTATATAAAGAAAGTCGATCCGAGTTTTTTGTTTCTTTGTTTAAAGTGCTTTCTTAGTTGTTATATGAAAAAAGGGATATGTCTCTTTATCAGCGTTCAGCGGCTTAGCAATATTGAGATAAGTGAGCTAGACACACTCGGCATGATATCAATAAAAGTGATGAAATAATTCGGTGAGGTGATGCATTCAGTGGCTAGGTTGAAGTTTGAACTTCATTAACGTTTTCTATTGGCATTCATATCTTATTAGAATAAATGTGGTGCGCGCGGAAAAATAGTTAGCATGTCTGCCTTTTACGCAGGAGGTTCGCAGGAATTGGCAAGTCCTCCGTTAGTAAACTTATTGTCACGAAAAGCACGACTAGCAGTTCCAAATCGGCAAATTGTAGGTCCCCTTTTTTCCCTCGCAAGACATGGTTGTGAGAAATGCGCTAGGTCCTGGGGCTCATCGCTCTGTTACATCACCATATTAATTTTTTAGTTTTTCGATAGAAAAAGTTCGAAAGAAAATCATAACTTTTATGTTGGTGCTTCATATAGTTTAACTACCTTTCCTGAAATTGACTCTAATCTAATCCCTTTCTTATTATATTAAGCGAAACTACAATTACTTCACATTTTCTTCAATCCAGAAACTCATACCGTCTTTAGACAAAGTTCATTTTCAGTTTGGTTTTGATGATGTCCTTTCTAACCGTACAGTAGCTCTAAGGAGTAGGAATATTCTCCATTTGTACCTATGTTTCCTTTATACGAAATTTTTCTAATATCGACTTATGATTTGATAGTGCTTTTTTACGTTGAATTTTTTACCTACAGTCGCTGAAAATCCGGTGTATTAGTTATAAAGCGCCGACTATGCCATTGAACTGCATTCCTGATGACAGCATGCACTGTGTGTACACTCAGAGAAAAACCGCAGGCTAAAATCAAGTACGAGTAGGCTTAGTTTTATTTTTTTGCATTCTTAGTTTTGTTATCCGAAAAACGACACGTTTTATTCTTAATTCAAGAATTTCATTCTAAAAACAAGTTTTTATTACGAAAATAGGAACACAAAACTTAATTTGAGTATGGCATTCTTGATATAAGATTTGTTTAAAGTTATAGTAAGATATACGTTCTTAAATTAAGTTCTTCATTGTCTTGATTTAGTTTCGTTTTCTTATTAAGAACAAAAAATTTTAAATTTAAGATTATTGAATGTTAAAACGAGCCGATACGGTCTTAAACCAGCCAATACGATCTTAAACGATCCAATACGATCTTAAGCTAAGATTAATATTCTCAAATTAAGCCGAGGCGATCTTAAACTTGTATGATGCATTTTCATTACAAAGAAGCTTAGATCGTTGTTTCATTTCGAAGCGTGATTTATTCCGGTTCGGACGTGGTTTCTAATTGAGTGGTTAAGTGATATTTTTACCTTGGAAAATTTTACTTCGGACGAAAATTACATTGAAAACAGTATCTAGTGATGTATATGTGTTTCAAAACATTAACGGAAGCGTTGTTCTAGTGAGTGACAAAGTTATAACGATATAAGAAATAGAGTAAATATTGACTACTCAGCTGAAGCCGACGGCGACGCCATTTCTACCACCATGGCACCAATAAGCTGTAAGTAATGATTTTACTAATAATTTTAAACTCTATAAATTAAAAACTTTTATATTTCAGAATGAAACAATTTATGTTCTATACCAACGAATTGAAAGCCTTAGATTTGGCCATCATTTCCAATCATTTCAAATTGGTTGTTTAATAAGAACCATTGTAGTAAAAATTATAACGGAATTTTTAAGTCCACCACTCCATTTGTATCCACTAAACTACGGAAAAACCTATTTTAAAATTAAGTATATTTAAATATTTTTTGTAAAATAAAAATTCAGAACAAAATATAAACACATTGAAATTATAAGTGCTTTTAGTTTCATTTTGGTGGCGAGGGGTGGGGACGAGGGATGGAGACAAGAAATGAGGACTACTGGATTGATTCTGAAGGTAAGAGCATACAAATCTTGAATCAAGACTTAATAAGCTAGAAGCTATCCGAAGGATACTTTAAAAAAAAGAGTTTTTATTCTTATTTCAAGTTCGTTAGTACTTAATTTCAGTCTAAATTCAAGATCAAAAGAGCTAGAAGCGATCCATTTTTGTTCTTGTTTCAAGTTTGTTAATGCTTAATTTAGGAATATAAAAAACTTGATTTAAGTATGTTTCATTCTTATCCCTGGTATATTTAAGAATGCGCGATCTTAATTTTAGGTTGTAATAGTCTAACATTAAGCTTTTGTATTCTTATAATTAAGCCTAAATAATCTTATATTAAGATGAGAACATTTTTGAAATCAGAATTTTAGGCTTATTAAAAATAGGCTTAAAACAAGAATTTCGGGCACGGATTAAGAATTTTCGAGGTTGACAGACTTTCGTCAACGAATCGGCTTGTTTTGACACCGATTTTCTTGAATTTAGCTCGTTTTTTTTCTGAGTGTACACCCAGCTTTTCATATTCGTTTCTTGATATCCATAAATGCTCTTAAAAAGTGGAACTTCAACAGCCAGAATAAGCTCCACAAATTCCAATATCGGCAGCATTGTTCAGTGGCTCATCGAGACATCGAAAGCCAAGAAGAACTAAAGATTCCAGTATACTCAATTTAATAAAAGTCACATAGGTTGGACAATGGACAGTTTCCACATGGATATTGGGAGCTCTAAGCATTATACCTATATGATGTTAGCATGTCTCCATATTAGGTGCGAACCAAGCCTTTGGAATAGTAAAAAATTATCAGGTCCCTTTCATTCCTCAAAACCATTCGCAAGATTAATAGCTTAACCTTCCCGTGCTCTTTTGTTCTTTCCTATTTACTAGAACCACTTATTAAGAAAAGCTAAAAGCTCGTTAATCTAGACTTAACTATTGTCTCTGAGGAACAAGGTAGGTTGTATTTTGTATGGTTCATAACTTGAAAAGTCTAAGTTTTGTTATTCTGACGGACTGAAGCAAATTTCTGTCTCGTGGTGCCATTTTTATATACATATTCATCGAAGTGGTAAGCTAAAAAAAAAGAAACCACGGGCCTATCGGCAAGTTCAAAGTATAAGTACCTACTACATCTTGATGACGCAGACTTGCCCATTTCAACTCAACTCGTGTCTCAAACAATGACTCTGGGTAAAACTAACAATAAAAAGTAAATTATAATATCTTCTCAGTTTTTCTGCTTCGTCGATTATGTAAATTTTCATCGATGAAACCAGAAACAACACGAGTAAAACTCTCCGCAACACAACTCACGATGCGAAACCGACAAAAAAAGGTAAAACCAAAACGATGAACGAAACAAAAAAAAAAAAAAATGCAAGGGTGCAGATTTGATACACATCGCGCATCAAATGGCTATTTGCTTGGCTGGCGTTGAATTCCATGGATTTTCATTTTAATTAAATTAGATTTTTTTCCTGATTGTCTTTTTCGTTGGTTATACTCCGAACCTATTCCTACCTCGTTGATTCTGTGTTTTGTTTTCTTTTTTTTCTTACTTTTTTTTTGTCTTCAACAACAAAATTTGCAGATACATCATCAAATTGTATGAATAATAATATACATTGGTATAAACCCGTGTACCTCTTCAACTAATTCTATTCTTTTCTTTTTGATAAGAAATCATTCACGTCTCGTTGCACTGGCATTGTGACAGCCAGTATTCACCTGTTGTTCTTCCTGGGCTGGAATGGCGTACGTCTCTGAGTTAACATGGTTGGCGATGTGCGATGGAATATAATGGTTGAGAGGAGGGAGGAAGATTGAGGGAAAAAACGAAGTAGAAGTATATATACGACAAGGAGATAGAGTAAATAAATTAAAGAGTCCAACACGATAATTGCCATATCATTGCCTCGCGGAATTTAATTGCTGGCCTCCTGCTTGGTCAAAGAAGAAACAAAATGATGTACAAAAGTGATACAGTAGAAGATATAACAAAAAAAGCAGCACTATTCAGTGGGATGAGAATGAGGGCAAGTACAACACGACCGTAGTAGTGCCCTAGTGGTGTCGCGGTGTTAATGCAAATAGTTTTTCCTCTTCTTCATTTCTTCTCTGGTTATAAAAAAAAATAATAATAATAAAACAACGCACTCTGGGATGTTCACTTGCACCTTTTCCTGTGCTTCTGCGGTGGTTATGTCTAAGTGTGTGACTTGTGCACTTCCGTTTCAGATTTTGAGTCAAAAAATTTCGTTGTTTGGGAAAATCCCTGAGTTGTGTTATAGGATAAGTTGTTTTTAAAGGCAAAAGTCAGATGGATGTCAAGTGAAGTTCACACAATTAATCTCGCTGAAAACACCTCACGATGCGGTGAACAAGTAGGATAACATGAGAAGAGAGTACGGCGATCTTGATGTAAAGTAAGAGGACTGTATTAGTCCTGCTTTTAGGCTTTAAAGAACATTTACCTAATATTAAAATTAAAATTAAAGCTTCTACCTATAACACTCTCATCAATAAATTTGACTTTCCATCACTTTATCACTTTTGGTGAAGGATTTGCAATATTTCTGAGATGACGTTAATGTTGCGATAGAACTTTTTCTCTTCGCAACCATGGTTAGGTTAGGTGGAAGTGGCTGAGTACATTGCCTGACACACTTAGGCCGCAAGGGCCCATTGTGATATCACAGAGATCAGCAAGTTAATCACCTACTGCTCTCAGAAACCCGATGTAAGATTAACGAGTTGATCACTTATTAATCTTCCATTACGGGACTAGCCGGTTAATCATCGCTATTCGAACCACGCGGAACTTTTAATGTATTTCGAAACACTTTTAGGGTCTATGTAAGCTAAGTCGCTAGTATCATCGAAGAACAATTCACCGAGATGAGTTTTCCTGCAGGGCATGAGCAAAGCTGGTATTGTACAGTTTCTTCCTCCTCCTCGTCCATTCAGCTCCTGCAGAAATCGTTGGAAAACACACCAAGTCTTTTGGCGTGTCTCCCTATTAGACAGTGTCCCGTAAGAACACCTATGGTAGAACCTAGATACATGCGGTTCAGGGATAACAAACTCTTCGAGCGTATTGAGTCTACACAAGACCAAACTTTTTTGGTTGCAAGGCAGTTGTTACTCTCAGTCCATCGTTTGTTATCCTTAAAGCGTCTTGTTTAAGTAGGAGCTTACATGCAGCGATAGGTACACCTATGTTGTTCCATTCTGAGCGTAGGGAAGTCGTCGTGCCCTTTTTGGCTAGTTCGTTTCCTTATGAATTTCTTGCCGCAGCATTTTGCGTCAATAGAGTTTTTGAACAACAAAACTTGCCAAGCTTACATCAACCAATAATTTCAAACTGAACTTAAGTCATAAGTTTAAACAGCCTTAAGAACATACTATGGCTTTTCGGTACCAATCCTTAGGCACTATCTTAATCCTTGTATTAAGAACCCCAAAACAATAGACACATACCTAATCAAATAGCAAAAAATTGTGTTGACTTTAGTCAAAGTTTTAAACCTCGACAACAGTAACCCACATTATAAGACCTTAACATTAAAAAAAAACAATCTTCCAGCTCTTCTCTTTTGAATTGGTGAATGGTCTTCCCTCAACTTTGCAGGAAACGAGAAAAAAAAAGTTAGAAATAAGAATGCTCAAACAAAGCGATAATCAACCACCCTGCGCTGACATCCATTCAAACTAAACTTCAAAGAACTATGCCTCCCCAGTAAACTATCCCCCTCTTCATCATTCAACATCCATCCATTGGCACTTAAGTTACTGGGGTGGAAAAAAGTTTCTTCTTGGCATTGTTTTAGATGTTTTTTCACTTTTTTTTCTTTGCCATAGGAAGTCCTTTAAGTTTTTGTATATTTTTCTGTTGTTTTTTGTTTTTTTTTTATTATCGAGAGAAAATTTCATTATGAAATTGGATCGATGTCAATTTGTAGATTAGATAAATTCGTTACATTATAAAGTTTTCGAACTGATAATGTACTTAGCCATATCTACATAACAGTTGTTATGGTAGAATATGTATTCTTATGCACATATTTTAGGATACAGTAATTTATTTTAAGAGGGGGTCTAAAAAAGGTTTAGAAGGGGTTATCATTGAATTCGTTTGATTAATTTTTGCTTTGGGAGGATAAGAATTCCAATCATAATTTCTATCAAGTAATCAAGTGAGTTAGTGAAATGAAATTTCTTGTAAAATTTGCTTTAAATTACACAATTTCAGTCGGTTTTTCATCAATTGAATCAAATTCTGTTCGATTACTGATAAGAGAATATCAAATTATGTCACTAGATTGCTCGATAACGCGAGTGATAGACCCTTCTTCTTCTTCTTTTTCATTTTCGGCGTTACGAGTAGTGATCTTGAAGCGATCACAACTCTCCCACTTTTCTGCTTCACACTAGTGATCCGCCTGTGGGGTACGCCGCGTTGACCTCAGAAATCGTCGGCAAGCCTCCCGGTTTTGGATTGTTCCATGTCTGAGGTCAACCAAATCCTGCTGTTTTTGCATTTGCTTGTACCAGGAGTGTTTTGGCCTGCCTTTTCTTTTTCGCGAGTGATAGACCCATACTCAAGTAATTCAGCCACGTATTACTCGATAACGTGTGCGAGACTGAGTACTGAGTACTGAGACCATTTTTGACACAGTTTCTTTGAATTTGGGCTGTTTATTATGTTTTCGTTATGTAAAAATCTAACACATATAAAATTTTATTTTAGTATCTAGCTCTTATGATAATGTGTCCTGGCAGATGGCAGACATTGGTTTCATCTCCTACTCCAGCCCGAAAAAAAATATAAGCGAAAATACCAACACTCATCTTTTCGAAGACTGCTTTTGAGCGATGCACATGATACAAGGTATTTATTGTTTACTGACCATACTACAGCTTACATCAAGGTGAAATATTTCTACCAAATAAGACAACACACTATTCTTTCAACCTCCCAGTTTTATTTGAACGCCATAATTGAATGAAATTAAATCCATCTTATTTCCATCACCAGCACCACAAGAAAAGTGAAGGTTGCTACGTAAAATTGTAGTACAATTGACCAGCAATCGGTCTGAGTGCTTGAGCTTAGTCTTAGCATTTCTTTGCAATATAGGGCTTCTATGGCTTCCTTTACAGCAGCTTTAAACTCTTCAAATAAAGCTTGGATGTTCTTAATCATCAACCAGTTTATTTATTGACTTCGAAAACTCACGGCATAATACATTTCTGTTCAGTATTAGAATCGCTTAGAATAACTATTTATTGATTCATAATTGACCACCAAATAGCTTGAGGGGCAAATCTGAGATTGAGTCAAGTCAAGAACGAATCGATTCAAGTAAATGAGGAAACTGCGATAATTTAAATGTTCTTGATAACAAGAGGCAGCCCCCATCAAACAAAGTAACCGAAAACACTTTAATTCTCAAACAAAGTGTGAGAGGTTGGGAGCTATCAACTTAAGTGCGGCGCCATTATATATTTCGTCGTACAATTGAAACCAGCACAGTCTTTAAAGTTATAAAATGAAATTTTTTACATTTTTATCCTCTCGAACTCAAACATTTTAATATAAAAGAAATTTCCAGCCAAATCCCACTTTCATGTCCTTCCTCACCTTTAGACACATAAACCCGAAAATATCCTTTGGAAATTAAATTCTGAAAGAATATCACCTCTCGTCTCTGGAGTCTCCACCTGCCAGGGCGAGGTATATTGCTATGAAATGACATACACTAAAAGGACTTCCTATAGTCTATGGAAATTTAATCACGCTGTCAGAGCTCTCTCATTCTTTATACATATATACTTATGTATATACCTACCCTTTTGCCATCTCAACAGAGAAAGTTTTACCTGTCACGTGAGAATTTTAATTTAATTATTCCCAAGACTTAAACTTCAAGGATTTTTCTCCT
The DNA here is from genome assembly GCA_914767635.1 of Melanostoma mellinum. Lineage (NCBI taxonomy): Eukaryota > Metazoa > Arthropoda > Insecta > Diptera > Syrphidae > Melanostoma > Melanostoma mellinum. The sequence continues at coordinate 55,248,809 of OU612058.1, forward strand.
TTTTTTCTCAATGAAAGTGAAGCAGCCTTTGTACCTAAAGTAGAAAGTTGATAACAAAAGTGCTGATGGTAGTAAAAAATAAAAAATAGAAAAATAACAAGAAAGCAGCCGTCATAATACCTAGCGCTGTTTATTCACAAAATAATATGAAGGAAGCAAAATCAATTTGCACATCCTATTTCAAAGGATCTCTATCTGCGATAGGATAATCCAAAACCACACCATTAGAACTCAATTACAAAATAATTGCAAGAGAATACCGCCTAGCACGAGTAACAAGATATACCTACACACAGTTGTTAGCGTTAGCGATTTCCCTCAAGTGAATTCTCAAATTCACAACACTCCTCAACTTACATATACTTACTCGTACTCAAAACGAAAAACGAAAAGAATTGGATAGCAAAAAAAAAATGAGAAAAACAACCTACTAATCGCAAGGAAGTACCGAAAGGACCATAAATTATATTTTATATAATTTTCATTGCCACATTATCACAGAAAATCTACAGTGATTCACTCATCTTCTTCATTTTTATTTCAATATTTTTTCTTCTTCTTCATGCTTTTATAACTTTGGTAGTCGTTGGAACAATATCTCAGGTCTCACAAATTCTCACCATTTCAAGTATTTTTTTTGTGTTCTTATTTTTTCGTCTTCGCACAGTAGAACAAAGCTCTTCTTTTCTTATACTTGCACAAGAAGTGGGTATCTCTCAATTCGCAATGGAAAGGATATTTTTTTGTGAATATAGAGCTACATCTTTGCCTATAGATAGAAGATGGTACATCGCATCTAGGCGCGTTCAGCAAGGAAAAGAGTGTGTAGATATATCTGTCTCGTAGAGAATATCCACAGGTATTCCATAAATTCACAACGACAACCAAATTATCATTATTATTATTGCCACAGATAGTTTGCGTGTGGTGTATGAGTAGAGTATATGTTACAACGGAATAACAAAAAAGTAGGAAAATTTATCTGCGGGAAATTAGGATGCGCATGTCTAGGAAATGCGATGACAGGAGGAGAAAAAGAGATATACAAAGTGACAAAAAGAGACTTTAGAGATGGCGTTCATGAATGAAAACTAAAGCAACAAATAAAATTACAAACGTAGTTATGGGATACTGATTTTCACTTTCAAAGGATTGTTGCGGTGCGATGAAGGAAGGGGGGCTTAGCATTAAATTTTATTCTTTTTCGAAAAGCCGGAAAAACATGAGTTTAACAGTTGCTTACTTGCATTTTTGACTGGGTGCTGGTGTCAAACCGATAAAAATTAGTCACCTACTAAACCATTAAATACTTTGAATATGGGACAAATCTATCAAAGAATCTTAAATGCAGAATAAAATGGATGACAAAACATCTTAGCATAAGGTCTTAATTTTCTTACAAACAAATCAACTTTGCCCCCACATTGGGGAGGATCATACCAACTCGATGGGATGATTAGCAAGCGTAGAGCCTTGAATTCGGATAAAATTAGCTCCAAGACAAAACTTAGAAGCTATATATCGAATCTTACTGTGTTTTTTGAATTATGAAAGCTTTACAATATTTCCCAAAGAAATTGGCATATCACTTTGGTCTTTTTAATGCGTGGCTAAGTTCCAGACTGCGGTGAATGTGGCCAAAGATACAAAGCAGATACTTGTTATTTGGTATTATCAATAAGTCATTCCAACTTCCTATCTCAGTTATAACCCGATGCCACCCATTGGATCAGCCACATAGGATACAAACACCATGGAATATAACAGTTACAGCTTTAAAGCAACCTATTACTTATGCCAACATAAAGACAACTGAGCTGAAGTACACCGATATTTATTTTGGCCTTTGATTCTCTTGGACATCTGAAAAGATAACGTAACATCTCAAGAATTCCGCCTCCTCATAGGTGAACAGAAATTATTTGTTAGGCTGTTCTCTCGCTGAAGCCTAAGTACTAAGAGTACCTACTTTTGCACAATGTGCAAGTCACAAATCCATGTACTGACACATGATGTGTCAAGCTCCTCCAAACCTCCACAGACTGTTTTATGTTTTGCTAGACTTTTGCCTTTAAACTTACTCTTACATTTTGCATTTAACTTTTACAATTTCCCAAGGCAGCTATAGGCGTTATGATTTCTCATCTCTTTTTTCACAAGTTGTTTCGTTCTTAATTAGAACTTTGCTGTCGAGATGTGTGTTTAATCGTTTCAAGACCAACGCAGTACCCACATTCTTCTGGGTACCTGGGTGAGCGCTCCGTCATCGTCCGGATGGAAAAGTCCAGTGCCCATTGCTTAAGTTTTGAGCTGGGGTTAAGAAGATCATAAAACAAAATCTCTCTACTTTTACACAATAATTAAAATTTTAACTCCACCAAATCACGCTGTATTTATTGCAAAGGGTCTTGTCAAATAAACATCAAAATGTCTTAATGTATATACGTACTGTCCTAACCTAACCTAACCTTATTCGGATGATGTTTATGTGACAAAAAACCTTCTTGTTTCCGTGCCATCAATTGTTTTGTCCGAATTTACAGAAAGACGAAGGCCTAGTTTACTTAGTTATTTAGGTGGACATTACAGTTCGGCGTGAACCTGAGCATGAGTCAACATCTTTCAATAACGACTTCGATTTCGGGCGAGCTCTCTCCAGTCTTGAACTCTTAGTCGGTTGGGTCTTTTTCCGCTTGATTTTGCCACAATTTCGCAATTTCCCTGCAATGTGCTTTCGAAAATCCGTCAAGCCGGAGCATTTATGTTCATACCCTCCACATGGCCCATCGTAGTTTCGCAATGCGTACTCTTCTGTAGCTTTACCAATGTCGCGGTACAGCGCATATAGTTCTTTGTTGTGTCTTGTTCTCCATATATTGACTTCGTATTACTATGAGACTTAAGATCATCCGATGTAATTTTCTTTCGAAATGACCAAGAGGGTTTCCTCATTCACTTTCGATAAAGCCCACGCTACCGTGGGGTAAAGCAGGATTGTGATTATAAGACTAATAACAATCCAGCTTTAAGGCTTAGCTTGGTTTTTTTAGAGAGGGTTTAATATCTCAAATGCGTTCTGAACCCAAACAAGCAACGTTTGGTAGGAGTTATTCTCCGTTTGATCTCCGCGACACGGGAAACAACAGCGTAGACGAAGTCCTGTACTACATCGAAGTTATGTCTGTCTACTGTTACGTTTTGCTCAATTCGTCGATGTTCTGTGGCCTTGTTTGATGTAAGCATATACTTCGTTTTACCCTCATCAACCGTCAAACATCGCTTCTTTCTTCATATATTATGTCAATATCGTCTGCGTAAGCGAGTATTTGTACAGACTTTTGAAAATTCTTAGTCTCGTTTTGACGTTTGAGTTTGGTAAAATATTTTCAAGTATGAAGTTTAAGAAATCGCATGACAGTTTGTGGTTTTTGTCGACAGAATCTTCCACACAAACGGAGCAGCTTGAAATCTCAAAAGTCATCCTGCATAGTCGTACGAGTTTGCAGGTTTGCCGAAACTAGACATGGTTCTGTTCAGCTCGTCTCTGTTAATACTGTCATACGATGTAATGGAGGCTTATTCCTCTATAATTGGTTAGTTTTTAGGATCGGGCCTACGATATTGAAGTTCAGGGAATGCTTTCTTCCGACCATATCATGTAGATCAGCTGTAGCTGCTCTACTCCAACTGATCTCCAGCTGCCAAATTACATACATATTAAGCCGTTGAAGATGTTGGTAGGCCAGGTTGCAGTCCAGCTCACCCAAAATTCATATAAAATAAGTAATAAGTAACACATTGCAGCAGTTCAAAAAAGCATTTTGCATATCTTTTTACGACTAACTCTCATAGTAATGAAAGCTTGTATAATGAATATAGCTTTTTGGTTCTTAAAGTTCTACCCATATAATGCTATTGCCGCTATAAGCGACCATAAGGCCAAAAACTATAGGAAGATGAATCAGCAGGACTTTCAAGTGTCGGGCTTCTAAAGTTTTGTGATTGCAAAACTATTTATATCTAACTCTCGGACTATTTTCTATGATTGATGTCATTCACAAGTATTTTTCGGTTCGGAAGTGGAGTCTCCACTACCCCGGTGGTACTTCGAAATTTATTTAAATAGACCGAAAGTAGAAAGTTGACGTTTTCTGAATGACGATCATTTCTTAGAAAACAAGATCATGCAAAATGCTTGCCGAAATCAGAATTCAATCTTCATTGAATGGTACAACATATTCCATCCAGCCTCGTCGAAATTTGAACTCTTTGAATAGACTTAATAGATCTTTATCTGGTAACTTGCAGCTCTCGAAGCTTGACAATTAACCTTCTTCAAACGAAAACTTAAAAGAAGAAAAATTTATTACGAATTTTTCCTAAAAATTCAAACAGTGTTTCTGCAGTGATATAATTTCCCAATTATTAGTCATTTGCATGATCGTTTAATTTGCAGCACTCTCGGTCTCATAATTCCATTTTCATACTCTGAACACTCGTATCCCCCATCGCATCGATTTTGCGTTTTATCGTTCAGCCAGAGGAGACTGGAAGCAATGATGAAAAACTTCCTCGTCTCGCCGTTTATCTCTTTTACGAGATATACTTTTCTCAAATGCTCTTCCACTCGTCGTAAATCAGCTAGCAGTTGTATAATGGTATACATCTCCAGCATCCCCTTTTTGCCTCGCAGCGCACAAAATTCTTCTCGTTATTCATCCACTTTTACTGTGTTTGCTTTTCGATTTTATTTCGCTCATGGTCTCCCCATTTTCCCCAATTTTTCCCACCATACATCACAAAGGAAGAATTTCCCAAAAATCTCCAGTTGATTATTTTCGTCTCTCGGTGAGTCGTTGTCTCGCCTCTGCATATCGTCGTTTTTTTTTTCAAAACATACCACTGATGTTTACTTCTTATAATCAAACACAAATTAAGACGAAAAAAAAGAATAAATAAAACAACAATATGAAAATAAACCAAAAATAAATTTATTTTTCCAAAACTCGCTGTTGTGTGTTTACCGTGCAGAAATAATAAAAGTCTTAACATCACATTTCAAGATCTCAAGCGATACATTTTAATCGAGTTTATGGCCAGAAAATATTTTCTATCACAGTGACGACAATTTCCCGACGGGGTTCTGTTGTTTCTTTTTCAAAAAAATGTGCTAAATGAAGTAATAGTATTTTGAATGAAGAATAAATAAAAACGTGAGAGTTCTGCTATTGACTCTTAGTATTCATGGTGACGAAGACGGGGTGATTTAATAAATTTAATAAAAAGCCGACGGTTGAGATTTGAATGTTTGCAAAATGCAAATAATGCATTCGAAGCATCGCAGAAAAACATGATCCCATTAATGCGTAATAAATTATTTACAATAATTTTGAAAAAACGAAAAATTCGCATCCGAACTAAAAGGAAAAAAGAAAAATAACAACTAAAGAGAAAAAGGAAACGAAAAGTCACCGCGTAGAAGTAGTTTTTTGTTGTTGTGCGAGTGTATTTTGTGTCGCTTTGTTGAACGGGACGAGTTTTGTTTTCGTTATAAATAAGTTCACTTCGTTTAGTACTTTAAGTGAGTTTTCAATAAAACAAATTTTGGTTTTATTTTGTTTTCATTTCATTTTTCGTGCTCTATTGTTTCTGAAAAAAAGGAGAATTAATAAAATGCGTTTCGCTTCTGAAAGCTTTTTCAGTAAGGTAAGTCCTTCATGTTTTGATTTCTCCTGTTTTAATTTTTAACAACGAAATTTCATAACCCATAGCCAAGCGCTGGAATGGAACATGACTCAAGGAATTTTCTAAAAAAAATTACACCAATGGTGAGATGTATAACTTTTGATAAGAAAAGATAGGTATGCGTTACATGCCTTCCTTTTGACAACAATAGGTAATTACTAAGGGCCTTATGTGTTAGAAAAGTACCAACATCCAATACAGTTGTGAAGAGGGAGAACTGTTTCCTCCAACCATGGAGTCACGAACTGCTTTTTGCTTCGTGTTTCACGTCAATATGCCATGAAGCGTTTTGCTTCCAATGGTTTTTATCGCGCAAAAAACCCAAATAGCATAGAAGCGTGTCAATAGTGAGACCGCTTTACAACGAATAATAAGCTGAACAATCATGCAAATAATGATGATATTGTTAGTTTTTGCCAAGAAAATTATGGGGAAGCACGTGCAGTTACCTACTAGTTGTTGCAAGTCAAGTGATGCGGGCGTTGGCTATAGTTAAATTACATATTTTGTGTGCAGGAATTACAAAAAAGAACCTATTAACATTTTGTTTGCTAACATAGGTATTTATGTTTCATTGTTTCCATTCGAGTAAAAACATGATAGAAATACAAGGAGATAAGAAATCACTTTTAAGGTGTGTAGGCGCAACAATTCAGAAGTAACAGTTCCTACTGTAGAGCATTGAATTGAATTAAACTAATTGCATATAAACAAATACGCGTTTTTGTCAACACAGCACTCTGTTATGAAAGGGAACCTCTATGATCCTCTCAACTGCTTTTTGTTGTCTATACTTTTCGTTCTTAAGAATCGAACCGAAAGGAGGATGGGGTCTGCAATATGTTTTGGGGGTATTTAAAGGTAAACACGAATAATACCAGAAATACGAAACTAGATGATAAGCAAGATCAACAAAAGTGAAAGGCTTTGACGCCCAACTATAACCAGTGTTCGAATTTAATTAGCATTAGGTTCTAGATATCGAGGATCGGCTTTAGGATTATTGATAACCCAGCACGTGTATTTGACAATTTTTTAGTAGTAAAGCCTGGCTTTGTAGTTCGAAAAGTAATAATTCTCGTTGCAAGAGTTTGGCTTGACATAGCTTTTGTAAGTATAAAGTTGATGCAAGGAGAACAAGTTACAATAGTAAATAGTAGGTTCTACTCTTTGGCAAATTCGATAGTGATACACCACTGCTGAATACGTTTATATTCAAATTTTTTTTCATGGCCTTGACCAAATGTGTGGTACCCGTGGTGTGATGGATAGCATGTCCGCCTGTTAATCCAGAGGTTCGAGTTTGAATCACAACAGAGGCAAAATTGTTTTTTCCACGGGTATCGCCTTTCGTGAGGAATTGGCAAGTCCTCCGTTAGTATTCATTGCCATGAAAAGCGCTTTCTCGATTAGCCGTTTGGAACCGGCAGAAAATTGTAGGTCCCTTCCATTCCCTAACAAGGCATGGATGGTTGTGAGAAATTCACTAGGCCCAAAGGCTCCTCGCTCTGTTGCGCCACCCTATTTATTTATTTTATTTAGACCAAATGCGGGATAGCTACAAATATCAAAACACTGAAAAAGATTGAATTTTAACTTTGGTGTCCGTAGCTTGATGGTTAGCATATCAACCGATTTCGTAAAGTGTGAGGCCCGAGGTAAGAGTCCCAGAAACAAAAGAATGTCCACTGACATTATTCTTTTCGCGAGTAATTCGTTAATTTACCAAGAGTAAAAACTAAAAACATTTTCTAGATTAATAGTGTGAAATCGACATAAAATTGTAGGCGTTGGAAATGTGTTAGACTCCGAAGTTTCCGTGGCTTTGTTTTCGCTACACTATCTGCTTATTTATTTATTGTATTTTATTTTATTTGATTTTTCAAATTTTTCTATACCTACTGCTTCTAAAAAAGAATATGGTCATGGTAAAAAAGATGAAAAAATGTGGCACAACAAGCTAACGGAATGCCTAAGAACCTAAAGCAATCCATCTTTGGTTTTACTTTATCGATATATGTAAAAGCCGAACAAGTTTGAGGTAGATTTGAGTTTGGAAAAATTAGACCCATGGATGTTAAAAGTATCTATAATACTTCTTCTAGGGATTCTAGTTACATTTCCATTCGAGGAATATAGACTTAACTGACAAAGTAAATTCGACTTTGCTGGAAAAATACCCCTTTAAACGCATCATACTCACTTTCATAGAGCTTTGCTGTTTGGAGTGATACTACGCTTCATTCTTTCGCCAACAATTTCGATCTTGGGCGGGCTTTCTTTAGTTTAGCACATTAAGTCGGTTAAAGTCCTCTTCCACTTGATTGTGCAAACTAAGGCACTAGGTCTACGTCTTCTGTGACTTTCTTGCAGTATGGGCTCGAAAATCCGTGAAAGGGAGTGTTTCTGTCCATCCGTTCCCAGTCATTGTTCCTCCATTCGGATCAATTTCCTTTCGAAACAAATCAGCATTTACTTTTGAAAAGGTTCATTCTTTTGTGCCTTGAAGCAAGACTGGGTCATCAAGGTCTCATGAAGGGTATGCTCTTGGTTCTTCGAACCCACTAAAATTTTGAAAGACGACCGAGATTTAAAACGGTTCATGACATTCGGAAGCCTCTCGTTGTCTTTACATGAGAATTTTTTTATGGTAGTATTAATGACATTTATTTCTCTTTCATAGTTGCATTGTTGTAAAATATTAAAGCCTATTTAATTTGACCTTCTGTGACCGTCTACCAGGTTGAAAATTATTTATAAGAACTAACGCTCATTAAATTTTTTCTGTATACCAAAGCATCAATAGCAAACAATACCGGGACTGCCAAGGGTCCCAGCATCGACAAATAAAATGGCAACATCTAACTGATGAGCCCATTGCCGTACCTGTGCGAAACGCAAGTTTGGAGTTAAGGTTGATATTCACGATCATTTAACATGCCCAAAAAAAATTTATTTGTTTTTAGGTTTTTGTATTTTAAACAATAAAGCAATTCGATTCAGTTCAGCATACTCCCTTCATATTCAGTTTCATTAGTGACTTTTCTCTTGCCGGATCCATCAAAAACCTGGATCATAAATTTATCTGTAATTAATTTATCTGAAACAATTTAGCCGCAACACCTGCCTCGCTAGGATTGCTCATCAGTTTTACCTTGAGCCGAACTTCGGACGTACAGTCAAGTATAGTAATTCATATTTTAGTCGCACCACCCGAATGTGGAATGCTCTACCTTGATGTGCGCGTTAATTATAAAAGAAAATCAAAATTATTTCCATAAAGCCGACGAGTATACCGATGCTCAGTATCAGTCCAAAGTAATCATGTTATTAAAATCACGTCAGTCATTGAAGTAGCAGGATATTTGGAACCGATCGTCTAGAAGTCACTCACACCCCTTCATTATCCTGAAAAGGCCTTATTTGATTGCTTGAGGGCTAGCATAGAATTATTGTCTAGTGGCCCGGTTGGGATTAATACGGCTCTGATAGTAGAGCTGTACAGAACATCCCACCCTAGCTCCCCATTTATAACTTTCAGGGCTTTATACCTTTCCAAATCATACTTTGTAGTACTTTATCCAGTACGAAAATTCTTCAAAATCAGACAGACAGCAAGAAAACGAAGAGCTTCTCCTCTCGTGTTCATATTACACACGCTTCATACAAGTGGTAAGTGTTGCGATGGGAGATTAAAGCTTAAGTTTAGTATCTTCTCTGAAAATACGTGTGTTCTTATGCCACAAAAACACGAAAGCTCCAAGAAATCTCACTTAGGTATGAATCAATATGCAAATACTTTTTTTTATACTAAAATTCAACTATGGAAACACCTTTATTGACTTTATTAAAGAAACAAAATTATTATAAAAACAACTTGAAAATCTCCAGCCCCTCTCGCAATGCCATCGCCACGAGCAAGAACAATAATTACATGTTGCAGTTCTGTGTGGGCTTCGACATCATCGCAAATGAATTTAGAACGTGTTTTTTTTTATTATTTTCTTTTTTAAAAATTCTGACGGCCAACAATGTGGTTTCGTGTCTTTCATCGTCATAGTTAATATTTATTTTATTATTTAAGGCTGCATTTACGTGCACTGAAATTTTTTTACATATACATACTTACTTCTCCGCATGTAGAGAATGAAGTGAAAATTTTTGATAGTTAAGTCATATGACTTTCCCGAAAGATATCAAAAGCCTTAAAGCGACACTTTTCCCAAAGCCCCCCTCGGTCACATCTCTTTAGAGTTATCACACTACCGCACCGTCAACACAATTTGAAAATCCACTGCTTTAGCCTATGACTATGTGTTATTCGACAGCCCTGACATTAAAACTTGCTTATATATTATACATGTACACGCCTGATCAAGTACAAGCTGAGCTATAAGCATGAAAGAAAGAGTATATCTCTATAAAGATACTCTTTTAGCTATGTGCTATGCACTCAGGTCAACGGCGAGTCTTCTATATGCATACTCATGTCGTCCGTCTTATAAAGTATAAATGCGGGACCGTGTAAATTACATATCGCAATATTGCCGTCAATTTTTCGTATCTTTTTGCATATTGGCGCGCTCTGCACAGTTGGTGTCAGTTAAATTGGCCAAACAAGTCGTTTTTAAGATAAAGTCCGCACAAGACATCAGCAGAGTTTTTTTTTAATTTGTAATTTTGAAAACGTTATTTGAACGTCAACGTGGATATAATAAAACGTGATATGCTTGAAGTTATCTTAAATTTTGCTTGCCTTAATTCTTCGCGCCAAGGCGATGAGTTGTTGTGAGTATGCAAAAAGAGTGTAAATTTGGATCAAAAATTAACTTGACTGCGCACTTAAATTGAGTGTATACAATGAACAAACGGGAAACGGGCTTTTGATATCTTAATTGGGAGGATGCACTTTGTATGCCAGGTATCGCTGACGTTCGAGACATTGATTGGGAGGCTTGCATATTTTTAATTAATGGTGCTGGGTACCTACAGTCTTGAGAAATTGCAGTGAAAATTGAGACGGAAGATCGTTTCTCATATTAATTTTTACGCTTTCTTCTTGTGAAGACTAAGCTCGACAAATGGCAAATGAATTTCGCGAGATGTCAATTTAATCCAATATTTTGTACTTTAATGAATCGTCAAATTTCAGGTCTTGTGTGTTTTTTAGATTGAAACAAGTCCATGAATTTCATCTCTGATGCTTTGGGGTAGTATTGACTAGTATTTACTCACTGACAAATAGCAAAAAAAAAATAGTTGTACCTAATCATTTAGGATGCCTTTTGCCCTACCTTTTCCAACTCAATACTTTGAATGCAGCGTCCGCAAAAGGGTCTTAACCGTCGATATGTGAATAAATATATTTTTAAAAATGTTTGAAAGTAGTTATGAGCTCTAATTTATATGTTTTCTAAACACAACTTGGTTGTTCTACCCTACAGAGTGGCGTAAAGGTTGTCATCTGAGCTTATGGCTTAGAGTTTAGACGCTTGTCACCCGTCCTTTAAGCCCTAACAATGGTTATTGTTTATTTTTTTAACTTAAAAATAAACAGGGTGGCGCAACAGAGCGAAGGAGCTCCAGGGCCAAGCACATTTCTCACAACCATGCCTTGTGAGGAAATGGAGGGAACCTACAAATTTCTGCCGGTTCCGAACGGCTAATCCAGAAAACACTTTTCATGGCAATGAATTCTCACGGAGGACGGTGTCTTGCACTGCTGTCGTTTGGTCAGTGTTAAGTAGCGTTTCTAGGAAGTCTGAGGCAAGGATACCTATTTTGTACCTTTCCAGCGCTTGCTTAAAATTTTTTTGCTTTATTTTTTGTTGATTTGGAGGCGGATTTAATGTGGAAGGCACATCAACAGACCTCTGCTTGTGAGCAATGTTGGGTTTTGCCATTTTGGCACGATTTGTGTCCCTTGGGAAGGATTCAGAGCGATTCCTTTTTTCTCCCTTTGGAACAGCCGTTCTAGCTCTTTCCCTGGCTTCGGCTTCGTTAAGGCCGCTAGCCAGAAGGAATTTAAAGCGTTTGCGAGCAGCTCCACAAAGCTTGATGCGCTTTTTGGGTGGTTTCGATCGTTTGATCAGTGTGTGTTGAAAGGGCAGCCTCGTTAAGAAGTTTCGCCTCCTCCAAAGAACCAATAGGTGGAAGGTCGTCAAGACCTGTCTCCATTGGTGTGGATGCACTTAGAGCAGCATCACTCTCTTTAGGATTTTCATTAAAAATATCAATTTTGTACCCACGAGTATTAGGGAAAGGAGGTCACCATTGGCAGAGCCCTATGCCAACGTAAAGCACTTACAATTTAAACTGGATTTGCCTAGGTATCCAGAGAGACTGGTCTAGATCCGTTATGTTCGGTTATTGCGTAAGCAAGTTGCAGTGGCACCTCGAGCAGGATGTTATTTGCTAACGAATAACGGTCTTGAAAAGGGAGAGGCTCATGGAATACCAGACTTTTATTGCGCTTCACCTGTTCCTGGGTCTTATGTCCCTGGCCACCGCAGACTGACACCACTGTGTTGTTTATCTTTTCATTCAATTCAGCTTATAGGCGTCCCTTTACTGACATCATTCCTATACTTGACTCAGATTTTTCTGTTCAAATTGTACATCGAATGTCTTTGACATATGTTCTGGTTAGTATATCTGTATTTATGTGGGAGTTTGAGTCTTAGACAGGACTTCCGAGAATAGCTTTGCTGATCGGACTTGACATTTATTTGTTGGTCCTCTTAATTCCTCTTCTTTGGGATTCTTCGACCTCTGTTTTATTTTAGTTCTTCGTCAAATAGGCTTTATGATGAAGGCGCAGAGACATAAATCCCCGGGACATAAGTTCCAAATTTTAAGTTTGGGACTTATGTCCCATCTAAGTGAGACATAAGTCCCAACTTCGATTTGGGAGTTATGTCTCACTTAGAAGAGACATGAGTCCCAAAAATAGAAGTTGGGACGCGCGATTTTTTAAATTTATATTCTCAAATACTCAAAAATTCAAATTTCTTAAGTTTCTTTTTTAAATTAAAAAAAATTTACTAATTTCTACAAGTAAAACATTATCTCCTAATTCCGGAAAACCATATCTCTAATTTTGAATGCGTAAAAAGTCGGAGGAACTATATGTGCAAATACCTTAGCTATAATTGAAGTAAACATTTTCCATCGCCCGCTGGATGGAATATAATATTTCGAACAGAGCCTTCGAATCAGTATTGAAAGAGTAGATAACGATTCTGAGAATATTTAGAGGTTATTGGTTCCATAACTTAAAATCATTTGAGAGAAAGATATCAAGGACCAACAACTTTATGGCAAGCAAAAATTGTTTGGTTGCCTAGTAGAAATGTACGACGATTTACTAAGCTCTATTCCTGAAAAGTTGGGACTTATGTCCCATCTTCAACGGAAAAAAGTTGGCACTTATGTCCCGATGGCGTGGGACATAACTCCCAAATCGAAATTAGGACTTATGCGCCTATGACGAAACCTTTGATACAGTTCTCATTGAAGGAATATAGAAGCTCTTGAATTATTCACAGTTCAAAGTTTTGAGATTTTTACTTTACTTGATTCTCCCAAAATTATTATGAGTCTGCTCCACAAAACCTTAATAAACCTGCGTGGCCTTTGCCATAAGCCTTCTAGCAACACACCTTTCAACATACAAAATGTGTTGTAGATTCATTTCAAAACCTTAACTGGATGAACCCAATGCGAAATAAGATTAGTGTCTGTCTTTAACTAATTTTAAGAAATAGTCTTACCCCATTGTCTCAATGATTCAAGTCGAGCAGATGTTGAACAGAATTGTTAAAGAAAAAAATAAGTAAAAAACATAAAAGAGCACCATAATATCCTTTGATAATGATGATGAGGTACTCAAACTCATTGATGTTGATTATTATGATGATGATGCGGATGATTTGGCCTTTAGTGGGCGCGCACCATAACTCTGTACAATATACCTATACTATACGTATACCTACAAGTCCTTGCAGAAAGAAATCTAGAGCCCACAAGACCCAAGCAAGCATTAAATTTTAACGTTTTATTTATTTTCTTGATTGTTGTTGAATTTCCTTAAAAAATTGTTCGCGTGCTGTATTATACCAACAGTATGGTAGATATACAGATTGTGGTCGAAAGAGGTTGGTCGACCATGCTATGGGTACCTACCTATACTTATCAACGAATATATAGGTAATCCGTATAGCGTAGCCAACAAACCAGGCCAAGCATTTTATACCTATGTCGTGATTTAATTTTTCCAATTTTTTGTTGTTGTTGGTGTTATTTTGGTTTTTGGGCCGGTGCGGTGTGTTCGCCTTCATACGTACCTTTCTGTCTGTGAATGGATTCAAATGAAGAACGACCAGAGGAACGCGAGCAGTTGCGGATTAAGTTGTGAATCGTGATTGCAAGGCAAGTGTCTGCCAGTGGGCATATTGATCATATTGTAGTGTACGCATATAACACAACATAACCTTTTATATAACCACTATGATGTTACGGTTAAGATAAACTTAGGCACTCTTGAATATACCTATATTGTGAGAGAGAGAGCTTGTGAAGACCGCATCCGCAGGAGGAGGATTGCCGGATTGGAATGCGCGCGCTACGCTATTTGTATTATTTTCTTTTTAGTTTTTTATTTTCATTTAGTTTAATAGGTATTTTACCAGCCATGCAATATTGGCATGTGTGTGCAGAAAACTTCATCGCACACAAGAGACACCAGGCCATCCAATACTCTCACGCACATAGCACGGCATCCATATAGCCCCCCGTAAGATGTTTAAAGGATGATTACAGTGTTCGTTATTTTGTTGATGTTGTTTTGGGGGGCAATTTGTAAATTTTTATTCCTTAAGTTAAGAGGTTTGAAATTGTGCATTTGATTATACTTTGTAAGTATATGTATGAGAAAAGAAAGAAGGAGGAAACCGTGTTGATGTATGGGCTTAGATATAGGACGATGGTGGCCAACGGCTAAGAATTGGCATCCAGCTGGCAGGATTGCTTTGAATTGCGATGCTAATCACTTGTAATCGTTTAATGTGCATTTAAAAATTAAGTTTTGAGAGCTTAATAAAGGAAGATCACACGTTCGTGTCTATTGAGAGATGATTATGAAGGACTACATGGTCTTGCAGAGTAAGGAATATGTGGACAGGAAATTTTATAGTCGTAGGTACCCGAAGCAATTTGAAAATAGTATGTTAATAGTTTTTTTTTCAAAATTGATCATTGGACAAACAGGTCGTTGGACAAGCATTACTAAGACCTTTATAAGACCTTTGCTTCTAAATTCGTAAGACTGTCAAGTACATACTTTTCAATGCATTCACTCGAAGACTCCATGGGACCTGTGGACGATTGCTCTGCGCCTTCTTTTTGATTAAGTGGTTCGATATTCTAATAATAATCATGATTGAAACAGATAAGAATCCTCCAGCTAATTTTGAGCCTGGATCACATTACTTCTCAGACGACAATCGTCCAAAATATAGATATTGAGAAACGTATTCAAAACCCCAAAAGGCTATACCAACATTTATGAGACGGTAGTAAAACAATATCCGATAAGCGATTGAATTATAATCGCCTAAAAAGTTACGCAATTGTTGCTGTGGCTAATTCTTCCTTTTAACCTTCAGAGGTTGCCGACTCAACAGAAGATCAAGTATATTTTTGGAATTATAATAAAATAGTTTGAAGTTTAACTTTCTGGCTATCATTGAAGCGTCGTGTCTATATTGGGACTATCCAAAAAGGACGTGTTTATAAGGCCTCCCAACACGAGCTTTCGGAATAGTCCTGTGACTACTTATGAGGACATTGGAGATGTAGGACTCTTTTCGTTCAAAGAGATTTCTGGCCATCATAGAAACCGATCACGGTATTCATATGAAATTTTTCTTATTATTAAGAACACTCTTTCAACATCAGGTGTGTGTCCCATGGGGGTACCTTATTTGATGGCTTCTTCAAAATAAAAACAAACCAGATGGCGCAACATGGAAGGGAGTACCGGGGCCTACAGCATTTCTCCGAAACATACCTTGTGAGAGAATGGGAGGCACCTAATTTTATTCCGACTTTTAACGTCTAATTGAGAAAGCGCTTTACATGACAGTGAATTTACTAACGGAGAACTTGCCAATACCCCGCGAAAGGCGACACCCGTGGAAAAACATTGTTGCCTCTGTTGGGATTCAAACCATGAACCTCCCGCGTAACAGGCTGACATGCCAACCATTACGCCACGGGCACCGAAGCCTTTTTCTTTGGTAGGTACATGAAACATGATATTGTGGCAAAGTTTGACCTTACAGTTTTTGTTGCCAGGTCTCAGCAAAGAGTATTTAGGCATGAAACCACTAAAAAAAATTTTAATAACTTTTTTTTATTTTCATATAGGTAGTGCTGTTTTTAAGATCGTAACCTAGCAACTGCTCCGATCATTCCTTTCTATCTTTTTTTTTTAATTAAACTCGTTGACATAATAGGAAATTGACTGAAATATACCAACAATTTTTTTAGAAGAAAATTCAACGGGCTAAATCAAATTTTGCGACCGTGCTGTCATTTTCCAATGCATTAAATTTCTGCTAAACTCAAATCTTCTAGATTACCAGTAAAGTGCAACGTGTTTTATTGCTGTATCTTGTTATGTGAAAAATTGGAAGGCTTCCGATTGTAATACCTCATTGAAAAGTGTTATATCACTTGAGCCGGCGAAAAATTGTGGATCTCCGGCGTAAGTTGAAAGAATTGCCCTAGACCCTGCCCTGACCAACTTTGAGCTCTGAGCTCTGAAGCTTAGCATCCTTGCTTGCATTTGCAAATATCTTTTGTAAGCATACGGCTTCCAAATGCTAAGACTTCAAGATACTGAAAATCCCATTAGTGTGTAGCTTTTGCACTTAGCAAAGGCCATTCAGGTGCCTCGTCCTGTTTCGTAAGATAGCTAATAGTCAAACCTAACCTATTTACTTGAATGACAATTTGTCGTCCAAGATCTGTAGACATTGTTTTCTCGATTCCATTAGTTCTCAACAACAATTCTTCAGCGACAGAAGCAAAAAAGTAGTGAACCGACTGTTTTTGAGAATCATAGAAAGCATTTATTAGTTAGGAGTTTTTCGATTGACTTTTCTGACAACAATCACCAAAATCCAGCACGCACTCTTCGTCAAATATAATCTTCTTTCTATCAAGGCCACTCTCGTAGGCATTTCCGCGAAACGCGATGACGCCAACATAACGTACCTAGTTCTTTTTTACTCATGAAACATTTTCGTGCGAAATAAAATCTCCAGCTGTCATCGTGCAAGACCGCAAACATCCGCATGTGTTTCTATAATGCTTACAAAAATTTTCGAATGTTATTATACACATTTTGCACGCATTGCGATTTGCGACTCTCCATCTAGATTTACATATATCATGTCGGAATTTGGAACTATGTTTGTCTGTCCTATGGTCAAATGCGTCTGTGCTGTGTGTAGTTGGTCGATTGTTTCTGCAGTCTGTCGAATCTTTCAAGAAAAAAGATGAAAAAAGTTCCCCCTTTTTTGAAAAGGTAAATGAAACGCGAGACCGATAGCACACCCGCTCTATACGGTCCGACCCCCCAATGCTACAATGCCATACACGTACGTGATTATAGATTCCTCCACATTGTCCATGGGTCTTTACCTCAATTCATTCAAAAGATTTAATCTTGTCCGCACTTCATTTCTGTTAAAAGCACACATCCTCATGCTTCATCGATTTTCCTAATCGTTTTACGTGTTCCAGAGCTCCGCAACATCATCCATGGTATAGTCGTATAAGAAAGAGCTGAGCTACGGTCACAATATACGATAGTATGAAGGTGCACACATAGTAGGTACACAATAAACACATATACATTCTCATAGTTTCGATCCTATCCTCGACCGACCAAGTGGCTGTCAATATTGTTAGTGCGGTTCACATGGAAGAACCCCTCTATACCACCGTCACATGTGGCTTAGAACACCAGCAACAGACTACTCTTCTTCTTAGATGTAATTTTTGTTCTCCCTTTTTTTGAAACGTCACTTGACTAACTCCCGACCAAAACCATCTCCTGGTTGTTTGAATTTAGTTGAACGAAAGTCTGGGAATGGAGTACTTTTTTTTATTTTTAAAAAACCCAATGCTCCGTAGGGTGTGTGGGTTTTTATCAGATACTTAAAAACGCATACTACAAAAAAGCGCAAACATGAACCCCGAACAGTTACTTGTAAGTTTGAGGTTCGCATCCCAATATTGTCATGAGTTTGCATGAATAAGGCCACATCTTGAGAATAGTTTGGACTTTGGAGGTTCTTCGATAGTAATACCGTTATGTTTAGTGACTTCTCATTTAGCCGGTTGGGTGAAAAAGAAAAATAATAGGTACGTTCCTTTTTCCAACTTTGGTAGGCACCTGAAAAAATACTAAAGAGAACATGCTCTTGGCCTTTGACTATTCCCAAGCTGTTGTGAAAAAAAGTTGTTCGAAAACTAAATTGTTTAGGGAAAATATTCTTAATTTTGAAAGACATGAAAAATACAAAATCCTCATGTTCCGAATTCCGATTCGCGGTGTATCAGAGAAAGTGTACTACACATTTCATGTTGTAAGGACTGCAGCCTCACATGTATTTTTTTTTTTTTTTTCAATGCACAAATATTTTTTCCAGAGTCATTTGATGTGGTGCCTCTCGAACCCTTGGTATAAAAATATTGATAACACACCACCATCATTGATGCAGTGCAAAGAATGGCATCTCGGATGGACTTTAAATGTGAAGTCTTACATTGGGGGAGAGAGAACAATTTAGAGAGTGTGTGTTCAAGATGATCGGTTTTCAGATTTGAATTCGTTTTCGTATATAAATTAGCATAGCGATCTACATTCAGAACATCATAGATTCCCACTCTAGTATAAATCCACGTTTTCCTTGCTTATTCATATTGAAGATAGGTACTGAAGGTACCTTATGCAACCGTGCACTTTAGTGTACCAAATATACACTACAACCGTGTTTAAGTTGTCAGCCACATGAAGACAACTATTCGAAAAGGCAACTAAACGTTAATACGGCAATGACTCTACGACGAGTATACTCCAACGACGATGAAGATGTTAAGTGAAACGTGCGAGTAAGTCAATCGGTCTATCTGCGAAGGTCTATCTGGGGAATTTTAGATTTGTATAGTGCATGCGAACATTGCATATAGGTAGTCTGGCAACGAAACTATACTATATGTGCTGTGCAGTGTTGAATTGGCATGCTAGAAATCGTGCCTATTGGGTGTACTAGCGGAGCAGCTATACGACAGTATATTGAATGGTGTGCCTCGTGCGCGCATGGAAAAGTAAAAAAAATTAAGAAGTTTCTGCTTCAGTGTCTATGGATGCTTGTCGATTTGAACTGTGCTCTTGATTGGCGGCGCGAAAGGTCTCAATTGACGGTTTGATTTCTATGTCAATGGAACGAACTATATTTTGTGCTGTGACTGGACACTTGATAGATTTCCTTGGCACTAAGCATGGTCTTCATCGTTCTGATGAATCGTGTGCTTATACCAACTCATATGGGTATAGGGTGATGGTGTATAGGTAGGGTTCTGACATTTTGCTATCAAATGCTTTACTAGGCCACAGATCTTCAAGCTTGAATATTAATAATCATGTCTACTTGAAGGTATTCTGCAGGTCGTTGAACAAGCTTGATGCATTGAGTGATGTTGCTTATATCAAATGATGTGATGCAACAACAACTAAACATACTCGCCTATGTCAACTCAACAAAAACGCGAATTCTTGACGCATTCTATTTTCGAACCTTAAAACAGTAATTGTGAAAGATTACGTCTGGATGTGCATCTAAGGAATCTAAATCACCGAGTGTTGTTTCACGAAAGGCTAACACTACAAAAGCATGCGAAAGATTGTTAAGAATGCAATACAATGCTAAGAATGCATTTTGAATTGAAAGTTGTCAGAATAGTAATTGAATAATTTACTGTCGAAGTCAGAAAGTGCATTCATTCAAAGCTGGCTTTAAATTACTTCCATGCAACATTACATTCTCATAGCATTACATTCTTTCCAATCATGTCAGATGCCGTCCGATACGATCATCCCAGGGCAAACTGCGTCAAAAACACACGGTCAGTTATTCTTGAACTTGTTTCCTCCAGAATCTCAACCAGGAAAAAATATTTGTCGGATCTTGACGGGTGGTTCCAGATCCTTT
This sequence comes from Melanostoma mellinum, assembly GCA_914767635.1. Lineage (NCBI taxonomy): Eukaryota > Metazoa > Arthropoda > Insecta > Diptera > Syrphidae > Melanostoma > Melanostoma mellinum. The sequence goes on from OU612058.1 coordinate 55,268,839, forward strand.
TATAGGTTTGAGAGATTAGATTCTATTCAGACCCACAATTGCTTTGTAGGTGATCCGAAATTGCAATGAATCTCTAAAAGCTGTTGGAAGATTAAATTCTTTGATACTAAAATGATCTCCAGTTCATCACGGTTTAAGTGAAAACAAGGCCATCGATTAATCTACAAGGCAAGGATCTCGGATATTTTTCTCAAAACCTGAAACATTGTTTGATAGTCTGTCGGGGTCCTAAGTGACGACTTTCATGAACGATTGGCAAACCTACGCTTATTGCAGACAAAATAAACGTATAGTCTACACTCTTGTGCTGCCATGGAGCACTTGTCTTTCGCAATGCATTTATAAGAGAGAGGCTTAACTATTTCCACTCTTTATGGATCCTATGCTAAGAAATTGATGTCACCGCAGAGCACTTCTTTTGTGATTGTCCTGAATTTTTCCGAATCAAATTAAAACTACTCCGCACGCAGATATGGTCACAGCTGGAAGCCTAGGCCCCTTATCATGGCAGAGTCTTCTTTCCTAAGGACATCTGGAAACTTATACCAAAAGAAGGTTGCTATATTTGGTAGTGCTCTTAATATTTATAAATCTGAGTGCTCTAGTAAGTGGTGACTGGAGCACTAAGCTTAAGGGTAACTGAAGCACTTAAACCTCGGACACAAAAAAAAACCCTGACATGGCATGATAACCTATATTAACATTTTACTTCAAATATTCAATAGTCCTCTTGGGGATCCCTGAATCGATTTGATGTGCAAAACTTGTATGCAAGCACTACTAGCTTTTCCTCATTATCGTTTAAATTTTTCCAGGCTATAATAGCTAAATTTCATAATCTAAGCAATTTGGCTTGCTATTGAGGGGAATGAGATTAAAATACGATATAGCACAAAAGTATGAAACGATGAGATCCTAAGCAGTAAATCGTTGCAGTTTGTTATCCTTATAAAATAATAAGTTAATTCTTGCTCTAAAAAGGCCAAAACAGGCATACCTCATTAGAATTTTTGTAAGGTTAATCTTTCTATACATATTTAGAGCATTACGAATATTTTCGATTAGTTGAAAATTGAATTACTGCTTAAGAATCGTCGAAAATTTGAGGAATATCGTATTTTCTAGTTTCTTAATTGAATCTTCGAATGTTCGCCAATTAGAATGCACTAATATATCATAATTAAGTGAATTCTATGACAAATTAATAAAAGTTTAAGTAAGATTTCAAAAAATTAATGAATCTGAAGTCAAAAGATTCAAATATATCGTAAATCCAATGCGAGGTGCTTTGGTGTGAATTTTCCGTTTTTCGATTTTTGCATATCTACCCCATCAGTTTAAAAGCACGAAGGGGACAAATGGGACAGATATTGACTATCTATTCAGCTATTATCAGCTATTATAGCTATCATACAGCTAATACGACATTTAGGAGCTCGTATAGAGCTTAAATGACACCCAATTAATGAACCAGTTGTTTGCTAAAAACAGACAACAATCAAGCGACAGTTTTTCTGAATTGACTTTCTTAAAGTAGGTAATTTCAGAGCAAGTATGTTGAATGTTCCCGATTTTTGCTGCAGTTACGAAGTACCTAGTGCCTTAAATTGAACTAGTTATTACCAAAAACATGCAAACTTTAGACATAATGTTGCCTTGGTCTTCTAAAAATAAGAAATTTCAATGAAATAATGTTGACCTCGTACTCAATACGAGAGACTTTTGGGCTTGAATCTCATTTAGAACTTCAAAGATGTTTAACGGATTAACAAGCTTATTGCCAAGATCAATCAAAAATCACTTGTGTTAAGCAATTGAATGCTGGGTGAGCTTTGATCAATACGAAATCACGATGCTTGTAGTGTAGGAAAGAAAGTAGAAGCTAGAATAACCGGGTATCGTGCTTACCTCGAAACTTGAGTAAAATATAATGTAAGTGATAGAAGAAGCTCTCTAAGAGAATGAGAATTTCATTTTCTCCAATGAAGAGTTAAAATAAGGTGGTGCAAAAATGTATGGAAACCTCGGATAATTACGCATTTCAAGGTCCTTTAATTTTATGCGCCGACTCAGAACGGCCGGCGTAGTAGTGGGAAAACGCTTTTCGCGACAGTGTTTTACTCGGAGGATATGGTAACTCCTCCTGAAAGGCGATACCTGTGGAAAAATAATTTGTTATGTTTCTGGTATAAAAACCTCAAATACCGTATAACAGGCAGAGGTGATACCGATTACAGTACGAGCACCAATATGACAAGTAAAAATTAACCTATTTTTTTAACAATACTTTTTCTTACTTTCAACATTCTCTATCATTTTCTTCACATATCCAGCTCCTAAATATTTTCGTATGTATGACCCAAACAACTTGTACATCGCTAACTGCAAGTCCAAGAAACTCATTTTCTCCTTCTCACTATTAAGAGTTTTACCAGTGGACGCACTTTCTTAAAACAACTACCTACATAACTTTTGTTTCATATTGCAAGTTGACAAAGATAAAGATAACTAATAATAATAATAATGAGCGTCTGACACTGAATGACATCCGCAACTGTTCATGCACATCAGGTCTTGTCATCAGCATATGGAATAGGTTCAATTTGACGAAGATGGACACGAGTGTTTCTCCATCTCTCTTATGCATGCCTTTAGCAAAGCTGTGCCAGCTGTATCACCCTACATCACCCGAAAGAGGAAACATCTTAGGCAAATGAAAAAAAAAACACTGTATACGTCAAATTCAATATTTAAATTGAAATCCATGCAGTTGCGCCCGTTCCCGTTGGCACATACACTTAGAGGAACCCGAAAACAGGATATTGTGCTGCGATGTTGTATAATTTTTCCTTTTTTCCCTTATCCTTATAGCACCGTCGTCCGTCCGGTAGTGTATAATACACTGTGGTGTTTCAACACTGGCAAAGTAATCTCAGACATCTTTCAAAAATTGTGTTCTGTTCCTGGTCGTTCTCGGCAGCAGTGTCCTGTGTTATATATATGCCGACATCGTGGAACTGTATGATAGAAAGAAGTGAAAGTATGCCTATCTAATGTTTCAGCATAGAGTTGAGTCAAGTTGAGAGTATACACCATACACAAGCACTTCATGGCATGAACGTCATTTTAGTCAGAAAAATCCTTGAACACAATTCCTCTTCGTTGGTTGATGTTTTCTCATTTTTCCTTTTGGTTTTTTTTTTTTTTTGATAATTTTTCCAACAGAAAAGTATGAAATCTGCCCCGGCAGGACGATATGGCATGGCTGGCATCAAGCAAAAAAAATAAAATAAACGTATCTACGAATGTGTATGTACCCAGCTAGAGAGTCAGTAACACGAAGGAAGGAATCGAGTTGACAGGCGTGGCTTGATTTCTATTTCAGGGGTTGATGACTTTGATTTATGAACCCTGCCTCGAACATGGCATTTTCACTTTTCATTAGCGTGCGTTGCATTTTTCTAACATTGACACAAACACGCTCTTACGCAGGCAATTTGAAAATCTAGATGCTGCCATTTGGTGAATTGCTCAATTGGACAGGTTTTCCTTATGCAGGCGAGGGTATTTTGTATGACAAGACATGTAATTTTGTTGGTGTCATGTAACATCTACTGCAGACAAAGCACTTCAATTAGGATCATTATTACTAACACCAAATGGACCATTTGAAGAACCTTGGCCCGGGAAGCCGAATGGAATTCCGGAGGAATTAAGCAAAATAATCTTAATAAAAAAATAACTAGAACAAGAAAGATAATACTTACGAACTAGCGCTTACCATATACCTACCTACTGAAAATCTTTTGTAAGAGGACCAAATATGTTTCCTGACGTCAGGTTAGCCAAGCGCTGTCCTGCATCGATCATACCTACTCGTAGTTTATTTCTGCAGTATACTGTGTTGTGTAATCATGTATTTCTTTTAACCAAATTAATTTTGAATATAGCGAGCCATTAGTTCTCTGTGCAACATAACAAAGGGTTACACATAAAAAAAGAGTTTAACATTGGTATTCATGTCTGTTGAGATACCTATAGACAAACACTTATCTAACCTTTGTTATTGGCTTTGAATAACTTTATTTTCTAATTAACCATTTGATGTAGGTTACAAAATACAAAACTCCCTAGAGATAAGTACCTTTGCTCAAACTCTTCAACTGATTGACAGTGTGGGATTAGGACGCTTGGGTAGGCTTAGTCTTTACAATAATGAGATGCTTTTCATTAAACAAACGAACAGCTTCAAAGACTAAAAAGTGTTGTCTAGTACCTATATCGATTTTAAGTTACCTAATTAAAGAGATAGGTTTTTAAAGGATGTCATTTAAATGAACTACCTCATTATAGCCTGGTACAATTTTTGAGTGAAATAACAATTACCTATGTTCCTTTTTGAGGCACAATGTCATTCTAGGCTAACTGCATTGTTTATGTATTTAAAATTTATGAAATATGCTCCCTCTCGCAAACAAATGTAAGGAAATAAGTAAACAGGGTAGCGCAACAGAGCCAGGATCTTAAAACCATTCCACAAATAATTTTACATTGCAATGAGGCAAAAGTTAAGAGTCATGTTGTCTTGAGCGTCAAAAGTCAAGAAGTGTGGATATCACTGTCAGATTTAGACTTTTATGGTACAACTCTTGAGTCATGACGCCGCGGAAGTGGTAACGATTTCATTTCTGATACATTATGCGTCCATGCTACAGACGCTACAGAAGACGAACTCTAAAGAATTCAAGTTAAGCGATTTAGCTGCAGGACTAAATCGAGTAGTACTTTAGTGAAACATCGATTTTTTTTATGGGAATAATAAATCACAATTTTTTCAACAAGTATATGGAAATTCAAAATCTAAGAGTTCATTGCCGGGGTAAAAATAATAATTTTTTATATATTTGCGAGTCCTATGATACTTTCATTGTCATGAAGTCGTTTTGGAATCGGTGCAATTGTGAAAGATTCGCTATACACTTTTGAGTCAATACCCACCAACCCAAAATCTGTCAATTCTAAATTACTAGTACCAAGCCACAGAGCACAGAAAGTTGCCAAGATAGTGAACCGATCACAAACACGACAAAAGGTCGCTGAAGCTCAATGGCTGAAAATTCTTAAAACGTGTAGAATGAAACGATCAGGTAAGCCCCAGGCCAGAGTTGCCATCAGCAATCAACAATCCAGTGTTCAACGTCTTGCTTCTGGTCCAAAATCCGAAATACGTATGTATATTGGTAAAAGTGGTAAACGAAAGAGGGCCAGACATAATGGGTCTATACAATCAACAATGATCTTAAGAAAAAGCCAAAAACTGACTGTGAAAGGCAAACAGGCTTACTAACTTTGATTTTAAACTTGTTAATTGCTTGCCTTGAACTGGATAGAACTCACGATCCTCGAAAGGTAGACTATATTTATCATTTGAATTTGCTTTTACAAGTTACCTTCCTCATATTCAGATCCAACCAAATTAACGCATGGCCAAAAATAGTTTAAAGCTCATCTTATGTATAAAATCATAGACAGAGTTTTCACAATAAAGGAGCTCTTAATCGTCGACCAACACCTCATTTTAACCGATATCATGGCAACATGGAACATATTGGTGATGAGTTTTGAGCACGGCTGCCGAACTTGTTTCTTTTTGCAGAATAAACTTAATTCGAACTTTGATGTTGAAAAGAGCATACTTCAAGTTGACTCAATACCACCACACTTCTTTAACATTACCCAATTTAGACGCCAAAACGAAAGACGTTTTTATAAGATCTTGTTCTTATAAGTCATCGCATTATTTAGATGATGGTACCCGTGGCGTAATGGTCCACCTGCTAACCCAGAGATTCGAGGTTCGAATCCCAGCAGAGGCAAAATGCAAAAATGTTTTTTCCACGGGTATCGCCTTTCGCGAGGAATTGGCAAGTCCTCCGTTAGAAAATTCATTGCCATGAAAAGCGCATTCTCAATAAGCCGTTCGGAACCGGCGAAAAATTGTAGGTCCCCTTCATTCCCTCACAAGGCATGGTTGTGAGAAATGCGCTAGGCCCAGGGGCTCCTCGCTCTGTTGCGCCACCCTATTTATTTTATTTATTTATTTATTTATTATTTGGATGAAATAGAAGCAGGTGGAGATACAAACTTGATATCAGGGATGTGTTTGCTAGACTAAAGTCAAAAGTAGAAAGTAGGTATACTTATTCTATCATCGGAAAGTACAGAGAATGTGACTCATTGGACAAAATTTCTTAAAAGATAGTCATGATTTCGGATCCAGGTCTAGGACTTTGTCTTCCTAGGCTCCGCTATAAACACGAAAAATAGCATCGTTGTGGATATTGATTGGAGAATAACTTAGATAATAACTAACAAATTCATCCCAGTTATGATACATGACGAAGAGCATGGGCTTGATTTAAGGATGACGTTTTAAAAATATAAACTTAAGAACTGAAAAATTTCGAAAGCTACTTGTTAAGCAGGAGAAAAATCTTTGTAGGAGGTTAGAGGAGAAGAAATCTGACTTGTCTGCGGAATATACTTGAAGTTTACGAACCTCTCCAATTGGCAGTGCTTACCTACACACAGAAAAATAACAACGTAAAATCAAAAAAAATAAACATATTTCAACATTTTTTAGCTATGGTTTTGCTTTCATACCGTTTCTCGTTGATTTAACATGCTTACGAGTTTGAAAGATGAGCTTAAAATTGTTGTAAAAATAACATGAATTAAGCTTAAAGTGACATGAATACGTTTTTGAATCAACTCATAATTTGTTTTGAAATAAATCTATTCACATGTGAAAATGATTCTCATTTCATCTTGAATCAACTCGATTCCCGTATTGAAACAAAGTGAACAATCCTGTTGAAGTGGTTAATTTGTTGTTGAAATAACATTAACTTCGCTATGAATTAATACGATGATTCCCTTAAAAACAATCGCTTCCGTTAATGAATGAACACGAAAACGTCCTTAAAACGTAATGGTTCCCACTTTCAAATTATATTGAGCTTCACGTTGGATTAACACTTCCCTCAAGTAAAATAATATTATATTGCAGTTAAAATGCTGGTCGTTGGGGTGGTTCGAAATACAACAACAATCGCAAAAATATTACTATGCGAAAATCTTAAAATCTTTTTCTTGACCCAATGTAATGTATACTTACAACTTTTACCTAAAGTCTTTCAATGAAAATTGTTATTATAATATATGATAATGATTATATAATTGAAAGAAAGTTCAAATTGGTTTAAGTTTTTATTTATTTTATTTGTATTTTGTTAGCATTTTATTTATCACTGTCATAAAAATAATTATAAACACTTATTTTTAAAGTATAATTTCCCATTATTGTTTGGAAACAAGTTCATTGGTGGGCTTGTAAATTCCTTTAGTTCTTTTAATATAAAATTTTCTTCTAATAAGCCTATTTCATACGACTGAAAGTGATTATCAAAAATCTTGAATTTCATTTTACAACATACAACAAATATATTAGTAGACATTATAGCAAAGTACAAAATCTTATATATTTCCATCGAATTTTTTTAAATATATATGTACATTTATTACCTTAATTTCGTTTGGGAACAGTTCTACAATTTCTTCAACGATCGGCGAGAAATCTCTGGGTGAAAGTTTAACGTTGTGGTAAATTATATCCTCAACAATAATGTTAATCAAATCGATTCGAAAAGAATCTTTAAGATGGCCGTTGGTCTTAGAAAACTCAAGAACTAATTTGCCTCTTAGGCTTTCTTGAAGCAGAATTTCAAGTCTCTAAAAAATTAAAAACGGTACGGTATAGAACATTTATATATTTGTATATTTTACCTTGGATAATTGGGTTGGAGAAGTTCCAACTGTTGAATGAATATAAGATGTTGATGTCGAAGGTGAAGGTGAAGGTGATGCGATTAATAAATTAATATTGCTATTATGCGCGTTTAAAAAATCAATGTTTTCACTTTGTTCAGCCATATTATATATATCCGATTCCTATAATAGGAACAACACACAGCAACGCGTTAAATTCTGGGAAGGCAGACACACTCACAAAACGAAAATGGGAAAATAAAGGAGAGTTTCTGTTCTTCACCAAATAAATGTATAGATATTGTTATAATGATTATTTAATTTTATTATTCAAAGCATTTCAAATTATATTTTTCACTGTTTACTACCCACAATAAGAACAGACACTGCAACGCGAATGAAGAGAAGATATATGGAGAAAATGCATGTGTTTGAAATCAAATAACGGAATATGATGGTATTTAATGTAATTTGAACATCGCTCACTAACACTTCAACACGAATTGAATATTGATTTTACGCGAATGTTGTAATCATGAAATAAATTCTAAAAAGGCAGACAAGCTCACAAAAAAGGGAAAATAACGCAGAAATTAAAAATGATTGAACTGTTGAATTAACACGAAAAGATTTTATTTCAAAATCATTATACTTTGATTCAAGGTCATCTGATGTAGATTCACGACTAAATGTTAATTTTTATATCAATAATAATATTTCAACTTGGAAATCATGTTAAAATCACATTTTTTATGGTAAGATTAAAATTAAACATTTAAAAACGTTAAATCAAACTAAAATTAAGTTGAACCAAAAGCTAAAAATGTTGTTTTAAATTGAAAAAATGGCAAATCAACATTTGAAGTGAAATGACAGAATGAGCTTAAAACAACATTTTTTCATGTTAATCTTACATGGGTGTTTTTTTCTGTGTGTAACTAAGTAAGTGAGTAAGAAATTGTTCAATCTTCCTTCAATCCAAGTTAAATAGGTTTTTGAACTATCTAAGCTCTCACCGCCACTTATACATCAAACACAACACAAACGTTTATAAATGAACAAAATATGTTTCCAAAGCTCAGAGCTACAACCGGGACGGAACATCTCGAGATCACCCAAGTCCAGCCGACTTACAACTAAGATTTCAATTCATTTTCTTTACTTTTCAGCTACCTTATATTTAGTTATTTATTTTTAATAAATGTGCCAACATTCCTATACCATCATTTTAAAACTTTTAAATTATCTATCAATTTTATATTTGTATGTAATGTCCAATAAAATAATTAACTAAAGATTCCAACGCTTGGCAGTCTAAATACCGATATTCACAAACGCGTAACAATGCGGACTTACTTATGTTTAATCGTGTCAAAAAAATAGCTGATTGATGATAGCTTAATTTAAAGAAGTTATTTGCTTTTCTCTAGACTGGAATTGGGGGAAGTGGTAAGTTGGTACCAACCTATTTTGAAACCAACTATAATTTGTCGAAGAAACTAAGCAAAACTAACCTTTTCAGCCTTCCACATCGCCTCCAGCTTAACTTTGCTTAGGTACTCTGACTCATCCAAAAATCCTATGAATAGGATAATATATACTCATCCTTCTGAAGCGAGTTAATAGATCAAAAAAATTCACAGGACTATGTATTCCTCAATCTCTAGGTACCCTCTCTCTTTTCAGTCCATTACAACTTCATCAACTTCAAACAGCAAGGCGAAAAGACTATACCTATAGGTGCTTTGATATTAGAGTGATATTTTGCAATTTATCGTCGCCTTCACCAATCTTGATTTAGCATTAACAAAAGTCAACTCCTCAATCATTGCCTTTTCATTGAAAATCATGGGACACTTCAATTGCATAAAAATTATATTCATCATAATTCTTTGACAACACTCCATACATCTGTATTCTCATTTTCCATAATCGATACCATTTAAAGTCACACCTCATCATAAATCATTTAGACTCGAACACACTTCATTGGAATTGAAATCTATAAATTGAAATGAAATCGATTATATTCAGAGTGAGAGACAGAGCAGCAATACAATGCTATCGACAGTTATAAATTTTGCCTCATCATCGAATTCATGCCCTCATTTGTGGTTGATTTGCTGAGCGGAGCCACCACATACACCACAATTCCAAACCATATCATACCGCATACACCAGTCTCACCTACCTATGCACAGAATAGTGTCGTCGACGTTGCCGATGAAATGAAAGTAAGTGAAAACCATGAAATGAAATATTTAAAAACATTTTAAGGAATAGCAACAACAAAAATGAAATTAAATCGACAGGAGTGTTATTCGCAAAAAAGTACCAAGCGAATGACAACGAAGTACAGACGGAGTATCCACTACATCATCATACTTTTCGCAAACACACGCCAGCATCAGCATCCTTCAACGCTGATATCCTTGAAATAAAAAACACGACTGTGGCTGCGGCTGCCTTCGTCTCAACATTCAGTCAACCTTCTCTATATCTTTGTCTCTCTCTCTCTCTCTCTTTCTGACTCTCTCTATTATTTTTTTCTTTCTCTTTCTCTCTCCATAGAATCGAACATTGATTTATGGTAAATTTTACAATAACGTTAAATAATGTCAGCTTACGAAAAATAAAAAATAAAAAACCAGCGAATTTGATTCGAGATGCATTTCGAAATGCGCGAATTCAGGACATCGGCATCGATATAGGAGAACGACATGTAACGCGTGTCATCCCGTTGTCTGCTGACTTTTTTCAGGAGGAAACATGCTCTCGCTCACTCCAGGCACTTACTTTTAATTGATGGCGATACTTTTTAATCAGCCAACGGAACCATTTTCAATCAGCAGCGCGAACATGATAAGGGTGCATTCATAGACAGTCGTAGGTATATCCGATCCCCCAACATTCTTTTTTATTTGCGATTTTGGCTTTGTTCTCGGTGTGTCGATGTCGCCATTGTTGTCCTTCATCCAGATAACTATTCTTTTGTTGTTAGCGATGCTGATGCAGTTGTTCCTTTTTGTTTTGTCGCTTTTGCCAAAAGTATTATAGGGGCTAGTTAAAGCGAACGTTCATTTCGGTGAGTGCCTGTGCCGGATACGTGGCCCAGTGGCGCGGAGCAGCGCCCTTATCGTTAGGGGTGCGAAAAATGTTCTCTTAGAGTTTTTTTCCTTTTTGCGAGTATAGTAAGTCGGAAAACAACCATGTGGTAAAGGTATTGCAAAAAAAAATCGGCATGCGTTTTTATCGAAAAGTTATAATTTATGGTCGCCAACGAGTTTTGCTATACTGCAGTCACATGTCATGCATTAATAGCATGTGGCCATACCCAAGGCGCTTTATGGACTAAGGGCGAGCAAACGCAGGGGATGTCGCGTTGTTATAACGTTCTCTTGATTGCTGTTTTAACGTAGATGGACTTTTAATTTGTTAAAAGGGGAAATTATGTTTACTATAGTTATAAGGTTTAAATAGGCTCTAAAATAACTTTTTCGCATTTTGTCCACTTGTCTATACACAAAGTCTTTCGATTGATTTTATTTTCAAAACACATCCTTGTTATTATTAGACATCAATGTTAACCGAAAATTTTTCTTTTCTCTTTGCAGGTAATGGCAGCTAATTTGACTCAACACTTTACCATAGTCAGAGTAAGAAAATCTTGATTTTTCACACCATTCATTCAAAGGTTTTAATACAATGGCACCTTACAATTGCATAATGTTTACTAACAGTGGATTTTCCCATTCGCAATGGGACATTTCTCATTCGTGTGTGTCCCTTCAAGGTGCATGTCGCAACAAAGCATTAAATGAAAATATTCAAATCCTTTGTCCACCCAATGGCGCGCATCTACCTGTTCTCCTTACTTAGCTCGTATAATATTGTAAAGCATTTGGCACGGAAAAGAATAAAATGCAAACAAAAAATTAGAAAGTTGTCCTTGAAGATTGATGTCATGTCCTGAAGGTGAACGCCAATATAGTACCTACAGTCTTTGCCACAAAGCAATTTCAATTTGCTACACTTTCGCTGTGCAAATTTGTTATACTTTTTGTTTGTCAGGTTTGTGATGTCTGATTTTTCATACATAATGTTATGCAATCTTAGTTGAATCATTCACTTCAAGTCTAAGATAAACCAAGGCCGCTGAAAGTGCAAGGAACCAATTTGTGTTTATTGTGTTTGATTCAAGGACAGTGGAGGTATTATGGCGAGTGCTTTAAATGTTGTAAGGTCACTTTAGCATATACTGGGACTTCATTGAGTCTATATTTGTATTTTTTGCTATGCTTATGCAATAATTACAATTACGGAGTAAGATCACCATGATGTGTAGGTATAGGTATACCTTTGCAACTATCGTGTGAATTTCAGTTTTCAGGCTAGATAAGTAAATTTTAAATTGCCTCAAGGTGATTTAAATTGTTTTGCCTCGTTGTTTCATGAAAAAACATGATTTTTGAACAACAGTCATTTTACGTATCATGTATGATGATCTTTGTATCAAGATTACTAAGTTCAAGGTTAACTAAAAATCATTTTCAAGAATTTCACACATCTGTTTTTCTCTTTGTTTTCTCAGAACTGAATTTATTTTTTACTTAGCAGCAATATTATGCATCTGCATTGACTTAGCGCTCCTTGTTTGACTTCACAAAATGATTCATAATTACTTTGGAATGGAAATTTTTAGTTTTTCGAGGTTTTCGAGTTGGAATACAGTGAGTCAATGTGTGGAGATTTTTATTGCTTTTTTATTGTCATTTGATCTTAAGTGTGTCTCTTTCATATATCAGATTGCACTTTAAGCCTTTGTTGTGACACCTTTCTTCTCACGATGTATATTCTTGTTTACAAATAAAAAATATAGAGAGGCTCAAGAAAGTTCATTCCGTCATGAATATAGCCCAGCCATTTGCGATTTTCATAGAAAGAAAAGTTGGGCTAGGTTGTGGTAGGCTTAAGCTTAGATGAGCTTATTTCCGTTCTCTGATGTTTTCAAAATTGGCTGCGCTAGGGGAAAATTTAAATTTTGGTGTTAAGTTAGCCGAGCCATCGTGAACTATTAAAAAGAAAAAGTTGTGTTGGAATGTGCTCAGTTTTTGCTCAACTGTGCTGCTTTTCTTTACCACAACTACGGGTCTTATAGCCAAAAGAAATAATAAGGAGGAAAATCAGCTGAGCCGTTTTGAATTTTCCCAAAAAGGACAACTTTGCTGGATTGTGCTCATTTCGTGTTCTGTTGCGCTGCTTTTTCTTTTTCGATATTCTGAAAACTACGGATCTTATAGGGAAGAGAAACTAAAATTTGAGTCAAGATTTTAAATACTAAAATAAGGAACGAGATAGAAATTTAAAAAAAAGAAATGGAATTACCTCTTATCTAGTTTTGATAAGGGATCTAAACCCTTTTGGATGGTAACAAAAATAATAAAGAAAAAAAAGTACACAAATTCCACCTCTTCGAGTTAATGATAATGTTCTTGTAACTCAATCGGAGAAGGTAACCGCATTGGCTGCCTAGTTTTGTCAAAATCATACAATATCATCACATCTCAGTGATATTTCCACAGAAGCTATTGTACAGGATAAGATTCTCGAGTTCAGTTCCTTACGTAGTTACATATATGTAAATAGTAACAATCTTTTCACAAATAGTTCATTGAAGGAGTTAATTAAACAACTACAATCCAAAAACTCATCTGGGCTTGATGGATCGAGCAACAGATTGCTAAAAGCAAAACCATCAAGTATCAACGGCCACCAGATATCTCTCAATGATTTTCAACTGTTGTTTAACCCTTTCGTATTTCCCTAAAGATTGGAAAATAGCAAAAGTTGTAGCTATCTGCAAACCTGGTAAAGCAAAGGATAATCCTAATAGTTACAGGCCAATTTGTTTATTAAGTACCTACTAGGTATTAGTAAACTGTGAACTTTTCAAGGCAGCTGGAGATCAGTTGGAAAGGAGCATGCACCAGCTGATCCGCATGATATGGTCGGAAGAAAGCATGCCCGATGAATGGAACCTCAGTATCGTATGCCCGATCCTAAAGAAAGGAGGCCCTCACAATTGCGCCAATTATAGAGGGATAAGCCTCCTTAACGTCGCTTATAAGATCATGTCTGCTGTAATATTTGAACGTCTGAAACCCCACGTCAAACAACTTGATAGGTCCTTATCAATGTGGTTTTAGACCAGAGAAGTCAACAATAGACCAAATTTTCACATTACGGCAGATCTTGGAAAAAACTCGAGAGCATAATATCGGTATTCACCATCTCTTTATCGATTTCAAGGCCGCGTATGACAGTATCTACAGAGCTGTACAGAGCCATGGCTAGTTTCGGCATCCCTGCAAAACTCGTACGACTATGCAGGATGATTTTGGAGAATTCACGCTGCTCCGTCAAGGTCGGTAAAGAACTCACCGAGACCTTTGATGTCGAAAAAGGCTTTAGGCAAGGTGACAAACTGTCATGCGATTTCTTCAACATCATACTTGAACAGATTGTAAGAAACTCAAACGTCAACACCAGAGGAACAATATTTCAAAAGTCTGTACAATTACTCGCCTATATACACGATATTGACGTAATGGGAAGAAAAAAGCGTAATGTCAAAGGTGCTTTTGCGAGTATTGAAACGCAGAAGCGGCAAAAATGGGTTTGATGGTTAATGAGGGCAAAACGAAGTATATGTTGTCATCAAACAAGGACACAGAACATCGACGAATTGGACAAATTGTCACAATAGACAGACATAACTTCGAGGTAGTACAGGACTTCGTCTACCTAAGATCCGCTGTAGCATCAGTGCGGAGATCAAACGGAGAATAAGTCTTGCCAACCGTTGCTTCTTTGGGAAGAAGGCAATTGAGAAACAAACGCTCTCCAGAAAAACCAAGGTTACCTTGTATAAGACCTAAATCATCCCAGTCCAGCTTTACGGCGCGGAAGCATGGACCTTATCGAAAGCGGATGAGGAAGCTTGGTCGTTTCGAAAAAAAATTCTCCGAATGATCTTTGGTCCCGTATGCGAAGACAATGTGTGGAGAAGAAGATACAACAACGAGCTGTATGAGCTGTACCGCGACATGGACATAGCCAGATGAGTACGCATCGCGAGGCTACGATGGTTGGGCCATGTAGAGCGGATGGACCCAAACGCTCCGGCTCGTCGGGTGTTCGAAAACACATTGCAGGGAAATTGCGGAAGGGGAAGACCTCGTCTTAGGTGGCGCAATCAAGTGGATGAAGACATTAACCGACTTGGAGTGCGAAACTGGAGAGAGCTCGCCCGAAATCGAAGTCGTTATAGAAGGATGTTGGTTGAGGCCCAGGTTCACGCCGAACTGTAATGCCCACCTAAGTAAGTAAGTATTAGTAAACTGTTGGAGAAGCTCATTAAACAACGATTGCTAAACCATATAGAGAATTCAAACATATACCCTAGAGAGCAATTTGGCTTCAGAGCTTATCACTCCACAAGGCATCAAATTTTAAGAATTAAAAACCACACTAAAAGCAATCTGAATTCAAAGATATCGACTGGTCTTGTACTTTTAGACATCGAAAAAGCTTTGACACAGTGTGGCATCAGGGGTTGATTTATAAACTTATACTGTTTAATTCTCCGATATATTTGGTTAAATTAGTATGGAGTTTTTTTACTTGAAAATTTGCTGTATACGTAGGTAGTATGAAATCTTCTTTATATGATATGATCCTCAAGGACGACTTACCATTATTGGATGAAAACACTAAACTGGCGATGTTTACTGACGATACTGCTCTTTTTTCGTCTAGCTTATTGCCTCAAAGTGCTCTCGATAGCTTTAAAAGATCGCTCGACATTCTCCAAACTTTTTCCATAAGTGGGAAAATCAAACCAAATGCTCAAAAATCACAGGTTTTCGCGTCGTAGAAAAGTATATTTTTTACGACAAACAATGTTACAGCTCAACTCTGTTGATATTGAATAGTCTGAAAACTGCAAGTACCTAGGCCTAACACTTGACAAGAAACTGACTTTTAATAAACATTATTGCGAACACGATAAACAAAACTAATTTCGTATTGAGAATTTTATACCCTTTCATTAATCGCAAATCAGATCTTGGCATCCATAATAAAATTTTGATTTTAATTTAACACAATATAGATTCTAGTATTATTATTAATATTGAAGTTGTAAAGAATTTAAGTTTGTATATCTTTCAAACAAATTAATAAGTGTAAATGGAAGTATTATCACACTACAAATTAAATAAATAAAAAAAAAAGAAACTAAAATTCAAATTAAAAGGGAAATCTGTCTTTCAAGCATTCTGCTTTTATAGAAACCTCCATTTCACTTTGATTGGATGATACTTCAATTCAATTGCGATCACACACCAAATGAACCAATTTAAATTGTATTACACTTACACACGTTTTTAGAAAAGTACATCAATTCGTTGAAACAATAAAAAACACATCTTTTTATGGTGGAAAATTATTTTGCTTTGAGAAGCTTAAAAACTTCACTTAAGATCTGTGAGTTTTGTTTCTTCTGCTTTATGTCGTGAATTAAATCATCAGATTCTGGTTCAGTTGAATAACTTAATGCGATCTATTCTCGAAAGCCTGCCCCTACTGCGTCCTTGGATTTACTTATCGATTTGTGAGTTGACTTGTCAGCAATTTATCCGTTTCAGTTATCAAATTGTGCTCTGCGGTTCTCTGTATAGAGTTTCAAACTTAATTGGAATCAAAGATTTTCCCTGACGTGTGCATAAATTCCAAACAACACATACTGCCATACCTCACCCACATAAAAACCATACTAAATTTATTAACATTTATGCACATAAACATATATATGAACACATGCATGTGTTGATATGTAAGACAGTTAACGATAACAATGAATCCATTTACCAGCTCAAGCATATCCATAACTCTACCCCATTTCTATATACAACAACAATAGCTCACCTACCTACATAGCTGAGTATAGTTTCTGTTTTGTGTGTATATAGACAGCTTAACATCCGCCGCTTTTCATATGCAGATATAATTTACGATGTGACATGCCAATTCCAATTATTTAATCAATAATATTAATTTTCATATCATATTTTGTCATAACCAATAAAAGCACAGCACGCATATATACCTATGGCCTCTCTGCCACATACACTCACACAATCAGCACGATGACGTCCCTGATATGCTGCCCTTATACAAAACACCACCCTCTCTTTGTGTCACTGGTGCTGTTGTGAATACCGATGCATTGTACCAATTAAGGACAACTTTGTTTGGCAGGACTTGTGAAGCATGTGGGGTTGGGTTAAATTATTTTAACCTCCCTTCCACCCACAAAACCCCAATCGAAATAGTAGTGCTTGCCTCATATACACACCACTCTGCAGTGTTGCAAAACCGAATTGGCTTGATGTTGCCAATTTGTGTGCATTCTGCATTGTTCGCAGCTTTAGGTCGGCCAGCTTACAGGCATTACAAATATTACATGTTAATTTTAATTACACCAGCACACCATCGACACTGGTGCGAGAGATTAAGGCCGGATACAGTGTGGATGGTGTTGTTGAAGGGACTTGCGACAAATTAATTGGTTTGCAACCTGATCGGGTGTTAGTGTTTAAGCGCTCTAAACACACACACCCTGGCTTCAACCACCCGCGCGTGATGGATTGCTGGCGGTTAATGAAAAAAATGCACGAAAGTGATTCATTTTCTTGCAATAAAGTGTTGCACTACACAGAGGACAGAGTGTGAAAAGACTACGATGACGACGACGAAGACACAATGTCTTATCGAGGCGAACGACACCATACATCCTCTAAGGACAGCCAGCGCTGATGGAGAGTCTCTAAAATTACAAAATAGCAAATCAGTTCAGCTTGACTCATATTAAAAAATTGGATTCAATATATGTATTAATTTTTTTTGTTGTTGTTGTTGCTCTTTATTTCAAAAGGGACGACGCGCTTGGTTTGGAGAGCATAGACCGATCAAAGTGTCTTAAATATTTGACTTCAGAATATGGAGTGATTTATAGCCAAATGGATTTCCTCCCCAAACTAAAACAGAAAACAGAAAAACAAAGTAAGTCTATGATTATCCTCCCTTATCCTTCTCAAAACTCGCGCGTCACAGTCTATACGCCTTTTGGCGTTTCTCTGGATGACTGCCACTACGCAATTCTAAGAATTTTTCATTATATGTCATGAGAGAAACGAAAAAAAAAGAAACATTCGAGAGCAAAAAAAAGCAACAAAAAAAAGAAAGAAATGAAATAAAATAAACAGAACGATAAAGAAATTTAATCAAATCGACAATTTTAACAAATTTTTCGCTTGTTGCCATTCTTCCTATATTCTGACGGGAAGGACCCTTTGTATTTGGTATGATTCGTCGTATGGTTATATATCTGCAAGGCTTGTGATGGATATAAAAATATATGGGGAGACAATATTCTTGGATAAAAGAGATATTAATTTAATAAAGTATCTATACTCACTCTGACAGCCGCACTGTTATGCTCATTTGTTGAGAAACTCAAAGGAGGGAGAAAGCATATTTATCTGAAGCAGATAAATCGATTGGCTCCATGAAAGGTTTTGCTTGAAATAAATTTAGCCAAACTTATTGTATGTGTAGTTATAATGGGAAAATAGTGAACATTATTTAGAGATCAATCTGATTCTACGAAAAACATAAGGCAACAAACTGTGATGTGCTTTTTTCTTTAGAGCCCGATGCTCGTCGGGTCCAGGGTCGACCCAAGAAAACACGTAAAACTTCGGTTATGAAGAAGGTCCAATCCTTTTATTTGTCTTAAAGCTAATCTAATATAATGTTCATTAATTCTTATCACTAATTCTGGTGGTGGTTCCAACGCTGGTAGATCTTTAATCCTATGCTGGCAACACGGTCATCAAGTACGGGTCTGTAATCGCTGGCATCAACAGAAAATCCTGGCATCAACAGTAAAAATACTGGCATCAACAGACAAACGCTGGCATCAACAGGAAGATCCTGGCATCAACAGTAAAAATACTGGCATCAACAGACAAACGCTGGCATCAACGGCTTATAGCCGGCAAAATAAAACCCAATTTGTGCTAGGAACTCCAAGGAAACCTTGCTCAAAATTGGGAATCTCTGGGCACACTATGTAATATGTACCCCTGGTTTTCCTCTTAGTAGAAGTAGCCTGTACTCGAGATTAATACTTTTCAACACGGGCTGGCTTCCCTCTTCTCGTATTTTTCAGTGTGCCTTATAAAGTTATCTGCAACTAGTGAGTGTTAGCTCTATGGCGTTAGTGAAAAATATCATATGAAAATAATGGTATGTATATTGGCTGGTGGTAAAGTGTGTATTTGTAACTTCGTTACAAAACATGATAGTGGAGATGTATTCCTACGATCCGTCCAACTTCAAAGCTTTCAAAAATATTTCAAAACCATCCAACCAGTTTGACAACAACTGGTCGTTCAAACCAAGATCTGTCCAGGGTCATTCCTTGGTTAACACCCGAAACGCACACTTTTCGACTCATAAAAATTGTACATATTAGATAGATAAATGATATGAAATAAAATAAAAATAAAAAACAAAACTGTTAATCCTTATGCCGATATTTTAGCGATTTAAAATTTTTATTTTCTACGTTTTTAGTTGTTTTATCTTAATTGTAAGATTTGTAGATTCTAGCATAGTTCAGTTTTATGAGTCGAAAAGTATGCGTTTCGGGTGTTACACAATGTAATGCACCTCCAACTAATTTTACATTATGAACTCCGATAATTGAGCAAATTAGAAGCTCAAGCCTTAAACCTGTGAGTTACCTTATTCAACATCGAGCGATTTAACTCCTCTGATGGCCATTATTAGAAGCTCAAGTCTTAAGCCTGTGAGTTATCTTTAAGATCGGGCAATTTAACAGCACTGTGGAGTTATGTGAAGTCGCTTGCCTAAGCAGGCAAGCCCAAGACCATTGATGTACTTTTACTTTTTTTTTTGATTGATTGTCTTGGAAGAAAGATGGGCTGACATACGGCCCCAAATCCTGGAAAAAGTGATCGTAAATTGAATCCCTCAGCTGGAATTTATTCGAGAAATATTTTTTCTTGTGGTCCCGTGGTGTGATGGTAAGCTGCCAAAAATTATTATCCACGGGTATCGCCTTTCACGAGCAATTACCAAGTCCTCCGTTAGTACATTGACATGAAAGTGCTTTCGAAATTAGCCGTTCGGAATCAGCAGAAAATTTAAGGTCCCCTCGAGTAAACTTGAAAAGTTAGAAAGCATATTTCAGGTCTCTAAGAGATTGATTGACAAGTTTTTTACAAGATTTTTAAGATGAAATTGTAGTAAAGGATGTTTTTTAGACGTATGGTTTTCAAGAGGAAATATTAAATAAATAAGCAGGGTGGCGAACAGAGCGAGGAGCCCCAGGGCCTAGTGCACAATCAACACAACCATGCTTTGTGATGGAATTTTCTAGCACCTTTCAAGTTTAGAAAGTTTGACACAAGTTTATAAGCTTGTCAAACTAGTCAAATGTTTAGCGGATGGATTCTTCGCCTTATAAAAGCTTCCTACTTCTTTTCATTTCCGGCGTTACGAGTAGTAATCTTGATCACAACTCTCCCACTTTTCTGGCTTCACACTAGTGATCCGCCTGTGGGATAAGCCGCGTTGACCTCAGAAAGCGTCAGCAAGCCTCCCGGTTTTGGATTGTTCCATGTCTGAGGCCAACCAAATGCTGCTTTTCTTGCATTTGCTTGTACCAGGAGTGTTTTGGCCTGCCTTTTCTTTTTTGTCGCGAATTTGTTGAAACGTTGTACGATATTGCCTTTTGGACGGGGTTCTGCGGATTTCATACTTTTTGTACATTGTCCAACATTGTGAACCGTATGTCAGAGCTGGACGGACAACTGCTGTGTAGAGTCTTCCCTTCAGCTTAGGGGGCATTTTTCGATCACAGAAGATAGCGGAGTTTTCTCGCCACTTCATCCACCCTACGCTTACTCGATGATTGATGTCGTCATCACAAGTTGCTTCAATATTGATCATAATTATAAAAATGCCTATAAGTAATATATAATAATATAATAATAAATAAGCCTTATAAAACCTTCCACTTCTGAAAAAATGATCTGTGAAATACAAAGTGAAGTTCCATAGGGTTCCGTCTTAACATCGCTATTGATTGAGAATTAAGCACTCATAGAGCCGCTTTTGAGATATAACAATAGTCAACATTACATATAACAATAGTCAATAGTGATCAAAACTCGCTTTTATCGAAAAATTGAAATAATGTTGTCTTACTCCTGAAGAATTGGTCAATTTCTTTTCAAGAATTGATACTCATTTAATATTACGATCGATAAGGGTACCTATCGCCGTTCTTTCCACTATTCGAATTCAGCACGCTCTAGTCCTGGCCAAACTGTAGGACCTATTGGTATTTCTTATTTACAACTAAAACGCAATTAAAACTAACTAGGTATAAACATTGCCTACTCCGATTAAAATTAATCAAAACACAACATTATACGAAACATTCTCTCAACCAACCAGCACACACAAACCAAATAAGAACAGTATTCCAGTAAAAGATAACTTATTCGCATTATTCATATCATAAACCATCAACCTTGCCATCATCATCATCATCATCATCATCCGTACATCATACTCTCCCGGTGATGTGGACATGATCTCTCATGCGTCCGATTCACTTGTCTCATTTCAAGTCGAGATAATGTATCTTTTTATCATCTACTTTTACAATTTGATTTCGAATATAAAATATCTATATTTAAACAATCTTTTTCAATTGTATATTAAGTCACTCTGTGTCCGACAACTCTCGAACGACGCCCTGTATATACCTACCTACTTTATAAAATTACAGCATTAGCCAGCAGGTAACGTCGTCGTCGTCGTCATCAAGTTATTATTACACAAGTCCTGTCACGGTGCCGAGTAGAACATATCTCAATTTTTGTATTTTTTTTTTACCGAGATATCACATCAACCTGAAGCAGTAGGACAGTCGTCAAAGAAAAAAACCATCATCTCCCTTTTTTGGGCTAAAGATACATGGCGGTAGGATTGATTTTTTTTTTTTTGTATCTGTAACTTCTTTGCTGGCTGCACCAGATAACCTGGCGAGTTGTGAGTAGATGTACCTAACCTACATCAAGCCGCGTTGAGATGTAGGAGAGGCAAACTGTGTACCAACGGGATGAAAGCGGCATTTTGAGATAGTTTTCGTCGTTTGATTGGCAGTGCGGTGAGTTTAGATATAATTTTATGTTATTTTGCAGGCTATAAAAATATGTGTGTCTGTTATGTACATGTCAGCAAGTGGCGGCATTTTGTGTTTAGGTTTTTTTTTTCCTGTCTTTGTTTATGCGATGGAGTTTTTCTATTGAATATGAAGGGTAGAGGTTTTTTTAACAAAAACCGAAAGGACTGTCATATAGTGTAGCTGTGACTAATTGAAACATTGGCCACCTATTGTTTTGGGTTGCACATAGGTATGTGATAGCAATAAGAGCTGTAGATCTTTTAACATTTTGTTGTTCTAAAAGAAACAAAAAAATAAGTTCAAAACTCTAATGTTGCAAAGGTTCTCTTTTCAACCAGCTTATTATTTTTGCCTATCAAAGTAACCTAGATCATACTGTTTTGAATTCGCTACACTATTTTCGTTTGTTGTATAGGTATTCCACTTCAATGATTTCAAATATAACGCTCATCGCTCATGAAAATATGAATCCCCTTTCCAAACCATCCGCCAAGTGCAAACACTTTATGTCCATCAGTCAGATACTCTAATGTTCTCTTATCCGCTGCTACCACCCAACGCCAAATCGCTTGTCTCAACCCTTCAATGGATTTATTCCGCTTCACTTGACAATTCACTTGAAAATCAAATCAAATTCCGCCACGCCAAATAAGCAGAGTGTTGGTAGCCATTATCTTTGATCGTTCTTGCTAAATTTATTAAATTGAAATTGAAAATCAACCCCCTTTGAGTACCAAAACGCTCATTTACTACACTGACTTGCCATATCGGCCATCAGCCATCAGTGTAGCTTTACTCCACCATTACATTTCCACCCTGGCAATAGAATTCAATTGCAACTTTCGCCAGCATCCCTCAACGCCCATTTCTACGTTGTCGTCGAAGTCGGCCATCGTATCTGTGCACCAGGGAACAAAAACCCATACCCCAATTCAAAAACTGTTCAATTACTCCCGCATCTGAAGTTTTACGGAACTGCTATGGTGCTGGTGCTGCTGCTGCTTGATGTGGCTATTGGTGCCGGTGCACAGTTTGATATCGGGGCTTCAGTAAAAGCGACAGCTTCCACCATCATCATCGGAGCGTGTACCCTTCAATTGCGAACGTTGTTGGCACGGTACAGTGATGCTGGTGCGGTGCCTAATTCTAAAACACAATGGCTACCATACAAAGAGAGCATGCATCACCAGCAACAACAACCATCATCCACACAGATAGTAGTAGCGCAAACTTTTTTTTTTTGTTTCAAAAACGTTTGGTGAATTTATTTTCGCCGCGTGTATGTGAACATGTCACTGACGCAACTCTGGGTTGGGGTATACCTTTTGGCGCAAACCCGCAGGACATTTAAATGAATAAATGTGCAAACAGGATACTCCATGGGAGATCGTACGTACATATATACAAAAGCAAAACAACAGCAAGCAGCCCTACAACCGCAGCAAAGGGAACCAAAGTTAAAGTCATTCAAGTCAAGGCAAGCAACCCACCCACGGCATTTTACCTTTTAACACAGCAGGACATATCAACATATCAATCGTATGAAGCGAGGAATTGTAATTTTTTTCTTCTGTTTTTTTGTTCATTCTCTAGGAAAATAAATTTTTGTTTTGTATTTTGCAGAAAATATGTAAAAAAAAGAAAGAAAAAATTAACAACAAACATGTTTATCCTTTTGTTAAGGTTGGTTTTGACGTCATTTTATAGGGTATGCTAGCATTCTATGTATCGGAGAAACTAACAGAGAGAAGTTTTGATGTCGCCCACGGGCGGATTGTTAGTGGGATTATAGTGCTGGAGTTATGATCCCTTTGACCAAAAATAAATAAATAGGGTGGCGCAACAGAGCGAGGAGCCCCTGGGCCTAGCCCATTTCTCACAACCATGCTTTGTGAGGGAATGGAAGGGACCTACAATTTTCTGCCGGTTCCGAACGGCTAATTGAGAAAGCGATTTTCATGGCAATGAGTACTAACGGAGGACTTGCCAATTCCTCGCGAAAGGCGATAATGGAAAAACATTTTTGCCTCTGTTGGGACTCGAACCACGAACCTCTGGATTAACAGGCGGACATGCTATCCATCACAACACGGGTACCCTTTGATCTCGAGATCAAAAAGAAGAAGAAAATTGACAAGGTGATGATTGCATGAAAGTCGTAGTACAGTAGTCAAAGAATTTTCATTGCATTTTTTCTTGAATTGTCACTGACGTGCGAGAGGTGGGCCTACTTTTTGATGTTGACATTTTGCTTTATATGAAAAAATATGAAGATGGTTATGTAGGCCTTCATCGTGTAGCTTTTAGGACTATCATCACATATCACCTATAAATCTGAGTAAGTATTCAAAAAATCCTAAAAAGTGTTGTCGATTAGGTCCCATGACATAAATTAGCGATTGCCCCAATCATAAAAAGTGAAATTACACGAAGCTATTTTTTGACCAAATCGTTGACGTTAGGCGATTTCCTAAAACTTCACGTTGGACTTTATAAAGAAGCACAACACATCTAACAATATGTTTTGATAACATATCTTAACTAAAGTGAGAAAAAGTTCCCCGTGCAGTGTCGGGTTAGAATAGCACTGCAGCGCCTCCCCGCTTGTCGTAAAAGGCGACTAAAGGAACAATCATATCTAGACGACTAACATCAAAGTGAGTCTAGCGACACACATACCACCTAAAAACTCTCCCCAAGTATGCATGCAGATCCCGGGGTTTACACGACTGGAGATCACCGGTGTAGTAAAAGGGAAATCAAACTCATTAAATGGAGCATGCATGTGTCGAAAAGGATGAAAGAAAATTTTTGAAAAATTTTGAGCATTATGGAAGTATACTTGCAAACATAAGAAGCACTACCCCGCCAGGCAGTTCTATTGCTATGCATGGAGCTGATCCTGGACCGAGCAGCAATGTTCGGGTCAGAGCTATACGGATTCCGGGGGCTAGCAAAGTAATGCGACGAGTTGGACGAAAATTTAGAGTCGCGAGTTGGAACGTTGGAAGTATGACTGGTAGAAGTCTTGAACTCGAAGAGATGATGAGAAGGAGGCGAGTGGACATCTTGTGTGTTCAGGAAACGAAATGGCGAAACACAGCAAACAAAGCCCGTTTCTTAGATGCAAAGACCAAGGCTTACAAGATGTTCTACTATGGAACGGAACAAGGTAGGAACGGAGTCGGTATCATCCTTGACCAAAGTTTATGTAACAGCGTGTTGACCATTTTGAAGTCCAGTGACCGTTTGATGTCTCTTAAATTGGTGATGGAAGGAAAGGTCTGGAATATAATCAGTGCATATGCTCCCCAAATAGGGTGTGAGCAGGAGGAAAAAGATGCATTCTGGCTTGATTTTCATAACCTACTTAAGAACATCCCAAAAGAAGAGTATTTGTTTGTTGGAGGAGATCTGAATGGACATGTCGGGAAGACAAACGAGGATTATGAAGACTGCCATGGAGGTTTGGGATTCGGCACCAGGAACACTCCTGGTGAAGATATTCTAAGTATGTGCAAGTCATACGGTCTAATCGTACTAAATACCATGTTCATCAAACAAGACCGACACCTTATCACTTACAGCAGTGGAGGAAATGAAACCCAGATTGATTACCATTTGGTAACCAATTACATGAAATCTCGGGTGAAAGACTGCAAAGTGATACTAGGAGAAGCTGCCGCTCAACAACACCGTCTTCTTTTAACAGAATTTTTTACGGATGCGGTAAAGGAAGTCAAACAAACAAAGGCTCCTAGGAGAATCAAGTGGTACAATCTGGAGAAAACCAAAGGACAGCAATTCATTTCGTATATGCAAAGTCAGCTGTGTAATACCATCGACGCAGTTTCAAATGCAATCACGGCACAAAATATGTGGGATCGACTACAACGAACCTGCTTAGAGAGAGCCAAATCACTGTTAGGAGTCTCAAAAGGACACCACCAACAAGCTAAAGAAACCTGGTGGTGGGATGATGAAGCTAAAGCAGTGATTAGAAAGAAGAAAGCAGCTTTCCAAGCTTGGTCGAAGTGCCCCTCAAGAAATACAAATGAAAAAGCGCGTTTCAAAATGGAATACAAGAGTTGCAGAAAAGAAGCGAAGAAGAAGTGCTCCCAACTTCAAGCAAAAAGCACGGAGGGCCTGTATCGAGAGCTGGAAGAGATTTCTGCCCCAGCTGCTGAAGCAAATCAGGCAATCCAAGAGCTAAGACAAAGCAACTTGAATAAGGGAGCAACCATTTTCAAAATAGCCGCTCAGAAAAGGAGAAATGCGCAGGAGATTCGTTCGCCGAAGTTCATCAATGATGCTCAAGGAGTACTACTTGTGGATGACGACAGAATTCTTCACAGGTGGCGACAGTATTGTGATGATCTTTTGAATGAACAGTTTCCTCGGCGCCACTTTCCAACAGCTGCACCTAACTTTACGGAAGTATCCGACGTCACAGTCGAAGAAGTTAGGGAGGCAGTTAAGAACTCCAAAAAAGGCAAAGCGATTGGGCCAGACGAGGTACCATATGAGTTTTGGAAAAATATCGTCGCCTTAAAATTGGGTTGCCGTAAACGCCAAAATTCGTTTTTTGAGTTTGATATGCAGTCTTATGTTTTCGAGGGTGCTCTTTTCAAATTTTTCATCCTCTTTGCTCTATCTCTTTCCATTGCGGAGATATTCGGAATGATTTTGACGTATATGCACCGAAATCATTAAATTCAGTTATTGTTTTGACGTAAACGCCAAATTTTGGCATATACGTCAAAATTTCCATACAATTTCTCAAAATTTTATTGCAAGAATTGTTTTGACGTACGTCCTATTGCCCTACAACGTAAACCATAAACTATAAAAAGAATGTTTAGTATTGTTTTGACTTAAGTTCATACAAAGTGAAAATTAGGACTATAAATTGTATGCATGTACGTCAATAAAAAACTTTTTTTTTGGTTTTGGCGTACGTGCATACGATTTTACTCTGAACGTAGAAAAGTATAAGTAAAAAAGTATAATAATAAATAAATTTTTCTTAAATACTCACTCAATAAACTATTATTTTAAAAATATAAACAAAACTGGCATCCATAATTCCTACAATAGAGGAAAAATATTAAAAAAGTGATCCCACCAAAATAAATACAGGAAATTCATAAACACATAAAAAGCTTAAAGCCTTGGCCAAACCAACGCGGTGAGATCGTACGATGCGATTGCGATAAGTCAAATCCCTATGCATTAAGTCAAACGTTTATGGACGTTTGACATAATTCGTAGGGATTTGACTTATCGCAATCGCATCGTACGATCTCACCGCGTTGGTTTGGCCAAGGCTTAAACAGTAGAGTCTCATTACTGTAGGGCAAGTTCCAGTCGAAAATATTTGGAATCTAACTTGAATATCTCAAGATGAACTCTTTGTATCAGGACATGACGAATGAACCTGCCAAAGAGTGCATCTACTGTAAAGAGTTCAACAATTCATTCAACTTGTCTTTTTGCAAGCCAAAAAAGACCAATGTAATCGGTGTCTGGCATTTAAGGCTAAAGAAAATCCTAGGTACTAGTAAAGAAATTACAGAGTTTGATGATCATAAAAATTAAAAACAATTTATGAAGGTCGAAAGGGACTAAAATCGAAATTACTTGGAGCAAATAATAATTTGCTTTGAGCCTTGCGCAAACCAATGCGGTGAGATCGTACGATGCGATTGCGATAAGTCAAATCCCTATACATTAAGTCAAACGTCCATAAACGTTGGGAAAGGGATTTGACTTATCGCAATCGCATCGTACGATCTCACCGCGTTGGTTTGGCCAAGGCTTTGATCTTCAAAGCGTTTTTTCGCTTAAGAAGGGAAACGCTTCTTCTTTTTTACTACAAACGAAAACTAAGTGTTTTCAAACTGACTGCAACACTTTGCTCCGCTGACAAAAAAACCAAATATAACAAACTGTGCTCTATTGAGTGAAGTGGATAGTGTTCGTTCTGGTAATGATATAGCCACTAGCCAGTGCCCAGTGCTCTAATAAAAATACTAGAGCAAGTCATGAAGGAACATCCTCTAGTGGAAACACTAACATTATGGAGTGATACTTGTGTCCCCCAAAACAAAAATAAAATCATGTCTACAGCCTTTAATACTTTTCTGCACAAATCACCGAGCTTAAAAACGATTTTTCACCACATTTTTATGTATTTTCTTCTTAATAACTTCTTTTCATTTCGGATATTGAAAAACCAAAACACGTATTTTTTTGACTTAAGATAGCTAACAGATTTTGTTCAGTTATTTTATTATTATTAGAATGCCGTATACACATTTTTTGACGTACGTGTATGAGTTTGCAAAATCTTTTTGATTTTGTGGCGTATACGTCAAACCTACTTTTTTAGTAAATTGTAAATATTTTAAAAACTAAAAGTATTTTATCCCATCTTCTTGCGTTTTTTGAAAGAAGATTTCCATATAGATATTGTGTAAAAAAATCAAAAAAACTCAGCGGTTGGTTTTTGTGTAGTTGGCTGCCAAACCTTTAAATCCAATTTCCCAAAAACTTAAAAATGGCGTATACGGCAACCCAATTTTAGGGCGACGATATGGGAGACATCGGGTTAAGATGGCTCACGATTCTCATCTCCAAACTTGTAAGAGGTGACAGTTTGCCTAATCAATGGAGGGAAAGTTTTCTTCTTCCAATGTACAAGGGAAAGGGAGATACCAGAAGCTGTGACAACTATCGTTCGATCAAGTTGATGTCCCACACTATGAAGATCGTTGAGCGGGTTTTGGATAGCCGACTGCGGAAAATAATAAGGCTGTCTGATGACCAATGCGGGTTTGTCGCGGGTAAGTCAACTACAGACGCAATCCAAAGCATAAGGATCATTATGGAAAAACACCGAGATGCCTTAGAGGATTTGCATATTGTGTTGGTTGACTTCGAAAAGGCATTCGATCGACAACCACGAGATCTGATATGGGTGGCCCTCAGACACCGAGGAGTTCCTGAAGCCTATGTGCGAATAATTATGGACATGTACGAGGGAGCAGTTACAAAAGTGAGATGCCCAGCTGGAGTCACCGAAGAATTCCAAATAACAGTAGGTGTACATCAGGGAAGTGTCTTGAGTCCACTGCTCTTTATTGCTGTTCTGGATTGTTTGCTCGAAGGAAAAGTAACGGACAATAAAGTAAAACAATTATTCTTTGCTGACGATGGAGCCATCATAAGCGAGGATCCTACATCCCTGCAACGAGCACTTGACGTTTGGATTGATGTTCTGGAAGGAAATGGGTACCGTATTAGCGCTAAAAAGACTGAATACCTGTGCTGCCCTTTTTCTGATCCAGACAAGCCTATTCCAGACATTTATTTGAATGGAAATGTGCTTCCCAAGTGTGAAAAGTTTAAATATCTGGGATCTATGATCAATAGTGAAGCATCTTGTGATGACGACATCAATCATCGAGTAAGCTTAGGGTGGATGAAGTGGCGAGAAAACTCCGCTATCTTCTGTGATCGAAAAATGCCCCCTAAGCTGAAGGGAAGACTCTACACAGCAGTTGTCCGTCCAGCTCTGACATACGGTTCACAATGTTGGACAATGTACAAAAAGTATGAGAGCAAATTGACGGCAGCCGAAATGAAGATGCTTCGGATGACAGCAGGAGTAACAAAGCTTGATCGAATTAGAAGTACTAAGATCCGTGGAAGCCTTCATGTCAAAAGTACCATCTTGGACAAAATTCAGCACGACCGGCTCAGTTGGTATTGTCATGTTCAAAGGAGAGACCCGCAGAACCCCGTCAAAAAGGCAATATCGTACAACGTTTCAACAAATTCGCGACGAAAAAGAAAAGGCAGGCCAAAACACTCCTGGTACAAGCAAATGCAAAAACAGCAGCATTTGGTTGGCCTCAGACATGGAACAATCCAAAACCGGGAGGCTTGCCGACGATTTCTGAGGTCAACGCGGCGTACCCCACAGGCGGATCACTAGTGTGAAGCAGCAAAGTGGGAGAGTTGTGATCGCTTCAAGATCACTACTCGTAACGCCGAAAATGAAGAAGAAGAACTAAAGTGAGAAAAAGTACATTTTTTTTTCTTTTAAGCACTTTCTTTATCTAACACCTAAATATAAGAGCATCAGGTTCACTCTATGTTAGTAATTTTAAAGTGTAGTTGACCAGCAACTGCAACTTCGTTCAAACTTGTTAGGCAAGCCAAGTCGGGTATTTAATAGTAGAGTCTTTGCGCAGGTCTTTGCGTTATAAGTCCACTAACAGTTTTCAATCTAATTAAAAAGTAAAAACGTTTCCTTAAATCATACGGGATTGCAATGGTTGAACCCTTTTCAATTTCCAAATTGTTATGGCTTAGAAAGTAAAAGCTATATGGACTAGGAGGAGGAATTAAACAGTCCAACACCTCTTTTTGAATACTTTTTTGACAACACCAGCGATTTAGTTAACAAAGACCCCTTTGTGGTCAGGCTCCGTACCTTGGCAGCCACCTAGCCTTAGAAATAATGCAAACTTCCAATAACTTTGGAGTCCATGGTCAAAATAAGTTTATGTGTATTAAAGGGTTTGAAATGGAGCCTACCGTGTTTCTGTTGTCTGCCTTCTATTTAAGTCTATCTCTAAGAAGACTATAGAAGACTATAGAAGCACCCACTTGTCATGTTTGTCAAAACCTTCATTTCCATTGATAACAATGCGTCCTTCTTAGATAAAAAGAAAAAAAACATATATGTATGGGTAAAGGAATTTCATTTAAAATTACTGAAGCTATATATTGATAGACATAGAAAGAGAACAAGACTACAAAGGCAGCTATCACTATCAGTAAATCTTGCACAAGGCGATACTTAGGCTGAGTCTGGTCCTGCTTCAGGCTTTTGAAGCCATCAGGCACGCACTATAGGCAGCGTGGTTCCAGCCAGTCAAGCATAATACGCTGAATGAGAACCCGCGCACTACGCAGCCCCTGAGCTCTCATGTTAAATTGGCAATAGGCAACCATATATTTCAGCTTAAATTCATTCTATCCAAGTACGTAGCTTCCGCCACTTGTATACGAAGTCATTTTAAAAAATGTCGATCACTAATATTTATAATGAAGCTCAACTCATGGCAATAACATTGAATTACATCCTCTTTATTCCTTTTTGAAAACCACACACCTATGGAAACTCACCCTTTGTTTATGGACAGGGTATCCTGCCCCTTACTTCTCTAATGAGTATGAAATTGAAAGATTTTATAATCATGAACATGCAGTTCTATTGATCCTGACAAAGTAGTTCTACATATGGTATTTTTAATGCATGCTTCGACTTAAACAAAAAACCCGAAAACAAGTCCTTTTTTTATGTAAGTTGTCTGGAGAGTTGTCAAATATCAATAATGGTCCATCTTAGTGGTTTTTAATTCAAAGGTGGGTGCAAGGAACTTAGTAACTTAGACAGCATACCTAAGACTCAAGTCAATTTCCTGCGCAGTAATTAAAATGAGACAGGAGTTAAAACGCACTTCACAGTGAGCCTCTGTTCCACTCAAAACTCTGCATACTGCAAATTTTTTTTTACTATACATAAATATTTTTCCCATCCAATGAAAGTAAAAACAAAACCTACATATGTAAATGTCTACTAATATGCCGTTTCCTTCCATACTCTACGACTCGGCTTCTAGCTTCTATAATTTTCATTTCGTGTTTCTCATTCATATGCGTATGACTGCCTTTGGTCAGTATTTTTTTACAAGAAGGAAGAACTAAAGCTACCGACAAAGCGCCATATGCATAAGGCAGCTGAATGAAAATGAAACACAAAAACAACAACAAAAAAAAAAACTAAAGAAAATTTTAATTGAGCTAACGAAAGAGAGGGGAAGAATATAATTTCCTGATTCTCCTCAATTTCAAGTCATAAATCAATCCGTGCGCGTTCGATAGCTGCTATGCACTTAGCACAGAATAATAATTTCCTAGAAAAACACCGGCGGAAGGTATCCTATGTCTATGCAGTTTCATTTTAATATAAGTACCTACTACGTGTAAGGTACAAGGTACATGTTCAACTTTTTTTTCTGTCTTCTAAGAATTTGTGTCTGCTTGGCATTGGTACCAACTATATATGACTATGTCATGTGTAGTATATATGTAAGCTACCCTTGACACTTTGTCAAAAGGCCAAAAATAAAATACAAGAACTTGAACATTTCTCATGTCACTCCAGCCTACTCTCAGGATCAAAGTCAAAACTGTAATGTGACAAATTAATTACCATCCTCGAGGGGACATACATACCTAATATGCTTGTTTATTTATTTTCAGTTTCCTTACCGTGGATATACATTACATTTATACCTATAGCGATGGAATGGCAGTGCATGTGCATTCTATCAAATTACCTCAAGTTGAATGTAAACACTGAAACAGGCGCCCTTTTGATCAGAAGAGTCTGGAATTATGTTGCTTTTCATCGAGTCTTTTGGTGAACTCAAGTAGGTTGCCTCTATTGATGACACTTTAGAGAATGAAAAACTGAGAAAGTCATGTTGACCATGTAGTTTTGTAAGTTCTTGTTCCAATTAAACTCTGTAATGTCATAACTCGTTTGTGTATACGTTCGTGGCCATCAACGTAAGCACATGAGTTCTAGACTAGTAAAAAGCTTGTATAGATATGCCGCATCTAATTATAGCTGTCACAACATGTGTTTGTGTGCACAAAACAATACCTGTACACAACAGCCAGGCAAATATGTTTTATGACCATGTTATCCACCTCCGTCAACTACATCAATCGTTAAGGGATTAGCGTGCTGGTTTCGTCGCTTTGTTTATACAAAAGCCATCATAAAATGTTTCTATACTTTAATGTTTGCTTTTTATTTGCATTTCATATTCTATTGCTTTTTTTTTCATAAACAAAGACAGGATACACTCCCAATAAAACCAACAAATTACTCGTGATAGTAAAATAGTGCTGTAGGTGGCCAACCTCACACCCGCCTCCGCACCTTTTGCCAGGCTAGAAGTTAATTGATTTATGAAGTCATGAAAAGCTACTTATTTTGAAATAGATTTACGTTATGAGTTGGGTTAGTTTTTGTTTAAAAATTATTGGACTTCTGTGTTGTGGATTAAAACCATTTAATAAGTGCTAAGGGACTAGTTTAATTTGATGATGTCATCAACGCTGGCTGGTTATGATAAGTACAAAGGTATGAGAAGGGGCTTGATAAAAAAAAAACACAATGAGATTAACACCAGAAGACTCAGTGAAGTGGTAATGAACAAAAAGCATAAAGGACAATCTTTTATTATTCATATCATCGGATAAGGTGTAGTGTGGTGTATACAACTGAACGAAGGGGATTAAAGAATAAAGCGAATAGTCAGCATTCAGAATATCAGAACAATGAGCTTACCGGAGAAAAACCTACTGAAGTAAAAAGTTTGTCCTGCTGGATGCCGGATTCAATATTCAATATTTCTCCTGTAGCCATGTCTTGCGAAATAAAATATACCAACAATGGCACAGTAGGTGGTTTGGAAATCACACTTTTTTACTTGGTTTGTTCCTTTTCCGTCAGACACTTTTCGATGGGAGTGTGAAAACGATCAAGTTGGGGCCCTTTGAAGTTTTGGTGGGCTATTGGCAGTTGGAGTCCAAACTTGGCATCGACTAGGCACTTAAGGTTTTCCAAAGTTTATTATATTTACAAGAGCTATTGACTATTCAGTTCCTTATTATCTTTACAAAATTAGTAATAGTATTCGATACTTTGAGGTCTGAATTCATATTGAGATCTCTTAATGGGAGAGTTCACACTATACAATTTGTTGGACAGACTTTTATCTAAACTACCAATGTTGGTTAATGTGAGCCCTGAGACGAACAAGGTTTTCAAATACTTTTGATTTTTTTTTTGGAATGAAATCTGACGACAAGTCTGATAAGTCTGATCGCAGACTTCATCCGACCATCCTACATTCATCCAACGAAGTCTGTCTCAATGAGGTTATAAGAAACCACTTCACTTGAAACTACTGCTTAGAACATCTCGCTAATATCAACAGCTTGAGCTCTGACTTTAGCAAGTACTTTTGTATGTAGGTACATTAATAATGCCTGGTTATGTTAAGCTTTCAACAAACTTCTGTCGTTTATTCGCAAAGTAGATTTCCGTGTAAAGATCCTCATTAGCTCATTTTTATACTTATAGTATATGGGACATGCGGGAGCAACAACTTTAACCTGCGAGTCCATTTGTTCGTTCTTTCAGAGGCAGCAGCAATGCTACAATGTGCAGATAGAACAGTCATCCCTTTTCGCAGTTAACTTCGAGTTGCTTTCGATTCTACGTCTAATAGGTTATCTAAAGCTAGGTTATCTCCTAATGACCTCTCATGTGAGCTTTTTATCATCGGGAATCTATAACCGGTGGCAACGATGTTGCATATGTGAGTGAATTTCCCGCATACAGCAAATTATTGATCATACCTGCACATGTTATTTATCTAAAGTGAAGATAGTGTAGTGTATGCAATTTCTCTTCTGTTCTGCTGCTTTTGGTTATGGACTGCCTGATTTTTATCTGGGGGAGTAACAAAATCAATTATTTTAATTTACATGTAAAAATGCGACGAATATGCTTTTAAATGAGTCCTTGTATCAAGATGCAGTCAAATTATTTTTTAATGCAAAGTATAAGCGTCCAACTGCAACCTGGTAACTGCTGAGGGTCCTGTTAAATATTTGAAAACAGTCTACGGAATAAGTGAAATGAAAAGGGTGGATATAGTTGATCTGCTGAGCTTAGGCTTTGTAAATCTAACAGCCTGAAGATGATGAGCGTTCAGCATCATACTGAGAGTACATAGCGGTTCGCTCTTCACCATTTGGTAGCTATTACTCAAAGGATTCTAATCCTGTTATTAGATGAGTTGTAATCACTTCAGAAATTGCTGTCAATACTCGTACAGTCACACATACCTTTCTTAAATATGCTGGTATCTGATGTTACTGGATTTCCTCGATCTCTTCGTCCAATGCTTTTGGTTATTCTGAGTTAAATTCTTTCTACGATTTTCTCAATTTTTTCTTTACTAAATAAATACAGTGGCATGACAGATGGGCAAGCTCCCCCCTTAACTATATACTTTTCATGTAATGAATAATCATCCGGGTGTAAGTCAATGTGACTACTACTACTACTACACGCTTGAGAAAGTTCTGTTCATGACATGAAAAGCATCAACCGAGAATAGCTTTGCTTGAAATAAAAGTAATAAATAGAGTGACGCAGCCGAAAAGCTCTAGAGTCATTCTCAAAACCACGCCTTGTAAGTGATTGGAGGTGACCAGAATTTTCTGTCGGTTATGAAATGGTAATCCAGAAAGCGCTTTTCATGGCAATAAATATCACTACGGAGGATTTGCCAATACCTCGCGAAAGGCGATATCCTTGGAAAAACATTTTTGGTTCCTGTTCGGATACGAATAACGAACCTCTGGGTTGAAAGGCAGACATGCTAACCAATACGCCAAGAGCACCACCAATCTGGAAGTTTCGTTTTTTTTAAACTCACATAATTATAAATCATCAGGTTCTGTTGATTTCATTGTTGGTAGCAACTAGCAATCACTTCGATATCGAAACATTATCTTGAAGGTGTTGTGTGGAGTGCATTTCCTGTTCTAATGAGAATGACAACTTGAAGTGAAATTTCTCCCAAACTAGCCCCCAAACTCTTGAGTGCAAATACTACCATGGAGTCTGCTGAGATTTATAAAGGACTCCTTCACATTGTGACTTTTACCATTTATAGCTTTCGCTTTCTTCTTAAACATCGAGTTAAACACAATTTGTATTAATTTGTGTTTCAAATTGCGACTACCGCTTGTTATACCTTTATGTCATGTAAATGTTTTTTGAGGTGTCCTTTTGTCTTTTTTTAAGTCTTCGGTTGGCAAACAAATCTATCTTCACCGACTCTTCAAGTGTTTTGATTATTCAATTAGCAAGGACAGCAGCTAAATCCGGATCAAGTTTGACGAAGTTTGCGACAGAAACGAGCTCTACGCAAGTATCAAAAACAAGGTGGAAAATAGTAATCGTATTGTGATCATTACCGCAGTTCTACCAACAAACAAAGAAGAGCATTGAAAAAAGACAAGTTAGGGACTCCAATTTACACAACGTCTCTGTTTTGTATTTCTTTTTATAACCATCTGCTAAATAGATTTCAATTGCTACAACATAATAAAATTTTAATGTCTCTTTTATGACTTCGAAACAAAAAAGAGATAACAAAATCTCCTATAGTCCAACGTGTTAAAATACCAACCGCAAAAAGAATGCCAGATTCAATGAGCTAACTACTTTTTTACGAGATTTTTATTTTTAAAGCGTGGCAGATGACAACTACGAGTGTAAGAAAATTCAGACATTCAGCTTGTAAGGAGTTGCTTCTTTAAAGCTCACTCTAAATGCAACCAACCAAGCCATGACCATAAAAAAAAAAAACAAAAAAAACTAACTCAACAACACTGAAAAACCCAACAAACCATGTGAGTGAGCCGAGAGGAAACCCATGAAAATTATTCAACCGAATAGAACTTTATTTGTTTTGAATTTATTATTCCAACGGAAAGGTGAAAATGCGAGTTTACAACGCAGTCGAGAGGTGCACTGCAAGGGGTAGAACTCTGATATGGCAGCATAGTAGTAAAATAAAACAATGCTTATGCTTACCTTTCTACTGCGGGTCTTTTCTCATTTTTTATTATTTTTTAGGTTTAAGTCATTTTTATTATTACTTACGATGAGAGAATATCATTGTTTTCTTCTTTTGTGAATGCTGTCGTCGTTGTCGTCGTCGACGACGACTTCGCAGTCGCTGTCGTTGTCGTATAGTCGTTTGAAAGTAGAGTTAAATGGTAGCCTGTGGCTCTGAAGGCTTAGCCCCCTTTGTCGAGTAAACGGCGCGTAGATCCGTTCATTTTTCCTGTCACCCTTACAGCGTTCTTGCGCCACCTTCTGGTTTTCTCTCATAGCCACCAACCAACCAACCACCAACACCATGGACTTATTCTATTCTTTTTTTGTGTGTAATAATAATAATTTTTGAGCTCCCTCACCTTTCAGCAGAGTATAGTTTTTGTGCTTCAGGATGGCGCTTTTGGTAACATTGTATGAGAATCGTGCCAAGTGTAAGGAGTAAGCATTCAGTGAACAGAATTTCACGGAGATGTCTTCTCTAAAGGGTGAATTTTATATTATTTCGTTTAACTTGCATCTCTTGGAAATCGCAACACGGAGATGATGATGATGATGGTGATGTTGACTTATAGTATTCGTAAAGTGGAGTTTTAGGCATTATTACGCATCGTTAGCGCTTGTCACACAAAAACCGTCAGCAAACGTAGACTAAGAGGGTGGGAAAATGAATACATCATAGGTACTTGCTTTTTAAAGAGATTTTTGGAGGAAGGGACTAACTTTGGAAAAGGCCTGGGAAGATTCTACTTCGAAAAATCAGATTGCATGGTTTGGGATGTGAATTCGTGGTTTAATATATGTATATTTTAAAAAGTCTATACTCTCCAGACTTGAATGAACCCCAGAGAGGCCGAGAGGCCCAATTTTCGACAAGTTTTTGCATTCTTTGGGGTTGTATGTCAGCAACGCTCTGGATATTTTCTTTCAAGGCGTCAAACGTCTCGGACTTATCTGCTAGAGAAAATGACCTCACATAAGCCTGCAGAAAATAGTCCAGCGGCATTAAATCACCCGTTTTTAGAGGTTCCTCACAGGTTTAAGACTCGAAATTATACAAAAGTCGGTGCTAACAGCGATTTCGTTTTGAGGCAATTTACCGAACGTATGGAGTGTCCAGTGGTTGTGCGGCTTCAATTCTTCTAATAGCTGTCACAAAAACAAATTCCGAAAAAAGTATTGCCAGATTAAAAACCACGCGCTTATGAAAAACTCCCTTTGCAACCGCGACGGATCTGCATATTTCGATAAATATCATTTATGGAGTTTAGAGCTTATTTTCTACAATTTAGGAGCCTTCCTTTAGTATAGCACTAGCAAAATAGGTTCTTTCTTCAATTTTTGAATAGAAGCTCAAGAAAATTATCTTCTACCTCCGTCTTTCGAGCTGAAGTACTCAAGTGGCTAATGACGTCTTACGAGCTTAATTACTCACGTGGCTAACTACTCTTTTCGAAAGATTTTCTGAAAAGAAATAAGTGTGTTCCGTTCTTCTACAAATTATGGTATGTTTTGAACTTGCTGTTAAAGTCACAGTAACGTCATTACCCCCATCGCTGAGCAGGCGGTGCTCTAACACAACTTAAAGCAATAAGCAACCCAATATAAATTTTATGAAATCGAATGCAAGAATCTCACAAATCAAGTAAAACTTGTTTTCTTACAACATTATTTCAGGGCATGAATGTTCCTATAGTCCACCCTTTAAAAGTACCGGATCTCCTTTCCCCTAATTGTCCTGTGTACCTAAGTAAAACAAAAACTTTAAAGAAAGCCATGTCTTTTTCAAAAAAATATTGCAACAGAAGATTTATGAGTACTACATTACAAAAACAGAAAAAACCTTTTAATTTCCAGACAACTTAAGGACGTATTTATCAAAATGGAACCAAAAATATCAAAACCGCACACAATAAGTCTGAAACAAGAAACACTATGTCTTTTGATCCATAAGAGTTTAATCGCAATTGCTCACCGCAAACATTTTTCAATAAATTGCTTTTTAAAATTTCTAAATAAGCTGCATTTACTACACGAGGCCTGGCCGGTCGAATTTGTTAGAGCAAAAAGCCCAACCCGAACGGCAAGATAAAGAAAAAAACACCATCACACCTCCATCAGTCCATAGAACTTCATCGACAAGTAGAGGGTAAGAAATCATTTTCGAAATTAAAAGTCCAAATCATAGTTTCGCCAGGCAAAAATGTCCGCCACAGGTCCAACACCCGTATCGCCCCCATTGTACATTTGTAGTCGTCTTCTCTTTTGGCAGGCACTTGTTTTTACCCCTAAAACTAACGTTTAAATATACAAAATCACAAAGGACTTTGTGCTTGGGTGGTGGTAGTGTATAGGTTGTGAGAGATATCAGTAGCATACTAATGCTACATTGGCGAAGAAAACCCGTTTCGCCCCCATGAACAAAGTTACAATATTTTTCAATTAGAACTTATTCTGATGAAAGTAATTCGATTATTTCACTCGGACGACGACGACGTTGTCGAGGACGTCGACAGTAGAAATGACTATGGCGATGCCGACAAGGATGACGATGACTACGTCGAATACTAGGACAACGACAACGACGTCGACGACGACGCCGAATACAACTGCGATTACTGCTATGCGAAAAGGATTCGTCGAATAGGCCAGCGAGTGGAATACAAGTGTGTGAATGTGCAGCAAAAATCATTTTGATCATAATGGTTCGGGTGTTGGCTTTGGCAATGGCTTTTAGTTTAATGGGGAGGAGAGGCCCATTGATTCAGCCAAGTGCAACATCACCACATAACCACACGTCCTACGGAGCGAGCGGAAGTTTTAAAATTCAAACTTTTTTCTATTCTATGGATGGAAAACTGTTCTTAACTTTTATTCTGAAGGAACAGCATTACAATACTAGGCTTTCAAAATGGGTCAAAGAAAACAATAAGTTGAGCCAATTCCAAGCAGGTTTTAGGGAAGGTTTTTTCTACAGTAGACCAAATCTTCAATCTAACAAGCATCGCCCAATGCTACCTTAATCGGGGCAAAAAACTATATGCTTTCTTTATCGACTTTCGAGCGGCTTTTGATATGATCAGCAGAAACTGTCTATTTTACAAACTGTCACAAATCGGCGTATCAACAAAGTTCGTAAATAATATAATAAGTCTCTACAGTGGTAACAAATCAGCAATATGGAATGGAGAGGAGCTATCAGATTGGTTTGGAATAGACACAGGTGTAAGACAGGGATGTCTTCTAAGCCCTTTGTTATTTTCACTGTTTTTGGATGACATAGCAGACTTCCTACCGGCAGGAGTCATAGTGGAAGGAATCAAAGTAACAACTTTACTTTTTGCAGACGACCTGGTAGTTTTGGCAGAATCACCCAGCTCTTTACAGCTTATGATAAATAAGCTAGAAAAATACTTCGTGTTTAGAAAAGGATCAGGTCGCTTAGCAGGAAACGAAAAGTGGAAATATGGTGGGGAAGATTTGGAAGTTGTCAAATCATATAAGTACCTAGGTGTTCTGATAAATCATGATCTTTCATTCAAAAAGCACTTTAAAATGAAACTTTCCGATTCGAAAAAGGCGATAAATTCAACTTGGCGAAACTTGATGGCAAATGCAAGAGTTGGAATTCCATCGAAAATAAAAGTTTTTAAGCGGTTATGCGGTCCGTAATGTGTTATGGGGCACAGGTTTGGGGAGGCAAATACTATGAAGACGTAGAGAAACTTCTGCGGTTCTTTCTCAAAAAACTCTATCGGCTTCCATCAACCACCCCAAATTATATGGTTCAAATTGAAAGTGGAATGTCTCCCTTATTTGTATTTTCGCTTAAACTAAACATGAGCTACATAACAAAAATCCTAAATGGGGATGATAATACTCGCCTGACCAAGGCTCTTGCCAAAAAAGCCATAAGGACGAAAACCCTTTTCTTCAAAGACTGGGAAAATATTTCAGTAAAATATAACATCCATCTCGATTTGACTGAAAACAACATCCCAGAGTGGAAAACTATATCTGAAAAATTTATCCTGGATGTAGAACAGGCAATCAAAACAGAAAATGTAATTCAAGCGGAAAGTTCAAGAACACGGGTTGTTTACCGACAACTAGAACACCAACAAGTAAACTATGCTAACACTGGACTAAGTACAGCACAAATATCAATGGTAATTAGAGCGAGAGGAGAACTTCTTAAGCTAAACTATATGCCACATCGTGAGGATATTGCATTTCGGTGCACTCTATGCAATACTGGAGAAAACGAAGATGTGATACATTTTCTTGGTGTTTGCCCAATATTGAAGGAGATAAGGCGTAGTCATTATGGAACGGACCTTATGACCATCGAAGATGTCAAACGCGTACTTAACGATAGCGAAAATTGGAATAAACTTGCCTCCTACTGCCACACTGCTCTCAAATATAGAACAAGAATAATAGATGAAAATTTTTAAATGTTTGTAACGCTACTTTTACTATTAATTTTTTCCTTTTTGAACTGAATATTTATGAATAATAGTATTAACTTATAATAATTCTTTTTAAATTTGTTGTCATTTCTCGGCAGACGGCTAAAGCCATGCTTAAATGTACCAAATGAAAAACATGTAAATGAAAACCTATTAGTGATTAAATAAAGTACCATAATAATAAAAAAAATAATAAAAAAAATAAACAGCATTACAACAAATATCATCAAAAGATTGCATGATCTGGAGAGCATGAGATTAAGAATATATATGTCATTTGTACTTAAAAACGAACGTTTGTATGAATAACGAAAAGGAAACTAGCTTATTAGCGGGGGTGGGGAGATGTAGAAGATATCAATTTAAGTTTACCAGAAAAAATGTCTCAAAAAAAAAAGAAATAGCTATGATTTCACTTCTGATAATGAATGAAAAAAAAAATCAGTAAGAAGTTACTCAGTTTTGTTAGAAAGCCATGAGAATCTAACAAATTACGGTCAAGCGAAACAGAATATCGAATTGCTTTTTCAGTCATTGTGACCTTTATATATAAGTCGACTAAGCAACTGGGACTAATGAGAGCAAAACCAACTCGTTTTCAATGAGGTTTGCTATTGTGCCTAGTCCTTACAAATATTTCAAAAAGCCATTGCAGTCTTTGTGGACAACTAATGCGCAGCTAAGAACCATTTACTGCGTTTTTATTTAGACCAAAAAAATTTTGTTTGATTTACAACGTCGCCCTGGTGAAATTGTTCAACCACTTCTTCACAAACATATTACGTGGCATTTTTCTCAGTTGGCGGTTTATGGAAACACCAGCTAAGATTTTGGATTTGACGGTACCCAAATGGAAGTAATTTGTTAAGCCACGTATTAAAATAGAGAGGGGAAAAGCCTTTTGAATGGAGAAGAGGAATTACAGTTCAGCAATCTAAAACAAAATATTTTGTGAATACATCAACTAATGGGCTTTTTTAAGTTGTGGCGAGAGCAGGTCCAAGTCAATTAGGGAAATACAGGGTATTTTGCATCTTATACAAAATACCATCTTATACAAAATACTCTGTGCCTTAGTGTGACAGACATTTACAACCAAAAAGTTTGGTGGTCTGCAGACTCAAAACGCTCGAAGAGTTTGTTAGCCCGGAACCGCCTTTATCTAGGTTCTACCATAGGTGTTCTTACGAGACACGGTCTTATAGGAAGACACACCAATGATTTCTGCAGAAGCTGCATGGACGAAGAAGAGAAAGAAACCGTTCAATACTTTCTTTGCTCATGCCCTGCACAACTTCATAGGAGGAAGACTCATCTCGGTGAATTCTTCTTCGATGGTACTAGCGACTTAGCTTACACAGACCCTAAAAGTCTTTCGAAATACATTAAAAGTTTCGCGTGGTTCGACTAGAGGGTGATTAACCGGCTATTCCCGTAATGGATGATAAATGGGTGATCAACTCGTTAATCTTACATCGGGTTTCTGAGATCAATAGGTGATTAACTTGCTGTTCTCTGTGGTATCACAATGGGCCCTTGCGGCCTAAGTGTGTCAGGCAATGTAATCATTGGCTGACAGCCACTTCCACCTTACCTAACCTAGTGTGACAGAAGCCCCAGACGGATAAGATAGGCTTCGAGTGAAGAAATTAATCGTATTTGAATGCGCTCTATTAACTCAAAATAAAAAAAGTGATTTAAAGTCAGCAAACGCACCTATCTTTCTTGATTAGCCGATCGAAACCGACAGAAAATTGTAGGTCCCCTCCATTTACGCACAGGGCTTGATCGTGAGAAATGCGCTAGTCCCTAAGGCTCCTCGTCTGTGTTGTGCCACCCTATTTATTTATTTATTTTATTTTAAGCACCTATCATCCAGTTCTGTCATGTTTTGTTCTTTAAATAATTGTTTTGTTCTTTTGTTGTTTTAGTGAACAGTTGATTGCTCAAAAATCAAATCTCAAAGTATGAAACAAAATGTAAAAACAACCTTAAAGGTAACTTAGCCTCATACATGGAAGTGATGTATTTCCCGTGATCATCATGCCAATTTACTATAAAAACCTTGGCCACTAAAACACTCTAAGTTCTTGAGCTAGAGGCAACAGAGGAAGCAAAAAGCTAATAGGACACTTTACCCTGATTTCATTACCCGAACGAGTATTTTATTGTATCTACCACACAAAGTAATGAAAAAGAAGATACAAAAGTTTTTACCAATGCATTTGAAAGCCATACCATTTCTCTAAATCTACTTTCAAACACAAGGAACTCTTCCAACGCTCTGCAAAGGAAACATGAAGTGCCAATGGGAGAATTGGTACATCAACTGCCGTAAAATCAAAACTAATTCGTGAACGTGCGTTATTACTGTTCCGATTTTATTTTTATTTTCAAGTCTAAGTAAATAAAGTTTCTCTCTTGAAGCAAGAACTTTTATTCTATCCTCTTATCTACTAGTTCACCAACATAAGCTAATCTTAAGATAACATAAGCCAGGCACAAGATCACTTTTTCTCCCGTCTTCTAATAAGATCCTCTTCATTTTCAACAAATTTTCAGAAAATGTTTTAAAGCGACTCTTAAAATTCGTTCCCCGTTCGACATGATTCCCACTGATATTGTAAATAGTTAAAGAATGTTCCCATTTTTGATTGAAATCTAAGGACGCCTCAGAGATATGCCATCAAATAGAGTCACAACGTCGAGTGTTTCGTCAGACGCAAAATATTAATAAACATTGTTAAGCCCGAGTACCATGAAAGGGTTATATTCATACCTAAATGGAGTGGTATTGTGAAATACTCAAAATGACATAAATTATTATGATTCCCTATGGCAGAAGGGTTGAAAAATTGCCATGACTAGACACAACGTATAAAAGTCCACCCCAAGCGCAAAAGTTTAAAACGTGTTTTGCATTTAACATGATAAACA
This sequence comes from Melanostoma mellinum, assembly GCA_914767635.1. Classification (NCBI taxonomy): domain Eukaryota; kingdom Metazoa; phylum Arthropoda; class Insecta; order Diptera; family Syrphidae; genus Melanostoma; species Melanostoma mellinum. Next base: position 55,313,216 of record OU612058.1, read on the forward strand.
ACAGTGCGTATGTCTATGTCTATGTCTTTTCTTGTCAATGGGGAAGCTGCAGCCGTTAAGTGATTTTCGCAAATTAAAAATAAAAAAAAACTTTGTTTGCTTGGAGAATTTTAAATACGCAATCCTTGCCGAGGATTATCAAAAGGGAGATATTCTCAGTTTTAAGAAAGGACCAGATTAGAACTTTGACTAATATCCGTTTTGGCAATCAGACAATCTTTCAAAGGAAATTGCGTCTGAATCTGCTGAGAAAATCGTTAGACGCTGATCTCGTTTATGAATTTCAATAACCCACCTTATAATCAAATGATGATCAATTTAAACCTGAAAAGCTAGGTATGCTACGAACATTTAATATTAGACCTCTACACTATTATCATCATCATCCCTATAATTCGCGATGCAATTCATCAATGTCAGCATTGCAAATCAATCAAATTGGTTCTCGCCTAAAGGCGGTTGTATGGTGGTTGGCTTGAACTGCCGTGCTCAATTTAGCTATTAGCTCTTACAATAGCGCATTAACATGCCGCGTCGTCTATGTATAGATACAAAACAAAAAGAGTTAGAAAGAGAGAACTTGCTGTCGAATCGTATCACGGTAACTCCATTTGATGAGGGCCTTCTCATAGTGCAAACGGATGGATCATGGATTCGCCATCGCCAACGTGTCGTCTCTCATTCGAACTATACCTACCTAATAGCTATTCCACCAGAGTTGAGTAGCAACAGAGATTATGGTTTGGTATCAATGTGCGATGACCACGACAGCAACTCAGCCACAATGAGGATATAGCATAAAGCTATACGAGACCACAGGCGGCGAGGCGCCATTTTCCCATGGATATAAAGACTATGTGTGGCAAAAGAAACTAGGTATTTTTCGTCGATATGCGATACAAGGTGTTAGATAGTATATTCATATACATATATACAACATTCATAATGCCTTATTATGTAGGTACTGGGTCATGTCCTCCTAGACAAAGTTGTACACCGACTTGGTGAGGAAAAATATCATAGATGATACACAAAAAATTTACATTAACCTATTATTACTGTTCTGAATGAAAGGTATAATTTTAGTTGATTTATCGCCTTTATTAAGACGAATATAAAAATGTAGAATGTGTAGTATGCATATGCATGTCTTTGCCTTATCGCGTGTTCGAGTTGTTCCATTGGCGCTGGACGGGATATGCGAGTGCTGGGTATGGATAGGCATAAATGGTGTCCATCTACCTACTGAGCGGAATCAATATTTATGAAAAAACTGGTATAAGGAATTAAAGTTTTTACAATAAATAAAAAAAGTTGGAGGAAGTAGCAACTCGAAAGGTAAGCCAACATCTGGTTCCTTTCACATCAAACACTGGGGCAATTTTTTTTTTTTTTTATTGAAAAGGCTGACATGGAGTATTCGAACGGTATCTCCTTGAGGAAAGCTTCTTTTTGACTCATTCTCATATTCAATAATAATAATATTCCCAGGCTTGCTAACTTTCTAAATCAGTCTGAGGGCTTTGTCGCTGTGGTAGTGGATTTGTACTCAAAAGACCTTCGCATTAGGAAGCTATGTTTTCAGACACAAATTGCGACATATACCTATTTGGTACCCTTCAGATCCTTTACGGGCAAAGTGTAATAAGCTAAGGGGTAATAACCCCGTGTGTTTTATTACTTTATTCTTTCGAAATATGACTAACAGTTGTTTCTTCCATAACAAAGTGGCTGTTAAAGCCGCCTGCCTATTGAACTTTAGTTTTGTGGACCGATTTAGTGTCTTAAAAGTTTTATTTACCATAAACACTTAGATTTATTTTCATTAAGAAAGTATAGTAAGTGCATCCATTTTGTTCTAGTTTCTTTCTATGAACGGAAATTGAGCCATGTGCATCAGATTCACCAGCAACAAGAGAGTTTCAGGACAGTCTTCAAAGGAATAGTAAAAAGCAAACAATCGAGGTCTTAGCAGAATTTAGATCCAAAACACCAGAGCTTAATGAGGATCCAAACAAAGTTGTTTATCGCTGAAAAAATATTGTTTTCAGCAAATGCCTTATGAATTTGAAGACTTACTTACTGTTTTATTGAGCGCAACTATTCTGGATGAACCTGGTCGGCAACCGGTACATCTCTCCAACAATTTCGATTTAAGATGGACTGACTTCAGTTTTGCATTTCAAGTTGACTGCGGTCCATGTTAAGGCCCAAATTTCAGTCGGAGGCAGTAGGAAGCTAGTGAAACGATTCTTTTCGATCTGCCATTTCGATCATTTTCGTACAGTGTCATGTACGTTACATTCCGACTATTGCAATTGGGCTTTAGGAATTACGTACACACCACTCTGATATCTACAGTTGGGCTTAGAGAAGAGGTTCATCATTTCTGTAACCTTCTTCTAATGCTTTTTCGAGTACTCGTCAAGCTATAGCGCTGACAGGGGTTTTGGGATGGGGTTGTGCGACTGCTTTTATCGTTGATACACAAGTCTGGCTTTTAGGTCCTTTTTATATAACAGCATTGACATTTTGACTCTGATCTCAAGGTACTGTATTTTCAAAGTAGGTCGTCGTGTGTTATGGATACTTCGCAAAGTTCTTTTCCAAAATGAATAGGTACATATGTCCTGTCAACCCGGAAGTTGTTTTTTTGAATTCCAACAGAGCCTTAAATGATTTTTCACGGGCATCACCTTTCGCGAGGAATTGGAAAGTCCTCCGTTAGTAAAATTCATTGACATGAAAAGCGCTTTCTCGGTCAGCCATTCGGAACCGGCAGAACATTGTAGGTCCCCTCCATTAACTCACAAGGGATAGTTGTGAGAAATGCGCTAGACCCTGATGGAGGTAATCGATCCGTTGCACCACCTTATTTTTTCTTTTTATATTGTAGTATAAGAAGTAATACGAGTTAGTCTCTTTGAGTTGATTAACATATTTTAAAATTACGCTGTCGGCTGAAGCGAAGATATACAAGTTCAAATAAGCATAAAATTGTCCTAGCTTCCATGAAGGAGTCCTAGATCAATAACCGCTCAATGTATCACAATCTGACTGCTAATCCAAATTGGTGCTCTTATAGTTATTTTTGGACCCATTTTCGATTTCGTTGAGGAAGCCTACTAGTAAGCCAACTTTGTATTTCGTAGTCAGAAACAATAAAGAGTGTTTTGAGAGTGTGGTTTTCAATATGTAATAATTATGTAATAACTGAGAATTATTCAGCTCTTTTGCAAAGATAGACATTTGCAATAAAATTTTAAAAATGGGCATGTGGACAACGCATCTGGCCCGAAATTAATTCCAGCCAAGAGGGCTTATTTTCGACCACTTCTTGCAGCATTTGGGGTCGTATGTCAGCAATAACGCATCGAATATTTTTTTTGAAGGCGTCAATCGGCTCGGAGTAATCTGCGTAGACAAAATGATTTCACATATACTTGCCCAGCGGTGTTAAATCACCTGATCTTGGAGATAGCTCACAGGTTAAAAAATCGAATTTATTTAAAAACCGGAGTTAACAGCGATTTCGTATAAATACAGTCAACCGAACGACCGCAAAGTCTAAATTCACCAGAAATCAACTAGCAGCTGTCAAGAATGCCAAATAAAAAAAAATGGATGTCAGAATGAAAACTATGTCTGAAAAAAGTACCCTTCATCAGTCGATACGATTATTAAAAAAAAAATAATACCTTTAATAATTCCATTAAAACCAGTTAAACAGTAATTTAAAAAATACTAACGGTTTTGAATATTTTGTTTAGTTCAAAATCAATCAACATGATTATTTAATGTAAAAACAAAATATCGCACACAAAATTGCCGCTGACATTCGCATTGAAAATACCTTGGAAATTGCTTCTTAAATATAAAAAAAAACGGTGATTGTTAGTTACTATGCTTTTATATGATGTGAAACATCTGACGACTCATCCTTACATAAAAGAAGTAAACGTAGGTATATTCAAGACGACCTGAGAATTTTCTGGTTTACTTTATAGCCATACCTTGATAGTTTTTCCGAAAATTTTGTACAGAAAACTTGGCCATATTGCCTAATTAGTTCAAGAACTGTCCCTGTCATGTGGTGAGCAGCTTAATAGAAAAACGAAATCTAAGTGGTGATTCCATATCGGGACAAAACAAACGGTATCGCATGACTTTTCACTGCTTGATTGTCTCTGGACTTTGTCGCTTCCGGCGGCCTTTAACGCAAAACCACAAGGCATTTGCAGGATTATGTCCAATACACTTGTAGAAAACTAAGCAAACTTTTAGTCTTATTACAGAAAATTTTTATGCTTGTCATAATTGACATCATGTATTAAAAGCACTTTTGAATGACGAACATTCACTCCATTTAAAGATTGAAATCAACCCAGATAGCAAAATGGGTTCCCCAGCTTCCTGTTACGCTTTTCCCTCCTTCATTTTTCAGGAAAGTACTTTCCACTTATAGCCTAGTACTCAGTTGTGAACGATGTTGTGAAATTTGACATTTTCTTGAACTTGCTCTTGAAGACGTATGGAAACCAAAGTGAAGAGTGTTCGTTCACGAGTCCTGAACATCAATGTACGGGAATCTTGAATACGTACACGACGTGAAGCTCTGATTACAAACGAAAAAAAAATTGGTTTGGTTAATGTTTTGTGATAATTTCTTGTTCTAAAAATTAGAAAAAACAAATTTGTTGCTTGAACTTCAAACGTTTACAGAGCGCAATCGTTTACAGAGCGCTGTTAGACTGTTAGACAATCACTTCACGAGGAAGTTAGTACTAGGTTAATTACAGAAAGCAAGTGGGAAGAGGTGATCCACTTCGAAAACAGTCGTATTGTCTCACTTGGCACGGAAGAATCCGTGTCGGCCTACGTGAGAATTTGAGGAAAGCATACCGCTCATATCTGCAAACAAATTTCGCAAAATATTTTTTTCAAGCTTTCAATGCAGGGCAATGCGCTATTAGCCTACTTTCCTTATAACTATATTAAAACGTTGGCTAATCCGCCCAAAGGTCTTGACACAAGCCTTCTGATGCAATAGCTTAAGCCCTTCAAACATTATATCAGAACTATAAAAAATACAGAGCTCTAATTCCACTGCTTTCCTGAAGGTGTATTAAGTGAATTTTTGAACACGATTCGTTACCATTACATTTTTACTATGCTTTTGTTGTAGACTTTATTTCTTACATCGCAACAGACACCTACCAGCAACTGAAATTAAATTTACTTATGTTCTTACAATTTACGACAGCTTGGAACTTTTATCAAGAGTCATTAGTCTTTTGCTAGAGTTAGAGTTATAATTCAGTTTTATCTCCTTCTTTTTAGGAAAACAATTCAAATTTTTGGCTTTTTAACTCAAATACGTTTTCTTTTTTCTTACAGGTAAACAAAGCAACTATGATCGTAAGTAGCACTACACAACCAGCCAAAGCAAAGCAGTTGTAGCAATTTTATTTACCAATGCAAATGAATCTCAAATAACCGTTTGATTAATTTGTCTATTCATGAAATGATTTATATATTTGATGTGTTTTCGTTTGTTGTTAAATCTCATCAAGAGAAGATTTAATAAAATGTTAATTTCTCCTGCTTCCTTAGCTACTATACTCGTTTATCTTTATATCTTCACCTTTTTTTCGAAGACAACAAAAACAAAACTCAAATAAATGAGCTCTGCTTTGTGAACTTTTTGACAGCCCAAATTAAGTATTTCCTGCAACGCATACCTACCTACACCTTCTTACAAATCTAAGCCAGAGCCAATGTCCGCATGTTCATCTTATTGAGAAAAATTTTGACTATTAATGTTGAGCGCAGCGTTGTATATTATTTTGAAATATGTCTTATAAAAAGTGCCTGCGAAACTCACACGCATTTGGTATTATACTTTTCCTTCCTTCAGTCTGAGGAACCCCTGATAACCAATGAATGAATTCCAAAAGCAATTAAGACCGCTAGGCGAGTGAGCTCGTTTCCGAAACATGAATTAATTAACCTGCGCTCTGTTTCACATCGAATTAGATGCTCTCTCTGTGCCAACTACAATTCAGTGGTCCGCTTGAGTTGCTTCCCCTTGAGGGTTATTTCTATTTTATTATTTTATTTTATTGCATTTGTTTTTTGTTTTCTGCTTGTAGCTGTGAATTGGAATAGTGCGGCCACAGATTACCTATACGTACCTGGTGGTGGTGCCTTCAAGATAAAATTTCTTAGCTAAAGATATTTATTTATCTTGTGTTCTGGAAAGAGTCGAGAGATTTGTCTGTTTTATTATTTGAAATCTTTATTTGTTTTATGGTCACACATCAAGTAGTTCTCTCTCTGACAATGTCGTTTCACGCTGTCAACCAAAGCCAGCATGAGCATATAAGGAATAAAAATAATGAAAAACTCATGGGCAGGGTACACACAGGGATGATGATTAATGATCAATCAAGATTTTCCCGTTTTGAGCGATTTTGATTTGCTGCTCTTTGCTTGACTGCCTTGCCTGCTGCGCTACTGCGCTACTGCGTGTTGAGTGTACATGACATGCGGAAGAAAAAGCTATGTTCTTCAAAAATACTCCCAAGCCTATGCAGCTATTTCTAACCTATGAGAACGCGAGAACTCACTCTAGGGTCGGACGAGCCATCAGTCATTGTCAGCTGTCATTTTCAGACTGACACACTCACACACACACATTTGTATAGTCGAACACTCTTTTCTAGTATAGTACCTAGATCTCTACACACCTTCAAAATTTCTTTCATTTTTGTTTTTAAAATTTTTCAATTTTCCCAGACACACTCTTGGATACCTAAGTGCGAGAATGGAAATGGTTAAAAAAAGTGGGTATGTATATCCTACTGGACTATGTCTCTGTGGTGCGTAGCTAAGGGACATTCAATTCCGCTTCGATGGCATGTGCGGCGGGTTGTCAGGAAACATTTCAATTTTCACTAAAGGTACTAGCTCATCGTCCTTCCAAGTTTTTGCTGGCTGCTGCTCCTCTATAGTGTCATTGTCTTAAATATTAAACGTTCAAGTAAAACCAGGCCCGCATTTTGAAAGACATGCTGCAAGAAATCAGACTTTTTCATTTATTCACTCCACCCTCAAACTCAAAAGAAAATAGTGTCAATAAAGATATTGAATACTTTGATGTCACTTTATAGCTCTGATTATATCTTTCTCACATTTAAAAATCAGATGAGATTTCGATAAAGGCCCTGTTTTGCATTTAATGCGCCCTGCTCGTTCAAAGCACGACGACGTTGTCCCTTTAATCAAAAACTCGCAAAATCCATAGAGGACCAACAAAAATGTGTTCACTCCTGATGATGAAGGATTTTGTTTTCTATTTTTTTTATTATTATTCTCTGAATTTTTTTGCGTTTTCAATATTTTTGTTGGTTCCTTTCGGCATTTGACAACGGTGGCCTTCTCTTGCCATCGCTTTCGTTTAACCCTACACACAAACAATGGACAAAATTCGAAGCATTTTGTGTAGGATTTCGCTTGCAGGAGTGTGTGTGTGTGTGTGTGTGTGTGTGTGTTGAATGTGTAGATGTTTCGCATGGTTTTCTGCCATGACAACCAAACGAAGAACAGTCGTCAGCCATCCCGTCAGTCAAGCCAGAGCCAACAGAGCCAGAACCAGCCATTTTGATTTATATTCTCGGTCATATGGATATGGGTGTTTGATTTCTTTTGTTTCCTTTTTTTTTTTTTTGAAAATAGAGAGAGAACCATTAATGTATGGGAGGATCTAAATTTAGGACTAAAACGAAGATGGGGTGGCGGTTGAGAAGGGTTTTTTTTCTGTTCGTACGGCATAGATGATGGCCTGTTTTGTTTTCTTATCGAGCTCTCTATTCAACAATAACAGAAACAACAACCCTTAGAGAGATATACCTACTTCTACAGCTAGGACTATAACGCATGCATACAATTCGATTGAATGAGAGTGCGAATGTGAGGGGAGGAAGATGATGTTCTGTCAGTCATGGTAGTCAAGTCTTTGTAGAAAGGGAATTCATGGATCAGGTATTGGGATTTGGCCCTTATTTCGAGTTTTTTTTTTGTCTGTTTCCTTTTTTGGTTGCTGACGATTGTTGGAGGTGGAACGCAGGCGGTTGATGTAATTGCTGATAAATGTCCACGATATAGTGTGTAGGTACTCTCTTTTGATGTATTAATTTAGAAATGACTATTAGAAGTTAGCCGTTTAGCTTGTTTGGTTTTCTTTCTTACCTGTCTATCCCTACCATTATTGGAATAAGGATACCCATCCCTTATGGTGAAACAAGTTTTATTTTTCGCATACATGAACGGTTTGTTCGAAAATCTGTTTTTGTCTTTTATCGAAAGCAAAGACTTTGAGCATTTTGATTTCAAATGTTTATGCAAAACACGTAATTTGTTTTATTTTTTGTTCTGTGTTAAAGTTTTTTTTTTGTATCATCATCCGAAATTTATTGGCTTAGTTAATACCCAATCAATAATTTGCCAGAGCCTGTCATCTTTCCTCAAAAAAGTCATTAGTAATCTGTTGAGTCAGGCTAGACTTAAATAATAGAATCGGCATATCTATAAGCTCGTAACCTGCTGTGAAGAATTATGGTTTGCATAACAGAGAGCAATCGATAATAATATGTAAGGTAGGTGGTACCTACTGGATTATGAGTAAGACCTGCAGGAGTGATCATCAGAAGTCAGAGCTGAAGATTATTTATTTATTTAAGTTTAGTTGGTTCCCATTCGCCTTCAAATCCAATCAAACCGAAAGTTAGGTCTAAGAATGACTTCACTGCTGACTTCAAATTGATGAACTAAGTAAGAATATGGAATTGGTCTTAAATAGGTAGGTTACCCTTTTGATCAAAAGATCTGTAAATATCTGTGTTTCTAGATTATTCCACATTCGTGTTGTGTGGCAAATCTTTTAATTGAAATACGTATTAGATTTTGAACATTCTATTATAGAGATACTGATGTAAATGCGATAATGTTCTTAGTAATTTTATGCTATCACCTTAAACGCAAGGATTTGAACGTTGAGCAGGAGAGGTAGCCGGAGGAGCTGGTGAGAAAGTTGGGTGGTCAGAGTGATAATGAAGTGTGATAATTCAATACATTCACTTACAAATCTTGATTTTGAGTTCATCGCAGCCCAGGGCTGGCATTTCAACGTGGCCGTGACAAATGTGCTAGTCCCCGGGGCTCTCTTTTTGTTGTGCCACCCTATCTTTATATGCAGAAAAATTGTTTTGAGTTTTTGAGATTTAAGCCTTTAACTTTAACCCCTTTGTACCAGGAAGGCGTACGTTTATTTATTTATTTCATCAAATAGAGCACATAGACTCTTATAGACTACTTAATAACAATAATTGGATAGTAATTTCAATTAATACCTAGCCACCATTGTTCAATAAAAACAATAATTATTTTCTTAAAACAGTCTCTACATAAGCAAATGTTAAAATCAAGAACTCCACATAGTTAATTTGCCTGTCTTAAACAGCGAGTTAAAGGCTCATTATAGCCATAGTTTACTCTGGAAGGACACTTGAAACATTCGACTTTGCCGGGGTTCACGGCTGGTGTGAAGGAGTCACAGCCAACGAACTCTCTATTAATTGCTCTACAGCAATTCTAAGGTTGTCAACCTTCGGCTGTGCCTCGATACCCGATCCTCTCACATTCAGTATAACACTTGACTTGCTTGTGTATCCATAGAGTGCATTGTACTCAGAACAATATGATTCCCAACGGCAGGCCACTGCCAGCCGACAGAAGTAATAAGGGATCATATTGCTTTGACTGCATGCGCGCTGTTTATGTCACAGCAATAGTCTTTGGGTATGAGCATTTGTTTATGATATAGGTCATTGGCGCTCACCCAAAAGAATGTGATGATGAAGGGTTTTAATCGGATATCGAAGTGTAGTCGATTGTTCGATAACTAAAATAAGAAGACGAAAATTATGTATAAATAAGGAATGTTTTTCAATAATAAAGTCAGAGATCGACTGTGGAGTCAACGCAACACACCTAGTTTTATTTTGATATTTGGCAACTCGCCTAAGAATTAAACTGGGAATCTTCTGAGGTCATCTACAGTACTAACCTCCAATTTGCAATCTTGCAATAGAGGTCTGAGCGATAGCAAATACTGCTAAGCGATCAGTGCTGTAGGTGCCAACTTTACATGGCGATCCTGCCAGGAGGAATCGAACCACTTCAACGTTAATCGACTACAAGTTTGAAGCTTGCACCCCGGACCACCAAAGTTCAGGAGGTTCAGTGCCTCACAGTGCTTGCGGTTGGCTATCGCCTATATTTTCGTAGGAGAACTTAGATCTTGAGAAGTCCAACAAAACAAGAACAGGGAGTTGATGGCAAATTGATGTCGAAAAGTAAACTATAAAACAATCCCCTATGCACAAAATTCAGCAAAAACAACAGGTTGATTTGTCTTCATTTTCTTGCAAAAACAGAAATAACCAACTTACAATTTGTTTGTCGTATCGTTTTCAACAACACAAACTAAAAGCAAAAAAAAAATATATATATATATACGTAATGATCCTTAAATTCTTTACCTGTAATAAGAAAATTTGTCACCAAAGCAAAATAGAAGCAGTAAAACAATTTTAATCCATAAACAATAAAACAAAGAACTTGCGTAAAGTCAACAAATCCAAAATCTTGGAAAAAAAATTTCTTATAATTTTCATATAAATTTAAAAAAATGGGAGGAAACTCTAGCAAGGACGAAGTCGTTGTAAACAACAGCAACAATAACGTACTTAATTCTAGTTTGCTATTAATAGATGTAATAATCATTATTATAATAGTTATTATAGTTTACATTGCTTTCAAAATGACAAAATATTATTTTAACAGAAAAGTGGAAAATGTTGTAAACAACCAATTAAAAAACCTGTCCTAACTATAGAAATTTATTAAAACAAAAAAAAAAAAAAAAAATTATGTGAATAAATAATTACAAATATGCTAAACATAATAAAAACACTAAAAGAAATACTCGAGAACTTTAATAAAACCCCGAAAAGAAAATATTCCGAAAATTATATTACAGGAAAGAGACAAGAAATACTTAAATTAGAAAAAGAGTTCAATGAAAAATATGAAAAATCAGAAAAGGTTACAAATCAACAAACTTTAAAAAAAATTATAGATAACTTATTAGTCAGACTAAATAAAATATTAGACGAAAAAACCAAATTGCTAGGAGAAGAAAACATAGAAGAAGAAGAAGATAAAGAAGCCGAAGAGAAATTACTAGGCGAAGAAAACATAGAAGAAGAAGAAGATAAAGAAGCCGAAGAGAAATTACTAGGCGAAGAAAATATAGAAGAAGAAGTAGATAAAGAAACCAAAGGGTTAGAAGTAGCTGAAAACATGGCAGAAATATTCAATTTTAGTATAGCTCAGAAATTGCCTACCCTCAACTGTGATGAGGAGGCCAAGAGGACTGAACACATTAGGGATTTTATAAACAGCGTAGAATTCTACTATGACACCCTTAATGAAACCTCAAAACCCACTTTAGTAAAATTTATATTGAAATGCAAAATTCAAGGTAAAGCTCTTACTGAACTAGGTAATCAAAAACCAGAGAATTTTGTTTCATTAAAAAAAATTTTAATAGAAAAATGTGGACCAAAAGATACAATAGAAACAATACAAACCAAACTTAGTAAGACATATCAGGGTAATCGATCTGTGCGAGAATTCGTAACAGACATCGAAACACTTATTACAAAAATGACAGAACTAGAAGTTTCTTGCCATGGTGAAGAAGCAAGGGAAATCTTAACAAAAGCTAATGAGAGAAGAGGTTTAGCGTTCCTAAAAAAGGGGGTAAACGATAGGTTAAAAATAGTGTTAGATAGCGCCAGACACACTAATCTTCAAGACGCCATCCGGCATATAGTGGAATTAGATCAAACCCCTACATCCACATCAAACACTGTTAGGTTCATGAATAATAGTGGTAGATACTATCCTGGACATAATAATTCTAACAACTCTCGAGCTAGATTCTCGCATACTACTTCCAATAACCAAGCTAGAAATTCGCACCCACAGAATAACAACTCAACTAGGCCTTCATATCAGAACCAACAAAGCTCTAGAAATCGTAATAACTATGGAAATAATAATAACTATTATAACAACGACAACAGGTCCAGATTTACTAGCAATAATGATAGGCAAAGATATACTAATAATAGCAGGAATAATCACAGTAACAACAACAATAATACCAATAGGTCGAACAATGCAAGTCAACCTAATAATAATAGAAATCATAATCAGGTGTTGGTAATGGGAAACGAGCAACCCACCGAAGGGGAAGCCGACCCATCGGAGGGAATTTATTAAATCCACAGACAACAGATGCCATTTGTACTGTTGGAATATCAAACGGCATTTACATACAGATCCCATTAAAAAACAACATAAACAAACAATTCTTACTAGACACAGGAGCCTCAATATGCGTTATAAAAAAATGTTCACTCACTAAAAATATTAATATTGATGAAAGAAAAAAGACAAAAGTATTAGGGATCTCAGGAAATCTAGAAACTTTAGGGACATGTATCTACATATTACAACTAGGAGAATTGGCCATTCCATATGAATTTCACGTAGTAAGTGATTCTTTTCCGATCCCAGTGGATGGTATAATCGGAGAGAATCTCCTAACAGAATTCAGAGCCATTATTAATCTGGAGAAATTTTCGTTTGAGTTAAAAGTAGATAACCAACCCGTTATTCTACCTATATATACTCAGCAAAACATACATGTTGTTTCCTTACCTCCACGGTGTGAAGCAACCTATTGGATGACTACAAAACATTCTGATTCCCGAATATTTTATCCGCAAGAATTATGTGAAAATGTTTTCATGGCAGGTTCACTATCAACTGTTAAAGAGGGAAAAATACCCGTGAAAATTCTGAATACCCGTGATTCAGCTGTAACTCTAAAATGGATTGAACCCATATCATTCTCTCCTTCCGAGCATTTTATTTTACATTATAACCATATAGATAAATCAATTAACAAACGAGTTCAGGAAATTCTAAATGAAATAAATTTTGAAACATTAAATAGCGAAGAAAAAACCGAGATTGAAGCAATATGTACAAAATTCCAAGATATTTTTCACCTAGATGGTGACAAACTCACGTATACCCATATTGGAAAGGCAGACATTAAACTTAAAAATGAATCTTCACCAAAATATACCAAGCCGTATCGACTACCACACACTCAGAAGGAAGATATAAAGGAGGAAATAAAAAAAATGTTGTCAGATGACATAATAGAACCATCCATCTCCCCTTGGAATTCTCCAATACTTATTGTGCCGAAAAAGAAAGACCCAGTTACCGGTCTTCAGAAATTCCGAGTGGTGATCGACTATCGTCACGTTAACGATCGAATCGAAGATGATAAATTTCCACTGCCAAACATAACGGACATCTATGATATGATCGGAGGAGCAACTTACTTCTCATGTATAGATCTAAGTCAAGGGTACTACCAAATGGAGCTAGATGCCAATAGTAGACCAATAACGGCATTCTCAACAGAGGATGGTCACTACCAGTTAAAACGTCTACCCATGGGTTTAAAGATCTCACCCAGTAAGTTTTCAAGAATGATGTCTATAGCCATGTCAGGACTAACATATTCACGATGTTTTGTCTACCTTGACGATCTTATAATTTTTGGTAAAAATTTAATGGACCACAACAAAAACTTGATCCAAGTCTTTGAACGTCTGAGAGAAGTAAATCTCAAAATACACCCAAGAAAATGTTCTTTCTTGCGAAAAGAAGTATTATACCTCGGACACCTTATATCGGACAAAGGAATTTTACCTGACCCCACCAAATCTGCCGCAATGAAAAATTATCCAACTCCTACTAACGCGGATGAAGTAAGAAGATTCGTAGCATTCGCAAATTATTATCGAAAATTCATTAAAAATTTTGCTACCATTTGCATCCCATTAAATCGGTTATTGAAAAAGGATGTTGAATTCAATTTTAATAAAGATTGCGAAAAATCATTCAATTTGCTTAAAGAAATCCTTATAAGTCCTTCAATTCTCCAATTTCCAAATTTTAGTAAAGAATTCATTCTGCGTACAGACGCCTCAGGTTTCGCTCTAGGAGCTGTTTTGTCTAATTCCGATGACAGGCCAATTGCTTACGCAAGCAAAACTCTTAATAAGGCAGAGAAAAACTATAGTACTATTGAGAAAGAATTACTTGCTATAGTTTGGGCAGTAAAACACTATCGGCCATACTTATTCGGAAGAAAGTTTAAAATCTTGACAGACCACAGACCCCTAGTATACTTGTTCTCACTAAAAGAACCTAGTAGTAGGCTAACTAAATTCAGACTGTTATTAGAAGAATACAATTTTTACGTAGAATATTCACCCGGTAAAGACAACTGTACCGCTGACGCGCTTAGTCGCATTAAAGTAGAGTCTGAAGAATTAAAACAACTATATATTTGTGTAGTAACAAGAGCTCAGTCGAAAGTAGATAATAAAGATAAAAATACCCCTAAAGATAATAAGATACAAACCAATGAACAACTAATAACAGAACTTCTGAAACCACCCGAAAGTGGACTAAAAGTTATTGAATTAAAAATCGTTGACAATTTTACGGAAGATTTAGTTAATTTCAAGGACGACATAATTATAGGACCAAACAAAGTTTTGGCGTATATTCCAAAAGGGAATAGCTTACTCCTAAAGAAGCCCAAGGACAGCACTACAACCCAATCGACATTATTTGGCAAAATATTGTCGAGGGATGTGCAAAAATTCTGCGGGCCCAAATCAATTAAGAGAATATATATTACTAAAAATGAAATAAAGAAACTCTCGGACGGCCGTCGAGAATATAAAATTAATGAATTAAAAAATATATTAGGAGAAATGTTTAAAGAAAGTAATATAAAGGTATACCTCATAGATAATGTTATTGAAATTACCGATCCTTGTAAGAAGAAATTAATACTAAACGACTTTCACATACTTCCAACCAGTGGACATGCAGGTATAAACCGTATGATCCAAAATATAAAGAAAAAATACTTTTGGACAGGAATGCAAAACGATGTGACGACATTCGTTAAGCACTGCCCAGTATGCCAACGAAACAAATATAACCAGCCGAAGAAACAACCAATGACTATCACATCAACAGCCGAATCAGGTTTTGACAAAATATTTATAGACCTAGTAGGACCTTTAGAAGAATCTGAAGATGGATCTAAATACATACTCACCATTCAAGATGAACTTACCAAGTTTATCGAAGCTATACCACTCCCAAATAAAGAATCAGGCACAGTAGCTAAAGCTCTAGTAGAAGGTTTTATTCTAAGGTACGGAGTACCCCATACAATAGCATCTGATCAGGGAACCGAATTTCTAAACCAGGTTTTCAAAAGTATCTGTAAGCTTTTGAGAATAGAACAATTACAATCTACAGCGTACCATCATGAGAGCATAGGAGCTTTAGAAAATACACATAAGGTTTTAGGAGCATATCTTAGAAGTTATGTCTCAGAAAAACACACGGACTGGAGCACTTGGTTGCCATATTACGTTTTCTGTTATAACACTTCCGTACACTCAGAAACGGGTTACACTCCATTCGAGCTGATATTCGGAAAGCAATGTAGCTTACCCAACAATCTGACAAAACAAATGGAACCGGTGTACAACTATGACAATTACGTAATTGACCTTAAACATAAATTACAAGTTGCCCATAGAGATGCCCGAGAAACGCTTATAAAGAAGAAAAATGTGAGGAAAGATAGGTATGATAAAGATGGACAAACGAAGAGTAGTAGTTTCGAAAAAGGAAGTTTAGTTTTATTAAGAAACGAAGCTAGAAAAAAATTAGATCCAATATTTATAGGACCATACGAAGTTTTGTCTCAAAATGGTGTAAATTGTGATATCAAATACGATAACAAAACAATGACAGTACACAAGAATAGACTAAAACCATTTTACGTATATTTAACTTTTATATAATCGCTAATTAAATCAAAATCAAAAAAAAAAAACGGGGAAGAGAATGTAAATAATATTATATGCACATATATACATACAAGATAGCTACTTCATTTAATTAATTAACTTAATTTTTAATAAGAGAAAGAAAAAAAATTGTTGTGCGCACAACTAGAGTATAAGAAAAATAAGTTGCTTGTATGAATGGAAAAAATTAAATTATATTATATGAGTAAATAATGATACACCCTAAGTATAAAAGAAAATAATGTTTAAAAACACAACTAGAATAAAAGAAAAATACGTTACTTGTATGAATGAAAATGAAAATGAAAATAGAAATATATTGTAAGACGCATTATAATCAAATAGTAGCTAATGTAAATAAAAAAAAAAAAAAAAAAAAAGAGAGAATAGCGTATTGAATATAGATATATACAGATAAATATAAATAATACGTAAATATGAAAAGAGAATATCGTTTTGAATAAAATAGAAATATTTGTACCAAAAAAAAAAAAAAAAAAAAAAAAAACTGCAAAATAGATAATGAAAAAAAAGAGAACTAGATTTTAAAATGTAAAATATCGCAAAGGATACCAAACACTGACTAAATTGTAATGAAAAATAAGCTAATCAAAATATAATACTAATGTGAATATCACAATTAATACTAAAATATTAACTAAAAGTAAACATCCTGAAATAGCCACAATGTTCAATCCAATATGATAAAGAAAAATTTTTTATTGATTTCATACTCCCGTATTTGTAAAAGAGTCGTGGAAAAGTAGAAATCAACACTCTTGTCTTGATTTCTTCTTTTTCCCCAGGAAGGGTGGTGTGAAGGAGTCACAGCCAACGAACTCTCTATTAATTGCTCTACAGCAATTCTAAGGTTGTCAACCTTCGGCTGTGCCTCGATACCCGATCCTCTCACATTCAGTATAACACTTGACTTGCTTGTGTATCCATAGAGTGCATTGTACTCAGAACAATATGATTCCCAACGGCAGGCCACTGCCAGCCGACAGAAGTAATAAGGGATCATATTGCTTTGACTGCATGCGCGCTGTTTATGTCACAGCAATAGTCTTTGGGTATGAGCATTTGTTTATGATATAGGTCATTGGCGCTCACCCAAAAGAATGTGATGATGAAGGGTTTTAATCGGATATCGAAGTGTAGTCGATTGTTCGATAACTAAAATAAGAAGACGAAAATTATGTATAAATAAGGAATGTTTTTCAATAATAAAGTCAGAGATCGACTGTGGAGTCAACGCAACACACCTAGTTTTATTTTGATATTTGGCAACTCGCCTAAGAATTAAACTGGGAATCTTCTGAGGTCATCTACAGTACTAACCTCCAATTTGCAATCTTGCAATAGAGGTCTGAGCGATAGCAAATACTGCTAAGCGATCAGTGCTGTAGGTGCCAACTTTACACTGGGAACAAATAAACTCAACATGAAGAGTAAATAGGGTTAATTGATTTTATAATTTATAACATCTCTCACGAACATTACCTCGAAATATTTACGTCGAGTTTCTAAAATTTGTAATAAACACCTTGAATTATAAGAGGACATATCGATATTCCAATGTAAGATTCGGATAGCCAACTAACTAACCAATGCCACATTTCCGCGAAAATTTTTCTTCTTTTTTATTCGTGCTATATAAGAACGTCTAAAAACCTCTTTTATTCGTTGTTATATGCGGTTTTGAACAAAGAAACTTCACAACTGACCAATTGCTGCGTTAGAGCAGCTTTTGCGAGTTTTTCTCTGATTGCACATTGAACTATTGGGAAAAAATTCTAAGAAACATGTAAGTTGAAAATCAAAAAAATCATCTCAGCTCCATATTGCGCTTCGCCCAGGTACGGCATTGCGGGTTCATCAGTTAGATGTTAACGTACCCTTCTAGGTCGCAAATTTCGTACGGATTGTACCTATTGTATAATCCAACCTATCTGTCCAAAGCTTTTGTAGCATCTTAAGCCAAACTCCTTGTATGTCTTTGTTGGAAATAATGTTATCGATAATCGTAGCGTTCTTCAAGTTTAGAAATTAGTAGTCACCGTTTAAGAAAAATTGGAAAATGCTATGTGGCCATTTTCAGCTAGATAACTTCTAAGCTCAAATGCTCAGGGCAATTTCGAAATTTCATTTGCAAGTATAATGATATTTGCTCTTTCTCTCTTTGTTATGCTAGAGTTTGTGCCAGTTTTTAAGTTTTTATTCTGTAACTGTGCCTATACTCCTCCCTTGAATTTTGAATTTATTCTTCATTTTCTAAAGCAAGTGGTAAAGGGTTTTTTTCTTTTTGTTGGAGGTTTTTAAAATACCAGCTGGAGCACTCAGACCTATAAATACCGGTTCATTGTACTACCAGACAGCAACCTTCTATTTGTACCTATAGCTTTCCAGATGTTCGGAGAAAAGCCAAAAGACGCTGCCATGATAAGGAGTCTAGGTTACCAGCTCTCACCAAGTCTGCGCCGAGTATCTGTAACCTCATGCGAGAAAAAGCAGGACATTCACAGAGGAAATGCTCTGCGGTGTCCTCATCTTCTCCACAAAAATCACAGAGTGTGGTATCACATAAGCCTAACACGATTAAATGCTTGGCAAAAGAGAAGTGCCCGCTGGCAACGCCAATAAGCTTTCTACAGTCTTTTCTGCTAACTAACTAACGTTGGGAAGCATACGCTTTGTTTGTCTGCATCCAATGGAGGCATGCCATCTACGGTTGAGCTCTTCACAGATCCAATCGTTGATTGAAGCCCTCACTGAGGACGCTGGCAGACCTATCGACAGTTCAGGTCCTGAAAGCTGTCTGAGGTAAAGGGGTTTACTTTGGATAGCTATAAATTGACATATTATCTCATTTTTGCGTAAAGCACCTTTTTTGGAAAGTTGTGATCCCTTCGAGACTAGGATGTTACTGACGACGCGCCGTAAAGGATGTAGTTAAGTTCTTCGACTAGAAGGCTGCTGTGCCTGGAGGATTTCTACCTGTTCTTACTTTTTTCTGGTACATTCTTCAGTATATGCCTCATGTTTGAAGACCAATTTCTACTTTTCCAAGCTATTTGTTCATTAAAAATATCTCCAAAGATGTTGTCAGGCTTTTGCGTCTGCTAAGATCAATAACTATCTATATATAGATAGTTATTGATCTTGATATTTACTATCTTAATTTTTCTTGAATTTACAATGGCAGACCTGTGTGTCAATGTGCATAAGAAAACTTTTCTGTTCAAACCAAAGTACAAACAAACTCTTCCCAATGGTTTCTCAGAATTTATAGAAGCGCCATATGTTCAAAGTCACAGTATGCATAGTCTACACCTTTCCTTGCATCACTAAGCACTGAAACAAGGGAAGACTTGAAAAGTTTTAATTGTAAATGCTCACCAAAAATTAGTCATAGTACCGTTTATTCACACCTATTACTCATTTTCCACATACTTTTTTTCTATACGATTCACAAAACAAACAAGATAAAAAAAAGTACTTAAATCAACATTTTTGTCTGTCCCCTCCTATGGCCGTTCTTCAACCCATTATGCCTGAATATCTAAATAACGCAATAATATATTCATGAAACTATTTGAAACAAAAAAAAAAAAAAAACGAAAACCCTTCTTGATTCAATTTCACAAGTTCTTATTTAATTCAGTTTTTTTTCACGTTTGTTCAACCCTAGCAAAACAAAAAAAAGCAAATGGAATTGAATAAAAATGCGCGCCAGAGAACGCTGTTCAACTAGCAGGATCATTATTATCCCATCTCGTGTAGCTCGTATATCATAACTCTCTGCATACACGTGCTAAATGGAACGACATTGAGAAGGAGCAGCAACAAACCGAAACCATCTCTCCTTGAAAAAAAAAAATATAATAATAAAAGAAATACACACACTCCGCTGCTAAAACGCAAACTCTGTAATGTACTGTCGAGCAACATAAAACACCAGAAAACCTATAGGAACAGCTGCTGCAACTAAATCGGAGCTCGCAGACACATTTCCCATGCAACATTTCCAGTTGTATACCTACCTACTGTTACTCCACACAAAACAAAAACAACAACGGATTTCCAACTAGACTCGGGCGCTAGACCCAACCAGACAGCTTTTGGAAATATTGTTATGTGTTGCCAGCCTCTTGGCAACACTCCGAGTAGATTTATTGGAATGTATCTGTCAGATAAATTCTGTTAGCCAAACTCTGTTAGTTGTTTTTGAATGAACGTGCAAAATAGACGTGTGGCACTGGCACTGGCAGTGGCACTACAAACTCTCCTCCACACATTTTATATGGGAAAAGAAGACTTTTCGAGCTCTATAACACTGTTAAGCTGTGCTGTTGGTGTGGTTGATTTTATTTTGTTCGTACTTCGTATAATAGCCAGCCAGAAGCTAGTGTAAACATTCATTATTGTGTGTGCGAATGGGTTGTTGTATATTTTTTCGTATCAACAAAACTTAGTTTAGTGTTTGCATGACATTCGGTTAAATAAGACATAAGGCCAGCAGATTTGTTTCTGCCCGCCTTTTTACGTTTTACGATTTTTCAATTTTTACGGAGCTGAATTTATATTGTTTCTCCCTTTTGTGTTTTGTTCTTGATTAAAAAAGAAATATATTATATTCGTGCGAACTATTTTCAAAGACTGCCTAAGTGGTCTGCGTGTAAAGTATATAAATATTTTGGAGTGATGAATTTTTCACGGCGTAATGACAGTGTCGTCGCATCGTTCTAATGATTTACGGGATGTAGATACTTAGCTGTTTCATGGTGATCATTCCGTGTGATAGGAGAACAGGTTGTTTTATCGCGCCCCACACTGTTAATCATGTGGGACAATCTAACAAGACACAATTAATTACCATAGCAAGCTCAATGTGTCGTTAAAAATTACATTGATTGAAGTGTTTTGTTTCTGTTTGTTTTTTTCGTTTTGTTTTCGAACAACCACAAACAATTTTCTCGTGATTATCAAATTTACGAAAAATTAATTTCTCCTGCCTGTGCCCGCCGCGCCGTGCAGTATCAACAAATCGTGTAGCTGGCTGGCTTCTCGTGATTGTGTCGTGTTCGGTGAACTCGTCCAAGTAAAAATGTCATTTGATAACACAACTCCGGCTCGAATCGTGTGATAAGGGGAAGATTAAAAAAGAAAAAAGAAATAAAAGAACACAAAAGTCAAATTCGTTGACAGAAGGGAAAGAGAGAAAACCAAATTTTGTCATTTTCATAAGACCGAAGAACCGAGGTGGAGTCAAAAGTGAATAAATTTATTTTAGTATCGATGCAAATTTTAATTAACAACGAGAGTCTGTTTATGGGTAGAAAAAGGAAAACACATCGTCGTCGCAATTATTTACGTTTTCGTGTAAACTTTTCATTTATGATAATTATTTTGCTATATCGTTCGCTAAGTGATCATTTAAATTTGGATATAACCTCCTTTCTAAATAATAACAACATCAACCATCACAGACTTCAATCAAATTGCTTGACGAGTTGAGTGTAGCTATAATAATAAGCAGTCAATCATCAGTCAGTGAAAACAAAATTCCATAATATATATTTTTTTATGTAATTATAAATCTCAGTGTGAATATTATATAAAAAGAAATCTGAAAAATTGTGTGATTTTTTGTATAAAAAAATTTAAATTTTAAAAAATCCTACTTGTGATATAAATTATTTAATAATAATTTAAGCTTCTAATCGCTAAGATTTCAATTAGATAGTGAGTGAGGCCGTTCTTCAAGTTATTGAACTTTTTTTTAAAAGCGAGGTATGTAAACCAAGTGTGATAATCAATATTTTGTTTTTTTTTTAACTTTGTAGGTATATATACTCACTCACCTCTTAGCCTTTAAAAAATATTCGAATTCAACATTGGTCAGTCTATTTATGGTTAAGTCTTTGAACATGTTAATAGAAAAGTTTTATATGTTTAAGTTTAACACTGATTTACCTTGCTGGTTAAATAGCTCAGTACAAATCCTTTGCCATCTAACTAAGGGCTTGATAGTGTTAGGCCGTTATCGACACGAAAGAAGTAGCAAGTACCTTAGGATGAGTTTTGGTTGTTAGTTGCAATTTTTCAATTTAAACAGAAAGCGCATAAAGAAAAGAGGTGTTTTGCCTTTCCGTCATATTTACTACTTATGTATTTACCTAACATTCCTATTGTTTCTCGATCATGTTTGAGAACTGAGTAAAGACATACTAAATCCTTCTTTAAAGAAAATAGTAAAATTCTTTGGGTTTTGTAAAATGGCTTTCCTAGGAATCATATTCTGGGACTCTTGAAGTTATAGTAAACCATAAATTTTGTTCTAGAGAATCGGGTCTAATTTTTATTTACTTTTTCAATTATTATTTTGAACTTTTATTGGTCTTTAAATTGCATATATTTCGAAAGAAAAGCTGTAAATTACCTTTACCGTCAATGAAAGACTTAGGGTCATATTCTTTACTTGAAATTTTTCACTTTAAGTTCAGCGTCAATTCTGGTTTTTAAAAATAAAAAAATGTTCAGTTCCTCCTTCTGTGTTTTTTTGATTAAACAACGAAAGTATTTAAAGGACCTATATTTTCATACCTCATAGGCGGATGTTTGAAGAAAAATAATTGGGGGTAAAAATCTATAAGAAAATAATAAGCTAATTTATAGTGCAGAAAATGACTGTTGCTGAAATTTGGTAATCAGATTCATCGCACTGCAAGGTTAGATTACTGGAGGAAGAGAAATAGCTGTGGTGCCCGTGGTGCATTGGTAAACATGTCTGCCTGTTACGCGAATGGTTCGTTGTTCAAATGTCAACAGAAAACAAAAAACCTTTTCTCAGTTGTCTTACCGTTCGTAACAAATTGGCAAGTCCTCTGATAGTAAACTCATTGTCATGAAAGGCGCTGTCTCGATTAGCCGTTCTGAATCGGCCATAATTTATAATTTTATGTCCCTCCAATTTCCGCGCAAGTCGCAAGGTTGTGAGAAATGCGTTGGGCTCCGGGGCTCTCCTTTCTGTTGCTCTATCTATGTATGTCTAGTCTATATATGCAAGTAAAAGTTCCAGTGCGATTTCTTCAATATTTCGATGATCGTGGCATTGCAAAGTTCACAATTTTATATTTTATGCATTTTATGAAAAATATTTTGAACTCCGCCGTTCTCAAATCGGTAAAAACTTATGTGGTTTATCACATAAGTTTTTACCGATTTGCATACACATAACTTTTTTCATGTAACAATTTCATTTCCAAAATGCTGTCCTTCTAAAACTACATAAATATGAACATTTTATTTTTGAGGTATCAACTCGCAGCGAAAACACTGAGCTAAGCCAGTAAATAATTTTGTATTAAGTACAAAAATCTGCAGTACCTATTTACTTGCGCCAAATCAAATGTCAAGTCAGCAGATCATGTCTACTATCTTAAGAACTTTCTCTTCCGTTTCCGTAAACAATTTGTACTACTTATAACTTTTATTTAATTCTGCTGAAATGTGATCACATACAAAATTTGATATTTTGTTTCCGTAGCGAGAAAGTTATCTGAGTTGTTATACTATCTCAAAAAATAGCTTCATCGTATTCAAACTTTCGTTGTTGTGTGGCAAAAATCAGAAGTTCTTGAAATCAGCGGTGCCACTTTGTGACTATTATTTTGTATTTTGAAAAACAGTCGTCAACTATGGCTAAGAATGAAAAGTTATAAATACTACAATGTTGTGGGTCTTGTAGTGTAATGTTAAAAAATTCTACAATGGCTAATCATCCTCCTTCTATTATGAAAACATGCCTGAAAGTCTTCCGAGAATATTTGAGCTAGAGTAATTAAAAGGGCTTTTCACTTAGCCGTTCAGAAACTGAACACAATTATAGGCCCCTGAAATGCCTTGAGACTCAACTATCTTTGTTTTATTTATAAATACTTTACAATAGCAATAAATTCATCATGCATTCAAAAGTTCTTTGAAAAACAACTTTAAAATTTTTATAAAAGCGTCGCAACTTTAGAAATAGGGTGCCGCAATAGATCGAGGAGCCCAAGGCCTTGCCTTCTCACAACCACGCCTTGTGACAGAATGGATGGGACCTACAATTTTGAAGCGGTTCCGAACTTATGAAGAAAGCGATTTTCATTACAACGAATTTACTAACAGAGGACTTGCCAATTCCCGCGAAAGAAGATACCCGTGGAAAAACATTTTTGCCTCTGTTTGGAATCGAATAATGAACCCTGGGTTTATAACAGATTATGATTGTGAGTTCAACTGTAGGAAATTCAAAAATCCTAACACAATGTGTCTTTTACTTGTTGTCCATTACGTTGGTTCAT
This sequence comes from Melanostoma mellinum, assembly GCA_914767635.1. NCBI lineage: Eukaryota > Metazoa > Arthropoda > Insecta > Diptera > Syrphidae > Melanostoma > Melanostoma mellinum. Next base: position 55,337,682 of record OU612058.1, read on the forward strand.
GTAAAAGACAACATAAAAAACTCGAACTCAATGCAAGTTGTTCAGACTAGTTGAACACTGGATATCTTTGGCAGCTCAGAAGCGTTTCCGAGCAGAGATCGAAGACATAGCCAAACCGTGATTTTGTCTTAGATCTAAGAGCGCTGTAGTTTTAAACATAAATTTAAGTTGTGATTGCAATACCAACATAAGCTATGTTTGTTTAAGGAAATGAATTTAGAGTCAAATCACATTTGCGGATTCCTGTGGTCGATAAAAATCCCAAAGTTTGTGTATTAATCCTCACAATCGTAGAACCTTCAATTCGAAATATGCTAAGTTCCAAATAAGTCGTTTCTACAATGAGCGTTCAAATAGAAAATGGAAGCTGCAAAATTCACGTTATAAAGGAATTAAAAGATTCAAACAACTCAAAATCAAAGCTTTGCAGTCGTTTAAATTGGCGAAATTTTTCAGTGTCTGCAAAAACAACTAAAAAAACAACCCATTTTAGAAAGTATTAAATATTAAAATGTTTTTTTGAAGAAGTCAAACAATTTTACGTGCTATTCGAATAATACAGATATGAGCACTCTGTTTAAATGTGTGGTCCCATACATATTTTTGTAGAAATTCCAATCCCCAAATGTTTTTAGATCTTTTAAAAGTACATCTGCTCTGTAGAAAAAATAGTGCAATCATGATAAAAATTAAACTTATTTGTTATCTTGAATATACCCACTGACAGTGTCTCAATAAGCTAAGGCACCATAGATTCAATTCGGTTATTTCGAATTCAGTTCTGCGCTGAGGATTAACTGTCTCCTTTTAATCTTTTTATCCATGCGTGTCTTAAGAAAAGGAAAGCTGTGGTGCGTGGAATTCATCCCGAAGATGTGATTAGGTCGTTGCGAATTTAGACCACTGACGTTTCATGTTAGGATAACTTTTTTAACTAATAGTGGATCGACTTGACAACACATTACTGTAGCTCCAAGGAGCAGATTTTTAAAAAACGTCCTCAGACTGGTTTAAATGAGATCGAATCCTTCTATACTGAAATTTGAATACCATTCGATCAAATATATTCCAGCTCGTTACCTATAACGTTTAATTTCAATACAAAATAGTTATTGTGATTCAAAAGATCCTTGCATAACAATGCTCAGATTTGTATTGGCAAGAAACACAGACCGACTGACATAATATTTATACTAAAATACCTTATAAGTCATTGGTCTGAATTTTATAATTTTAACAATCAATGAGTCTATTTTAAACGTTGGAATTAAAAATGGAGTAAAAAACATTCCTATAAAAAAGCTTAAAGAATTCGGTTTAGGTTTTACAATCAATATTCAAACGTATTGTTATATGAGATCTGAACGGCAATTACCTGAAAATCATATTTGATGTAACATTGAACATCGTTCATCGTTTTCATCAGTAGCCAGCTTTCCTTAAGCAATTCAAAAGCGAGTTCAAAATGCTTGTTTTTTTATTAGATGCGATTTTGTAATACTATTCACCATTTCCTATAATCAGCTCAGCAATGTTGTACTTTACCAGTGGAGTACCTATTTATTACTTATAGGTAAGATTTTTTTGCACACTTAAATTGAATCTCAAAGCTCGCAATATTTTAAATATTTGCGCATATCCCATTGAATCTTCTCTTCTTTTTTTTAATAACTTTTCATCGAGAACTTTTTCTTTGAATAAATAAGCTAAGCAATTCCTTTAACAAAGGAAACCAATTTTAATATTTTTCAATATTGCTACTGTTTGATATTCGATAGTAGAATACATCAAATCAATCAAGTCTAAAAAAAAAGCTGCGAGAATAGTCAAAGTCCCTAAAAAATATACTTTTTCGGTGGGTCAAACAAAAGATAAGATATATCAAAGGCGTCTAAGAGTTTGATATGCATTGTTTGGAACTTCTTTCATCAATAATATTTCACCACTTGTATAATCTTTGGTTTTTGGACTCACCATTGAAATGCTAATTTTCAGTTCTTTTGTGAGAATTTTCCCACATTTACATTTTATTTAGGGCAGAATGAGCAAGTGTTTTGTTTTATGATAGACTGTTCGGTGTATCTGCCTTAGGCATTTTATCGAATTTAGTGTAGATATTTTAAAATGTCTCTCAGTTTCTTCTTATACTGTAGTACCTACTTTGTCCGAAGAAGTATACTGAGAAACCATTTCTCTAAGTTGTTATAAAGTCCATCAAATATTAGCCAAAGAACATTTATAGAAGTTGGGTGAAAAGAAAGGCTGATTAAAAAAGGTCAATTCATAGAGGGCAGTATCAACGCTTAGGTTATGCAATAAACTAAATAATAGTCACTTGTGTTTTTATCCTAAACTATGAGGCTTTTGCAATCTAGGGATATTTTTTTTCTTTTGTCTATTCAATCAAAGTTAAGTGTTTTTAAGAAAGAATCACGATTTCAACGAATAGTAGAGTTCAATGAATATAAGACAATTTGATAAGCTGTTTTATTGACACAAGAAATAAAGCTGAACAAGACACCAAAATATCGTAATCTTATATCAAAAGCAGCATAGTATAGGCAAAGTAATTCTGTGATTATAAAAATCTGGTCGGTATTTACTTTTACTCTGACTATAAAAATCTGGTCGGTATTTACTTTTACTCTACAAAGATCAACAACCATGTACCTGAAACTCTCCCGTTGTTGGGGGCAATTCGCAATGATTTATTGATAGTTTCCATCGATTAATCTTACAAACACAATCATAATTGAACTTCAGACCTGCAATTCAATGAATGATATTTTCTTACAAATCTGCTTGTACAAAATTAGCCACGATGAATATTATTTAACACTTGGTATGCATAATTTTTATTGGCCTGCTATATAAATCTCTTCGACAAGACCTCAAAACAGTAGCACGTGGTTGTTGTTCGTTTGGTGGCGCTAAGCAAAAGATCACAGCAAAATTTATTGCATTCAGTCGAGAATTGCTCATTAATTGTTCTTCCCTTGTATATAAAGCACGATCGCTGTGCAATTTCAATATACACATGGTTTTATAATAGACATCAGTTATAAAGCAGTTAGTGTAATAAATCTTTGGTGAAATCAACCGCATCATGTCGAACATAAGAAAAAATCGGTGGTTAATCATTTCGAAATACAAATAATAAGTAGAGGTACCTACATATGGAGTTTGAAGGCAGGAAAATAAAAAAAGTTCTCACAGTAGGTACAAATTGACATCTTGTTATCCTTGTTTGTGTTTTTTTTTCCTTAAGAAATCAAAGGACGAAGGTTTTTTTGTTTGATATCCTCGCTGGTTTCCGGGTTTTCGTTTTATGCATTTTTTACCTTTGCACAATTTTTCTTGCAGTGGCCTTTACTAATTTCTTTGTAAGCGAAAAATGATACCCTTTGAACAAGGCAAGCAACAGACTTTAAGGAATAAGGAATACACACTTACACACACTCAGGGGGAGTTCCTCAAAGAAAAATTTCGCAATAAGAAATTCCTTCTTTTTTTTGGAAAAGATTTATGGCCGCGATACTGAGAAATCATGAGGAAGGTAAAAGCACACCTTTTTGCGGTAGGGTACGGTCGTCGGGCGATGGTGGTGTGGTATTGGCGGCGGCTATTGGCGAGGACTAACAAAAACACTGACAATTTAGACAAAACTCCGTTCGACCTTTTTTTTTATTCAAGGTTCTCTCATATCGATTTTAATTCTTTTGGCTATGGTCTGGACGTTTTATTTCTTAGAACATATTATGTTCACCTTAGTCTCGTAGAATCGATTGTTTTGTTTTATATATTTTGTTTTTTTTTTTGGGTTTTTCGCTCAGAATGTAACCAAACCACAAATCGATAGCCTAAAACAAAAAACTGCCAAATATGGGATCACATTTATGCTGTATGTGGTGTAGAAACACTATCTATCTTTCTATCTGGATAATCCTCTGGGGTTAGTCCTTCATTTGTGCTCATTTCCACGTCTGAAACAAAAACAAAAGAGGAAAAAAAATGAATGAAAGTATCTGTAAGGAGCATACAAAAAAGATACTAAGGGGGTGTCATCAAATATGATTGGAAATTGATTTATGATCTTTTGATGCATTTGGTTTCTCTTTTTTTTCCTTTTGGTTTCGCTTACAAAAAACAAATCTTCATATAGGTTTCAGTGATAAAAAAAATAACACTATAATCTGGAATTAGTTTTATCATCACTTAAACTTTTTTGCCTCAGCCCAAATCATTTTCAGTAACTCTTTCGTAGATTTCGTTAAACAACCGAAGTGCTTGCTCTATGGCGCGGCAATGTAGGCGGAAATTTAATTTAATTGAAAACTTGACACTTGATTCTTTTTTTTTTTCAAAGTAGATTTAATCTTTTGTGCAGAATAGCGACACAGGTACATTTATACAAACAAACATTACATGCCTCAGCATGTCGTTTGTATCACTAATTGGCATTTCATTTAATTCGCTCTTATGGCTTTATACAGCGCGAGAGTTGTTAAGCGAATGGTTTATGAGCTCATATATTGCAATTAGCTTGGTCGGTATAGTTAATGACAGTTGAAAGTGAGCTGTTTTGTTAGCAATCCGCTTTGATTAAAATCTCAATTCCATTGTTTTAACTAAGTGTTGAACATGATTTGCGATTTGATTTGAATTTAATGGTTCACTAAGTTCAATCGTTTAATTTAGGAGCATACTCCAACAAATGCTGTAGAAAGACTATGAACTCAGCTCTGGGATTCCAAATGATAAAATGATGTAGTTTTCCCAAGAACGAATATTGCCGTTGCGTTTGAATAGACTTGCTTAACTCGTTTGAGTAAGGACATACCTTGAAAGATTTCAAGGATAACATAAGGCCCTTTTCGTAGCCTAAGGCTTTAGACAGAGACATGCTACGATTTGACATTTAGCAATTATGGCTATTTTGCTTTAATATGATTGTTACCTTTGCTATAACGCAAGCGACCTAGTTAAGGATTGACACCGTCATTAACAGTTGTTTGCCTAGCGGGGTAGATGCAGTTGCCTTATAAAGGGCTTTGTATTTAACTACTGATCGGAATTGGTTGAACTCTTAATCGTGGAAAGTGGAGACTAAGAATTAAATTTCTGACAATAAACCGAATATAGTATGTGTGTAGCAAGATAGTCATAGCTTCCTCCATAATCGAAACAATCTTTTGGGTGGCTTGTAGTTTCGCCCTGAAAAGGAGTTCCAATTTATTGACATCTGTTTCAAAAGACAGCATTTTATCGTCGTATTCAAAAAGTTTTCTCTGTTTTTGGAATTAATAAGTAATTGTACATAAGCACTTCAAAACTTGCAAAGATTTCGATATCTTTTCATTTCAAACAGAATTCGATGAGAAAATAATTTTGGTGCTTGACCCATTCATGGTGTCCTTTAAATATTTTTTGAAAGCTATGCAGAGGCATTTGGATTGATAAATTCTCTACCGAATTCAAAGATCAAACAAATAAAATTTAAAGTTAGCCACAAAAAATTGAGGAAAGCCGGTCTCTAGCTCTTTTGTCTCGACCATACCTTATGATGAATGAAAGGAGCCTCAATTTTCCGTTGATCCTGATCCTTGATTTGGGGAACCACTTTTCCTTGCAGCGTAACCAATCTCGGAAGTCTAACCATCTAACCAATGCCTTGCGAAATGCGATGACAATGCAAAAATATTGAAGACATGCTTACCTATTATTACGCCACTGGCACCAAAAAAGATCATCCTTGATTTCTCTTCGTTGATAAAAGTTTTATAGAATTTTGTCATATTTTTGGGGCTTTTAGCTGGACTCACTTGTTCTGACTTATTTTCTTACACTTGGAAGCTCGGACTCCTTAAAGTTGTCAATTCAAAGTAATTGTGGTGTAGCCACAATCCCTTAGATAGGTACATGAAGATACAAAATGAAGAAAATATGAGGGCAGAATTTGTTATCCGAAAAAAGCTAACAAAAATTCAAATTTACATTTCCGTCAAATTTTTATTCGTTGGAGGGTTTGTGTCGAAACAGAGTTACTCTTTAGCTCACCAATACATAAATAAAATAAATAGGGTGGCGCAACAGAGCGAGGAGCCCCTGGCCCTAGCGCAGTTCTCACAACCATGCCTTGTGAGGGAATGGAAGGGACCTACAATATTCTGCCGGTTCCGAACGGTTGATCGAGAAAGCGCTTTTCATGGCAACGAATACTAACGGAGGACTTGCCAATTCCTCGCGAAAGGCGATACCCGTGGAAAAAACATTTTTGCCTCTGTTGGGATTCGAACTCGAACCTCTAGATAAACAGCGGACACGCTATCCATCACACCACGGGTACCACTCACCAATACACTTTGAACATAAAAGCAATACTGAGCTAAGAGTTCTCAGCTCGATATGTTTTTGTATTCAGTGCTAAAGAACATTGCTGAGCTGAATAAGGAATTGCTGAGTTGAGAGAAGAAGCAGAATATAATTTCATTTCAGCAAGCAGAAGCAATTTTCAAAAACCAACTCTTTAAAACTCTTCTAACAAAACACACGGATGTAAGGTGTGTGTTGTATTTTAAATTCACTTACTTAAATGCATCCTTGATACTCATGTAGATGCAGGTACATAGCATTCTGCTATTTGACTGTTGTGAGTGCTAGCGGAACACTGTAATGCACTTGGAAAACAACGGGTGAAACAAAAGTGCAAAACATCGGCACAACAACAAGGGCATCCACACACTATACACTGACTATACAAAACATCAAGTGATTGTTCGTCGTCGTAGTCGTATAGTCGTCGTCTCTTCTAGTAGTTCTATGAATAAATTTCCATACCCAATGTATCGGAGATTGAGAGTGAAATGTTGTAAGGCAATCTCTGGAATTTTGCATAAATGTGTGCAGGTTTAACTTCTGCAGTTTATAAGTTTTATTTTTTGCATCTTCTTATACGGGACATGGGAGACTGTTTGACTGACACTTGTGCATATCGTTTGGTTCTTTAAAATGGATCAAGAATTCAATTTACGCTCTGGGGTGCTGGTGCTGGGCTATAGTATGCACTGGAATGGGTTTGCGGTTTTCTGTTATTTTCTATTTTGAGTGGCTATTTGCGATAAAGGGAGTCTATAAGCATGGTTTGTTTTAATTTTACTTTATTGAGTGTCTCTTTATCAGGTGAAAAGGAGGTTTTTTACCGCGAAACGATGCGATTTAAACTGTTTCATTATTCAACTTTCAAATAGATTTTCTATTTTTCAATCATGAAGTCTGCCCAACACTAATTTCTTATGTTTTACCCTCTTCTAATTGAGCTTATGTATTATGGAAAGCAGTGCACTTTAGAACGGCCCTCTAGTTATGTAAACAATAAGAGCTCATTAACAACTTCAAGTTAACCGTCATCATTACGGAAACAAAAAAAAAAACAAAGTAAGCAAACAAAAAAATGTTAACACGCAGGTAGACCTACGTAATTCCCCAGACTTTTACTGCACCCATGTGCATCCGGATGTAAAACAATAATGGCCATAAAGACTTTGTTGCTAATAAGGTGTTTTAATACTAAAGAAATTAATGGGTGCGATAAGATACTTTTCTGCTTAGCTAGCATAGAACTATGTTTCCGTTGTTACTCTTGATATTAAGTGAAGAAATGAAGAAATTCTTTCGAGGTCCACCCCTCTGTTTTTAATTAGGACGGTTCCAATTATGCTGTTGACATTAATTACCTTTGGGTAGTTTGCAACATCTTAGCCAGACATTTTTTCCTACAAATGAAAGGATTTATAGCAAGTGCCGAATACTGACGCTTTGAAGATCGGTGAAGTGGAAAAAACTGTATACTACCCCGAAGAAGTGTTGCAGTGTGAATGAATTGAAAACCGAATGTTTCGATCCACGCTGTTACTACTTCATTAAATGAACAAACAACGTGGTGTGGTCAACAGAAACAGAAATAAAAGTAGGTAAATACGGTGGCCCAACAGAGCTCTTTAGAAAGCTCCGGTAGCTAGACCATTTCTCTCAACAATTCTTCCAAATTTCTAAGTTAGAGTTTAGAAAGTGCTTTCATGGCCGTTCCATTACTCTTGGAGGACTTGCTAACTGTCCGCAAAAGGTGATAATAGTTCAAGGTTATTGGATATTTCTGGGATTTGAACCTTGATCATCAAATAGACACTGCGCCACTGGTTTGGTTCCACTAGCATAGCATGAATTAAAAAGCATGGAAGAGAAATAAAGAACGGCTAAGGGGGAAGAAGTTCTTAACTTCAGAAATAAAGATTACTTCAAGCATTATCACAAGGAGAGTAAGAAATATTTTTATCTAACTGGGGGATGCTCGTGGCCCAGCGTATTTCTGACAGCGATACCTTGAGTGGAATGGTTGAATAAAGTTGTGTTAAGTGAAAAATTGCTTTCAATAACAGTGTAATCAGTCTCATGGCGATCATCACCAATTTTTTTTTTTCTAGAACAAAAAATCTTAAGCTCAAACCGTCGCCATCGCGTCGCGTCGTCACTCACAAGCATCGCTTCGAGTTAACGATGCTCGTTGCGTCAGAAAATTGAAGAAAATGTCTTCAAACCAAAGTTTCTTTCTTATTTTTCAAGCTATCAAAAGAATTTGGATGAACCACTAGTCTGAAAGGAGAGATTGCTTTTGCAATAGTCAAATTTTGAACAATGCTGAAACTCTCAGCTTCAATTGATAGCTAACCCTTTCTTCGTTCTTCGGGCTTACCGTTGATCTTCCTCTTAAGGAACATACGTCCTCCATTACTCTTTTTTGGTGGATTATGCTTCTCTGGTCAGGCACGGATCCAGGGAAGTGGCAGTTTCTATCAATAGAAATGTTAAGTCTGAAGTAAACTGTACGCATTCGCTACAAAAATTCGGTTGGTCCCTAAATTGATTTAAATAATTCATTCAATACCAAGAAAAAGCAAAACTCAGACAGAAGGCATAAAAAAGTCAATGTCATAAAAAAAGAATCTGGTCACCTAAACTTATGATCAGGACAAAGCTAAATAGCTCCATTTCTCAAAGTTCAAAAGTACCTGCCATTCGAGACGCTGTTGCAATAAGGAAAGAGATAAACTTCTTCAAATCGCATCCGAAACGAAAAACCGTCATCATGAACACCTTGGGGTGTGCCCTCACATCAGGTGGGTAGAACGACATGAAGGCGTACTTCAATTTTTCTTTGGACCTCATCAAAATTGTAGAAGCGTTGGAAACGATATCGCAGTGGCGTGACCCAAGCACGGCTGGCAAGGCTTCCTTACTTATAACATCCTTATGCAATTCACAGTTTATTATATCAGTTTTGTGTTTGATTGATGTGTTGTCTCTAACACAGTCCTTGAGCAGGCGACTACAATCTAAATCGCTTGACCTGAATAGCAGCGCAATGCTGGTGATATCCGTTCATCAGGGTCGCCGGCAGAACATAGATACCAGTTTCCAATACATCTGAATGTTGAGTTGAGAATTTCTCGTATTCCAGGTCATGGTGGACGTCAAATTCACCGTGCTGATTTTAACACTAGTTCAGTTGAGGTATACTACAGAATCTCGTTATATGCACCTCTACTTGACTTTGTCCTGACCGATTTGCATTAAGGATTTCGACCGGAAAACTTAGTTGTATTTATACTTACAATTTTCATTCCAGAAAATACAATTCGATATAATACTGATGAGTTGGATACCAACGTTAAGTCGCTAATAATCGCTTTGGTCAACTCTCAGAGTAAAATACAGACACAGCCTGTTTTTTGCTCAGAAAATGTTTAACGGAAATGGAGCAGAATGACCATCTTCCCGTTACTGCTCTAGAGTTGAGTGATAAATAGAATAAGGATGTGTTTGGTATTATACACAGCTTCCTTTTAATCCTTGCAAAGCTTCTGGTTCGGCAGAGTGGTCTTTTTCTTCATTACGGCGCCTTAATTTAAGGTCCACAATTAGTGAAAATCGCCTTTGCGATTGGTCTGGCAATTATGCATATCCAGAGACAAATCCCGATCGATGTTGAAAAAGTAATAACAATTCAAAAACTGGCACCAACAAAAAGTTGCATTTTAGCATTTCATTAACTGTTTTAAACTTATTTAGTTAATTTTTTTTAACAACTTTTCTTATTCTTTTAAATAATAAATGTATTCTTATATTTCCATTGAGTTTATATTTTATAGCTGCAAATCATTGAAAAGAAATAAAAACTGCCCTCCCCCTATCAAAATCCTGGATCCGCGCCTGTCTCTGGTTCTTCCCTTTTGGTCTCGATTCCTCCATTGCCAAAATTCAGGCAATTATAAAAACAAAGAATTTTTTGACTGACTGTATGAACGGATTTCAATGTTTCGCTTGGGCTTAGTTGCTCTTATAATAACCATTTTTTCTTACTAGTAAGTATCATTATCAAAACACAACCCAGAAAATTGAGTACAGAAAAATGCACCGAGAGAGATCCTTTTTTGTTGGACTGTACAGAGATGTCAATAGAGTCCACTAAGCATTTTTTTCCCATCTTCAAACATCTGTGTTTACAAAAGCTCATAGTTTTAAGCACTCCAACTAAGACTAATCTCTCTTTCTCTCTATTTGTGGCAGTGATAAGCTTTAAAATATCAATACCAACATAACTCATTGCCTCGAACCTCAACATATAAAAAAAGATTCCTTTTTGTTGATCTGAAAAACAATCAAGAACTTTACGAAATCCCGGCTGCAAACAACAATCCCAAAAACTCCATGTGAAAATACAAAAATATTAACGAAATTCAAACAGAAACTTTCTCGCACGTTGCGCTCTTTTCTTTCCTTGTGTTATGCTTTTGTTTATCATCAGCCACCACAGAAGGTTCCACATTATATTGCAGAGGTAGAATTCAACACAACATACAATGGATTGAAAAAAAAGGAACAAAATTCCTACCCCATATGATCACGAATGCCCTCATCCTCTCCACATACACAAAACCAAACCAAACAGAAGTAAAATTCTTTAAAATGAAAATAAAACAAAGAAAAAAAATATTTTAAATCAGCATTTATGTAGGTAGAGAGTGTTTTTTTTTTTTGAATTTCGTTTTTTTTTTCACACAAAATAAAATAAAAATACTTAGTTCAAGCCCCATGAATCGTAATATCAGTATCTGTGAGCAATCACCACATCTGCTTGGCACTTCCAACACCGCTGATACCGCCTGCTGGCTAATTCCCTGCAGTTTGTTAACAATATAAAATAAAAATCCCTTGCAACACACACCAGCGCCTACCACATCCAGCCCATCAACTCTACCATTTTATGCACATTTCACTTGAGTATTAGCAACAAAACTAAACACTAAAATATATACACAGTCGTTGATGTTTAAAAACTAGCTGGAAAAAAATAAATAAAAAACAGAATAAATAAAACCATCAACAGCAAACGTTAGTTGTTGTGTGTTTGTATATGTGTAACAAGCTCACCCGCACATTAAAGACGAATAGCCCTACACAATTCGCATGGCGTTCTTTTGGTTGTGCATTTATCCGCAGTACGCCGCCATCAGAGGGTGCGAAATCTTTTAAAAAGACCGCCATAAATCTGTCAGTCCTCGTTTGGAGCCTTTCTCATGGTTCTAATTTCCTTATGTTTGGCTTGATATGCATGTGCATGTGCATTGGCTGCATGAAAGCAAAGCTAGTTATTATGCCGCTAACTATATCAAAGACCCCCCAACCATGAGGGTTGCCAACCGAGATGTTATAAGTTCTGATTTTAATTGATCTCAGAAGAACCAATTGATCAGTTGTCGACTGTTGAACTGACAGTTTTTGTCTTGCATTAAAATCTAAGAAATATTGAATTAGAACAGTTGGAATTCTCATGGGAAAACCACCTTAAGTTTTCTGATCAAAATTATACCTCAGTTGGCAATGGCATCGTCGCCGAACAACCGACTCCCACAACACAGCTAAGCTCAGTTGTTTGTTCCGTACGGACAGCGCGGCGGGGCTTGGTGGAGACGTGAATTGGTCGACATGGCCCAAGTGCGGGAGCAATGCAGAGCATTCGAAAACAACGGGAAGTGTATGTCTCAGATATTCCAAAAATGCTATCTCATGTTCTTTGAAATAATTTTTTCTATTTCCTTCCTGAAAGAGGAATGTCTTTAAAGAGGAGATTTCTTTTTTCTCTCAGAATATTCATTTTCTATTCTCATTCTATTAATATTGACCCCAAAAATCAAATTAAAATAAAATATATATGTCACGTGAATGTGAGGGTACAAGAGTCGAAATCTCTGACACACATGTTGGGAGTTAATTTACATATATGACGGTGCCACTATAAAATTGCTGTCTGGTTTGTGTGTACATTTGTGTTAATTAACAACAGTGTTTTGATTTATTAGATATATCTAGGTACGCTCTGCTCTCTATCAGGCGAAGGAAAAGAAACAGAAGAACAAAAGTAAATCGAAATTAAAAGTGTGGTGGGCATTGGTATTCGTCTATATAAACGTTCAAACTATTTCATGAAATTCATCAAACTTCTGTACATTGATACCTCGTCGCATAGGTAGAAAATATATACCTACCTACTATAGTAAGCGTAGTAACCGAGAACAAAGGTGAACTCACTTTTAACATTACATTCAAATTGCATGATGGCACGCGATATTGTTTTTGTGTTTTCCTTTGCAACCGTAGGTATAGTAGTATTTTGTTTCCTTCCATTTTTTGTTTGACTACTTTGTTGAAAGTATACACTTAAGGCGTGAATTACAGGAAGGTTTTGTATCTGCTGCATGTTCAATTGAACTCCCCTTAGATACAAATTTAATCCTAATTTAGACATATAAGCTGGAAATTACTTCATACGAAAATCAAAAACACGAATGTTTCCTTTTGTATTTTTGTTTGGTGAGGGAGTTCTGTAAAACGAAGGAGTTATGCAAATCGATATTCATCGCTTTGAATGGGAGAAATAAGCTGATTTTTCATTAGAAATACAGCCTTAGAGGATTCGAGGAAGGTCTTCATACAATTATTGTTTGATGCTTTGTATTCAGAAATGTTTTTAAAACTTTGTGTGATTAGTCCTTGGATTAAACTTGCTTAAACAATGAGATAATGGAATGGCTAACTTTCCATTTGGACACAAAACAGAATGTGGTCCTCTTAGTAAGAAGCAAAAAAAAAAACAGAGATAAGTTGGCAAAAGCATACACTATTACATTAGCCTTTCTTATATATTGTTGAGTAAACAGCAGCTTCCTTTTTTCCTAAAGCACGGGTCACACAGGGCTCGCTGCCCGGTCACATTATCGGCTGTTACTCGGTAGCTTCTACCAGCAAACAGGTACAGAAAAGCATTCAAAAATTGCTTTTCAACTTTATTTCTAATTTTCAAACTTATTTATGATATTTGACACAAATTTTGAATGAAAAATTTACTTAATAGAAGGTGTAGCAGTATTAAATTATTTTAGCAGCCGCTGCTAGCAGCAAAAAGTTGCTAAATACGCGCCGGCTGGCAGTGAGTGTGGTGAATTTCGTGGTCATACAACAACGCTGATCGTGGCTGGCAATCAGCCGTGTTTGACCCAAGCTTAAACAGAGGTTGAGCATCTTTTCTGTCAGAGCTACGGCTAAAACTCTATCTTAAAGATCATAGCGTTGCTAATAATTTGAGCGTAGGTTTTAGGAATCATTTTTCTCCACATCCAAATAGTGAAATAAAGTCCAGTGAAATGGCGTCGCCGTCGTTTTGTTGCCATTTCATATTTCCGTACTCGTGCAGGTATCAGCCTTCGATTCCCTTCAATCTTATGTGTCCTTCTTTTTTTGAAACCTAAAGCACGAGTATCACACCGCTGCTTACCAGCGGTGAATCGAGTAGCCAATACTACTGCCAGCAGGAAGACGCTCATCAGCTGTGTGAAACCACGAAATTCAACACATTCGCTGCCAGAGGGCGAGTATTTAACAACGGCAGGCAAAACAAAAAGTACTGCTACACGTAGCTTTTAGTTATTTTTTCTTTCTTGTTAATACTTCTTATTTGGATAAATATTTAAAATAAAGTCCAGAAACCAATTTTTTACGGTTTGCTGATAGAAGCTGGTGAATAGTGTGACGGGGCAGCTATTCAATGCTTACTTTAGCTTCTGCCAGCAGCTGGTAAGAGGCGGCTACCAAGCAGCCTTATGCGACCCGTGCTTAGGTCGTGGATTTAAATGAAGACAATTTAGACATCCATTTTCTAGATAAATATTTTCTGATAAGTTTTGCTATAACTCTTTTTCAGTCGTCAGGTACAATCGTTGAATATGCATTTTTTTGATTATCCATTTTCAATAGATCAACGTTTTGGATGATTTCCAGGTTACTTTTTCGGTCGCTACTCTCTCTCTCTCTCTCTCTCTCACTCTCTCTCTCTCTCTCTCTCTCTCTCTCTCTCTCTCTCTCTCTTTGTTTTTTGGTTAAAAAAAAATATTTACGTTAGTTCGCCGTTCTTGGGAAATTGTTACGGGGGGTCTAACACATGAAGCACAATCATGCTTCGCTGTTTGTTTTCACTGTCAAAGTATAAGTAAGTATAACCAAGTCGACCTTTTTGCTTGGAGATGGAGTCAAATGTAGCCTTGATAGGATATGATGATTTCCTTTAATTGAACTCATAAATGTCACACGAACCAAAGCTAAAGTGGGGTTGTAATTCAGGCGCTACACCTCATCACCGATACTTTCGATGGTTTATTGAGAACAAAGTTAAAAGGCCTTTTTGCCATATCAGTCATCCCAAAATTCTATCGAAGCTTTGCTACTTTAGTGCTTTACTTTAGTTCTTTTCCAGGGATTACCTCAAGGAAACCAAAGAGTCACAACAAAGTGTATGTCTTCTTTTCTTTGAAAACCTTGAAACTGCTCGCAAATAATTCAATATTTTAATATTAGATTTTCTACCAGGAAACTTTTAACAATACATAAAAGGCCATCCGCAATTTGGACCTAATTTATTTTCAGTTCCGTCAATATATTTTCTTTAAGCCTGAGGCCATAGCCAGCACTCCAGCAGTTCAAAAAAATCTAACTGTCAGCCACGTACCTTCACGAAATTGTCTACATACATATTTACCTAGTCATACATTCCTTTTTTTCGAAATCATTACTTTCGAAACTGTAATGTGGTACAAAGCTGTCTATACTGCGGTTCACCGCATAACAATAGGTATGTTCTATCCAAACAGCAGCTTTCCTTGTCAGTTGAGTTCCATTTTCTTACTTCATCCATTTAGGCATCAGTCACATCAATCCACTATTTGTTTGTTCGACATGAAGATTTTTACTAGTTTGAACACGCATTATTAAGTTTTTATTTTAAATCCGCGCCTATAAGAAGAAAACGTTGAAGAAGCATTTCTACTTAGTTTAAAAAAAGTGTCTATACAGCATTATTCTTTTTCTTTTTAAAGCTCGAAATTATATAGATAGTATATAATTAACTTTTATCCCTTTCTTTTTAAAATTGACAACCGAAAAATTTCAATTTAACTCAACTTTTGTAAGAATCATTGGTACATTTCTGAACAAAAGATTCAGTCGATTTTTTTATTTGAAGCCTGGTAAACCTACCTTCCAACATTTTTCCACTAGATATCATTAATTTGTTGCACTCATTTATTGCTTCTTTTTGCACATGTAACACAACGAATAAATTCTAATCATTCAAAGTAGCCATTAGAACCGATTATCCTATGATGTGCGCCATTATAAAATGCCTTGGTTATTCCACATGGGCGGAACCCTCGTCAAAATAATGATTGACACCCTGTCAGGGGTAAGGTTCGACTTTGATTTGCTTCTGCGTGAAGAGTGTTTTGAATGCCATTTTGGGTGCCATTTTTAATTTTTCAATAAGCCGCATCATTTCCCTATGTTGAAATTGAAATAAATGAAATGCAAGAAATAGCTATAGAGAACCAATTAGTTTTATTCTGTACAAGAAAGTTTATTCAAATGCTGAAATAGTAATTTGCTTATTTGGGTGATGATTTTTGTAGTTGAGATAATCCGCGTGTATTTTTTTATCTAATGAATGAAAAGATTAGTTAAAACTTTTTATATTTATTTATTATGAAGAAACATAAAAAGTGTTTTAACTGTTAAAATTTTGACTAATCTTTTCATTTATTTGGGTGACACAAAACAAGAAATTAGCTTTTTTGTCCTTTGCGATTCTATGGTAAACTTAACAATTTAAAACTACAAAAACCTCACAGCACTTACGCGTACAAATGCGGCTACAAAATAACTCACAAAATGTTAAATAACAACCTTTTTTGATAGAATTTCGGCTTTGAATGTAAAAAAGGACCGACTCTGTATCATGAGTTTTTTAAAAGCGTTGGATTTCAAAAACCCACTCTGATCAGTTCCCAGATTTGGGTATCTAAACAAAGCTAGGTCAACTAGGATCTAGGGCTTGCATTTCTCTCAATCATTCATTGTATTATCATCCTAAAATTTATAGGTTTCTTACTCTTTACGTATTACTCTCTGATAACTACTTGCCTTTTCATCGCAAATGGTGTTGCTCGATAGAAATACAGTGGATATTATTGAGAACGCCAGCCTTAACCTTCCACCAAATACTTTGGAACTGTAACCATATTACCACAGACAACAAATATCTGAATCTATTGAGCCATAGCACAGATAAGAACAAATGCAGTTTTAATGCAACACCAATTTCCTTCATTTAATGCATGAAAATCTTCATTTTCTTGGCAAAGAAGAAAGTAAAAGCGCAGCCTTGTTCATCAAAATAAAAGTCTTTCTAAAAAGTCAAAAGAAATAAATAGTTTCATTCATTTTTGTCAAGCAGCAGTGTCGAAGTTTTACATCTCTTGAAAGCTTGCTTATTTTATTTTCATGTGGGTATCATTCTCAAAGAAGAAAGTAAAAGCGCAGCCTTGTTCATCAAAATAAAAGTCTTTCTAAAAAGTCAAAAGAAATAAATAAATTCATTCATTTTTGTCAAGCAGCAGTGTCGAAGTTTTACATCTCTTGAAAGCTTGCTTATTTTATTTTGATGTGGGTATCATTCTCAAATAAAAGGTTCGAGTAAGACAAAGAAGTTGCTAACCACAATTTCTGTGGTTAGTCATTTGAAAAGCAGATTTCTATTTCAAACAAGACCAGAATAAAATGCTGACTTTCAAATAGGTAAATGCCAAGGTATAAAGTAGGTAGATTTGTGAATTAATTCAAAACACTGCCCCATCTACATATCCGATCAACTGACAATCAGTCGGACATCCCTTTCCACCACAACCTTCTGATATTTAAAACGATCTTGTTAAAGTTTGAAGCTTCTGACCCTGAACAGTGACAAACTTGGTCTCTGCCCTGATAGTAATCGAGTCACTTAGATACATCCACTTTAAATGTTTTTTTCTCGTAACAAAAAACTTTTCGTTGTATGGTTAGTCATACAATTTGCAGCTACCGATGTTAATTTTTTTTTTTTTTTGATTTTTAGTGTTTGCCTGATATGCATCTCAAGTTTGTCAATCAAGCCATTGCTACCAGTGTTTATGTATGTACACGAGTATGTCTCTGTTTTCTTTTTCTGTCTTTTTATCTCAACTTAATCATCAGGCAGTCTCTTAATTAATTAAATGAGATAAACGAGTCCATACAAGAGTGAAAAAAAAAACACAGAACAACAGTCACTCGCAGTTCAAAGCAAATTATACCGACAAACAATAAAAGTCGTAAACTTACCTAAAAAACAAAAAATAAAAAGGAAAGAAAAAACACAACATATGAGGCAACAAATGCCGTGTACTTTTCTTTTGTAAAAGTGTCCGAAGCGACAAAATGAATCATTTTTACTGCTTTTAGATATAAAAACGCGCATGAGCAATACGACCGCAAGACAATCCTTTTACAAGATCAATGGAGTTTGTTTTTTTTTTTTTTCTTCGGCATGTAAGTATTTTGTTATGCCTCCTTTTTTGTTTATGCAAACTTTTCTTAATTAAGCCATTGCTCGAGCGCACTCTATTCACTTTTATATTGAAGGTGCACTTGAAGGCCTTGTGATTGCAAGTTAATGGGGATCGGAAATGCTTGTACTTGTACCTCCTAATCCTTATTTGTTAAACAATTCTTGTTGGCTTGTTTTGGGCTAATTTTTTTGTTTCTCTTTTTGAAGGGAAACAAAAAACAAAAGCCGGGCTTACGTGTGTCATCATTAAAGTAAGGTCCATGTTTGTTAAGCACCATTCTTTTTACTTTTACATGTGCGCATGTGTTCTGTCGAGTTGGGGCTAGTGCGCTTGAGGCACAGCAGAAGTTGAATGTAGATATTCTTGTATTCCATCGCCTTTGGTTAAAATAAAACAAAAGATAATGAAAATATGGCGTCTAAAAAACTTACAGTAAAAAAGTCGATCTGATAGAATGCTCCGTATGATAATTGAAAATAGCTGTAAACAACAGTGTAAAAATCTGCAAAGGATTTCTGTGGATGGTAATCTTAAATTTCATACAAATACTATGGTGTTTTTTATTTATTCTTTTAATTTTCAAAATTTAACACAGACTCGATTATCATGATCCTAATTAATCTAAGAAGATTTTTCTTCAACGGCTTATTTTTGGTGCAGTTATTTTACTTTCCGACTTGGACTCTAATATCCTTGTTTCAATTTGAAATTGAAATGGAACGGAAACACGTTCCGATATTTTGTGATTATTTTACGAGACGACCATCTTCGAATTCTGACAAACTCTGGCAATGCAGTCGATTCTTAACTGAAGCGACTTCAATGAGCTCGTTTTCGAGTGTCCAATAGAAAACCTTTTCTGAAACGTCTTCAATGAGCTCAATTTTGAGTTAAGTACTTTTTCTTATCAGAAATTACAGAAAAAATGAGGTGTTAAATGAACCAACACGACCCTTGGGCGCAAATTCCCGCTTTGACAGCTTTCGCAGGACATGAACCAGGGCTTACTCTGTTGGGATCCTCAGTGACGGCCTTAATTAACGAAAGGATGGTTGATGTAAACAGAACAAACTTATGGTTCCTAAAGTAAATAAGAAAACTGCAAGATTTTTGCTAACTTGTTATACACATAGAAAAGAAAGCAGAAAGTATATTGGCGGGCCGCACTCTTCTTTAACCAAATCTGTAAATCCTGTAGAGAGGATGATGACACCGTGGAGTACTTCTTCTGTGAATGTACTGCACTTTCTCGCATCAGGCTATAGATACTTGGCGGAGACACGTTGAGAGCATGTCTGGCAGCGTCTTTTGGCCTTTCTACGAACTTCTGAAAGTCTATAACGAAAAAAAGGTTGCAAAAGATTAGCTACATTTTGGATTATTGCGTACCGCATTTGGAGTATTTGTAGATGCTGAAATAAGGACTGACAAAAGTTAATCCTTACTTTGCTGTTTGACTAAAGTCAACTTTTTGAGTCCGAAAAAGACTATATATTCACGTTTTTTTGCAATCTCATATCTGGACTGATTTTTGCCTTACAACGAATAAGTTGAAATTTAACTGAAAATTGATATGAACAACTATACGAATTTTCTTTAACGTCAGCAATCATTCTCGGCATGTAGATACTCTGTTGTCAGTGAAACTGTGTTTACTCACTTCTTTGGCTCTCTTGGTCATAAGTTTATTATATTCTTCGTTTCCAGCGATTGTGGTTCCAGCGATTGTGGTACCCGTGGCGCAATGGTTAGCATGTCCACCTGCTAACCCAGAGGTTCGAGGTTCGAATCCCAGCAGAGGCAAAGTGCAAAAATGTTTTTTCCACGGGTATCGCCTTTCGCGAGGAATTGGCAAGTCCTCCGTTAGTAAATTCATTGCCATGAAAAGCGCATTCTCAATTAGCCGTTCGGAACCTGGGAAAAATTGTAGGTCCCCTTCATTTCCTCACAAGGCATGGTTGTGAGAAATGCGCTAGGCCCAGGGGCTCCTCGCTCTGTTGCGCCACCCTATTTATTAATTTTTTTCCAGCGATTTGAGGGCAGCTATTTTACTATCCACTTATAAATTTGAAAGATTTTCATCTTAAATTTACGGAATCTGTGTCTTGTTATCTTTCAGTTTGACTAAAGCCTTTCAAAGAAAAGAATCTGCTTTGCTGAGTTGAAGACATTCTGCTGGTATAAAGGAAGGAGGCATTTATTGGAGAATATTCTCGAACCTTACTACTTGTTGTTTTTTTTCGAAAAAAAAGTTTTATTTTCATTCAGAATTCGCACAACACGCTATGTCCGCGCTTTGTTCTACAATAATAGGCTAATTTCTGAGCCCGATTTTGGTGTGGCTCTTTTACTTACAACTTTCAGCACACATACATAAACATAAAGTTGCACAGCAAAGCGGTGAGCCCTGGGGCCTAGCGTATTTCT
Source organism: Melanostoma mellinum (assembly GCA_914767635.1). Taxonomy (NCBI): domain Eukaryota; kingdom Metazoa; phylum Arthropoda; class Insecta; order Diptera; family Syrphidae; genus Melanostoma; species Melanostoma mellinum. Next base: position 55,358,132 of record OU612058.1, read on the forward strand.
CACCACCATGCCTTATGAGGTAACGGGGGAACCAACAACTTTGTGCCGGTTCCAAATCGAGAAAGAACATTTCGTGGCAATGAATTTAATATCGGAGGACTTGCCAGTTCCTCACGAAAGGCGATACCTGTGGAAGAACATTTTTAGTGTCTGTTTGGATTCAAAGCAAGGTCGTGCGTCTGTCCACGTAACAGGCAGACGTGCTGAATAGTACGCTACGGGCCCCACAACTTACAGCATAATTTGTAATAAGTTTAGTAGTACCTGTAGTTTATCAACTTCAAATAATTCCACCATGATTCCTACAATTATAGTCAAAAAAATCTAGGTCTAGCTGGTGGACAAGGAAGCTTCACTCATTTTATAACTTAAACACTGTCAATACCCTTTCTTTGCTCAGATCTAGCTGAATCATTCGGCTTTGCTCGGGTTGCTCAACGTTCAAGCTCAAGGCGGATAAGTTGGGCCAATACAAGAAAAAAGTCCTAAGGGAGAGGGGGACGGTGAGCTATTTACTAAAATAAATAATTTCCGCTCCAGCTTAAGCGCAGTGAGAAAGACACTCCTTTTATGAAATTTTTTTTTGCCTTGGGCTAAATTAACCTGGGGCTATTTGCGCAACTAATGCTAAACATACTGTATAAAGTATAATGGATAAGGCCTCAACGATATCTAGTGCTGCAAAAGAGCAGACTATCAAACCAAATCCTTTGATTCGTTGCCTTAGTGAATTACCCTGTAACGCCCTGAATTAATTACGCTTTCCTTTATTCCTTCCTCAGTTCTGAAAAAAAAAATATAAACTCTTTACAGAGCCCTAAATTGCTGACACCTTAGGTGATACCGATTGACCCTGTGGCGCTTAAAGTCTGAGAGTTGTTTAATGTTGATGTACACATTTGTAAGAGAGGAACTGTAACATTTTCTAATGATTGCAAAGGCTGATCTCGAATTTTGTTGCCTTGCTTTCCTCCATCATATAGGAAGTTCCTTCAAAAAGATTTCTACCTTCATGTTTGCAATCAAGTAAAAAAGCGCTTTCTTTTTCCTCTACCAAATAAACACCTGGGCATAGCCAGAAGAGTACGCATCGCGAGGCTACGATGGTTGGGCCATGTTGAGCGGATGGACCCAAACGCTCCGGTTCGTCGGGTGTTCGAAAGCACATTGCAGGGAAATCGCGGAAGGGGAAGACCTCGTCTTAGGTGGCGCAATCAAGTGGAGGATGACCTCAACCGACTTGGAGTGCGAAACTGGAGAGAGCTCGCCCGAAATAGAAGTCGTTATCGAAGGATGTTGGTTGAGGCCCAGGTTCACCCCGAACTGTAATGCCCACCTAAGTAAGTAAGTAAGTAAATAAACACCTTCCATGAAAAAAGGAAAAACAAGGATCAAATTACGAGCCATTATCTTCATTCCAAACTATGAGAATCGAACATGTGCCAACGTCAGTCTAAGTTAACATTCCATATCTGGGGAATCGAAATGAAGCTACGAGAACTCAAAGAGCCAACCAAACTAACAAACATCAACAAGAACAATGCTTTTACGTGTATTTATACGCACATACCTCCCTTAGATCAAACTTACCATATACATTCTCCACAAACAGAAAACAGTGAAGCTAAACTTTTACTTTACTTAGGAGATGGACACCTATACCTACCTACGTTCGCCTTATAATGTATGTATGGAAACATAACCTACTATAACTCCTAGCCTTACTGATTTTGTTCTACTTTTTCCACACATCTCGTACATTGTTTTTCGGTATCACTTTGTGTGAGTACCTACAGATATATGAGGAAGGGGGAGTTTTATAACTCCTAGTGTTACATTTCTCATATCATTCAATCAATATCGCAGTTCTTGTGTGGGTTTTCATATAGTTGTTGGATTTAATGCAATTCTATGCCACAATACTACAAGCAAACGCTTACCGTCGAATATCAGTGTAACAGAGAAAACAAGATTTCTGATATTTCCCGAGGGAGAACACCAGAAATTCAAAATCCCAAATTCAAACGAATTTTGGTGTGTAGTTTTTCTGAATCTATTTCCATTACACACTCACACAACTCACGCTCAGAATGCTATCGAAATAGGGAAATCCTCACTTTCTATAGCAGAGAAAGCAGAGCCAAACAAGCAAAAAGGAAGTGGAAAAACAACTTACCATGGAAACTATTATGCAAGGGGTGAGCAAATACCTTATCATCCCCCTGTACACACACACACATGTCAAAAGTTGCTTAGTTTTTTTTTTTCATTTTCCGCTGTGTGCTAATAAAGAAATGACATGGTAAGGTAATGCTAGACCAACTTTCACCCTTAAGCAACAAATCCAATATGGACTCCCATTCTAATCAATATCACCGCTTCGCGTACTGGGTATGAATGGCGGTAGAAGGGAGATAAAGAAGACAATCACACTCACTCAAATAGCACTGAATCGACACTAAATAAACCTGAGCTGAGAGTCATTAAATTTCACTCTTTTCACCCACAATTGAAAATAAATTTACTGTGTGTTAATTTATTTTGCCACCCTTGAGGCGCCAACTGCTTTGCCATCGCACCATCACACCCGTCCGCATCCACCACCAAACATTGCCACGAAAAGTGCCGAGGAGATCAAATTTAATTCAATTTCTGAATGCAATTTAATTACCACTTATCGCCATGAAGAAGAAGGACCATCAAGGAGAAGTCCTCGCTTCAAAATCACATTATCACCTCTGCCGGTTTTTCTTTATTTCGTACATTTTTATTATGGTTGCTGTTGTTCTTATGCTTTTTGTTTTTACTTTTCTTTTTTTTTGGTACGTTCGCGCCTCTGCAAATGCAACAACGAAGAGCTAATAAAAACGTATTTAAGTGCTTGGCATACCTAATTATCACAATTATCACACATTTACAAATTGATATAAAATTGATTAACCGCGCGGCATGGACTGTGAGTGTGCGATATAAGGCAAAAACCTGTTAATTAGTAATCGAATTGCAACAATCTTTTATGTCTCTGATGCTGTTGCTGCTGTGCAAACAGCCTGCCAATGAGTGCCACAGCGCATCTACGGCAGTCATTGCGCGAATGTTCAGAAAAGAAAGACTCAGCATTTTAAATGAATTCACTATAATGTTAATTATGTGTAAGTAGAAAAAACATCAGCGATCAAATTGAAAGAGGAAGACATAAAATAAACGAAAGAAAATAAACCAATATCGGAGAGTTTGTGCCCGCATCATCTCCCTTTATAGCTATAGCCAGCAGATATCAGGAATGGGGTAGAGGGACAGTCTTTTTTTTTTATTGTATCTTGGATGCCATTGCTCCAACTTTTTAGCCGAAACATACACAGCACAAGAGCGTAAAACTCTTGGAACTCTCTTCAAAGCACACGGAAAACGGAGTGTGTACAGGCCAGAGCAACACACATGAAACAAAAAAATGCAAAAAACCAGATTCGAGTGACTTTTCGCCGGTTGACGTGGGGCAACTACGCGTAAATTTAATTTTCACATCGTTTATTATCGTCATCAGATTTCATCATTAAATTGTGTATATTTGTCGTAGGTAGGTAGGCGCACAAACAGACACGTTTTATATGTTCATAATAAATGTTGGTAGGAACGAAGAGCTCCATTTAAAAACTGACGATCTGTCTATGTTTTGTTGCTGTCGTTTTATTTTCTACTGTCGGTATCAGGTATACACCTACCTATACTTAAAATACAAATAAGAAACTCATTTTTTATGGAGTTCATGCCTTTTCTGTGGTCATAGGTCTTCTAAAAGCGCAACGCTGAGCATCGCAGTTATTGTTAGAAAATACAACAATTCCAGACGTTCAGCGAGAATGATTTCAGTTGGGAATATCGAAAAAGTGGATTTTAAATTGTGACATATTTTTTGAGTTCCTTACAGCTTGGTGCTGCGCTTGAGTAAGCTTGATCTCTGTAGCTAACCGTTTCCAGACCTTATTCCTTCAATTTATTCTTGATATGTCAATCAAGCTAAGGCAGTAGTTCTTCAATCGCTTAGTAGGCTTAACAGCCAAAGACTCTACGTTACGACTTTTTGGTCAGACTCAAACTGTCATATGGTGGAGTTGTTCGAGTAAATTTTTTTCCACAACGTGAAAATTCATACCTTCATTCTGTGGGAGATTCCATTATTTTACGTCGTTGTTAGGTTCTTTGGTTGCACGCAGCATTTACCTACATCGCAAGGTACATTTACTTGCTAACACAACTGTTGGTGGTGCTAGCAGCTTAATATTTCATAATAAACTACTACGTATGTGCCCCCCACCCAAGGTAGGGTATACTTCTTCTCAGTTGCCTTTAACACGCAGATGAAGAATGGACGCATGAACTTGTTATATGAATATTGTTTATGAGCGTTACGTGTTGTTTCGAGTTTTAAATAAGTAGCTCGTTGTGACTTAACTTCTCACTCATACATCCATCCCATTGCAGTTGTAGTATGGTCAATAGCACAGCTTGCAAATGTTTCATTGCAGTCGAAAGAATGATTAAGTATATCTAAGATTAGCGACAAACGCTAATTTTTTATGTTGATGTATAAAAGAGACTCTACCATATTAACCACCTAGCCAATAAGTTAAGTGGCTTAAAGTGTCTGCTGAAAGGATTCCATTGTTTTATATGTCCAACCTTCAATTCTCTCCCATAAGATGGTTTCTCAAGTGATTCTGGGACAGGCATTCAAATTTAGTAAGCCTTCGCTACCGTGGGAACCTATTGTCTAGTAGAACTCTGGTGAATTTATTTGACATCTTTGACAAGATACATTCTCATTGATGTCCCAAAAACAACAAACTACCTACCTTTCAAGTCCAATCAATTGAAAGACATTTCAAGGAAAATGCTAAACTGAATTCTAATTATTGTGCTAAACGAAAGAAAAAACTGGTCACACCAGGTTTATAGAACAGTTGTTGGCATTTCTTTAAACGCTAGTCCAGTATACATCCGTCCAAGCTTCATTCCGAACCACAGCCGTGAATACAAATATTTCATTCTCACTTGGTCATTCTTTGATTAACAACAATGCACTAATGACCTCAAAAATTGGGTCCCCCGCTTTCCATTATATCTGATTCTAAAAAATCGTATCAAATTTATTTTATTCGAAACACAGAGGTCCGATGGACTGAAATTGAATATACAACGAACGAGAAAAAAGAGAAAAAAAGAGCAAAACTGCCCCAATGGATGCGGCGATGTGATGCGCGCGGCGAGATTCTCATGCGAAACAAATTTTTCAATTAAGCCATTAATTCAGAACCAGAGAGCAATTCATTCCTCATGTCGCATTATTTTATTGCACACAACAACTCACATAAAACATGTATATGAGGCATTATCCCACCGCATAATGTCAAATGAGGAGGACTCCCGGTTGGCCGCGTTTGGTTTATTTGTGAGTGAGTTAAGGTAATGTTGTTGAGTTGAGAAGATGGTCTACCTGGGTGAGTTCGCAGTGCAAGCTAATGCGCGATGATGGTGCATGCGGATACACTTATGGAGAGCAGCGCGCCAGCTTCATCTCATTTCAACGATTTATTTATTTATTTTAATTTTTTGCAATTTTTTGTTGTTTTGTTGTTGTTGCTGTTTTTGTTTTCGTTTCTGCTTTTGTTTGGTCTGCCCATCTGAATGAGAATGAGACGATGGAATATTTGTGCAGTGCACCAAGCCACCGCACCGACCGAACTGCATACACACAGTTTTCATCTTTTCATCTCATCGCGTCTTCTGTCTAAATCGAGTCCCACAGGGCGCGCATTGGCAACTGTTCAGAGCCAAAGAACCCCAAAGAGACGTCAGCACCTCATTCAAAAGATGGACATTCTCCGGGCGGCCAGTTGATGTTGATGATGATCGTGATCATGTTCGGTGGACGATTGAATTCGATCGTTAAGTTGTCTTTGCATTAACTTTGAGTTTCGTTTTTCTTCTCTGCTTTTAATTTTATTCGTCTGCAGAGACATGATTTAAAAAAAAAAACCTAACGACCACATTGCCAATCAGATAGTTGGAATTTAGGAAGAAGAGTGACTTCATTATGGTATCAATTAATGCCAACAGCAAATCGATTATTAACATAATTTTCTCAAGTGTCGATTACTGCAATCGATCGTTTTAAACAAGCTACAGCGGTGCGCCTATATGTCTCCTCCTTTTCATTGAATGACGTTTCCTTCTTATCACCTTGCCACACGTCATTTATTTAATTGTTACGGAACATTTGGGCCTTTGGAGGTTGAGTATGCGAGTGATTTCTTTTCCTGGTTAAAGTGACAATCATCTGCTTGATGGTAAATAAATATCCAAATCTATCAACTGAAGGCTACGGCAGATGGCGAACGATAGAGAAAAAGATGAAAGCTGGGGCCTGAAACTGGGCCTTTTGACGAATGAAGTCAACTTGACATGATGCTAAAGAAGAAGCTAAGGAGTGTACTTTTAAAACTCTTGAGAATTTTGAAAAAAAACGAAAAAACCATTAGAAGTTTCTTAAATGCTATTAATTTTAATGCTAAGTTTAAATATTTCTATAATTTTTTCATATTTTTCATGGTCAGAAACCACTCAGATAGACCAAAAAATTAAGAAAAACTCATTTTAACCGAAAAAAGAAAAGTTTTGAAAATTGCGATTAGAATAGTTGAGTTTGGATTCAACTCATTCTGGAATAAGACAATTAAAAGTTTCAGAAAAGGAGGGGCTTCTCCTTCAAATAAAATTAGAACCCCAAAAGCTTTATGGAGTCATCAAGTTGTAAACAAGTCTTTATTGCTTTGTATTTTTTTCATAGATTACATGAATAGCTTTATAGCTTTATTACACAACTTGAAATCTTCACAATAAAGGTGTTCCATTCTAATTTTACTTTGTTTGCTTTTATGGCCCACTATAAACCAGTTAACAACACCGGCGATGATTTATGCTAACATGCCACGGACCAGTTTAAATTACAACTCATTAACGCCCAGTCATAAGGTCATAAAATATGTATGCTTCCAAACTATTTTAAGAAACACACAACTCATATTCGTTTCGGGCATAACTCGAAAATATCCACACAACAGGTAATGGAGACTTGAAGTACACACTCTATTTTCATTGCAACAACTTTGAATTTTTGTATGTCAAACGGTTTTTTTTTTTTTTTTTGATTGTTTGCAGTGAAGGTTATTATGAAAATTAAGTCAAACTAATGCCAAACCAAAACAGGTATGCATTATGTACACAAGTCCAACTCATGTAGTTGTGCGTGTGCTATTTGGAAACTTCTATACGTCGCGACGGGACGAACGTTTTTACAGGTAGGTGGTTTTCTTTGGTTGATATCTTTTAACATAACATTGTGTCATGCAACAAATTCAAATTGGCCATCGGTGGCACGTAGCACGTTCAATGGGGTACGGTAGGTATACGGACGGACGTGAAACGACAACAGCTACAACTCTCGACACACTTAACCTGATGAAGTAACCTAATTTTTAAAACTATGACAGAGAGAGAGAGAAAGAGTGGCAGTGAACGACCGACGATGACGACACGACGATGAAGGACTTTTGCGCTATTGAGTTTGTATATCCTAACTGGAGTGGAGTATTGTTGTGACCTTTTAAAGAACAGGATGTTGTCGTTGTTTTTCTCTGATTTGTTTTTGTTTGAATATAATTTTTTGTGACCTCTTTAAAGGTGAAACTTTCTCTTTTATTACCCCGCTGTGAGCGTAGACAGTACCTATGCATGCATGCATATTTTTGGAACTCCTGCAATCAGGTTTCAGACTCCAAAGGGACAAAACATTATGCAGTTTCCTTTGTTTTTTATTTTTCACTTCATATCTATTCTCATAATTGTTATGGTCATGGTGCGTTTGGTAAGGAGAATCTATTTTTTTAGGATACAGCTATAGTCGGATAATATATTACACATTTTCATATTTCTACAACCATCAAGGACGTTGAGAATACATAAATGTAGGTATGTAGGTATCAACTACTTGACCATTCAGTGTGACGTCTGGCTCTTAGTTCTATTCGTTCATAGCTGAAAAATGTCACTTATCTCTTGCCCATTTCCAACACATCACGACAAGCATTTCTATTTAAAAATTCATGTCACATAGGAATAACAGAGCATTTTTGTATAGGAAAACCCACAGCCAGCACAACACACAGAGGGAACGGCATCAAAAATTCTGAAAAAGCCGACAAATTCTTCGAAAATATTTCGTCTAGGAATGTTGTTGTGTTGGGTGATGGCTTGTTGTTGTTGGTGTTGTTATTGTTGTTATTTATTCCACGAGTTTCTCATTTTAAGTGGAGACTAACTTTTATTCATCATTTTTCATCAAACTTTTATCATGGATAATCGTTTGAGGCAACGCACGCACACTGAACTAAATTGCTAGCCGCGCGAATAAAATCATAGATACTGTATCTATCGCCTTACAGTTGCTGTCGTGTATTTATTTTTCCAGTGCATGATGGTAAGAGTGTAAAAAAAAAGTATTAAACTTTTTAATGAAACAAAACTGGAAAATTGCATACGAAGATGGAGAACCGAGTATGAACCATGTGCCATTGGGAACGCTCGTGTAGTTCTTTCATTCCACACCTCGCCTCAACTCACGTCTTCTCTGATTCCTCTGGTTCACCCTCATCGTCATCCTCCTTCGCCCGGTGGATGGTTGGCCTTTTTGATCATGTTAAAGCGTCTGGTAGTCTCATCTCATCTTTTATTCGCTTAAATGCATTTTCATCGGGGATTTAATTTTGGAATTGACTCAACTCAAATTCCAAAATGAAAAAAAAAAGAAATGAAAGATACGCACATGACATGAAATGCAACAGATACAGATACCATTGGCAGTAGGCTGTGTGTGCGTCTGTCTTGGCTGTCTGTCAGATGTAAAGATCTTCAAACGAAAAGTCTCATGTGTGTTTTTATATGTGTCAAGAGTGTCGCAGTTGAAAGAAAATATAAAAATAAATAATAAAAAAAAAAAAAAATTAAATAAAAGATATTAACTGAGTGACTGAGTTGAACGAGCTAGCGAGGAAAGCGGAAGGTGCAATGTTACGTTGTCATTTGTATCCGCAGCTATAAGACTGTCTCCTCCGCAAAATCGTTCGGATTTTTCTTTTCTTTTGCTACTTTTGATTGTGATTCTTTTAGGACAAGTCAAGTTCAGTCAGAATGAGCAAGAGATATCTGTTCGTCATGTCTGTTTAAATAATATTTTGGATATGTTATGACACCAAACTGGTTGGGTAGTCAGAACATCCACAAAGGCTTCGACTCATCACACGGTGTTGTAAAAATATAAATTGTATCTCAAAACAATCTCAGTCGTATGATTATAATCATAACAGCATTATTGTTCCTTTACCCATTTGGCTAATAGACCGTCAAGTGTGGGGAAATTTTTATTTTTTCAATCTGACCTTAGTGATAAGCCATACAACAATGCTCTGGTGAACTGAAACTGCTTGATCTATAAGTAAATAACTCTCACTCACGCCATAAATTGTCGCAACTATAATTAATTTCACTAATAACTCAAGGCAGATAAAGTCTGTCAAGCAAACCACCGATCAACAGTATATATGGGTTACTACTAATCATAGCTGATGAACAAATTACTTAAAGTGTAATTAATCAAAATTGAAACAGCACAAAAGGAGTCTTCTTCGATCAAGCTGTTAGAGGCTGAAAGGCAAGTGCTATTCAGCACACATATCTTTTTGATCATTCAATTATTAATTGTTTCTGTTTTGATGGGATGCAGTGAATGAGACACACAGTCACTGAGGTTTTTGGTTTTCATACATTATGTCTTTTCATAGCGTAAGTTATCTGGGAGTAATGGATAACAATTTAGTGCAGAAGTTCCATTTTTTTGGACGATAGAAGTGGCGTATGGTTCCAACGAGACTCGATATGTGCCACTGATGAGGAAAAGGGGTAATTTTGGGAACCACGATCTATTCGAACTGATGATCAATCGCAACCATCTAAGCAACGAATTCATAGTTCAATAAGCACCGAAGAATATTTACAGACAGCTTTCCAACAGTTTTAATAGGAGACACCGATACACTTTGCTTTTGAATTTTTGTGAATCCTAATGCAGGGGAAAAAGCATTCCACATTCGTATAGTGCTACTAAAAGATGAATTTCTATACTTGACTGTACGCCCGAAGTTGGGCTCAAGATAAAACTGATGAGCATTCCAAATAAGGTGGGTTAGGTTAGGTTAGGTGGAAGTGGCTGTCAGCCAATGAGTACATTGCTTGACACACTTACGCCGCAAGGGCCCATTGTGATACCACAGAGATCAGCAAGTTAATCACCTACTGATCTCATAAACCCGATGTAAGATTAACGAGTTGATCACTTATTAATCTTCCATTACGGGACTAGCCGGTTAATCACCTGCTAGTCGAACCACGCGGAACTTTTAATATATTTCGAAAGACTTTTAAGGTCTATGTAAGCTAAATCACTAGTATCATCGAAGAAGAATTCACCGAGATGAGTTTTCCTCCTATGAAGTAGTGCAGAGCATGAGCAAAGAAGGTTTCTTCCTCCTCCTCGTCCATGCAGCTTCTGCAGAAATCATTCGAAAATACACCAAGTCTTTTGGCGTGTCTCCCTATTAGACAGTGTCCCGTAAGAACACCTATGGTAAAACCTAGATACAGGAGCAGGCGGTTCAGGGCTAACAAATTCTTCGAGCGTTTTGAGTCTACACAAGGCCAAACTTTGTTGGTTGCAAGGCAGTTGTTTCTCTTAGTCCATCTAGTAATAAGGTGGGAGTTGGGACCAAATTGTTTCAGGGGAGCAACTTTTCATCAAGAGCACTGTTTGTTAAAAAGGCGTTAAAAAAGAGTAAGGCAAGTAGCGTTTCGACGATGTTAAAAAGAATCAATCGATTCTACGATTGAACTATCACCTATCAGTCTAATAGTTCTGTTTTGTACTGTTTTGTACGCAGTTAAGTAGGCGCACTTTTTTTGTAACCGTTCGGAACCGGCAGAAAATATTTGGTCCCCTCCATTCGCTCATAATGCACGGTTGTGAGAAATGCGCTACGCCCTGGGGCTCCTAACTCTGTTATGCTTATACCCTATTCATTTATTTACTTGTTTTACTTAAGTAGGCTAGAGGTTTCACAAGAGATTATTTGTGAAAATTAAGAGCCCTGGTGCACATCAGCATTTATAAAGTGGTTTTCAGTTTTGAATCTTATATTTAACTATTTGAAATGTAGTTTCTAATCCAGAAAAGAAGAGACCAAAAACACGCATTTTCGATTAGAGGACCTGGTGCCAAACTCTATCAAATGTGCCTTAGAAATATCAAACGCAATAATCCTCTTTTCTCCAAAACAGTGTAAAGCTTGATTCCACTTTTCGGTGAGATATGCCATCAAATCACAAGTGGACTTTTTGCTACGAAAACCGTAGTGTCGGTCATTAAGAAGATTTCCTTCTTTGAGATATTTCGTATCAACGTTTGGAAAGAGAGGACGTTAGTAGGTACAATTGGACGGCAATTGAAAGGGGAAGAAGATTCATTTTTAGGAACGAGCTGGACAAATACTGATTTCCATCTGCTCGGAGAGAGCTTATAGGGGAGTATACAAGCTAGCGCAGTGGTTTTTCCATTGTAGAAGAACACCTCTTCAAATTAACGGCGGGGATATAATCCAAACCAGTATAGATTTATGTGTATTGAGATCATTGATGACGCTTGCAACCGAACAAGTTCGAAAAAATGTCTGCTTGTTCACAGAATCTCAGGTAGAATTTTAAGTCCTTAAGTAGTTACTGGAATGAACTAGCAAGTGTGATATCTAGAGAAAATCAGAACGCTATGACCTCGCCAAAAGAGTCTGTCTTCAAGGGAACGTGAACACTTTGTAGTCCAAAACCTTCTGTTTAGAATTGCCTTTAAATTATTTGATTCGTTATCTTAGCTCCATAACCAATGTCTTCAATTATAAAGGTCACAAGCCCATTGAGTCACCAGAATTCCTGTAAGCTTCAACTAAATTAAAAGAAAATGTTTATGTTTCGTTAAATTTCTATTCAGGGAATTCTATTGAGTCTTTAATTGGTTGACTTGGACCAACAATCACAGCATGTCTTGGTTTCAAATTGTTTCCCTCATTTGTAAACTTATCAATATACAAAGGCATCAGTAGCTGAGACGTTCATTAGAATTAATAAAGCTGTCAAAGCTTCAATTTAATTGATTTTCCAATCACCATTCAGAGACCCGATCAACCGACGCGACGTCGTTAAAACACAATAATTGACTTCAAGAGTCATAATGTATCAAAGAACTATCAGCTGAATGCGTAAGCGCTGTCTCTCTCCATCTAAATGTCAATGGAACCAATTATTATTATTTTTCAAACTATACACGACTTTCCACGTTCTGTTTGGAACGTAAAGCAAAACAATGAAATCAATTTAAGACTATAAAGTAGATACTTTGATACTTTCTAAAAAAAAAAACAACAACCTCCTCTCTGTTTATTATCCAAACGAAACTTTAATAGACAATCACAATGTTCGCATAGTTTGTACTTGAATTTTGATAGAAACCAGAGTTGCACAAGCTTGTATGACGTGCTATACTCATATTAATTTTTATTTAGACCATTGGGGGGAATGGGACACACAAAATGATACAAGATATCGCATTTTCAATTAAAACATGTTCACACAATGTGTTCCATTATCAAAGTAAGTATCTTTTACCTTTTGTTCTTTATAATACGTGCTCATTATGAGGATGGAATACTGTTGAGTTTAAATAGCCCAAACGACCTGAATATTTTCATATTTTCACTTAGAAAAAAAAAACACCATTAGACACATTATACCTCGCATGACATCCAAAAATTGCATTAACTCATTAGGCCAATGTCACATTAGCCTTGTTAAGACTCTCAAAAAGCAAACAAGTGTAGGTACCAAATTAGCTATAGCAACCCACTATAGGTAAAAGTTGCCTTGTTGTTGTTCTTATGTTGTTGCTCGTTTCATTTGGTTACACTCAATGCCATTTGCGCAAGGGGCTTCTAATGGATTCTCATTCCCTTTTCTCTGTCCTCGTGTGTGTTTTTATACATATATATTTTTTTATACCTCAGCAAACTCCCGAGGGGGGCGAGACAGTGACGAAAAAATCATATTTTCGTTGTGCGGTAGCTAATTTCTATATATTCTGACGAAAAATTTTAATTAACACCGAAAACCATATGGAGGAGGTGAATGTTATGTGTAGATACAGAAACCAAAAAAAAAAAAGTACGACTGCTCCATAGTCCATGGAGAGTATGTGTTTGACATGCCACACATGAAAATGGAAACCTGAAAACGTCCGATTCTGAGTTTCGTAGAAAACCGGGGAAAAATTAGATGGAATTTTATTTTTTTCATTGCTAAACTCGGGGAGAAACACAAAAGCGAGAACAAAAAAAAAAAGCGAGATACAAAAAAGCAACAAAAAAAGATTAGACGGGCTAATGTGCGAATAGTTCATGTGTTTAATGTCACCCTAAAGAGCCACAAAAACCAGAGCAAGCGGCTGTTGCCACCAAAGAGCTTTTGCAACATTTGCTGGCTGTTTTTTTTTTTCTGTTTTCAGTTAGTGTAGTGGAACCATGTCACATCTATAGCCTTGTGTCTTACCACATAATGAGAGGAGATTTTTATTTAAATATGGTTTTTTTTTATGCTTGCTTTAGTCACGCTGGTGGAGCTTAATTATAACAAATTGGGCTGTAGGCTAACACGCTTAATATTATCATAAAGAAAAGTAATTATCGCAGTTGCTTAACTTTTTCCCTAGGTTCTATTCAAGACTGTCATGAGGAACCAAACAAATTTTAATTGGGTATAGAAAAGTACCTGGGATTGCGCTTGCAGTGAATCTATACCTTTTGAAGCTTATATGGAATCTCTTTAAACGTTTGTTTCTTATGTATTTTTTCATCTAAATCACATAGGAGTATGTATATGCATCTGCTATAGTTTTTTTGGTTGCCCCTTTTCGAATACCTAAGTGATCGATGATCGTCAATTGTAATTTCTGTTTATTGTGTCCAATTTAACTGTGATGACACACTGCCGATTAGCTAACGTTTCCGAAAAGTATTTGACTCTGTATTGTATAAGCTCTTTGGCTTCAGTCTCGCCCTTTGATTTTTTAGTTGAGCCATTAGAAGTCAGGTCGTTTTGCTTGTTTACGCTAACTTGGTTATAGAACCAAATATTACAAAACTGTGAAAGCAACAGCTTTTGTTTATTTCATAATTTAAAAACACCTTTGGAGGTGCCCTTATATTTTTTGAAACACAGTGCGCGTGTGAGGAAATAAAGAAAAGATAGGAAAGGAGATACCGAACCGATGCACACTTTTCTTGAATTTCTGTGCATTGGAATGTGTCCTGGAAAAAATTGATTTTGGCATAGCATTCCAAACTGAAATATTAATCAACTGTACGACCGGAATTGGGCTGAAGGGAGAACTGATGCACTGATACTTGAAAGCGGGTATTGCGGCTAAATTTTTTCATTATAAAAATGAAACTGGCTATTTCACTAGAGCAATGTATGCAAAAATTACGACAGAAAAGAGAGAGACATGAAACTACTTGTACTGTCACCTATGTATCAATTTTAATGCTCTATTCTGAACCCTGTCAAGCGGCGGCAATGGTGTTTCAGGACCACCTGACCAGTTATGGGAGTTATACTTCAGTGAACAACCCCATCAACCCTAAAATTGACTGCGTTCATTTGTATTGCTGAAGATTTAACTCTGAAGTGAATGCTGAAAATGATTTAAATTGTATGTTTAAAATGAAAACTGTCAAGTTTTGCAGCTACTGAGAGTAAATTTTTAAGGATGCAATTAGAATGCGATTTAAAAAAAATCGATTTTTTTATATATATTTTAAAGGGGATTTTAGTAAACGTGTCGCGATGGTTAGCATGTCCGCCTGTTAACCCACATGTTCGTGGTTCGAATTCCAACAGAGGCAATAATATTATTCCACGGGTATCGTCTTTCGCGAGGAAATGGCAAGTCCTCCGTTTGTAAATTCGTTGCCATGAAAAAAGGTTTCTCGATTAGCAGTTTGGAACCGTCAAAAATTGTAGGTCTCCTCCATTGTCTCACAAGGCATGGTTGTGAGAAATGCGCTTGGCCTTAGGGCTCCTGGTTTTTTGCTCCACCCTTTGTATTTGTTTTTATTTTTAAAGGGATTCTCTTATTTTCAAAAGTTCTTTCGAAAGGACACGCAAATTATGGTGAGCGCGGTAACACAGATGCACGTAAAAGAAAAAAAGGCTTATCAGTTCTTAACCGTCTTTATATTTTTTGATATAGTATACTTTGTTCTGTTTGTTAGCTGTTAAGCTCTCTTAAGTGGCCTTTGCTTAGACTTAAGGTAATCAAAAGCTCTTAAAGTTCTACCGAGCTTGTGCTTATTACGAACGCCTCTAGGTTAAGTACAATTCTAAAGAACATTAAATTTATTTTGCCAAGGTATTCCCTTTAACGAGGAATTCGCCAGTCCTTCGACAGCAATTACACCGCCGCGTAAAAATCTTTCTCACATAGTTGTTTGGAATAGTCAAAAATGTTGCTCCTTTCCATGTGTTGTTGGGGCTGAAAAGCATTTGGCAAAACATTTTATTTGTATGGAATTTTCGAAATCTCATGCTTAAGATCTTTTCAATAGAAGTTTGGAAAAGTTCAACGATATTCACTTCAAAATAAATACTCTTCAATGTTCAAAAAGTTTGTTTCAAATAGAATCTTTCCCACAAACACTGAAAATCGATAAGTTCAAATCAGCTAACTGGTAAACTCACTTCTAACACACAAATCCGTTAAAGACTGTTCAGTGAAACAACCATCAGACTTACCATATTTCCAGTTTCTCTGCTTAGCTTGTACCATTTAAACGATTCACGATTGCATGACATCATATAATTACAACATCCATAACAAAACTCTTCTGACAGCTCCAATAAGAATTCGAATTCCGCATACCCATTACCTAGTTTTTCTTCATATACAATAAAAATATTTTTAAACAAAAAAAAAAAAAGAAAATAAAATAAAAATTACTTCACGCTCGCCCCATTTGCAATAACATCACTATAACCAAACCCCACCTGGCCGGTACTGTATCATTATGGTCAGATCCAGTTATTGGCACTTTGATTGCAATGCAGAAATTAATGACTCAATTGCTATTGAGTTTATAGGTACCTACCTATCCCGAAGAGTTTATCTCGTATAATGATTTTAAACAACCGTCAAGGAAAAGAAGAAGAAGAACTTGAACAAACTCGCAAGCAAACACCCATAACAATCTCGCACACGTCTCATAATTAGGATCACTTTTCTGCAACAAAAATCAACTGAGAGAGCACACGCAACAGTGCGCGATTACTGTTTTTGATTGTGTCGCGTCGTCGTCGCACATAAAACAGCAATCCAGCAATGGCCATACACAGTGAAGTTCTTAATAAGGTGCACAGCATCTACGTTAATTGTGTTTAACTCGATCTGTGAATAGAGAAGTTTCTTCCAACAGTGGCTGTCACAATTACAATACGGAAAAGATGACAAAAACTTTTGATTGTCATGCGTTCTTTAAAAACCTAATCGTTTACCAAATTTTTTTGGCCAGGTTATTAGATCTTAAATGCTACGGAACTCAAAAACAAAAGCTGCTGAAAAACCTGTTAAGTGGTCAGAATGACAACGAGCTACAGCGACTACAGCGAGCTACAGTATCCTCTTTAAAGTACTCGTGGCGTGATGGTTAGCATGTCTGCTGTTAACCTAGGGGTTCGTGGTTCGAGTCCCAATAGAGGCAAAAATGTTTTTCCACGGCCTATCGCCTTTCGCGAGGAATAGACAGGACCTGTTAGTAAATTCATTGTCATGAACAGCGCTTTTTCGATTTGCCTTTCGGAACCGTCAGAAAATTTCCTCCAAGGTGAGAAATGGGCTAGACCCTGAGGCTCCTCGCCTCTAACCTCTCTAAAGAATAGGTCAGTGGTTTTTAAACACAAACGACGTAGATTTGAAAACTTTTAAGAATTTAAATCATTGCTAGATTTTTTAACCGACAGAAGAAATTTCATATGGCTTTTTGGAGCGGAAAAATTTAAGTGTGAGGGTCCTTTTGTTTGCTTTTTACATAACGATGATGGTGAAGGCACGAGGACAATTGGGCTTCCCATTATCGGCTAGATGTTGATAAGAAAGAAGATGGATTCGATCATCCTGATAATCTCCAGCATGCCCAAATCATGGTTGTCCGAATAATTTTTCCATCGCCTGTACTCAGCTAAAGTGCGATTGTTGTGCGTTGTATCGAAATGTTGGTAACCTGTCCACCTCCATGTACGACAGTCGTTTGCAACATTTTCACACGCAATCATCATCATCATCATCATCGTCGTCGTCGTCCTCCGAAAGCATCCACTCTGCAGAATCAGCACAGCACACAAAAACATAAACGCGACTCTGGTGAACGACGATGACGACGACTACGACGACAAAAAACAAAAACCTTGCGCTCGCAACTGTTCCTGTGTTGTAATGATGGTATTTCACATCAAGTGACGTATTACTCTGGGGAGAGCAGCGAGTTGACTTCATCTTCTTCCATCGTCTTCATCTTTATCAATGCTGTCGCAACAAAAACATGATCTCCAACACCTTGTTGGACGACAATGCCAGCAAAGCCATACACTCTTTTAGATTGACAGTCAAGTGGATATTATAATGCACTCGCTTTTGATGACTTGTTGTTTGTTTCATCTGCGATCACATACAAAAAAAAAAAGAAGTGTCTCATAGATTTCTCCCATCGAAGTGCATGACGTGTAAAAAGTCATACGCGCGTACAATAATGCTTAATGCTTGGCTGCATGTGAAGTCAGGTCCATGCCTTGTTAAGGTCTTTGCATAGCCATTTTTGGCACGAAAATAACCGAAAGCTTCTTTTGTTTTACCAGATAGGTATAAGGTACCTACTCGCACTCGTACCTCCATAAGTCCTGCTAAACTAGACTTTGATTGCTGCTGCGTGTGTGTTTTTTTGCGGCGTGCAAATGTGTCAATTAGATTTATTATCAGGCGATGGTCTTTAAGAGATTGCTTGTCTACCAATTCCAATTCATTTTTTGTTTTTTTCGTTTTTTTCGTTTCTGTATTCGTCACCACAGTTCCCAGATGCGTATTTATATTGCTATACAATGCGTGAGATGAAGTAATCCTGACTTTCATAGGATGGTGGTAAATAGTGATGGAAGTGCAAAAGGGTATCAATGCAACAGGTGCAAGGCAGGTGACGATGAACGTTCGTTGTCTGCCGTCTCTTGTTCTGGCTCCGTGTGACCGTGTGCACTGCGGTGTGTACAGGATGGAGAGGGGCTAGTGTTCATTCCTAGAAATGGGAGTTTTTGCTTGGGTGATATTTTTCTGTGTGCTGCTGTTGTTTCGTTTAATAAAATGCAATTAAGAAAATTCTTTTTTTTTGTTTTCGTTTATTGTTTTATAATTTTATATAAATTGCCAGCCTTCTAATGAATTTATTTTCTTTTTATTGCAGGTATGTGTCTTGAAATGGGTTCTCATTTAGATAAGTGAGTATACTTTATGGGGCTGCTGGACTGCGGGTTCGTTATTTATTTTACTTAGTTGGTGTGTATTTATTACCATGCGTTCTGAGTTTGTTTTTTCTCCAAAGAACTGTCTGCGCAGAAATCGTCGCGGGGGTTCTTTCCTATTTGAAAATTAAAATAAGAACCCATAACGATGATGATGATGCATACTAAGTGCACGCCATAGTTGTATTTTAATAGGGTCCGTTTGTTTGAGAAAAACAAAACTTATAAACATGGAAGAGGTTGCTGCAATTATTACTTTTCAGCTTAATTGAATGAAACTGACTTCTAATTTTGAATTCAAAGACTGTGTCAAACTCTACTTTCAAATTGGCTATCGAAACCAGTGAGTCCCAAAATTGAGTTTTTACCGATGCACCCAAGCCAAACCTGTGTTTGGGTTGTTGCAAAGTGAAATTTCTCTTGGATGAGTTGGTATTTGATAGTCTCCAGCTGATTGTTTTTCTATTCAACAATGAATTTGATTTATTCATAAAATGCTATCAATAGCTTGAGCCTAATAAAGACTTCTGTCATTAGATTGCACGACTTGAATTTAAAATTATTTTTGTTTTCGACTATAGTCGATTGTATTCCCAAGACATATCCGAAACTTCCTATCCCGAAAAGAACAAAACAAAACGAAGTAAACAAAAAGTCCAAACAATTCAATAGCAAACTATTATATAGGTACCTATCGCTTTTTGTGAAAATGATATCATTATTATTTGTTTCGAATTGTGAAGCTATATCCATCTACTTATCAATATTATTGTGTACGTTTCACTTATAGACGTGTGCTTTTTTGTCTCGTTTTGTATTCGTGAATGAATTTGAATATTTTGTCTTTACATATTGAATCGTTGTTGTTTAATTGGAAATTATTTGAAATCTGCACATATGTATATAATATTTTCACTTCGTATTAATATGAAGATTTTTAAGATTGGTGTTGTTAATAAATGAAATAGCACAATTCATCATTCTAAGCTAAGAAATAAAGCTGATCATAAACTTCCTATTTTTAATTGGCTTCCGAGTCATGTGACAGTAAGGTAGTTTTATTTTTTCAGCACAGAAATCTGTACTGGGATCTCAACATCACGTACTTTTGAGCGCACAATTCTGAAATGCTTTGGTTACTATCGATCTAAGATTACCGGGGGCTTCCAAAGCTTGCACAGAAAACTACATCCAGAAGATTTTTTTTAAAATCTCCATATGGTTGAGTCAAATAAAGTGCTTCCTAACACATTTTATGTTTTTGGTTTAACAGCGGAGCTAAAATTAATCTAAGCGAGTCAGTTGGTTTCCTGGTGACAGCCATTAAAACCTACCTAAGATGTGTAAGGAAATTGGTAAGTGTTATTCACAATGCCGCCAAAAATACAAACACATGAAAAAAAAAACTGTCAAACGTGTCTCTAGAGCTCTGACATCAAAAATGACAGCAGTCTTTTTTCTGTCGGGTTATTATGTGGTACTCATAAGGTTATGGTTAGCATGTCTGCCCCTTAAGCCCTTCGATAGTATATTCATTGCCATGAAATCACTTTCTCGATTGGCCGTTCGTTTGCTAGGCAAAAAATTATAGGTCTTTCAATTCCCTAACAAAGGCAATGGTAATGAAAGGAAATGCACTTGGTCCTATAGGGCTCCACGCTCTGTTGCGCCATCCAATTTATTTATTCATAACATGAGCAAGACCAACGAACGAGGAAATAATGGGGCAGAATGATTCAATTCAAATACAAAATTTTAATATCCGTTACTCTAGCGTTTCCCATTTCGCAAATGGTTGTTTTAATGAAAACTACTCCTCTTTTTGTAAAGCATGATAAAGCGAGATATATTGGCGCTCGTATTGACATCTATAAATGAAAGTTGATTGGAAAATTTGTAGGGGTAAGTGGGTTTTTTTCGCAAGGCATGGTTGTAAGAAATGCGCTAGGCCCAGGGGTTCCTCGCTCTGTTGCGCCACCCTATATGTTTTATTTTATTTTTCTTCACCCAAAATTCTAAGTTTTAACTCAATCAACTGAGTTCCTTAAACATTTTCTATCAAATTTTTAAGACTCTTATGCACCTATACATTGACGCTTCAAACAGTATAAGACCAAACAACAAACGTAAATGTATTTGAGGGCATCTAACCATTGGTACCACTCATACTCAACGTTATTTTAGGGATTATTTCCTTATTAATGGTAGGGATACATTTAAAATTCTCAAATTTTCTTAAATCAGAATGTTTATTACATATTTAAATATCTTATTAGAGTTATTAGACCAAATCTGATAGCCTTTGCATTCAGCATGCTTGGTATTCTTGACGCTTCTAGTTACAACCGCAAAAGCTGAAAGAAAATATCCAAAATTGAAACCGATATAAAATTGTTTAAGCACTGAAGACTCGAGCGGTTTTCATACATATACCTACTATTGTCCTTATCGAGTCAAAAAATTAGAAAAAAAACTAAAATCGTATTCAGCTGCAAATGATTCAAAAATTCAATTTGCCGAAAAAGGCAAGAAAATTGTTCCTTTATTCAATTGGAATTGTCTAACTAGCTCAGTTCCTAGAAGGAAGTGATAACTTATAATCAATATAGATAGATAGATAGATAGATAAGATTTTTATTAGTCACAAACTTTAGAGATAACACACAATATTTATGATACATTAAATCGTTTGAGCATGGCATTCGCCGTCTGCCAGATTGACAATCCATTTTAACTTTATATATGTTTTATAGAATTACAATTTTTAATTTAGTAGTCTAAGCATTTCTTTAACTAAAGATTAAGTATTGAATCATTATTTGTTTATTTGTATATATGTTTTTTTTCGGCTATAGTAACAAGTATTAAAAACCACCATTTTTAATTCTACAATATTTCAACATTCATTTGTTTTAGTAAGAAAATGCAATAACTTTCTGTTGAGGTGTTACACCCAAATATACTTTTTCTTATTTCTCGCAAAACCAGACAGATTCCCAAAAAATATATGATGTCTTCACGTTCTTTTCGGTTGCATAGATCGCATAAAATTGGCAGATTACTTCTATTTGGAATGTAATTGAGATGTATCAATTCGCCTCGTAAACGGAACATCATTGAAATTGTATTTACACTATTTTCGTCTTTGAAGTAATTGTTTTCCTTGAGAGAATAATCGAGGTGGTGGTAGATTGTTCGATAAAGAGATCTTGCTGCTTCTTGTTCATTTTTTTCTCTATGTCTCAGATCCACTTTTTTTTATAAGATCGTATAATAAGGGCCTTATAGTACTTGGTTCTTCCAGATTTATATTAAGAACCATTCCACACTCTTCAGCTAAACGTTCCCATTCTTTAAAAAAACCTCACCATTTTTATGGCCACAGTTTTAGGAAGACGCTGATCAGGCATTTGCATGACCTGGAGAACATAGTCAACTTGTAACTTGAGAGTCTTTATTAGTAACGGAGGCAATCCAGTCTCAATCATAAGCATATAGTTCGGTGAGTTGGGAGGGAGATGAAATACTCCTTTGAGGTATAACCTGAGAAGTTTTTCCACCGACTCATATTCTGATCCTCCCCATACCTGAGCACCATAAAAAAGGATTGATTGCGCTACAGTTTCGAAGACACGATATTCACTACTGTGCCTTATTTTAATTTTATTTAATTTTACTTTAATTTTATGTTATAGAAATTTTTTCTCTTCGTTGGAACTCCGCAATAAATATTCTTATATAGGGATCCTCCAAGGCACGCTACGCCCTGTTTAATCTTGTGAATGAGCTCATGAAGTATTTGTTGGTAACTTTTAACAGTTTGCAATTGTTCAAGATTATAAAGCTAGAAAAGTGCTCATGTGCGTCCGTTCTAGATTTCCAGAAAATGACAATTTTCTCAATACTCAAAAGCTATTATGATATAGTAATTCTTAGCCCCTATTCTAAGTTTGCATTAACTTGTGCGTACTGTGTCTTGAATGTTCATCATTATGAAGCTGAAAAGTAATTGACTCAAGATAGAGAACATCTTAAAATTACGTCAAATATTGTACAGAAGTTGTATTTACCCACCTTCATTATTTTTGCATATGGTCATATTTTTGGTTCTCACGGTAAATGGTGTGCATCAAATATATTGCCGAGCTGTAATTTATTTGAAACCACAATCTTTACAGCGCTACTAAATTGAAATAAAAGAAATTGTTATACTGTAGGTCTAATAATAAACGATAACAAATGTATAAAACAAATGTTCGAAAATCATGTCAAATCAAGTTGAACAATTGACATTGTGATTTGTTTTCAAGATATAACATAGTGAAGCAACAGCGCGAGGAATTTCAGGGCCTAGCGCATTTCATATAAATTTGCTTTGTGAGGGAACGAAGAGACCAATAATTTTCTGCCGATTCCGAAAGGCTAATCGAGAAAGCTCTTTTCACGGCAGTAAATTTACCATCGGAAGACTTGCCAATTTCTCGTGAAAGGCGATACTTGTGGAAAAAATTTTTTGTTTTCTGTTGGGAAAAGAACTTCTCGCATAACAGGCAGACTTGTTAACCATTACACCACAATCTCCGTAACTAGCTTAAAACTAAACTACAAAAACACATGCAAGACGAAGTGTTTAGTATTGCAAATAAGGAGTTACGTTGGAAAGATAAAGTCTCTAAGTCATAGTTACAGAAATAAATTATTTTTTTTTTTTGAATTGCAGCAATTAACTTTGTTCTAGAAGTAACTAATTTTATTTCACTACTTTTAAACAAGAGGAACTGACATACCTAATTGGAAAATCGGACAAATGGATCCCTTCTTCTTCTCTGCACCTCCTTGATGGAGCTGCGCCCATGGCTTTTTATCAAATAAAACCAACCGTGTGTCCTCACGCATCTAGTCAAAGTTTTTGTAAAATATGTAGGTACCTAGTAGTAAAATTTTTAAACACTCTTTTATCCTCTTATTCTGTAAATATAGGGTTTTAAGCCCAAAATATTACCTCTAAAAATTGACGTTTCTGTTAATAAAACTAAATTGCACATTTAAACTACATATCTGTATTGCATAACTATTTTACTTTACTTAACAAGAATTCAAGGCTAATTTGCTGTTTTATTACAAAGCGCAAAAAAAAAAATTACTGACTATTCCTAGCTCCAACTTCTTTCGACAAAGTTTAAGGAATATAAGTATGTGCTTCAAACCTACATAATAACCATATTTTTATCTCAATGCATCGATTTTTCTCTGTGAATTTTCTTTAGTCTCTCTTTTGGTAATGAAAAAATGGTGCATTCATTTTTAACCCTAGTTTACAAACTGGGGTCCATTTGGACCCCAGAGCATGTTTGAACACTCATAACTTTTTTGTTTTTAATTTTTTTTAAATGGGATTTTTACTCAGTGAACAAAATTCAATTTTTTATTTATTTCTTAAGTTGAAACGATTATCAGATGTTTACAGATTTTTCTGCGATTTTTTTGTGAAAAGAACCCGTCCACCCGAACTGGGGTCCATTTGGACCCCAGTACTGAAATTCTATGAAAAATCATATTTTTTCTAATAAATAATTATTTTATTTTAAAAGCAGCCTAGTTTATGTTTAGAAGAATTTAACTTGAAGTTGTGGGCAGTTTCGGGAGACATTTAACACATAAGGTTCTAGTGTGGCAAGGGCAACAACATCTGCCACATCCATCGCAGGTGGTTCTGGTTTTCTTGTCATCTGCTCTTGGGCAAAGGTGACATCTACCCCTTTTACAAGAGAGCCTTTCGGGGACTGTTGGTAATACTTCCTGAACTCTCCCCAAAATACAGAGAGCATCCAATGCAGATTTTCCTATGCCAGATTGTGTTGCAGAGGTTGTGAACGGTGATTCAGTTCTGACTCAACCAGTTCCTCCGCTAATTCGATGAGTTTATCAATTCTGAACAAATTTTTGTTTCTTCTAGGCGGATTGAAGTGTCGAAAAATGATAACAGTTGCTAGGGCTGCTACGTCCAGTAAGCTGTAGAATACAACCATCGGCCAGCGATTTGTTTTGCGTGTACATGAATAAACTGAGACCATTTGGTCGAATACATAGACTCCACCTTTGGTGCTGTTATAATCCAGTATCATTGCAGGCTTACTTTGATGACCGGAAGTGGCTTTCTCACAGTTATGTTGTGTTGATAGCAATACCACTTGTTTGTTTGGCTTCGGAACATAACTCACCAACGCCATTTTTCCAGAAAATCCAAAAATGGATGAGTGGACTGGACGATACTGCTTTTTGTTATTGACCTTTACAGGCTCATTCTGCTCATCAAGAACCTCCTTCGCTACAAAAGGTTAAGGCAAATCTCTTTTGTTTTTCCGAATCGTGCCAAGAATAGTGATCTTCTTATCCAGCAACTTCAATGCCAAATCCACCGACGTAAAGAAATTATCAATAGTGAGGTTGCGTCCAGAATTGAAATATGATGGCATCAACGACATCACCACATCATATCCACGACCAAGTCCTGTACTTTGGTCAGAGCTACCAGTGTAGACAGAAAACTTCAGTGGATAGCCCGTTGAGCTTTCATACATCCACCTAAAGTTCAAGCCATTTTTGGCAGGCTTGCTTGGCATGTATTGAGGAAATTCAATCATTTTTACCTGAACAAAGTGAAATAATGACTATTTTTTTCTTTTGATAGGCGGACTGGCAAGAACATTGATATGCATCAATATTACAATCAGTAATTACGTAAAACAGACATATCGAAAGGGATAAGCGGGAATCCCAGATTTGCAAAATTAGGCAATTTCCATCGTTTTTGAAATTGAAAATTTTTATTGCTGACCTCCTACATACCTGCATAATGACATCTCTGCTTAAATTTCTTTATCCCTGCTTATATAATACTTAGAAACAATTCATACAATAGCCAGAAGAACTATAACTGAACAATATAAGTCAGAAATCAAAAAAATTTCGAAGAAAAAATCGTGGGGTCCATTTGGACCCCAGTTCGGGTGGACACGACTTTTGCCGGTTTGTAAACGAGGGTTAAATGACCTTGTCAAGCTTTTATCACAATTTTCTTAGCACCTATAAGAGTAGTCAGGAGCTCTTGTATTAAAAAATGTGCAGTAAGGTCAAAGGTATGTGATGCACAATCTTTCTCAATCTTAGTTTATTGAATTCTATTCCCTCCCGTCGGCAAGCATCACGGGCTATATATCACCATTACCAGAATAATTATGGCATAATCCATCATTTTAAACTAAAGAGAAATTGTCAAGGTGACCTACATATTTCAAAGCTTCACTCCTTTTAGTAACCTAGATGGTGATTTTTGTTGTTTCCCTGACAAGGCCTTTTTGATTGTTTTGCCGACGGCAAATTAAACTAAAAACATAAAACACAGGGATTATGATTTCTTTCATTTCCTCCTTATTTTCGCTGTCTCACATTACAAACTTCCACTAGTCCTCTTTGAACACGAAAAGCATCTGAGAATGCACGTGCCACAAGCAATTTATATCGGGCATAAATTTAGTGACCGAATACCTATCACCAATGACAGTTTTATTATCGCAAGCACCACACCGACGACAACATAATACCAAATAGAAAATAAAAGATGAGACTGAAAAAAAGGGATAAGCAACCCTACTGATGAGAAACCTGACCAACGCAAGAAACTTTCATGCAGTAAGTCCTATGGCCTAAGCGTTCTACTTAAGCCACTGATACCAAGAGTCATCGGAGTCGATCCGCGCGTTGCTATCTTCACTCTCCAACCGCCTTAGAAGTGAGTGTGACTGTCAATTCATTCCGATAAATTCTCTTCAAATTCTTGTCGTCGGAGTGTGTTGTGTGTATGAACTTCATTGCACTTGGTAAAGCTTCATCCTTCATCTGCAAGAGAAATAGAATCCCGCTTTTCGTTTCTATTTCTATTAATCCATAAACGGAACGGAAACTACTCCACCAAGAGAGAGATACACACACATCATCATACACAGCATTCGAATTCGAACCAGCGAGATCAAAATAAACAAAAAACCACGAAACATCACGCAAAAGAAACCGAACGCTAATCTTTAAAAACGAACCCCGAACGGATTTGATACTCTCCATCTATAAGAGGCTCCAACTCCAAGGCGACAGAGCACTCTGGGAACCAACAAAACCGTTGGCACCTCGCTGTCCTTGTTCTCTGCACTGTGGGCGCTAAACCAATCCACCTTATCAACATGTCATGTTGCAAACGAATTCCTGTCGTTCAATTGAAGAGGGGGCGCAACGGACATCCGACCGAGTGTGACGTACGGAATCTTTTCTGCTGCCATGTGTGAAGAATCAAAAAAAAAATACAAAAACGAAATGAATTTTTTGTGATTGAATGAGCTCATTCCAGCGTATACGCAACGCACTCAGATTCAGATCCCATCAAATCTCCCAGAGACGAAGAGACCAAACCCACTGCTAGATACAAGATGCCTTACAACACAGCAACGCCAGCCAAACAGAGAAACAACAACAATCACTAAACATGGCGAGAGCACTTTCGGGTGATGGTGATTGAAGTGGAATGAACGATTTCTCTCTCAACCATCAGCCATTTTGATTTACGACCTTCATGTTTCCCTGACTGCTGAATATAATACCCTCCTTCGGGTATGGTCTACGGAACGGAGTGGTGCGTATTTTGTTTGCTTTTGCGACTTGCGAGTAGCGACAGCGAGCCACTGCTGTGTTTGTGTTAGTATAGTGGGAAAACAGCAGAGTGTACAGTGTACACAGTACACACCGACACGGCACCATCATTCAATGCGAATTGTAAACGCTTTGCCTCATGATGTTTTTTTTTTGTATTTTCTCCGATGGAGAACTCAACGAAGACGACCGACCGGCTGGTTGGTCCGTGGCATGGGCACAGCAAACTATGTGTATACATTTGAGTGGGGGTGGTTGGTTTTTATAGTGGCGACGATGTTTATGAAAGAGGTATAGTAGAGTTGGGTAGCCTCAAGTTGTTTTCTTTCTCGTGTGAAACCAAACGACCTTTGCAGCTGTAGGTAAGTTTGTAAATCTAATTCAATTACACTTGGGAATTGGGATTGGGATTCGATTGAGAAAGAGAAAAAGAGAGTTGGATCAGGGCTGCCATACCAACTGCAATTTACACTACCAACTACTACTTCGAAACCACAAGAAAATAATGATTATTTTCAAAATACAAGTGGGTACAGTCCAATTTCTAATTATGTTTCTGTTTATTCTAAATAAAATCATCTTGATGTCATTGGCTCCTTAATTTCGATTTCCATTGATTTGGAAACAAACAACCGCCACTTTGTAGAATACTAGAAATAGTTGATTGTCAGGCAATGTGGTCTCACACTGGACCTATTTATTAGTCGAAGTACATCGGTCGTTTTCTTGACTGCCACCGTAGCAACATGACCTAACCCAATTATTCATTATTATTAATTTTTGTAAAAATAATCAAAAGGCGAAGAGTTATGTTCCACTTGAAGTTTGAGTTTGACTATGGAGCGACCGTAGTGCGAAAGTGACAGGAATATATTCAATAAAATCAATTTCACAACCGAAAGCTAATACTTTGTATTTCCTACTCACTCACGCTCTCACAGTCGCTATGAAAGTTATCTATACACCTCTGGACTATTTTAAGGAAGATCATTTTTTTAAATGCTTTTTTCGTTTGCATTGAATAGTTTTTAACAGAAGTATTTCTCTCAGTATTTCCTCGGGAATGAAAACAGAAACGGGATCACAACTCCGGGAGTTTGGAAAATACTTTATTCATTCATTCGATTTCATAAAATAAGGCTTCATTATCCCCAAGTAGCATAGACTTTATTTCATCCCCATATTCCCTCGTTAACGAGAACGCAACTTTACCCGGAGCGTACAAAATTCTGGGCCGATTTCAAAAATGTCCCAACTGTTAAAATGCTCTATTGTTATTGAGTAACTTAGATTATATTTCATCCCCATTTTTCAACTAGAATGGAGACTACTTTATTAATTGTACTGAGTCCAAGGTCAGTTAGTTCTATATATAGTTGTAAAAGATTTTCACTTTTTTTGCCGCTAAAAGAAACAAAAATGAATGTTTTAAAATAACGAAATGCCCGCACTTCCATATTTTTATTTGAAATACCTAAATATTTTTGAAATATTCATTCTTTTTTTTTTTATAAGAGGTCAAAACCATTTCTTAGGGGAAGTTCTCAAAAGGCTTTCTTTGTATTTTTAACAAACTACTCCAATTGCTACCTGTTGTTATTTTTTTCTCAAAGATCAATCTCGTCGCATGTTAATCAAAGTGAAAAGTCAGGTTAAATTTTTTTATTTCCGTGACCATCTCCAGCCATTAATCAATTTATCTTTTTTGTGAAAATCTTAAAAATCGACTTCAATATCAAATTTTTTTAAAAACTATTTTTCAAAAAATGCGTTTCCAAGTAACTTTTCTTTTATAATAATTCAATGCTCTAGTCTTTTTTGACAGCAACTTGTTTTGATAGGTGGCACTAGTTTTGATTAGAAAAGGCCTTAAACAATCCCGTTCATAGATATTTCTATGTTAAATTTGGGCTTGATTTATGTTTTCATTCAATAAAAATTTAAAGATAATGTATAAATTTAAATGTACATCAGCTGGAGGATTATAATTAATTTGTTTTGAATAAAAGTCACAGCAACTTTTAATAGAATATTAGTCCAGAAAGCGAGGATCTGTTATTTCTAGTTGTTTATGATTGAACGATCAACACGGAAGGTGATAATATCGGTTTCTACACTTCTCATATTTGGAGCCAAAAACTATTGAACTTTCAAAGCACCATAATTTTTTGATGCCAATACTCTCAACAAAACTAAAAGAACATTAATTTGCGAACCATTTACTAATCTTTTAGACCTAAAAAATATTATCTTCGGATGCAGAGCTGTTGCAGGCTCTATCTTATAATTTTAACCATTCATCTCATTTCTGATGATACACGTGGCAAACTACAAGTTTCATTCTCTTAGTTAAAAAAATACAAGTATCTTTGAAGCATATTTCTGATTACATCTTACCAAAACAGAACCGGATTTCTACAATGTTACAGAAGAAAGTCTTAAAGCCTTAAAACAGAAAATAAAAGAGCAGAGAGCCCATTTAACCCAGAAAGTGCGGTTTCATGGAAGAGCTTTTCCAAATGCTATTATTTATTTTGAAAAATAAATTGTACACACTGCGACCGAGCCTTAAGAACTAACACAGTAGCGCCATAAAATTTAGACATGACCAATAAGTGTATATTGAATGATTGCATTATATCTTATAAATTAAATTCGCTAACAGAAGTTACTTATTTTAAAAGCTGATTTCACTATTTAGTTCTCCTGACAGTGACCCACCTCTAGTTATTCCCCATTTTAGACTGAAACCATACTCATTGACGTCTTGTGTGCCACCTATTGACTGATAGATTAAGCGAATGTTTAATTAGATACGTTGAGTCTTTGCTACAATAATATTGTTGATTAGTATATGACAGCTATTTCCCATCACAAGAGGGCGTTTTGTTTTTCCTCAGGGTATGCAATATTTTGTGTGTAGCTTTGGATTCGTTTATTTTGTTTTGTAAACTCTCAGGCGAAATGAAACTTATAAACATGGATTTTTCAAAATGTTTACACCTATGTTTATAAATATCCCAATTCACTGTTTGGCATTGCTAGTCACCACGAAATCCTTTCGAATTGCCCCTGTTGGTTTGGTCGCACAATTCAATTAAATCATTCATCGGAAACTGTCAAAACATCTCACATTGTGCGGGATGTGTAGGTATTTCCTAACAAACAATTTCCATATTGGATCTATTCAATTCGATTTCAGTAAATTTCAAACCAGCAGAAAAAGAATTATTAGAAAGAAAAAAAAATTCGAATTTCCAACACTATATGCTTGAATAACCCACAGACATCGTAAATCATCGAATTCCCAAGAAATTCGCATGCATGTGCGCCTCCTTCGTTTTGTTCGATGTTCATGTGGTTGTGTGTATAGGGAAGAGGGAGTGTTATTATCATCTCTCATGCTTGAGTGATTTTTCCATCATACACTCATGCAGATTATCGCATGCAACTTTGCTGACTGATGAAATAATATAATAAAAAGAACTGAGAGAAATAAAAAAGGATAAATAATCTTTTGTTATTCAATTAAATGGCCTCACAACGAAACTAACACAATGCTCAGTGTACACTATTGTACACCCTCTATGTTCTATCATCCCCGAGCGGTGGCAGAGCGGCATTCATTCATTTCGGATGGAAACGGATGTGTAGAAGTTATGCGCGCCTATTCGACTAACTGTGTTCTGTGATTCACAACAAAAGGATATCATTTCCGTATCCTTATCATGGTGGCATGTGAATTTTGAATGGCGAACGAGTAGGAACGACCGACGTCGACGGACGACGACCAACTCACTCGCATGTGTGTAATAAATTATTCCGATTGTGCTTGGTGCTGGTGGCTATGATGATGATGATGGTGACTGAATTGCATGTGAAGGGATTGGATGATTTTGTGGGTGGTATAAACAGATAGATCATACCTTTGCTTCTATTGTAAGCACAACTGAGACAACATTTTCCCCTAGATTTTGATTGAATCACAGCAAACTCAGGGTATTGATGTGTCAATCCCTGTAGAGGTGGTAATAACTTTTCTTTACGTCGGCGTCGGTTCATAAGATAATGGGTTGAGATCGAAAAATATTTGTTCAAACTGAATGCAATTTTGCTTTGAAAATTCCAATCAAGAGGATTGCCAGGAAATTTCAATTCACATTTAAGAATCTCTATATAGTGTGGTATTGGTGCAATTCAATTTCCTAGACCACCACACTCACCACACGAGTGGTGTTGGGACATCTCTATGTATCTTGTGCTTGTACTTTACCATTAGAGTTTGAATTTCAATTTTTGAGGTATTTTGGCAATTACTTGGAGCTGCGAGGAAACCACCCCAGTTATTTGCAGTTATGTGGAAAATTTTCTAAGATTTCTCGAGAGGAATTTTCTGCAATAGCTTCTACAATTCTATAGCCATGTAAGTGGAATGACAGACGAAAATAAAAGGTTGGTACCTGTACCAAGCTATACACACACTCTTCCAAACCCACATATTTTCGATGCATTGGATGCATTGACTTGGGGACAATGTGGGAATTCCAGGAGAATGGTTGATCGCTTCCTCTTCTTTTTTTTTTTGGTGCGGATGTAGAAAGGGAACACAATGCTTTCAAATAAGTTGTTTTGTGCAAACATCCATGGCAAGGTTTGGTTCTAGAAAGTGTTATGAAGCTTTAACTCTTAATTTAGCTTAATTTTAAATATTCATTTTGAATCGTCAGTTCACAGGTCGGTTAAGAATCAGATGAATGTGATATAGAAATTTTCAGCGTTTTGATTTGAAGTAGATCTAGAGCAACAATCAAAACATGGTTAACATTGTTTTTATATGGCCTAAGAGAAGATTGTTACGGAAATTTTGTTTACTTTAAAGAGTGATTTTAGGAGTTCACATAAAGTTTCTTTTATGAAAGTCCTTAAAGCACATGAAGCAGAACGAGTAAAGCATTTTGACATATTTTGTTAAAAAATAGAACGCTTTTGTTTTACACCAGTCAGTTCAAATGAATATTCGCAAAATGTATCTCTTTCTCTTTCGATTGTATATCTTAATTATACATAAAAGCTATAAGCATTGTATACAGAAACTATAGTATTATTATGTAGACTTTTTGGCTGGTGGTCTCCGTGCCAGCCAACTTAGCAGTTTCCGTTCCAAGCAATTTGTTTTACCATTGTGTGTAGAGAAACGAATGCTGCGTCACCATGCTCGTCCGGTCCAAAGCACTGTTAAATCGATTCATGAACTTACTATTGTTTCTATATACAATGCTATAAGCATTGTATACAGAAACTATAGTATTATTATGTAGACTTTTTGGCTGGTGGTCTCCGTGCCAACTTAGCAGTTTCCGTTCCAAGCAATTTGTTTTACCATTGTGTGTAGAGAAACGAATGCTGCGCCACCATGCTCGTCCGGTCCAAAGCACTGTTAAATCGATTCATGAACTTACTATAGTTTCTATATACAATGCTATAAGCATTGTATACAGAAACTATAGTATTATTATGTAGACTTTTTGGCTGGTGGTCTCCGTGCCAACTTAGCAGTTTCCGTTCCAAGCAATTTGTTTTACCATTGTGTGTAGAGAAACGAATGCTGCGCCACCATGCTCGTCCGGTCCAAAGCACTGTTAAATCGATTCATGAACTTACTATAGTTTCTATATACAATGCTATAAGTGCATAAAAATCGAGCTACATTGACCAAAGTGTGAGGCTAAAAAGAATACCAAAACAATTAAACAAACTGGGCGCATGTCTGCCGGTTGTCTTTTCACTATACTTGCATACTTTCAGGCTTAAGCAAAACAAAGTAGGTCATTCTCATTTACTTTTGTTCGATTGTTGGTTGCGAACATTTTTTAGATTTGAGCTCGTCGTTTCCGTTTCTTATTTTTATGCCTACTCTTGTAAGCACGATTGCCTGAGGATCTTTTGAACTGACACTGTAAATAGATGTATGAAGTGTTAGGCTAGGCGCGCACTAGGAAGTCTGGGGGACGAATTACAGCTCACGATATCGAGTGAGTGAGTATCTTTAGTGACTGAGTGAGTGAGTCACCATTTTAAGCATGTGTGATCTCACGTATCGTAAAGCTATTTAAAATTGTTCTAGCAACATCGAATATTCACTAGTACCTTTGTTTCAAGTCTCTATTAATTCACAGATTTCGCTGATGTCCCTGTAGACTAGGTTCATCAATCAAAATTCTTTTTCTTTTGTAAAAAAAAGCAACTTTGAGTGTGAATTTTTGAAA
The DNA here is from genome assembly GCA_914767635.1 of Melanostoma mellinum. Taxonomy (NCBI): domain Eukaryota; kingdom Metazoa; phylum Arthropoda; class Insecta; order Diptera; family Syrphidae; genus Melanostoma; species Melanostoma mellinum. The sequence goes on from OU612058.1 coordinate 55,391,866, forward strand.
GTTAACACATTAAACGCATGCACATTGGACGGTTTCGATTGTCTTTTTCCGTTGATTATTTCATGGACAACGAAAATGATTGGTTTGTATGAATGGGAACTTCTTTTTTGGATTCGGTTGCTTATTCATCGACTTGGGCATTTTTTTGCTGGCAAGATTGGTATAAAGTTATCTAGTTCATTTTCCATGCTTCTGTATGGAAATTAGTTCAGATTGAGAACCAAGTCTACGCAAACAGTTCACACACTGAGAAACTTAAGTGAGAATGGCAAACAGCTTATCAAAAGCTTTTAGCTTTTAGTTGAGAGCTGACACAGGAATACTCGACTGTCTTATTGAGCAAAGAGATATGCCCACGTTTTCTGATTATGCATTCTTTAATGTAGAACCGAGTAGCCATATCATCTTCTTAAAAAAGTGGGTGCTACCAAGGGTAAAAGATAATTTAGCACAATCAATCCCTACATAGGTTAATTTGTTTAACAGCCTTCAGAATAACACATTTTTGGAATGATTGAAAGTTGTCGACAAGGACCGCAAGGGCCTGAATGCAAGGCGTGAATCGGAAGCGGTAACTACTTCGAGTAATTAAACATAGTAGGTGCCTCTATATATAACTGTGAAGCTACTGAGAAGATGTAGCTTCAATGCGTTAAGTTTACGTAGAAGTCTTTTTTTATTTCGGGGTGTGGTGCAGGAAATCTTTGATTTTTAAATTTTCGAGCATCGGAGCTACAATTTTTCATTCTTGCTCTACAAAAGTTAACTAATGAAAGAGTATGTGCGCATAAGCTGTGCCATACGTACATATGATAGAACATATAGGGTTAGCAAACTTCTTGTATTTTCCACCGCCTCGTACAGAAAAGCAACACTTCTACCTGAAGCTCATTTTCAAGAAATATATTTCAATGTTATATGGCTAAGGATTATGCTTTATAATAAAGATAAGGGTTTGCAAATATGTTTTAAAAATTAATTCGGGTAAGCGGTTGCCGCCGCGGCTGGCTCGAATAGGTTTCAGCCGAGAGGACCAATTTTCGACAATTTTTTGCAACATTTAGGGCCGTATGTCAGCAATATCGCGCGACAAGCGACTATAAATAACAAAAAAAAAAATTTAAAAAAGTCCGGTGGTGTTGAATCCCACCCCGATGTACAGCGTTTTCGTTTCGAGATAATTTACCGAAGGTATATGCAGTGCCCAGTGATCGTGAGGCTTCAATTCTTCCATGATGAAATGGCAAACCATTTTAATCAAAGATAATGAACCCTGAGTCTAAATATCACGCAAATATTTCATTTCATTCTCACATCCATGCCTTGTGAGGGAATGGAGGGGACCTACAATTTTCTGCCGGTTCCGAACGTCCAGAGGACTTGCCAATTCCTTGCGAAAGGCGATACCCGTGGAAAAGCATTTGGTTTTCCGAACCACGAAGCTCTTGCGTAAGAGGCAGACATAACCAAACCATTTCCAATCATCCCTTCTTTTCGAACTCCAACGTTCATCCTTTCGTCGGAGATGTACTTCGATTTGCACCTCAGCAATTACTCCTTCAACTTCTTCCTCTTCTCCTTTTCCACTGCAACGAGTATCATTGTTAAAAAGGCATCCCAATATCACACTTACCTCTGTGTAAACCTCTTGAAACTACAACTGCGCAAAGTTCCGATTCAAAGGCTGGCTGCTATCATTATCAACAATTTTTTACGTATTTTTACACTTTTTTAACAGATTTCAACAAATTCAATGTAAATCACCTATAAAGACAATCGCTTTTCAATCCCTCTTTATTTTAGAACTTAAGAAACTGAAGTCTTTGTAGAGCCGCTTTTGATGCATTAAGTACATATAAGTATGTACCTACCTACATATACAAATTGTGGTTAGAAGTAAGTTCAGTGAATTTATACCTCTACTCCGAGGAATGTAAGAGACACAGTCAAATAGACAGAACTTCCACCATGGATTGAAGTGGACCGACGCAAAACCAATTTTTATTCGCCACTAAAAAAAAAAAATAATAAAAATAAAAAATAAAACTCCATAAAGAAAACAGTCTGTCATTTCGTTATTTGAGCATCTTTCGAAAAGTCTCCTCAGTGTCTTGTTTTGATACGAATCATTAAAATTTTGTCATTTGTTCGACTTCCAACAGCGTGAACTCCGCATAGGGTTGCTGGCATAACACAGCGCACTGTCAAGCATATGACCTTTGCAAAGCCGAGAATAAAAATATGGATCAGCTTTGTGTTATGAAATGTATGGGATATTCAGTTAGTTGCTCAGAGCACACAAAGTGTCAAGTTTTAAAGAAAATGTCTTGTAAAAATATAACCACGAAATTCTAGTTTCTTTTTCTGATCAATTTGTTTGGTTTTATTTGCAGAACTTCTATTCGATTTGGATAGCAACATAAAATTGAAAAGACTTCGCTCATCTAGTGTTAATCGTATTTATAATAATAAAAAAAAAAAAAAACAAATCAAGGACTCCACCGAAACAACACGAGTTTTAAAGGACACCGATCTACAGAACGGGGGCAACGCAAAAATTAAAATTACAAAAAATCAAATCAACAAAACTACTCTTTGAACGGATCACTGTGAAAATCATTTTATACCTCATTACTCTTTAAATTGTATAAAGTATAATTATAATAGAAAGTACTTAAGTGTTCAAATTTAAGTAAGTTTATTCAATTTGGCTCTTCGGAGTGAAAAGATCAAAATGAAACTAATTCTCCTTTCTTTCTCTTCTTTCAGTTTATTTACATTAAATCGCATTCTATCTGTGTGTGGTGTGTGTGAGTGCGGATGTATATTAGTAAAACTTAGCTTCAAGCAACACATCAAAGCAACACAAAATCCCACAAAAAATAAAAGCAAAAATCAAGTCAACACAACAATCCTTTAACAATAAAGTATAAATCAACAAAAGAAAAAAACACACAAAACTTCTTCAAAATGACGATGAGTACAAATAATTGTGAAAGTATGACATCATACTTTACCAATTCTTACATGGGGGCCGACATGCACGGCCATTATCCCAGCAATGGGGTTACCGATCTCGATGGCCAACAAATGCATCATTATAGTCAAAATCCGAACCATCAAGGCAATTTGCCATATCCAAGGTTTCCACCCTACGATCGAATGGCATACTATAATGGCGGTGGCCAAGGCATGGAACATCAGGGTTATTCGCGGCCGGATAGTCCTTCGAGTCAGGCGAGTGGTTGTTTGACACAAACGCAGGCGAATGGTGGTCAAATTGTACCACAAAATCAACCACACACACAATCACAACCTCCGCAACATCCTCAGCAGCAGCAACCTGTCGTTTATGCGAGTTGTAAATTACAAGCAGCTGTTGGCGGTGGATTGGGGATGGGACCCGAAGGTGGATCGCCACCGCTGGAAATGGCCGGACATCATATAAACACGCAAATGACAATACCTCATCATATGGGTCATCCACAAGCGCAGGTTAGTCGAGAAAACGGTTTATTTTTTCTATGAACTATGAAGTTTTTATACTCAGTTTTCAATGAAGCATGCGTGTAAGATAAGCTGGCCGCAGTTTAATTTTTCGTTTGACTTGAGTAATGTTTGGACTCAATATATAAAAAATTAACGAGGAACAATTAAACAAAGGTTTAATATCTATACCTAGTGGAATGCGATAGGGGTTGGTTTAACTGCGCCGCAACTTTCTAAAAGCTAGTTTGAGAGTGATTACTTTCTTTTTTTTTTAAATATGATAGAAACAGCTGTGGAATAGAAAAAAAAGTAGTTGTCCATAAAAGTAAGATAATTGTACTTCTAGAATAAAAGTGCTATCTACGTACCAAAATTTAGTTCATGTAGATGGAAACACAGTCATTTTATGTGCAACTTAGCTTAGGTTTTTAAAATAACACAGAGGACTTCACAAATCCTCGTGAGTTCCATGGAAAGAAGAATTTTATGGATTCGTTTCTCAATTTTCTTATCTTCTTATCTTATCTTATCTTATATATAATATATATGAACTACGTGTCACGATGTTTGTCCGCGATGGACTCCTAAACTACTTAACCGATTTTAATTAAATTTGAACACCGTGTGCAGTTTAATCCAACTTGAAATATATGATAACTTACATCTCAATTTATGTTACGTTAGCCTCAGCAACGCTTGGCCGGGTCAGCTAGTATATATATATATTTTCAAAAAGTTGTTTGACATAAATCTGAAAGCCCTCGCTCTATTGCATTTTGTTTAATGTGCGAATAGAGTCGAAAAGACTATAAAACTAAAAAGCAAAAATATTTCAAAACAATAAAAAATTTCAATAAAAACTTCCAATTAAACATTTTTTTAAAGAAAATGGGGCAAACATTGAGAAAGAGAAAGTAATCAACAGCTGCGAGTATAATTAGGATTGTGTTTTACTGAATTGGTTTATTCAATTGAAGAATTCTTCTTCTGCTCAATAGGCATAGAGCCCTCTGAGATTTTTCTTCGACTGGGACACGCTTATTGCAATCTATAAACTATTTGTAAGCCAAATTTAATTTTACTGAATCCGTTCAGCCATTTTAGTGTAGTTGAATAACAGTCATAGAAATATTCAAAAAGCTCGTCGGAACGATTTCGGGCTAAGAATACCTAAAAGGAAACAACATAGACACCCTCGTAGTGAATGTTCTGCTATTCTCTGAGAATATTTATAAATAGAGTGGCCCAACAAAGTTATGGAAACCTAGAGGCCTTGCAAATGAACGGTCATTTTAAATTAAGTGTCAGATTAAAGGAGTTTTGGGATTAACCTTTCAAATCTGCGAGGAAAGTTCTAGTTAAAGAACTAAGAAATCGCCTTGGTCCTGGGTCTCCTCGCTCTTCTTTATATTTATTTACAATAAGGATAATAAATGATCTCTTGAAATATAAAAATCAATCACTGATAAAATTCATTACATGATTTTTTTGATCTTGTAATCGGTTCAATACAACCATATATTGTTCTACGTCCTGTTTGGTATAGAAAAGGTGTTTCTCTTAATACTTTTATACTGGGACATGGATAAATACCATTAACAATGTCAAGAGGCTATTAATTCGGTAGCTCAACAGTCAACACGTCTTTTATGAATAAATTTTCATTAATGCGCATCCTAGAAATGAGGGTCCTATAGAGCATACATCTAGCTAGGCCCTGGGGCTCCTTGCTCTGTTGAGCCACCCTATTTATTTTATTTATTTTACATCTCGCAAATATATGATGGCACAAAGCTCTAACGCATTTTAAAAAAGATAGATTTTGTTAGTACGTCTTTGCACTCCTTCAATGCGATCAGAATGCAGGAAACAGGACAGAATCCACCATCAGCATATTATTCAAGAACTGATCTAACTAAAGAGGTACAAAGAGATACAAAAGTGTAAGGTTCACGGAAGTCACTAGAAATTCACTTGATAAACCTATAGAGAGAGAATTCGCTTTGGCAAAAGAAAAAAGCTTATCATCGATAAATACACCAAAATCTTTTATTTTAGAAATCCTCGACAAATGGACTTTATCGATAAAGTAGTTATAGGTGAAAGTAGTAGAAATCGTTAGCATACAATAAATAATTACAATTATTAAGCTGATGAACAATATCATTAATAAAAATTATGAAAAGACTAAGTCCAAGATGGCTTCCTTGTGGAACTCCAGATGTACAGGATATAAGCTGAGAGGAAGTATTGTGAAAGCAAACTTTCAGAGGTGTACAAAATAGAAAAGAATCTCATCCATTTCTATAAAGAAGAATGAAACCCAAAATGTTTAAGCTTTTTTATGAGAAGCCAATGGGTTAACATAGTCGAAGGCTTTACTAAGTAGTGTTAACTTGCAAACCATTCTTAAAGGAATTGGTGGCAGTAGATATGAAATGCATCAGATTAGATGTTGTTCAACGACCAATAGCAATCTGAAACTCTGTTATGTGTTACTTGATGTGAAACCCATTTTTAGATCTGACAATACATACTTTCAAAAAGTTTGGGAATACTTTCAAAGAGTTTGTAAATACCTCTATAGTTTTCAATTTTGCTATTTACACTAGACTAATATAGAAATGATATCCTCCAATTGTCCAAAAATATACCTTCTAGGAGTGAAAGTTTCCCAGTCCTTTCCCAGCAACTTAAGAATTTGGTATGTCCGAATACTTCCAAAACCTTCATAGTTCCAGGCTATTGATTAAGGTTCGAGCATCACAGAAGTACAATAGATTAGTGTGTTACGTTATTTTGATGTTTATTAAGTTTCTCTGAATTTTATATTATTGTTGACAATCGTGACCAACTTGAAAGTTTGCAATCTGTGAGAGCAATAAAATTTTTAAAAAAGTATATAAAGTCAGTCTCAGAAGTCGCAGAAATTTTGAGTTAGTTCACTTCATACTAAGGGTGCAGCATCTTCAAGTATTTTTTTTTTTTTCCAAAACTCATCATCCGCTCAGTCTTTCTATTTTACCTTTTATCTAAGACTCGGGACGAAAAAAACATACTTTAAATGAATTATTTTTTCTATCGGTATCAGCATTACTTCAAACAGTTTAACATTTTTTATAACAAAACTATAATATAATCGCATTCCGTAAATACTCAAAAACATACCCTTCCCGCATTTATCTTATTTTATAGTTGGGTTACAATGAGGTCGGAGTTCCTGATGTGGTTCCTGAGGTAAGATCGATTAACTGTTAATAAATGTTGTATTTTTCATTGGTAGCTAGATCAATACCTAGGTTATTTTATGTGATAATGTTCTACTTTTTCTTTTGCCTTGATTTGAGAACTCTTGGGCAACCAATCTTTCTCTCGTTTATAATTTTCATATATAAAAATAATAACAGCATAATTTTGGTTATGTGTTTTAAATATGCAATTTCTCTCACTTCAAATCCCTGTTAAAATATCTCCGCTCTGATACCAATAGGTGCATCAAAACCATCACAACATGGGCATGTACCAACAAACGACAGGAGTTCCACCAGTAGGTGCGCCACCACAACAAATGATGCATCAGCAACCGCCACAAATGCATCAAGGCGGCCAGGGACAGCAACCACCAACGCAAAATCCAAATACACAATCTTCAATGCCTTCACCTTTGTATCCATGGATGAGAAGTCAATTTGGTAAGTTATACATTTTCGCTTTTTTTTAAGTATCACCAATATTGCATCGTTCATATAAATAACAGTAGTTTAAAAAAGTAGAGTTTTATTTAAATTGGGGACTTCATTTTGTGGGTATTATTGTGATGGAACAAGTTGGTTTTGGTATTCGATACATTTTAGCCGAGACTTAAGTTTCTTTTTAGATTTTTTTTTTGTTTTGTTGTTATCTATTGTTGATATTGGTTTTGATCTTTGTATGTTTTCTTCTTTTGCTAAGTGAATTTTATTTGGAATTTTATTTTATTTCAAGGGATGGCAATGTTTAGAATAAGTTCAACTCATATGTATACAAGTTATTTGCCAGATGATAGAGAGTGTGACACTAACAACTAAAAGACCATTTCGACGTTTATGTACTCATGAACATAAAATTAGATTTTGATAAGTAAATGTAAAATTTGGGATGGATTCGAAAAGCATTGGAAGGCATAAATTTATTTTAACCAAAAAACTCCGAGGGAAATTAACTCTGGGAGGCTTCAAAGATGAATGAGTTCTTTTAAGACAATCTTTTTTGAAAGTCATATTCTCTCTTCTTTTATTTAAAACTCTTCAACGTGCCTAAAAGCATCAAGTTTAAGAAAATTTAATACAAAAAAAATAATTTGTGCAAGTTTAAAAATTTAAGGTATTCAATAGAACAAAGTCGTTGTGTGGAGTGATACTCCTGATCAAAAGCAGGAGCCTAACTCCTGTCGGGTAAGACAACTCAGTGCTCCCAAAATCACACACCGTTAATAATGGTTACAAATTCACGCAATTTTGGCAGCCAAGTAGAGTGCCTACGTCATTGAACTCATTTTGACTCAATTGGAGTACTTAAGCAGACATATCACCTTGAACTGCATTTGCTGTTTTATAATAGTTCTATAGTCAGCTAAGTTTAATTGAGCCACGAAAAGCAAGTCAAAGTTACAAAGCCAGAGCCGCAAAATTTGCCAGAAAGTGCTCTTTTTCTAATTTTGCAAGTAATGTGAGTTAATTGGCCTTGTTATTGGCCACACAGGTATGATGAACTTTGTCATTTATGAACTTTAGGCTGATGGCTTTATTGTTAATAATAATTCCTTGGTGGTACCCGTGGTGTGATGTATAGCATGTCCGCCTGTTAATCCAGAGGATCGAGTTCGAGTCCCAACAGAGCCAAAAATGTTTTTTCCACGGGTATCGCCTTTCGCGAGGAATTGGTCCTCCGTTAGTATTCATTGTCATGAAAGCGCTTTCTCGATTAGCCGTTCGGAACCGACAGAAAATTGTAGATCCCTTCCATTCCCTCACAAGGCAGGGTTGTGAGAAATGCGAAATATTTATTTTCTTTTATTTTAATAATTTCACTTACTTTTACCAATGCGCACCAAGAGCTTGACGCTCTATGTATTTGCACGTCTTCCACAGGAAAAAAAAACGATATGGACTTTTTATTTCCCTGTGACTAAAGATTAAAGAAATTGATGGTAAAAACTAGCAGAGACATAAACCAGCCAGCTAGAGAGTGTACCTACTGCTGAGCTTATTGAACACTACTGACTGCAGAGCTTCTATAAAAACGCGGGTTGTTTCGTCTTTAGCTGGAGATTGGAACTCCAAAAACGAAGCTATCAACTAAAGTTTGAACATTGAATTGAGCGTAATAACTTTTCCACATTTCGCAGGAGTGAACTCAAAACCAATTGTTTTTTAAGCTTCAACTCATTCCATGACGTTCTCAGTTCATAATTCTTAAAATAAATTGATATGACCTTAGGGCCCTTATTATCACAGTAAAATATGGAAAGATCAACAACTTTCAATTTCAAAATAGCGTAATTACCATCCCCTGTCTATGCTTAAACATAAAGGATAACATCATAAAACAGAAAACACTGCCTGACAATATTCTTTCTGTTGTGGACATTGATTGACCAAGATTTATGACGGTATCAGTTCCCTTCTTCACCATTACCTAAGCATGTAGATACAACACGACGCAACCAGTTTGTAGAAAATTCACAAAGAAAAACACATCCCGTCTTCGATTTGTGCAAATTTAACCAAACCCAGCATTTGCAAACCTTTCGCTTTTCATCAAAAACAACAGAAAGAAGGAAACAGAAAAAGGATGTAGGTCACACACAGCACCCATTCTCTATTGTTGGTCAATAGCCTGGATGGGATTTGCAATCAATTTCTTGGAACAAATTCAGAGCAGATTATATGCACTGAAAGAAAATCGTCTGCAACTGTCGCCAATTTGGTGTAACTTTTCAAATAGAATTTATGACCGTACCAAATCGTGAACAATTCTAATTGTGATCCTTACCCAAAATAATATCCTTTCAGGCTGAATACCACCTTCGGTGCTGTTAGCAATTCTTTATAGTTGCAGGGTTAGCTCCTTTACATATTTTTCTGATTCACGTAGCTATACACGAGTACCTAAAGAAAAAGAAAATGAAATTTGAATCCTTATTTTTGTTAAGAATCACTGATGCTGTCTGCTTATGTGTGTTAGCTATGTGTGAGTAGGTGGCATAGCTAAAGTGTTTCTCTGAATGGAAGTCTGCTTCTGCCACTTCACCCGAATTACGTAAGATCTCATATCCTGCATCTTTTGCGCTGTTTAAGGAAATGAAGACAAATCTAACAACCAAATGGTTTAAATTGAAATCTCTCTCTCATTTTGTATCTACTTTATGAGACAGAGACGTCTAACCAACCTAAACTAAAGTGCAACAGGAAGCATCGAACAATGAACCACTTAATGTTGTTTTCGTGCACCGAAAAAATCCCTATGCGAGTGGAGCGCACATTGAATCTTTTCTTAATACCCGTGCACATTTCGCGAGCTATAGCTTGTGCAAAAATGTGCAAACCAAACACAAAACCATGCCAGAGATGACCGATGTCCGTTGTGCTCGTGTGCCTAAAGACGTGATAGTTTATACAACTTAACATTTATTTCCATCTTTTGCCAGGACTCCAAAGAAGGCATAAGAGGGACGATTTTATTTTTTATTATTTTATTCCCAAAGAAGCAAAAGCCAACACAGTTGTTGAGAAAAATTATAACACCAAGATCTTGGGAGCAAATACTGGAAAGCTTCAGTGTATTTTCAGGAGTTAATGGTTGGTATAGGCATATGAAATGTTCAAACGCCACGGGAAAGATTTCGTACAAATCGAAGGTTTTAGGACAATGTTTCTTTCCTTTGCGATATGCGGGTGGCATACAACCAAGCTTTGGCATTTTTTTAGTTTAACCTCGTGCAGTTGACATATTTGCAGGTTTTTGACAGTTTCGTTTGAAAAGGATATGCCAACCAGCAAACTCGTTTCTCATGAGAGACATTTAAAAAATATAAATGACCTAGCTACTACAGCTTACTACATTAAGTTTCCTCAAACGTGGCTGGGTTTGGTTCCCAAGGCACGATAAGCGCTTCTGATGATACTGATATTTTTGATATTGAACGAGCTATAGCTATGTACTTCATAAGCTGAGCGAAATTTTACAAAAAAAATTTGATATATTTTGACGTAAAATGTAAAATCAATAAGATACACCAATCGAATTCCAATGCCTCCGAATTTAACTTCAATAACTTAAATTTTTTGTCTTGTTCTAAAAACTGAGCCTTAGATGCAACAGCTCGTGTGGTTACTTGCGTTCATGCTTTAGAAATACAACAGCCAGTGGTGGCTGGACCTAGGCTAAACCCAGATCGATTCCTAGTAATTTGCTCATAGTTTTGCATGTCGAGGTGAATTTGAACTTTTTAATTCGGGAGAATTGCGAAGATCAAGAAGATGGCTTTACATAGCCATCTCAATCGTTTAAGCTCTTGTTTTTAAACTAGGTCACCCATGAAACGATTCGCAATTTATTCATATGGAAACAAAAAAAAAACCTTGGGGAGAATTTACATTTCAAGACACTCAAAACTCAAAGCGTCCTTATTTATTTCTGACATGGTCCATGCCATCGAAACCGTTCAGATAATGATCCAAGATAAAGTTACTCGAAAGAGGGCTACGTTACTCAGTTGACAGTTATAGTCCTTCGTCTAATTTCAGGAATGTTGGAGATCTTGGTGAAATTACGTTGACATAGTCCGTTGCCCAAAAATTAAATTAAGTCTAATTGAAAGCTGTAGTTGTCTTTTGTGACTCTTTCCAAAGTCAATACATGATGTTTGGGCGAAATGGCTTAAGATTCTTAGTTTATATTACTTGTTCTTTATACTGCAGACTTAAAAACATAAACTATTTACCCTACACCGCATTCAGAAGTCATAATGAAGTGGTAGAAATAACAAAAATGATATCGAAGGGGATGCCTCACATGTTGGATACCTTCGTAGAGCAGTGGGAGGGGTGATATCAAGGCTCAGGTTTTATAATAACACCGTTTCCTCGTTTTATTGCGTTTTTCTTTTCTTTATTTTCTCTCCCTCTGCACCACTTCTTATCCATAGTTTATGTGTGATGATTCCTTTTTCCCATTTTCCATCTTTTCTGTTTTCTTTTTGATTTTTTTTTCTTGAAGTCTGTTGTGAATTGTTTTGGTTTTTGTTTTGTTGTTGATTTTTTTGGTGGTGGTGCACCAGGAGCAGGGCGAACAGAGGAGCCAAAAGCAGATTGAGATGTAAAGCAAAATTGATTACTGCCATTAGTTACATGTTATATGCAATGGATGCCATCAATTTATTAATCTCTGGTACACGGTTTTTTCCTTCTCGCCACCACCACCACCACCACCACCGACGTCGACGTAGTCGTCAGCCACCACCGCCAGCCGCTATCCGTCGAGCCAGCGGTATCCGCTTAAAGCCTCTCTCACTGGCACAGAGTGCCTTATCCACATGCTCGAACCCTTGAATAGTGGGCTTAGAATTAAAATAAAAAAAAAATGCCTCCGTGAAGAGAACGCGCGCACCGGCAACGAAAAATGAAAGCAACGATTTTTAGAAACACGCAGAAAAATTCTGATATCAAAGAGGTTTTCATTTACACTCTCAAGCCCCCAAACCTCTATAGCTCCATCGCATTGCATCGTCACGCTGCCTGCGTTTATAGTGCCTATAGTTTGACTTGCCACTCTGAGTGGTTTTTTTTTCATCTCTTATCCTTTGGCCCTTTTAATTCGGGGCGACAAATAACTACTATGATGGTGTGCGAATGGATCAGCATAGAAATCTCAGTGTTTTCGCTTCGGGATTTTCAGTTGAACCAGAAAATGAAGAACAACTTCATGTATGAAGTGTATGTAGTGTCCAGGATGGGGATCGGATTGGATGGAAGCACTCGAATTGAAGGAGTGATATCGTGACGGTGACGTTATTTTTGTATGTTTATTTTTCTGTCCCTTCATTTTTATAGTTTATACGTTTCTTGTGTTGTTGGGTTTTTATCTTAATACAATTTTTTACTTTTAGTCGAATGTATGGTTGGTTCACTTTTCTTCTTTTTTTCTTCTTCTTATTTTATTGTTGTTGTTTGAGGTAGGTATAGGATACAAAAGAAGTCTGTGGAATTTCTTACGATTGTCTGTCCCCGGCCTCCACATTTCAATTAAGTTGTAACATGAATTCGGAGTTAGAAGAGTTTTTCTTCTTTTGTTGATAATTTATTTTGGTTCCCTTTTTTTCTCTGGATCTGCATCATTGCTCATTCCAGGTGAATGGATTTGTATTGTAAACTGCGGTTGCTTTGACATCATCTTGGCGGCGAAGAAATACTGTATGAAAAATTGTCAACAGCATTTTAAAAGACATTCAAATTAATTTCATTAAGTTCACTTCATGCGATTAACATGTTAAGGTTTGGGGGAGAAAATAAATGCATAAACGTTGGGATGTGGTTGGATTAGCATAGCTATCACTCGCAAGAAATTTCAATTTTGTGAATAATTCAAAATGAAATAGTTTCAAAACATTTCAAAACTTGCTTAGTTGTAAGCTTGTAGATTTCAACGAATTATAGACGTTGCGACATTTGCTGAATGTAGATAAAAAGAAATTTTTATTGAAAAGAGATTTTATTGAAAAGCTTAAGAACTTAACTATTTTAACAGTGGCTCTGCAAATGGTTTCAATGAGTAGCGTCTTCAAAACATAAGTGAGTCAGCTCAGTTTGTGTTTTACTCAGTAGGTATATTCACTTCATGCTTTTTGGATATTTTCTTCGTGCGCTGGAAGCTTTTGAGGGACATGCTTTCGCCGTCGAAAATCGACTTAGCATAAAGATTGCTAAAATAAACATTTTCAAGTACTGAGACTTGGTGGTGACTTTGACCTCCTTCCTGTGATCTTTGTGGTCTTTGATCACATTCAGAACACCAAGGATCTACGAAAATGTGGCCAATTAGAGTTTTGATTTCAAAAATGTATTCCTTTTCAATCACGGTCAGTGAAGCACACACTATCACAGGGCTTTAAATCTATATAGAGTTGAATTTTTAAAACATTCAGATCTAGTTCATTATACAACAAACTGTAGACAAGCCATTCTGCTTTGAATGTTGTGCTTGAAACCTGAAATCAGTGTCACTTTTTCATAATTACCTACTTTTCAGACTGAAAACGGTGTCTTTTTGATAATTTCATACATACTGATACTGAGGCTAAAACACCGGTATCAAAACTCTTGAGACCTATTTTTTATAATTCAGTTGTTTTAAAACACGGAAAGGATAAGAAAGGAGATGCCGATGCACATTATTCTTGAATTTCTTTGTATTGTAATGTGTGGGGAAAATTGGGTTCGGTAAAAGATTTCACCCCCGGGTTGAGTCACTTAAATATGAATCTCTGTACTTCACTATACGACCGAAATTTTACAGAAGTGAGAACTGCATATTTCACTAGAGTACTGTCCATTAAAGAGCGATAAAAAAGAGAGAGACATGAATCATTACGACGATGTTCCAGACAATCAATTGAACCTACAAATAAACTGTCACTTAAGAGTTTAAATTCTCTACTGTGAATTCTGTCAAGCAGGCGCAATGATGTTTGAGGAGCACTGCCCAAAAACTTAAATTGTTCTCTAGTTTGGGACGTAGGCTTTACGAAGATCGTTATTCCAACGAATATCGTCGTTTACACACATTACAGGTTCAGACAGCTTTTCGTTTCTTGGATACAGGCATCATTTATGGATCGTGGTAGTGGGGACGGTTGGACGGATATGAAAAGCTGAGGGTTGAGTCCTTAGCAAAACAGTGAACAGGGTTAAAAATGTCAGACAAGAGATTTTGTCAAGATAAGGAATATGTCGGTGAAAACACGGAGCCCTGAAGCACACCAGCATTGCTCAAGTGTTTTTACACTACATTGGAATGTGGATGGAATTTCTTAAAGGGAGTTCATTTGTTTTTCTTTTGGCTCGAATCTTTAGGAAGACAAGTCGTTAATCTTTGTTTTTAACTCTATCCACTTTCAAGCCTGTAGTAGTACCACTTACATAGCTTTAGGCAAAGGCGAGTGTAAGCTTCAGTTCAAAAAAAGTTCAAATATAAAATAATTTGTATTTCTCAATCGAAATTTTCGATTTAGTATTAGGCTTATGAACACACGAGCGTTTTTTTTTCTATTCATTTTTCATTAAGGCTCCGTGTTCGCGGGCTAGATTTACTTTTCAATTTTCAATTGACGTGTGAATTGAGAACTGTAATATTTGAGCTTGCTTATAGTAGTTTGCAGAATTCTGCACATAAGAAATCCTCAAAGCAAAAAACACCTTTGTTGGGCATTCTTCTCCTTCGTCGTGATTTATTTGGAAGAATATAATCGTTTAGTGCTAATAGTATTTTGGGTTTAATGAAGAAGGAGGCAAGGTTTCAATATTTTTAAATTAACCACGAGAAAAGGCTAAAGTATTTTGAAGTTTTAATAGCTTTTATTTCATTGTAAGTAGCTCAAGGGTAGTTATGAACAGTCTGACACGCTCGTTGCATTCATTATAAAAGAAATAAGAAACGACATTTTTAGGTACATCAGATCGAGATTGCGGCGAGGCCCATTGTTTGTAACTTTAAGAGGACCAACTTACGCCCGTTTCTATATTAGAAAAACACACAATTATTTCCCAATTCCTCTTAGTGACTTTTAAATGCTCACTTTGAACTTCTACCTACATAAAAGCTCTCTAAACCATCATCGGTGTTTTAAATGTCAGTTTCATTGTGTAATAAATAAGTAAACGGGGTAGCATGGTTCCTAGTTCTCTTCAACAGCATCTGTAAATATGTTATTTAGAGTGAGACACCTCTTAGTTTCCACTAAGAGCTTCTTCGGAGAGTACCTAAGGCCCCCTTTTTTATTTTTGCTTCCATTGAGGCTTTGTTACCTATTAATTGACGTAACTGACATTTATTTTTACTTTTTTACTTAAGCTTACACCTCACATGAAAAGAAAAATTAGACGATTCGAATGTGTGCAGTAAACGGACAGTCGTACAGGTATCCGAACTTCACTTTTTCTCTAATAGGTACTGGGGTTCTAAGTTCTTAACTTTGCTGCGAGCTCTTACACGCTCAAAACATTTTTCCCAGCTATCTTCTTAGCTCCTTGAAAACCCTTACCACTTCCGAGTGCCTGATTCTTTTCAGTTTCAAAATCCCTACACCACATAATCTACACATATATATATATATATCTATGAAAAGGATCTTGAAGTTGAAAAACTGAACGAGAAAAGAAAGAGAGAGAGAGAAAAAAAAGAAGAAAATATACGGGATCAACGGTTGGTATTAAATGTACTACAAGTTTTCTGAAAAGTAAGTCCTTACTTAAGCTTTTATTTCACGAAATAAAAATGCAATGAAGTATCCTGAGGGGTTAAAACAAGGACGAAGTCTTCAACAAAGAAAATATACTCGCACAAATCTCGCCCTTCTTGCATCTCTCCTCTGCTCAATATACCTAAGTTGAAGCACAAGTCTTTGGAATTTTGAGCTACTATCCATGAGAACACGTGGGTGATGGGGAGTTTTTGGAGAAGACGAAAGTCTCTCTCCTTGAGACAAGGGATAAAATGGTACAAAGTTAAAGTGAAATATAAAAGTTGACGAGTGCATGTATAGTATAGTATATTCTCCTACAAGGAGTAAGTACCTACCTAACTTCATCCTTGCTGAAAATTTAGCAAAGAAGAATGGGGCTATAACATTGCACTGAGAGAAGATGAAAAACTACTAAGGTGATGATGCTTTGAACTTTTACAATCCCTTTCAATTTGAACTAGTATTGATTTTATTCATAGCACGATGAGAACAAAAAGAAAAAAAGACTCATGAAGTTTGTTGTGTATAAGTATAAAATAATAGGATTTGAGTTTTGAGTGTGTTTTTGTTGTTTGAGTGCGTGGCAAAAGGGCGCGGTGTTGAGAATTTATAAATAAATATTGGAGATTAAATTGAAAACAACAGGCAAGAGAGCGTTTCGGTTACAGCCGTTCTTTTTATTCTCTGGTTAACTCTTTGTGTTTTCGTTTGCGCCTTTTCACAAGAGAATATATATATATATTCTGCAAGTGGTGAGGATATTTTTATCAAGATATCCACAAAATGAGCAACTTGTTGCTTTCGGAAATTTGTTGAATGTCGTTAAAATTTATGACCCACCACCACCATTGCCACCACATTAAAGTGATGTAGAAAATCCTTAAGCAGTCAGTGAAACTACAGTTACAAGTCTTATTATTATCGTCGTCGTTATCATAGAAAGAGATTTTTGTTTGGTTTTTGCCAAGAAGTTGAATTCGAAATCATATGCATATAAAAATATGTACAACAACTGTAGGTAAGGGTGAATGATGAACTTATTTTTTTATTGCCTTTGGTATTGAAAAAGGTGTCATAGAAAAGATTCTGTTAAACTGCCGCACAGAAGCATTTACATATTCATACTTCGCTGTTAGAGTTGCAGATGAATGCGATTGTTGGGGATGATAACGTTTTACTCTTAATTATTTAGTTAGGGCATGGGGACCACATTTATAGATTTGAATGGGTGTACCCTTCAACTTAAATTTTAATTAAAGAACAAAACATCAGCTTTCAAAAATACTATAATATGTTTTTGAAAGTGGCTTAGTTGACTTGTAATATTTTGTTTTTGGAAAATAAGTAAATTTTTTAAAAACTGACCCCCACCCCCCCAAGCATAAATGGAGGAAGGTACGCCCCCTTACCACTTTTTCTTGTCTTGACCAGACCTATGTATATATCTTAGGCTTTTGTCACTTCTCATTTATTACACCCTGTTTGTATATTGTGAATCGTGTTTTCCGTTTTCCTATTCTCAACATTCTCTCAATAATCTCTCTAGCAACGGCTTAGTTGCTTATAATTTTTTTGAGAATTGAGAACTAACATTGTCAGAAAGTTTAAGATCCCATCTCGCTTTTGCACAATGTAGTACCTAGGTCCAACATTCCTAGTCCTAGTCTCAACATTCAGCAACCAAGCGCAGACAGAGAAAGGGCACATTTTGATGGCCTACTTAGCCTAAGACTGCTGAACAATAATTATCGTTACATCTATGTTCTGTAAGTGGACTGATGTTTGCGTTCTCATGTAGTTTAGTAACCCACGGGATCCGAAGTCCTGCTAGTGTGCTAGGTCAAAGCCAAGAAGCAAAGACATAGGCGCGTTTGTCGAAGCCAATCAAATTGCTGGTAGAAAAATTCGGCAGTGACATGTTAATTTCTTTTCGGCAGAAGCCATTGAGCTGCGGATGGATAAAAGTCGAAAGTCTGTCCTTCATTTCTTCAAGACTTTTTCTGCTTTTTTCATTCCCCCTGCTCTTCAGAGTTGTCTCAGTTTTAGCCTCCTAGCTTTTTATCTTGCCCGTCTTCGCTTTTATTAAATGATCTTTTTGCTCTTCTTCTTCTTCTTCTTCTTCTTCTTCTTCTTCTTCTTCTTTTCTTCTCTTTCTTCTTTTCTTCTCTTTCTTCTTCTCTTTCTTCTTCTTCTTCTTCTCTTTCTTCTTCTTCTTCTTCTTCTTCTTCTTCTTCTTCTTCTTCTTCTTCTTCTTCTTCTTCTTCTTCTTCTTCTTCTTCTTCTTCTTCTTCTTCTTCTTCTTCTTCTTCTTCTTCTCTTTTCTTCTTCTTCATCTTCATCTTTATCTTCAATTTCTTTATCTTCAACTTCTTTATCTTCAACTTCTTCATCAAGCTCTTTTTCCTTTTCTTTGCCTTTGTTTTTCTTACTTGTATTCTTTTTCGTCTCGTTTTCCTCCTCTTTTTCTTCGTCTTTTAATTCCTCCATTTCTTCTATTTCTTCGATTTTTTCGTCTTTTTCTTCTTCTTTTTCTTCCAACTTGATTGCTAAGTCTTATTCGAGTACATTTAATATTTCTCTTAGCTATCCAATTTCCCTCAAAACTATCCAACACAGGCGTTTACCTTGAATGGCGAATCTTAAGAGTCTTCGTCTCTTTGAATGGCACACACAAGTGAAAGAAGACTTTCTGATTTGATTCGAAAAATAAGACTTATTGCATATCAAAAATTCATTTAATTCTTCTACTCTTATTTTGTCTTTAAGAAGACAATGAGACAATGTAAAGTCCCATTCTGGTGCAAACTTTAAACACTCTTCTCCGGCATGCATTTAGTATAGTCATCAGCCTTCCATTGTGAAGTTCTTTTGTTGGCTTTACACATCTCTTATCGTCTACCTCTGTTTACTTCTGCAGGTGAAAATCATTATGGAACCTCCTGCTGTTAGTTTGATTTCGGTTTTGTCTGTCTAAAGCAGCCGGAGAAAACTTTCAAACAAAAAGAAAAAACTCATCACAGCTTGAAGTTGTCCCTTATTTCATGAACTTTCATTTTCAGAATGTCAGTTAAAGCTTTATCTCGCATTCGGGTTGGTTTGGTGATGGGGAGTAGAAGCATAAGAACATCATTCATGTATATGTATAAAATTTTGAATATTATTGTAAAATAGAAAGGACAAGCCAAGTAGTTTTTCCGAACAACTTTTCATCATTTTTATTAATATTTTCTTCTTTTTTTGTTGTTTGTTGTCTCAACCCTTTTGTGCAACCTGTTTCATTTTCATTTGTCACACCGATGGCGGTGATGTCCCGAAGGGCTAGAAGGAGAAGGGTTTTTGTAGATTTTATTTTTGGTTGAGTTATATCTCTATTTTTTTTATTTTTCTGTATACATTTGAGTCTCTCACTTTATCTATTTTCTTCTTCTTTTTTCCATTTTTGTTTTATATTGGTTGGTTTTTGATGCTTTGTATTTTCTATATTATTGTGTTGTGTGCAAATGAATTCCATACTCGTTGTGTCGTTTTTGCTATGAAAATAGAAAAATTGATAAATTTAAAACAAAAACAAAAAATCTTACCATATTCCCATAACAATATCTACATATACATTTTTACATTATTTTTCATGTCCATGTCCACTCTCTCAAATTGGCACTGGGGCGATAATTCAGGCGGTGGCGCATGTGGAGGTAGGATTTCCTTAAATAATTTCAATAAAATTACAAAATTCGAAGATATTTGCAGAGTGCATATTGAAAAAAAAAAACAAACAAAATTTAATTCTTTTAGTTTAATTTGATAAATTAAAATTTTTATTTTTGTTGCAAAGTGCTTAAAATTTAAGAACATACCTACCTTTTACAGTCGCGCAGAGTCCTTGTATTGGACTATGTTGTATAGAGGGAGGAATTAACACGCACATCAAGTGCAATCCCTCCGAGGGTATTTTCCTTTTGAGGTTGTTTTTTTTCTTTATATTCTTGCTATTGCGTTGCTTTCCCTGTGTTTCCATTTTATGTTAGCCAATCTTTCATGACAACAGCTGAATTTTGATTCGTACATAAGCCAGCATCGTATCATATGTGAAGAGACGGATGTGGAGGATGAGGGTTTTGGCTACTGCCCTCTGGCTACGTTCGTCTGCTTTAGTTTTTTTTTTTTTTGCTTTGCTATAGGAATATTCGTTAGAAATTACTTTTGGGATGGATTTGCTCATAGCACCGTCATACATACCAACACACTGTATGCTAAGGAAAAAAAATTACACACACCCAATGTTAAATCCCCGAAAACTAAAACCATTGGAAGAAGTATGGGACCCATGTCAAAATATTTGACAGCTGACTAAAACATGCCATGCGATACTCTCTTCTTTGGTGAGTTTTCTCTTCTTTCTCCTTCATACACGGATGGAGTTTAGGGAAACTAAAAACCTTCAGTAAAAAACAAAAACGAAACCCTCTAGGGACGACAAAAAAAAAAACGAATGCTGGAAGGCTGGCTATGGCTACTTCGCCCCTTTATTTCCCAGGCGCCCGCTGCTAGCTGCGTCGTAACAAACTTTAGGCGGACATATTTTTCATTTCGGAATTCCCGTTTTTGATGAGCGTTCTCTCACCAATATTTTTTTCAACTCGTTGTCATTCTTGTTATCCTGGATTCCGGTTCGAGAAATTAAGATTTTTTTAACTACCTATTTCAAAATACATTCTAATTTGTCGGCGATGTTTTTTTTTCTTTTTTCTTTATTGAAATGCTCTTTCACTAGTTCGTGTATCAATTGGATGGTAGGTATTTAGCTAGTAGGTGTTAGTAAAAATATAAAAAAGGTTATATTTTATGAATTATGTTGTTGGAATATAAAACGATCTTGTGGAGTTTTAAAAACAGAGTTTCTAACTACAAAGCAGATTTTCTCAGACTTTCAAGAACCTAAAATATAGGTAATATCAAACAAGTGAGGCAACCGTGTTGAACAAAACCATACTGAATAATACTGCTTGTGGTGAAATTGAAAGAACAGAGTATAAAGGAGCCTTAACCAAAATTACTAATTATGAAGAAGATTGTGTAAATTCAGACAGAAAAACCAAACACAGACAAAATATTTTAAGGCAAATATTGTAATACATCAGTTTTATTAAAAGCAGATTGATTAGATATCTGAATGAATGATTATGGTAGTGGAACCAAGCTATGGAAGCCTAAACCATTTAAACCGATTCCGAACGGCTAAGTTATAAAGTGCTTCTCAGAGGTCTTGGAAATTCCTCGAGTATCGCCTCACTCCTGAAAAAACAGTTTTTTCTGCACCCATATGGCAGATATGGCAAACATTACGCCACGGACCTTGTAGATATGTGAGCAGGAAAATTACTTCAAATAACACTGTCTTGCATCAAATGGAGTGACAAGAGCTTCCAAGCGTAGGTGTAAAGGTGAATTTATTCAATTTCATTGCAAGCTCTATTGAAAATTGACTAATAAATATAGAACGGTGGTCCGACTGCATCCATAAATTTATATATGAGTTTGATATACAAAATGTGTGATTTTTGTGAATGAATCGGGTTTCGTGTACCCGCACTATTATTTAAAACTATAGTGGTGTACAGTTATGTGGCAACACTAAAGAAGACATAGACTTGACTATTGTTGAGGTTTAATACCACGCAAGTGTTGCACGCCAGTGGTATCCGTGGCGTGATGGTTAGCATGTCCACCTGCTAACCCAGAGGTTCGAGGTTCTAATCCCAGCAGAGGCAAAAATGTTTTTCAACGGCAAGTCCTCCGTTAGTATTCATTGCCATGAAAAGCGCTTTCTCGATTAGCCGTTCGGAACCGGCAGAAAATTGTAGGTCCCCTCCATTCCCTCACAAGGAATGGTTGTGAGAAGTGCGCTAGGACCAGGGGCTCCTCGCTCTGTTGCGCCACCCAATTTATTTTTTTTTATTTTAAGTGTTGCACTCCATGTTACCTTGTAATGAAATGGATTAGCTTAAATTTATTGCTTATTGATGTTGCCCGTTTAGTAATAGCTAGCATGCTTCCATGTCACGCGGGAGGTTAGTGGTTTGAATCGCAGCAGAAAATTAAAAATGTTTTTCCACCACAATTACCTTTCGCGAGGAATCGGCTAGCCATTCGATAGCTAATTCATTGCCATGAAAAGCGCTTTCTCGACTGGCCGTTCCAACCTTCAGAAAATTCTATAGGTTCCTTCCATTCAATCACAAGACATGGTTGTGAGAAATTAGCTAGGTCCCGGGCTTCCACGAATTGTTGTGAAAACTATGTTTGTATGCATGTATGGTATCGAAGCTATCAATCAGATCTCAATTCGAGTACCTATTCCGTATTGAAGTTTGAACCGGATTCCGTATTCATTATTTATAAGCGGTGGGTGTTTCGAGATAAAGTTTTCAATTCAATTTCGGCTATCATAAGGAATACATTGACATTAGCATCCCCTGAAGCTGTGTAAAGGCTATACTTCTTATGTCAAATGCTCTATTGAGAACCATATCTTGACCCACACAAATTTGGCATTTTCGTTCAGTTGTGAACTTCGAGAGCAGGTATATAGACCAACATATAAAGTTTTCTTCAAGAGCCTTTAACCTCATTCACATGCTAAATGAACGGCAATCTTTTTGCGTATATATACGACGTGAAGCTCTCACCGTTTGATTAAAAATAAAAAAACCTGTTTATAGTGGGTAATAGCAGCGCGTTTGATTAGGATACCTACATAAAGTAGAGCAAGAGAGCGGGAAGCCCTGGCGCATTTCTCACAAATGCCTTGTGAGGGAATGGAGGGGACCTGCTATTTTCCGAAAGGCTAATCCAGGAAGCACTTTTTGTGAAAATTTCTTGCTCTTAAAATAAAAAAGTATTTTGTTTTTTAAAACATCGAACATTCAATTCAATTGTGTAAAAGCGAAAAAAATTTCGTTCAAGTTTTTTGATTGACCAATTGTTGGTTGTTAGTGCAACGAAATTGGCGATGTCTAATCCAATCCTGCAAAGAATGGCATATTTCTGGTAACGATCTTGTGTTGGTCACATTTCTTGTATCTATTTTTGTAGTTAATATCTTGTGGCTATGCGAAAACGTACGACAAGCTTGATGTATAAATGTTTTAGTAGATGCAAAGCACTCAGTGAAATGTCTCCTGCTTAAATAAATAAAATAAATAGGAAGATGCAACAGTGTTCAGCGAAACAAACACAGTTAGTTTAACCTGGGTTCCAGGACATCGTGACATAATCGGCAATGAAATGGCGGATAAGCTGGCTAAAATCGGGTCAGCACTCGAATCCAGCGAAACGAACACCTCAGTTCTAAGGCCACTTGAGCAAGAAAAGAACGGAATCAAACACAATTTTCTAAAAACCACCAATGACAGGTGGCCATCTTTAGAAACATGCCGAGTCTCTAGAAACCTTTGGCCAGATAATTCCAAGAAAAAAACAGAATTTCTACTCCAGCTAAGCAGACCTCGGCTCTCTCTTTTGATTGGCATTCTCACGGGACACAACTCGTTGGGTACCCACATGATGAGAATGGGCATAAGCACAGGATGCCAAGATGAGGAGGCAGAGGAGGGATCATTCCACTTCCTCTGTGAGTGTCCTAGCTTGGCCCACACTCGGAAAAACCCTCGGAGAATACTTTTTCGACGAACTGGGCGAAATCTCTAATCTCCCAATAAGCAACGTCCTGAAATTTATTCAGAGCTCCAACTGGTTCAGTGGGAGTTCCCTACCACAATAACCAACTACCTCTCCAATCCTCCCATTTCCTCATCCTCTGATTCCCCGGGGAGCACAATGGATCCTTGAGATCCGAGTGAGGTGTTGCCACTTGTGGCTGCACATCCCATTCAACCTAACCTAACCTAAGATGCAACAGAATGCGGGGTGGCCCGGGCCAAGTGAATTTGTCACAACCAAGTCTTGTGGGGGGGAACGGAGGAACCTACAATTTTTTGTCGATTCAAAACGGCTAATCGAGAAAGCACCTTTCATGTCAATGAATTTATACTGTTGAAAAACTTGCTAATTCCTCGAGAAGGGCCGAAACCCGCGGAAAAATTCACGTAGCTCCCTACTTAGTGAGTTTTTTTGTTTTTAGATCACCTCAAAATACAATTTCTCTCCCTCTTTTTTGGTCTGGTAGCTTCATTTAGGTACACCCAAATATATTCCTGATTTTGGTTTTAAGATTTGTTACTTTCATTAACGATAAAGTAGAAAAATTCAATGACATTAAAAGTCGTCTGAATTTTTATTTTCTATATGATTTCTATAGTCCCACTAGGGGCTGATTGCCTCACAGCAATCAAACAAGAAGTTCATACAATAGTGTAGGTATCTATTTTTCCCACAAATCTGAGCGAACATTTGGCTTCTTGAACGATTCAAAACAAAAAGCTTAGACGGTTTTCAAGCTAACACCAAGGACCACACACAATGATCTATGGCGTAGATGATAAGTACCCAAGTATTCTGATCCCAATCCCGCCATAGAGCTGCTACTGGAAAAAACTTCATGCTAGAAAAAGAAACAAAAATATTTCAGCATCATCTGCACGGTGCGGCCTTCTGATCATCACCAAGAGAATTAACAGCTTTTAATGTCTTCTAATCTGACTAGTAACAAATCTATGCTTTTTGCCATTTGCAGATAATTTTTTCAACGTGCGCATCATCGCCTTAAGACAAAAAGGGTGTATGGACGACGAAAAAAAAAATGAATACGCGAATCTTTAATCTTCCCGAAGAACTGATATAAATTATCAAAACATTTACTACTATTATTAATGTTGAGCCATTCAATGATGAATAAGCATTAAAAGAAATCCCGCCACACACAAATAATCACATTAGGTATAGAGGTGCTCGCGCCGCACACGCTTAATTTCCGCAATTAAAAAATCATTTTCTCCACCAAAAGGTAAGTCAGCGCAGGGCGGTGCGGTGCGGTGAGGCGAACGTTTGGCCTTTTGTTTTTTGTGTTACGCGAGTATCATCATCCGTCCATATTCGTATGACCATCTTTGTGTCTGTTTTTTTGCAAATCTTTTATTATTCACGATTTGTTTAATCATATTTGAGTGTGTGAATAAAATAGCAAAACTTATGTCAAAGCCTGTGCAAAAAAAATTTCAATAAAATAATCAGATTTGATTTTAATTAATGCAAATTCCTATATCGAGATATTTAAAAGTTTAACTACAAAAAAAAAGTGTTCACTAAGTTGAATGTAATAAGTGAATAACAAACCAGGTCAATCTGATTTGTGATGTGTTTCGTTTCAACCATTCAAACGGAATTGCGTAAATCCTGGCCATTGGTCATAATGGGGCGTACGTAGCGGTATGTTATTTGGTTAACGTATACATTTACCTACAAGCCAGTGGGGATAATGGTATAATAATCGTTTATAGTATCTTGTAGATACATCATGTAGATACTTTGCTATTTGAAATGGGATAACATAAACAAAAATGCTGCAATTAAAAACGAATCAAAGATCAATTTGGATTTGTGAATGTTAACACGTGAAATGTCAATAAATTAAAAGCACTCTCGCATATTCTTTCAAATACTGACTATAGGACTCACAACGGCGACGGTCGACCGCTACCAACCACGGATGGGGTAATAGACATACCTACTTGCCTCGTTCGCCGGCCGCCATGATGATGCGAATACCTTTATAATAATAATTCAAGACAAACTACATATCAGTCAGTTAGATAGGTAGTTACCTATACTGAAATAAAAATATGATTAAAAAATTGTAAGCATTAGATACTTTTTCTGGTCTAAGAAAAATGCACGCACGCAATTTAATTACACGTTGACCCCGTTGAGAGTATGGGCATTCCCACCAAATGTGATTATTTTAATGATTTCCCCTTCAAATGAATGAAATTATAAAACAAACCAAAAAACAAAAAGTACAAAAAAATAAACCGAAGCACGAAAAAAAGTGTTTTGTATGAATATACCTACATAATACAGATTGTAAGAAAAATGGTGGCCTAATCACTATTTAATTACAATCCTCGTATTTGGGTGGGTTTATTATTATTTCTTTTATTTGTGTTTGTGTGTGTGTGTGTCCATGTTTTTTTGTTGTTCGTGTTTTTGTTAATTTCAATTGACCTCTAAGTGCTCCCGTAGTTTGAATGTTGTGCCTCGAACCCGCGGTGGGTTGTGCAATAAACACAATTAATATGGACATTTCCATATAAAATTGTTTCTGGTGCTTGTAACTGGTAATTTTGTTCTTTTTCCAAATAGAAGAGCGCCTTCTTACTCAGTTCATGAGAAACTCTAAGTCGTAAAAAATGGCTAGGATAATGGAAATGGAACTGGCAACTAGTAAACCAAATTATTTCTTTCAAATGACTTCCTAAAGTTATTATGCGAACTAGGGAATTGGTTTCATTGTTGCTAATTAGGTATGCAAGCCAAGATCGCGAAGTTTTTAAGCGAGACGAAGATTAAAGCCTATATTTTGATTGATTGTAGTGAGATCTTTAACATGCATTACCTTGGAAGTTACAATATTAAAATCCATGGAAACCGGACTGGCTCTGCTGGTACCTACTGCCGCATGTTTGAAAGAAGGATCCGAAGAATTTTTTAAAAAGATAATGGTCATATGAAAATCGAACATGTATGCAACGGAGAAAAAGAAGAAATAAATAAAAATAATTGGTTGTTTTCAAAAAAAGATATGAAAATCTCATCCACTTCCATGACTTACAATAAGTAAGAAAGAGTTTTTATGGCTGTGCATTTACTTTCGAAGGACTTCACAATTCCTCACGAATGCAATACCCGTTTGTTTTACTGAAGTTTCTAGGAATAGAACCGCGTAACTCCCACGTAACAGGCAGGCACGTAAACCATTAAGCCACAGAAATATAAACAAGAAATAAATAAAATAAATAAATAGGGTGGCGCAACAGAGCGAGGAGCCCCTGGGCCTAGCGCATTTCTCACAACCATGCCTTGTGAGGGAATGGAGGGGGAATGCGCTTTTCATTAAACAAGAAATATAAACAAATATAATATCACGGTTTCTTCTGCTTATTAAAAAAAAAAAAAAAGTTGATTAGCAAATAATTCTTTAAGGATGTTTGGCTCAATCTGCAGAGCGTAACTGTAATTCAAGAAACCATCAAGAATGAGTCCCTTGATCTTCCCTTCGTTAAACATAGCAGCTCATTAGAATAAACACTACACTTCGAAAGATAATTATAAAGTGAAATTACTTAACATATTCAAAGAAGATCATAGTTATAAATATATTTTATAACCTATTCTGGCTCTTTGATCCTTTTCTTCTTGGCATTCTAAACAATTTTCTTAGTATGTGGTATAAGATTAGCGTGGATCTCATTCGGTCTTCCTTCTACATTGTATTTGGAATACATTTCATTTATTGATAAAATTTATCGACTGATTAAATTCATTAAACCTTAATTTCTACATTACAGCTTAGGACTGTAACTATTTTGCAGAGAACATTCAGAATGCTGAGTATTGAAGTCTTGTTAGGGTGATATTAGGCTTTGGAGTAAATATATGTGTTTTTGTTAAAAATAAAAAATAAATAGGGTGGCGCAACAGAGCGAGGAGCCTTGGGGCAAGTGCATTTGTCGCAACCATTGCTCTTATGAGGAAATGGAAGGAATCAACAATTTTCTGACGATTCCAAACGGGAAAGCGCTTTTCGTGGCAATGAATTTTCTATCGGATGACTTGCCAATTCCCTGTTACTCTGAACAAAATAGATTATACCTTATAAGTTAGGGCGCAGCCATGTCTTTTTTCACTCAACTGGTTATGTCAATTGATTTTCTTTGTAGGTATTATAAAAATTAGGTTGGACTTCTTTTCCTTTTTAAATTAAAACAAACAGATTTTAAGTTTAAGTTCTTTGGCGGGGCACCCGCTGTGTGAAAAACTATGCCTTGACGCTAGATATAGATATTTTAAAAGCACTTTACAAAATCTCAGCACTCGTTTCTTCGCCATTTGCCAAAATTTCAAAAAACATCGTAAACGCAGCAGTTAAACCCACTCATAAAAAAGGTCGTTGATATGAAAGAGAACCATATTTGCCCTCTGAAACTGTAAGGTTGTCTTCACAGAACACAAGACACAAGCGTAGTCTGCACAAAAGCCAAGCTATCTTTAAAATAGAAGATATAAGTAGGAAGGATCATGTTAACTTCTACATTGACAAGCGTTGTGTGTATATATGCAAAATAGAAACCAGAATATCTGAGAAAAAGACCAAAACCCAATTATACAGAAACACCAGCTTCGTACGTGCTCATTTCTGCAAGAAGACGCGCTATGGGTAAACGCATTCGCATTATATGTTGTACCCATCAACGATTTAAGTTGGTGTGTTAAAATTGAAACTAAATTGAATTGAGGAAGAAGGAATGAAGTAAGTCCTAAGCTATGACGTTTCAATAACTAGAATTTTTAACGAATTTTGCCCAAAACTTTTAATTTCCATTAATCAAAAGCAGATATTCTAAAAGTTCAGGGGACCTACTATGGGACTTGATTCTTCAATAAAAGTTTCCGATTCCCCTTGAATTCCTCTCTTTAATTCCTAAAGAAGAAGGAGTGAATGTGCAACTTGAAAGAACCTCGGTAGTTTTTGTAGAAAGCCTTGAAAGCTTTGAAGAACTCAAATTTGATTGTGCTTTCACTTTTGTTGGCATTTGAAAACGGTATCAAAAATAACTAGTGAAAGTAAAATAGTGTTACAAAGTAGGGCTCAGATTGAGAGTACCATGCTTATAGCATATCACTATGGTATCAATTGAGTGGCATCATTCATCAAAACATCAAAAGTTGTAGAAACTGCAATTTCCCTCCTTCATCTTTCAACAAAAATTATATCTAAGAATGGATTCTCACTCCAAATCGAGAAGTGACTGTCACTTCTCAGAATCAAGAGATTCTATTTTCTGTGCCAATGGAACGGTTTGAAAATGCTTCCTAACGATCTTGGACGTTTCTATTCGTACAAAGGAAAGAGACATAAGACTTTTCAATAACATGCCGAGCATAACGCAGCATTTTAGCATGCTCGACATAAATCCCATTGAACTAGCCCTTAACTTTAATCTCAAACGAAACCCCGATGTCGAAAATGAACGAGGTTTCACGTGAATCATTTTGCCGTTTGCGCCACCCCCAGAGCTATGATTCGAATATCAAAAATGGTATCAAATGGTACAAGAATGATAATGGTCGATTTTAAAGATCCGTAGTAATTTCAAATAGGTGAAGAAAGCGGAGACTCTTTCCCAACCCGAACTGTTTGCTCAAATATCCTCACTAGTATTTCAAATGCGAATAAAGTAACTCTGTCTGCCTTTCTGTCTTTCTATGTTACCAACAACCAGCTACTTAACTGATTTTAATAAAATTTAGTACAGAGATAGCGAAGGACCTGAGGACCTATTTGCAAACTAAATCACACTGTTGTATAATATAATTGGCAAATTTTTTTGAGATTTTTTTTTAATGTTACCTCAGATATTTTTAGATTCTTTTTCGGATATGAGCAGTGAATGGCTTATGCCTTTTAGTGAAGTGACTTGATATTCAGCTAAATCCTTACGTAAGTGCTGCTGTATAAAATAATTCTTTTCCATTTTCTCATTATTTTTCTTCTTAGCAAAACTAATTACTTAACAATTTTTGTTGCAAAAGAAAAAAAGAGATATTTGATAAATATCGAATTTCTACAAATTTAATAACCCAACTAAGCAAAGAAACTATAGAAAGCACACCTCTAATATTTCAACCGAATAATGTTTTGTTATGTAGGGCAGTTCTTGTAGTTAAGAAACAATCTTTCGACTAATGACATAAAATACAGACATGTACAATGTACATAGATATGAGGGTACACAACTGTTTCACCCAAAATGATTACCATTCCTACGAAAAGATTTTTCGGCTATGATAATAATCCACATTAAAAAAGAAAGAAAAAAAATAATAATGCCGTTCCACTAACTCAACTATATTTGATTGGTAGGCAGATAGACACGACACAATTATTGTAATTTTGATAATAACATTTTCATGAAGGCAAAAAGAGATATGACACTATGTCAAAATGAAAAAGTGAAAAAATGATGTCAATATTATCCGACCAAAACAACACACAAAAAATAATTACTAACAATGTCTGTGCAAACATAGAAATGTCTTTGAAAGCAAAAAGTGAAATAAGAGTTTAAATGAAAAAAAAAACAGCGCTTAGATATCAATTCCTTTCAGAGATATTTTGGTTCCCACAATACTTTCCTTTCAAATAAACCATGGAACCATATCCATATGACTTGTATCCAGGTTCACTGCTCAGTTAGTGAAAAGGGTGATGATTTCAGTAACTTTTTTTATTTGAATAGGTTCAAAATAAACATAGTCAACCACATCATAATAGGTATGCATAATCAAAATATGTGCAATTGAGCGGAAACGTCCATAGTCGTATATACGACCTCAGAGCTCAGATTTTAATTCGAGAGGAAAATCTCTTTTTAATAACAGCAATTTCATTGCGCAATGATATTTAAGAGTGGACGTCCGTATAGCATAAAATAAAATGATTAAGTCTAGCTCTGTGGTAATGTTACCATGTCCGTTTTCCGACAGACTGCCGCCATGTTTAATCTGCGTCAAATATGGCCCCAATTTAAATGCGGCTTAGCTCTTTCTGAGGTTCAGCAGATCAGGGTGAAGTAGGTATGTAGTATAGTAGATGCTATTTAAGGTAAGGCTGTGGAGATAAAGTAGGCAGCAAATAAACATTAGAAGTGCGTCTTCAAAACGTAAAAATAAAAGAAGGAAACACACCTCCTAGGCGTTTTAATATTCCATTAATTACTATGCAGCTTCGTTTCATTCGGGTTTCCTTTCTATAAATCCTGTAGATATAGGTACCTTACCTACCTTTCCAAAAAGATATACAAATGATAAATGTCATCTTCAAACTGTAGAATGGAATCCATTTTTAATGCGCGACTATGCATCAGGCAGGTAAACAACATAATTTTTTAGGAGTGGTGGATGTTTTGATAGAAAATTTTGATATCTCTTCTAATGGCATATGCTTTAGGATCGTATGAGATTAACACAGGTTGACTCTTAAGTTCCCTTAACATTCCACACCAAAAAACAAATATGTCCGGAGTGCGAAAAGCGAAATCCTTGGACGATAACGGATTAATTCGGCGTCTCAGTTTCCTAGGTTGCTTATGAAGCACTCTCTGATGATGTGACCATTTCATTTCATAGTAAGACAAAACTCAAGGCTTTGCTAAAAGGAATATTTCTGCTTACCAACAACACTGTGCGAGCAGCTCTGTACTCTAAAAGATATTTCCAAGAGAAATGACACTGTCAGAAGTAGCGTTGTGTGCGCGTGGTATAAGCACTCTGTCGTTGTATAAAGATAAAAGATCAAAAGGCGACCTTTCCGAATATATTAGTTCTTGTCAAAATCACAACATGTGTTTTAATCCGTGCTGGTACAATTATAAGTGAATGTTACAAGTGTATCTTTACCGCGAGTTGGTTAATATCTTTTTTTTTATTTATTCACTTTTTTTGCTTCGGCCTGTTTTTTGCACAAAGAACCGCGAGATCTCTTCGTCGTCTTCTTCTTGTTTTTTTGTCGCATTGAAATTGTATCGTATTCTCGTTCGTTGTAATTATTGCAATGTCTTTATGGAATAAAAAAAATTAATACTGGTTCAATGCAGGCAGACACATCATTAATCTTGTTTCGAATAAGGTTGTTGCATTTACGAGAGTATAGATAAATGCACTAAATGAGATGAGATTGATGAAAGACAACACTAGCGGTTAAGTTGTGTTTTATGAACTCAATTAGAAAGTGTCAGAGAAATGACTTGAGATAATAAATTGATTTGGAAAGATTTCTCTTTGAACTCTATTCAGCTTGTGTTTTCGCAAATGTATTACTAGATTATGCCTTCATTTATTTGGTTCTTGCAAGAAATCAAAAAAGGTTAGGTAAGGATACTTCAATGCTGATAGCTATAGGTCCTTTGACACTTCTTGTCATCTTCCTTTAAGAACTTTGAATATTATATAAAAAGGGTCGTTTTAGGGAATTCCGGTTACGTGATCGAGTATCGCTTCTCGTTAAACGGGTGGCAGTGGTGCATTGGTAGAGTGTTTAGTAGATTGGCTGGACGGGTGGGTTCGCCCGCGAGCCAGTCATCTTTGTACTTTGCTTTCAGTTTCCCAGTTTCATCTATATGGCGTTCGTGAAGTACAACCACAAATACCTACCTTAATTCTACCTAAAAAAAAGGAGAAATTGCTACCCTTGTAGTATACAATCGGCCGGCTTTTGGTCTGAGTGCTTAAGTTAAGTATTAGCCTCCTCCTTATAAACAGGCCTTCTCGTTGTGCTAACAAGCGACATGGGACCAGGCAATCCATAGAAGCGATGTTTATGTTTTGACTTTCTGGTCAAAATTTTTTCCCGAACAACCCAAGGGGTTGCAATTATAAGATGTATTCGACACCTGACAATGGAACGTCACTGCCTAAAAAAAGACACGAAAGCATATAATAGGGATCTGATGATATCCACAAATTAGATTTATGACATTAAATATTTTTTTTTGTTCCTCAAATGGTAAGTGATATCTTCACAATGGATTTGCGTTGAATCATCTACAGCCGCCTAATGATTGCTAATCGTAAGTGAAAAGGGCTTTTCCAACAGCTTTTCAAAGACCTAGAGATTACTTGACATCAAATTCTTATACTTTTTCTGAACTTGCAATGCACAGCAGGACCTTTTGTTTGAATGTGATGAGTGAATTGGTGCTTCTGAGCTCTGATCTAGGATTCCGACTTTCTAACCATGTTATTGTCAAACATTTTTCTTTTTCGTATGTTTGTTATTTAGGTATCTCGGCTCATACGACATTCTAATGAAAGACGTACAAATCTCGTGCTTGTGTATCTAATTGGAAAACGCATTCAAGAAATACCAATCAGTTCATCCAAAAAAATTTGGATACAGGCAATTTTGCCCCACGCAAAACCTCCATTTATTCGGATTAATACTCGCTAATTTTAAATCTAATCTCAGAAACAATAAACTAACATTGCTGAGGAGGGTGATTTAAAAGGTGGAGTTTTAGGCAAGGGGTACTGCACTGAGACTGAAGTCAAAACAAATACTCGAGATAGGTTCATTTGAGCTATAAGACGTTCGATTGGGGGATAGGTAAAAGAAGCGATAATCTCGAATGTTGCCAGGGTCAGTGTTATGGATTAAAGAGTTGAAAAGGATTGTGCAGTCAACAACGGTTCCAGAAAAGACTCGATGAATGAAAAGAATGTCGAATATTTCTCTTTGATCTTTGAACGTGTTCGTACTGAAAAGCTTGATGCGATCTTAGTAAAGACGTAGAACCAAGAGATAATGCAAAGATAGACCTATATCAGAGTAAGAGCATCAGATTGAAAATTTGTCGAAATCCTTTTGAAAATGGAAACAATCGTTATACGAAGAAATGATCTTGTAAAACTTCGCATCATCTGAATTCAGTGAAATAAGTCAATGGTGAATGACTTATTCGAGATAATTAAAAGTAAGAATGAAAAGAAAAGGACCTAAATGACTACCCTGGAGGACACAGGAGGTAGCTTAAAATGCACTTGATAGGAAAGATCTGAAGCAAACTCTATAATAACGGGTTTCCAAATAAGAGAAAATCCATTTCAATATAATGGGTTCCAAGCCGAAGGTGGAAAGCTTTAAAAGAATTAATCTTTGGAAAATTTTATCAAAAGCTTTACGAAATTTTTTAAAAAAACATCGACTTCTTTTCCTTTTTCCAAAGGCTGAAAGAGTGAATGAGAAGAATTCAACAAGATTAGTGGTTGTTGACTTGCCTTTAAGAAAACGGTAATTTGCAATGAAAACTCAAACTTTCATATTTTAAAAACCATGTTTTACTATAATGTACTTGTTATGTATTTATCTCATCTTACTAAACATTGCAACGCTGCTGGTATGTTTCCTTGTCTAAATGTTGTTGTCATGCAGATAGACTTATCGTCATGGCAGTGCCCTAAAAAGCATTCAAATTTTACTTTAGTCCTTGTCCAGCTAAAGATATTATATTTCGTATGCATACTTTTTAAGGTGACTGAAATTCTGTTCTTCGTACTTCGTTCTTTCAGAGGAGGGTCCGAATACTCTTACTATCGAAATTATACGCAGAGACTTTTCTTTCAATGCTAGGGTTGATGAGACACACTATGTTTAACACCATTTCAAGATTCGCTTAGTTCTTTAATACGTTTGTTTTAAATTTTGACAATTTTATGAGTAAGAATGTTTGTTCCGTGGGAAATTCAATTGGAAAAAGGTTCAGGATCGCGTGTAATGTTTCATGTGAATAAAATATTTCAAAATTTCAGTCTCCCACTGCCGAAAGGGCACATAAAAAGATTTTGATTTCTGCTTAACTTTCAAATGAGCACATTGATCGGTTCAAAGTAATTTCTGATGATTTTTCTGTCAATCTTTTTGGTAATTTAAACTACAGTCTTGTAAATGTTTTCATCGACCGAACTTTTACCTAGGCTTCTTGGGCTCAAGGTTGTTTCTTGCGACTTTTCTCTAAAATTTTTGGGTACTTTTATCTCAAGTGTTGTTTGTTTTTTTGGTAAATGACAATGACTTGACGGACTACGGACTGGAAAGCTGTCTTGACAGCATCTGTCTGCTTTTGGTTTTAAGTGACATTATAAATATTTTGTAAACGTCTTCTGTTTTTTTTTTTTAATTTTTTTATTTCGATTACTTTCTTTACTAACGTTATTATATGATTTATTTATTTCATTTTTGCAGAACGAAAGCGTGGCCGACAAACCTACACCCGATACCAAACCTTGGAATTGGAAAAAGAATTCCACTTTAATCGATATCTGACGCGAAGGAGAAGAATCGAAATCGCCCACGCCTTATGCTTAACCGAAAGACAAATTAAAATTTGGTTCCAAAACCGTCGAATGAAATGGAAAAAGGAAAACAAAACAAAGGGCGAACCCGGTTCCGGTGACAATGCGGATGACATAACACCACCACAAAGTCCACAATAGAGCAAAAATGTTATATTCATGTATATTTACTTAAAACAAAAATATTTATTTTAATTTTCCTTTCTTTTTTCGAACGTATTTAAATAATCCGCAAAACATAGTTTCATTAGAAAATACAAACAAAAAATCAAACTCTCCACAAAGTTTCCTATTATAATATAAATAAATGTATTTTTTGGACTTAATTATATATTTGAAGCAAAAAGCAAGTAATTAAAGAACAAAAATATAACTCTATCTTTTGGGCTTTTAATTGTTTTAACAAAATCATACAAAAACAAAATTATTTCAAAAACTAAACGTCGAAATTGACACTAAAAAGAATTAACTTATGCATAGTTAAAAGTAAAATAAAAAAAAAAACAACACTCAACAACAAAACCAACTCATGTGACCTCAAATTAAATAAGTTTATAATAATAATTATAAATATTTAAATGTAATTGTAATAAAAATTTAAATATATATTATGTACAATACAGTTTGAATTGTATTCATAAGTGTAAAATATGAAAAAAGAAAAAACTAGTAAAAATATTATTAGATCGATTAAGACATAAAATTACTGACAAATAAAAGTAATCATTTGGAAAATTCAAAAAAAAAAAAAAATTATATAATTCGAAAGTTTGGTTTGAAAATTGAAAAAAAGGTCATGTTGTAATTTTATGTTGAAAACAATGCAAACACCAAAATTTTATTTCCATTTCTCATTTTTGTTAAAAAAGTCTATCAGGATAAAACTAACAAAGCACTGCTCTTTTCAGTGACCCTACTTTCTCTCTCTCTCTGTGTCTGTCTTTATACAGCTGTCTTAACACTTAACGGGCTGACTCGAATTTTGAATTTTTTAAAATACTGTCTCTCTTCGTCTTTACGAACTCGTTTGAACTTAAATATTCTTCTTACACAGATTATGTACATGCTAAGTCAAACTCTGGTTTGGCTTGCTTGTCTTGAATTCTTTTGGTTGTCCATGTTGATGGGATGGGTACTTTGGCTCTGAACAATGTTTGAGAAAAATCTATCTTCATTCATTGCGAGCTCCATCGCTTCAATAATGAAAGCTAGTCTTGACCTTTTATCAAATATTTTTACGTTCGTCTTGTTTCAAAAATTTTAAAAGATAACTAATACACCTAGGAAACAGCAATTTTTTCGTAATAATCTACTCTCTTTTACTTTCGGCTGTTTTAAAGCATGCTGAGGTGTAGTACTGAATATAAGTAGCTGAGGGCTATTACATCATACAAACAGTGGTCGCAGTAATAAAGCACTCGTACCTCTCTTTACTGAGCAACTATGTATAATGAGGGAGATTGGAGAAGTGGTAGTATTTAACTTATAGGCCGGACATAAGGGCTTGTATTCCTCGCCGGGTATCTAATTCTTTTCAGTCAGATTCGCCTGGATTCCGATCTTGAGATTGTAGGGGGAATTAAGACCTTCTTATTTCCACCTCCTGCGTTCCAAGGAAGGGTACGGTTTCACACTTGTATTTCAACCGAAAATGATTGGTCTTAGTGTTTCAGCTTAGTAATTTGCATCTTCTTATTTTGCCATCGGGACATCCAAATAAAGGTGTGACATGGCCAAAGTTTCCTTAGAATATATCCCATCTCTAGTTCAACTAAAGTCTTTTCGTAACTTACTCATAACAGTAAATGGTAAGAGGCCAAGGACAGAGGCTTGCAATCATCTCTACTAATATCAAGACTGTCAAAGTTAAAATAAACAAAGTTTCAGATGCTTTGTTTTGCATGTCAGGGCCTTCTCCTCACAACGTAGGGTATGAAAGGTTTTCATACCCGACAAATTAAAGGCAAATAAGTAGAAGTGCATCGGTAAACTTATTCAAGGACGAGCAACAAGCATGACATTATTCAAAAATTTAAAAACTGCAAATGAGTCATCACCCTTTTTTTAAATCAGTCCTTTATTTGCATACACATTGTGGAGTGAGTAAAATATATTTACAAGCTTACTTGTTAAGCTATAGCTGTGAATAAGATCATCCAGCGAGTTTGATCGGTCAACCAGCTTAGGCTTTCACAGTGAACTAATTTCAAAATAAATGAATGTTACCACGCTAAAAGGAAAGCATAATCTTATTTGCTGTTCATTGCTAAGGATTTTGATAGCCATTTGATTTCTTTAATATTTTGAGACTACTTATGTACGTTTAAACGAGTGTTGCAAAAATTTGCTCAATAATGTACACCTCGCATATTTTCGTGTCAAAATGTCTCTGCCGCCTTGAATGCGACTATTCGAGTGGGAAGTTCTTACTCACCAAAGACCTCGATACACCTATCTGTTATTTTCCTTAATTTATCCTTTAAACACTTAATTTATCCTTTCACACTTGAATAGACGAGAGCAAAGATTTTCGAAATCCTGTTTTTGAAAGACGGTTTGAGCTTAAATATCTTGAACGTAGGAATAAAAAGATATGCGAAACTTAACAAAAAAAATCAACTTTGTGTATCACAGTTTGGAAATTTGCCTGTTCATTTCAAGACTTCTGCCAAAATGAACTGTGTCAAACTGTTGGAGTTTGTAAACTATACTCAATAGCTATACATAAACCAAACATTTAATTTGTAAAGTTCGGTTTATTTATGTTTTCCATTGCAATAAGTCTATGACATAACAGGTGTGCAATATCTGTTAAAAAATTAGGGCTTATAAATGTTTGCCAATGAGCCACTTGGTTTGATGCGTGAATTTCAACTGACCAAAAAGTGAAAAATGAACAAAAAGGCTTTGTCGTGCATGTGGTGCAATGGTTGGCATATCTGCAATGAAAACAAATATTTTTCATGTGTATCGCATTTCGCAATAATAACTACAAACTTACATAAAAAAAACTTTCAAATTCAGCTGTTTGGAATCGACATAAACTTGTGGGTTTCGAGTTTCCATAGCTTTGTTGTGCAACCCTGAAGAACACATTTTCAAGCAAAGCATATGCCACAGCTGTTTAGAACTTGAGCACATGAAGAACACCTACATTTCGAACACTGGTTTCACGAAGATTTATTAGCTTGAAACACCGACCTTCTTCTTGCGAAGATTTTAAACGAGTTCATCTGAGATCCTTTGATTCATTTTGCCCTGTAAACCTTCAAAATCAGCTTTAAGTTAAGACACTACCAGTGCATGTTTCTCTATCTTGTCATCCAATCACTTTACTCACACACACAATACAATAGCATCAGATTTACATTATGAATATGTATAAGGCCAGTGATGATTTTGTTGTAATTATTATTATTCTCATTTTAATAAATCAGTGCAATTTGTAAAACAAAATTAAATAAAAAATACAAAAAAATAAATAATTAACTATAAATAAACGATGTAAAATAAATAAAATAAAACCAGCAAAAAATCTAGATAATTGTACACTTCAGTTTTAATTTTTTTTCTTTGGTGGAAGACAAAATATTAAATCCCAATTCCTAGCTATTTATTAAAAATAAAATAAAAAACTGTTTTGTTTAAAATATTTGTTCGAAAACTAAAAAAAAAAACTAAAAGATAAACATTATTTTTGTTTTGCGCAAGGATAACATGTATACAGAAATGAAAAAAAAACTAAAAACAAAAACGTATTTAATAATTGGCTTACTTAATAATAAATAAGAGAAATCATTAAATATATACCAAAAATATGAATTAATTTTAAAAGCAGTCGAAGATATATTTTAAAATGAACACAAACATTTTAGGCTTAAATCAGTTTGCATCAAATTTCCTTTTCCAAAGCAAAAAAAAAAGCTCCACTAGAATCGAAATAGTTATTTTTTTTTTCTATATTTGGCTTGAAAATTAATTAAACTAAAAACAAATACACACAATAGAACTTAGTAAAATAAATTATTTGAAGAAAAAAAAAAAGAAAGAAACTAGTGTAAACCAATCAAAGTCTGTGTGTTTTTGTACATAGGCATGAACCACAATAAACAATATACCAAAGCCATACAATAATTAAAGAAAAAGGGAAAAGCATAACTATAAGTATTACATGTATAAAACAAAAATCGTATAGTAGACAGAAAAACAGAAAATGCAAAATCAGTTCGCAGTTCGAAATCAAATGACACAAGTTTGTTACTCTCCACCCCCAAACTATTTATTTGCAGACATTTTTATCCATAAAACAATATTCACGGACTCAATCCAATGCGAACTGATTTTGCATAATGTACATTTTGTATAGACCAGCAAACTTAAATAGTAAATAGTGAAAATAAAAAATAATATGAAAAAAAAATCTCACCCCACAACAAAACTAAAACAGAAGAAAATAAATATTGTAAGATACTTAGATTTGATATATAAAAATGAGTAAATGAAAAGAAACCTATCGATAGAAAAATAAAAATAAAACAAAACAAAAATTAAAAAAAATGTGGAAAGCATACAGTTAAAATGTGATTAAATTTGTTGAATTATTACTTATGATTTCTATATCATGATATTAGTAAATAACAAATTGAACCTAAAATACGTAAATAAATAAATTAAAACAACAACTGTAATTTATAAGAAACTATTAATGAATTTTGCAACCAAAAATCTATGGGAAATAAGAAAAAAAAGAAACTTTCAAAATTTGTCCTCTTTATTTTCAAAGATTTGGTATTTAAGACAAAAAAAAAACTTAACAAAAAAAAAAAAAAAATGATTTCGAAATATTTAAAAAAGTTTTCTTATACTGTATACAGTACGGAGAATATGAAAAAAGAAAAACAACTTATTATAAAGAACAAAATCCAAATACGTAAGCATAGGCCTCATTCTGTAAGAAAATCTATTATATATATACAATATTATATATATATATATATTATATATATTATATTATATATGAACAAAAAATGAAAAGAATACATTTTGTTGTAAATAAACCCTACTTTTTAGAGTAAAAAATAACAGTCTTTGAATTGTTTTATTTGAGTAATGTTGGTATACGGGATTTCGGATTTTCATACAAGCCCTGTGGCTTGGGGCAGCCGGAGAATACATCCACAGCTGATCCCTTGCTTGTCGTAGAAGGCGACTAAAAGGGAGTCCTGCTCATTGGAGCTAGGCTGAAAAATATCCACTTGTGGATATGTATAACAACGTTTGTAGAGGTAGTCCCTTATACTAAAATAGATTAAGAGAATAATAAAAAAATAAACTACAAATTTATTTCTTTGGAAACCTTTAGTTCTGTTTGCTCTATTTACAATAATTAAGGCCTCAGTCTAGAAGGCGCTGTTGGGCCCGAATAGCAAATAATGATACTCTAAAAAAAAAAACACTTTTATAGTTACTCTGAGAGTACGTTTTACTATACCAATTTACGAATACTTTTGGCTGTTTTATCGTTCTGACATTTTTGAGCTCTTGCAACTCGCAATTGGTTTGTTTTTTAGCTACAGTGGTCCTGGGTCTCGTGTTTTTGTCCACACTTTACAATACAAAATACGGTCCCCGTAGGTATACAGGAAGTCTGATATGATTGGGGGCCTTTCAATCCTGTATGAGCATTTAGCACTACTATTTATTTTGGAACCTTCTGTTTAAAAGTGTATCTACGATTCAATAGTTGGTGAATGCTTCTATTTTCAGTCTTCTCAAGAGTGTAGATCTGTACAAAACAGTTAAAGAAAGTGTATTAATAAAGCCTCATGTTGTTACGGCTCAAATATTTGTGAATGATTTGCGAATGTTCATCTCCTATCTGACTTTTAGCATTAAGTTTGTCTCAATCAAACCGCGATGGTTCTGATTCTAGAGAAAGAAGTTCAAGATTGGGTATAGCATACCATTCCGCTGCATTATAGCGGTGGCTCACATTGCATCGAGTTTAGCCAATGCAGGTCTTTTGTGGACCCTGGTCTTAGTAATTAGGTGTGTTCTGTTTGCTATACAAAATAAGATTTACATATACGAAGGCATCGACTCTGAGGCCATGCATATGCATACTGTTCATTCATAAACGGGGCTATACCATCGAAAAGGAAACAAATTCATTTTTTTTTTTAATTCAGTAGTTGTTAATGAGTGCGTATTCAAAAGTGTGCCCAAGGCTATAGCCTACAAGTGACCGTTAATGTCCGCATATGAGAGATAATTTAGACTTTGGTCTTCTTGTTCTAACCAAATATCAAGTTGCAAGCATAGACTTGCCGTTTTAGCTCTTTATTTTATATCAAGACTCCGATTCCTGTGTAAGGCACGGGTCACACAGAGCTGCTTGCCAGCGGCGAATCGAGTAGACGCTACTGCCAGCCGCTGATCAGCTTCATGTGACCGTGAAATTTACCACGCTCGCTGCCACCCGGCGAGTATTTAGCAGCGGTTGTGAAAGTTGAAAATGTTTAACTTTTGGCTGCTATAGCAGCAGCTGGCAAAATAAAAAAATACTGCTACAAGTTCTATTTAGTAAATTTTTCATTCAAAATTTGTGTCAAATATCATAAATAAGTTAAAAATTAGAAATAAGGTTCAAAAGCAATTTTCGAATAGTTTTCTGTAGCTGTTTTCTGAGAGAAGCTGCAGAGTAGCGGCCGGCGAAAGTGTGACCGGCCTGCTAGCCGCTGCCTGCTTGTGCTACTGCCAGCCGCTGGTAAGAAGTGGCTGCCAAGCAGCCCTGTGTGACCCGCGCTTAAGCTATTCAAATACAATAAGCTTATCTTTCTTTTGCAAATTGATCACTGGTGCGGAACAGTTATGTTTTCACAAATTCCACTGTTCGCATCAATACTTTAAATAGACTTTCATTTTTTTTTTTTTTTGCCAGGAGGAAATCTTCAAAAGACACTTGGCTATTTCTTATATACCTACCATGGTGCATTTACTATTCCACGAAGGACTTTGTTTTGGAACTTTTGGATGATTTTAGTATTTGTTTTCTTTGTACAGCCCCATAATTGGATTTCATAGGTCCAAACAGGTCTAAGTACTTGTTTAAAAAGCATTATTTTATTTTTGACAGATAAGTCGGAATTTCTACCGAGTAACCAGTACATTTTTCTATATTTCAAGTTGAGTTCTTCCCTTTTCTTTTTGATATGCTCTTTCCATTTTAGCTTTGCATCCAAATTCATCCCAAGGTATTTGGCCGTATTGGCTTAAGGTACAGCTTGATTGTTGATGAATATTTGAACGTAGCTTAACTTTTTATTTGTAAAGTTTATATGTGCAGATTTAGCTTCATTGAGCTTGATACGCCATTTTTTGGTCCAATCACTAACGGTGTCGACGGCATTTTGCAATTTCTCAGCAGCCTTGACGACACACTTACTGGATGCCAAAATTGCGGTATCATCTGCAAAAGTAGCCATAATGGCGTTGTTATCCACTGGAATATCCCTTGTATATAGCAAATACAGGGTAGGTCCTAGGACGCTTCCTTGTGGAACACCGGCTTGTATATTACATAGCTTTGAATATTCTTGATCATACCGTACTCTGAAGAGCCGGTTTGAGATATAAGATTTTAGTATTTCGTAGTACTGCCTGGGTAGGTCCCTTTGCAGTTTGTACTCTAGCCCCTCATGCCATACCTTGTCGAATGCTAGACTTTCATGCACATCTATTTACTTAAGAAATTGCAAGATGTCAGCCTAATATAAATTATTTCTTAAGGAATATGTTGACTGTGTCTACCATCTAATGATGAAGAGCAATTCTAAATATTCTTGTTGGTATACATATCTACTTAAAAAAGGAACATGAGATAATTTACTAAGAGATTTGCTTTTGGCATTCCCTGTTATCAGATCACTAAAAATGTGAAGGAAACAAGTTCGAAAGCTTCAAGATTAATAAATACAATGAATAGATAGGGTTTCGTAACAGAGCGCGGATTCGCAGGGCCCACTTCATTTCTTTCATACCTTGTGAGGAAATGCAGGGGACCTTAAATTTTTTGCTGATTCCGTATTACTATAATCGAGAAAGCGCTATTCATGGCACTGAATTTACTATCGGAGGACTTTCCAATTTCTCGAGGAATACGATACCAGTGCAGATACGCTTACCACTACGCCACGGGCACCATCACTTTTCAAGCTCAAATCACCGTCACGAGAAATAAAATGGAAAAGCCCGATTCGGTTTTATTAT
Organism: Melanostoma mellinum; assembly: GCA_914767635.1. Classification (NCBI taxonomy): domain Eukaryota; kingdom Metazoa; phylum Arthropoda; class Insecta; order Diptera; family Syrphidae; genus Melanostoma; species Melanostoma mellinum. The sequence continues at coordinate 55,435,205 of OU612058.1, forward strand.
TCATTGAAAGTAATAACTTCGACTTTTTCATTTTCATAATTTTGCGAAGCGCTGAATTTTTTTACGTGAGGAAAAGTATTTGTTTTGGAGATTTCCGTGGCGTTGAGGGAGTTCAAGGTTTGAGTCTCAGTATCATCTATTTGTTTTTCCTTATGTATATCACCTTTCTTGAGGATTCCGCAGGTGCTTTGAGAGTTATAACACTGTCATGATAAGCGCCTATCCGCAGCCGTATGAAATCGGCATAAGATTAAAGGTCCTTGAAATACGCTACTACCCGAAGTTGTACGAGCTTATTTTACCGCGTTATTTATTATCAACAAAACTTTAAATTTCTTGTATCTGGTTCCTAGGACACAAACTGTGTATAGGACTTTTTAACACTCAAACCACCATTATTTGCTCTCACTAAGCTCAACGGAAAATCGTTATCTCCGAAACTTTTATCACTTTGTGTTTTTACCAAAGTAGAGTATTAACTTCTGCACCATTTTGGAGCTCCGTTTCTGAACTGTTCAGCATATTATTGTACCATATTTGGTAATGAGATCTTTTTTTTTTAAAAGCAAGTTTTCCGATTTTGTTTATTTAAAAAGCCATAATTTCATTGAACATTGCATTGCAGTTCGCTTGAGTTAAATATTTACCAAAAATATTCAGCAAAAGCCGGCTAGGGTACACTCATAGCCTTTTTCAATTTATTAAGTCAAAATACATCACAATTTGAGTCTCTGATGAAGTTTAACTCCAATGTCGGAAAATAGAGGCAGCTCATTGCCTTTCCGTTTGCAGAAAAACAGAATTTCATTTAAATGATCCAAGGTTTCTGGTAACTCTTTTTCATAAAACCATTACTAATTTCTTCACATTTAATAATAGAAAACTGCTCGCAATCATTTTGTTACCTTTGTAAGAAATATTGACTATAACGACTGAGCGTACGATCCATATGGACAGTCAGAATCACAGAATCACCATTGGACTAAGTGAGTAATTTTGAGTAGATGCATAGATGTGATTATTTTTTCAGTGCTTGAATATGGTAGTGTTTTTGTAGTAATTTTTTTTTTTAAGAAACAGATGAAAACTTTTGAGACTTTTTAAATGCACTTTTTTGCTTTATTTCATAGCTCAATATGCTACAGAGATGTGGTTTAGATAGCGAGACGAGAGTTTTGAAACTCTATTTGTGTCTAAATAGCATGAACAACATATTTGCTCTTTTGTAAAATAGCGACTTCGTATTTAGAGTACTCAAAAATATTATTGAAAGAGGATTTTGTTGAAATCTTTCTTCACTAGCTATTCTCGTTCAGTCAGTTTAAGAAAAAAAATGTTTCCTTGCGTTAACGATGTTTGTAGATGGTTAATTTATTTTTTCTAGTTATTCAAGTTTTCATTTACCTATTGAAACAAGCAATTTCTTTTGTAGACTCGTTTCATGTGATTTTAAAAGTATATATTGTGGTAAAAGGTTAACGATTTTCCACTAGAAAAATTTTATTCGGTCCAAATTGTGATTTTTGGTTCAGAGCGCTTTTCTTATATCATTATTTCAATATGCTTTTATGTTACTATCTCAAACTCCTTTGAACCGTAGTTTCTGCATCTAAATGTGTGAACACTGAAGTTGAAATTAAAACTCTACAAATCAAGTTAAGGTGTCAAAAACATTAATACATCACACTTTTCAATGATAAAAACTGAATGTAAAATAAATTAGTTCCACTTAGAGGAAAAAAAAAATTAAAGGACAAAAAGAAAATAATAAGAAAAACCACTTTCATGCAATTAATTTCATCCAGACTTCAAGACAAACAAATGGATTTGTTGGCCTTTAATTCAACCATAAAACAAACTACAAATCGACAATTGTACCGGGCGGAATGTAATTAATCATAAATTCTCAGAATTTTCTAGATGCAAACCTGTTTTCGCTATCTGTAGACATACACAATACCTACATATATTTACACCTCAACGCTCCAAGCCATTTTGGTATTTATCCTTTTGTTTAGTTGCGGAAAGGACCAGACACAATGCTTGCGACACTCACACAAACTCATTGATTTCTGGATGAGTATCCTTCACGGATAAATTTATAGCCATCTATCAAAATCATTATGAAAGTATCATCTATTGTTTCATCGTCGTAACTCGTAAGGAATAAAGCAAGAGGAAACGGTGTTTCCATAGTTTCGCGAGGGTGTCCTTAACCGCTTCCCTTTCGTGTATATTATAAATTGTTTCGCAGTTCTAATAGAAAGGAATTTTGATTCCTTTAATACCTTGCAATCGTTCACATAATGGGTGGTGTTTGAATGAATTGTTTTGTTTTTAATTCTTGAATAATGGCGAAGAAAGGTGAACTTGGGATAAGAGTATATCTATATCTAGGAGTATATGAGTAGGCCTACGCACGATGGGGTTGAAAATAGAAATTGTTTCTTTGGGCGGATTTCAATAAATAATTAGTTTTGTTGTCTGATCAAAGGAAGTTTCATTAAGAAGGGATTTGATTCGATTGTACAGGGATAAAGCAAGAGAAGCATTTAAAACAATTATGTGAATGCATGGCATTTGGTATAATGCAAATTATTTATTTTTATTGAGTGTCATTACCAGGTCACATTGAAGCGGCGAATGAAAACAAATCGAAAAGAAAGAGAATTCGAAATTTAAATGATTGGTAAGTGATTTTTAAGTATAAGGTATAATCTATGTTGTGAATATGTGATTACCTACCTTTCATATAAGACAATTAATGTGCGTATGGAGAGGGTATCCAAGTACTTTTATTTATAGTTTATTTTTCACAGTATTGCTATTGGCATAAGCTGACGTGATGGTATTTGAAGCGTTAAGGCGAAGAAGGAGACAAGTTCATTTTCAATGATGATGTTTCTCTCTCAATAAATGAGAAAAATGAAAATTTAAATGTCGGACGACACCAACCATTACGTACTTAAAAATAACATTTTTTGAAAAGTCAGTAGGTAGATACATTAAGAAAAGTTCAATAGCTTATATTTTCAAAATATATAAATGCCACTTCAAATGCCCCTCTTCAACTGAACGCTTTACTTAATACTTCAATTTATTCAAGCTGCGAATAGGCACTTGTTTTTTTTTCTCATAATAAAAACAGTCAAGGGATTACTCCTGCCAATCAATTTAACATTTTATTTAAACAGTTAGGAACAGAGAACACTTTTGTAAGAGCAATTTTCGACAATTTTCAAACGATGCGCTGTTAAAAAATCGTTCCAAATCTATTTCAGAGTTTTCTTTTGCTGAAGCTCAAAAAATGCTTGTGCTTGTGTGTATTATATCATTAGTTATTAGTTCCGACCATCATTTATAGAATTCCAAATAATGTACTATGTACAAAGCATTTTATAAAGAGAAAAAAATTTCTGAAAAAAATTATGTTGAAGATTCAAAAGATCACCTCAACTCCATATTGAGTTTCGTCCAGGTACGGCAATGGGCTCATAAGTTAGATGTTGCCGTACCCCTCTAAGATGCAAATTTCGTTCGGAGATGGGAGATTAAAAGTATCTTTCCCGGAGAACAAATTTCTTGGCAAAACGTATGAATCTGTGTTGTACTGTCACAACACGAGATTTATGAACCTAATATACTTACTTACTTACTTACTTAGGTGGGCATCACAGTTCGGGGTGAACCTGGGCCTCAACCAACATCCTTCTATAACGACTTCGATTTCGGGCGAGCTCTCTCCAGTTTCGCACTCCAAGTGGTTGGTCTTCATCCACTTGATTGCGCCACCTAAGAGATCATCCCCTTCCGCGATTTCCCTGCAATTTGCTTTCGAAAACGCGACGAACCGGAGCGTTTGGGTCCATCTGCTCTACATGGCCCAACCATCGTAGCCTCGCGATGCGTACTCTTCTGGCTATGCCCATGTCGCAGTACAGCTCATATAGCTCGTTGTTGTCGCATTGTCTTCGCATACGGGACCAAAGATCAGGAGAATTTTTCTTTCGAAAAGACCAAGGGTTTCCTCATCCGCTTTCAATAAGGTCCATGCTTCCGCACCGTTATTTTTTCTGGAAAGGGTTTTGTTTCTCAATTGCCTTCTTAACCTAAAGAAGCAACGAATTGCAAAAGTTATTCTCCGTTTGATCTCCGCACTGATGTTGTTTTCCGTGTCTATAGCTGATCCTAGGTAGATAAAAGTCCTGTACAACCTCGAAGTTATGTCTGACGTTTTGTCCGATTCGTCGATGTTCCCAGTTTGATGACAGCATATACTTCATTTTGCCCTCATTAACCATCAAACCCATTTTTGTCGCTCCTGTTTCAATAATCGCAGAAAGCACTTACGACATCAAGCTTTTTCTTCCCTCTTTACGTCAATATCGTCTGCGTAGGCAAGTAATTGTCCAGACTTTTGAAAGATTGTTCTTCATATAGATTTGACTAAACCAGAGAAGTATTCTCGAGATGGGGACGAACATGAGAGTTGTATAAGAAAAGTGTAACATAGGAATCGTAAAATTTTGTTGCCCATCTCTTAATAAACCCAAGCATTGAATTTGCTTTGCTTGTAATGAAGTTGATGTGTTCATTGGATTCAAGGTTAATACTAAAAACACACTAAGGTCACGTAAACTCGAGACTTAAGATAATGATTGCTGAAATATTGAATAATTTGCAATGCCGGGAACCGTTTGCGTGAGATGTTCATAATTTAACAGAATCATTGGCCACATATTTCACCCCCTTATTCTTTTGGGAACGGAAACGAGGAACTTTAAGAAGAACTTCTAGTTCGTATTGAAACGGCTTCAAAATTACTGAGCCGAATTGAGTAGCTAAATACAGAGATCGTGTAATGCCTGAGACCATCTCACTCACCGTTAGAGTGCTTCCTGGATTATATTATTTTATCCCCACAGTCTTATGGGAACGGAAGCGGGAATATGAAAACTCATTGAATCGATTTGATTTTTTTTTTGCACCATTAATATGCGGTGTTGGCCAAGAGAAACATAGACTATATTTCATCCCCATATATCCACGAGAAGGAGAACGTAAAGCGGAACTTAAAATCTGGTGGACAGATTTCCAAAATTCTTTCAACATTAGAATGCTTCGATATTTCTCAGTAAAATGGATTAAGTCTTATAAATATTGCGTGCAGAGCCGATGCAGTAAGTTTAAAACATTTTCATATTCTCTTAAATTAATATCTTCATTATACTACACCCGAGCAAATATTTTCTCTTTAAAATTTTTCTAGGTTGTGGCAAGAAAAAAGCTTTGCGTAAGTCTACCTTCAGGAATCAAAGAGGATCAGGCGTTCCGTACTCCGTAGGTTAGACTTAAGTATTCTTTGCATTTGCTTTATTTTTATTTTTGAATTATTGGAAAGATGCGTACAAAAACCTCTTTTCTTTAAAAAGTTGTTTCACAGATATCCAAAGTTTTCACACTTGCACATTTCCATTCAAATTAAATTCTAAAATAGACATGTCTTGACGAGCACCTCAAGCTCCCAGCTTTTTTTTTTTGGACTAATACGGTACCCAATACTATCTAAAACTTTTCTTAATACGTTAAATGCTTAAATGAGGAAGGATCCTCACTTATGATGCTCCATCGTCAGCCAAGAGTAGTCGATGTTGTTTGGTGTTTTATCTTCCACCAGGTTAGTCAAAGACTTTAATAAAGAGCAAAGAACTAAAGACGCTTATCTGTTGTGACGTGTGACCTATTTATATAACGACTAAGTCCAAGGATCTGTGGCTATGTCAAAAGTCTCTGGGATTCCCATTTTATGTAGCTAAATTATTCGATCAATTCTTCATGATTTAGATTTATACAAGTAATGTGGTTAACCGGACTGAGGTAGGTACGTGTCATTATAAATTGGTCTATAGTTCAATTCCCTCACAAGGTTTGGTTGTGAGAAATGCGCTAGGCCCAGGGGCTCCTCGCTCTGTTGCGCCACCCTATTTATTTTTTTATAGTTCAATTTATAATGTGGCAATTGCGATTGCTAAGTTATATAAAAAAGACGTTCTTTTGGTACGTTCCATTGCTCGTTTTTATATTATATTTATATTGTCGAGGGGCTACATTGTGAGTTACTGCCAAATTTTTGATTTTCAAATTTTCGAAAAAAAAAGGCAGATACCTATGACTTTTCCTTTGGTAAATTTGAATTTATTTTTATGTAAGGTTCATAACTATTAATTTTTATTTTTAAAATGTAAGCAAATTAGTCATTTCAGTTACATATTTGATTTCTTGATAAATTTTTATTTTATGAAGATTGCGAGTTTAGATTGTGTACCAAAGTACCAAAGTAGATACCTATACAGTGGCTTTCCAGTCTAAAAGTTGATGCTGTGTAAGAAACGAACGATTTCTGCAGCTTTGATAAAAACTAAAAAAAAAGCTCATACTAGGTATACATGAAAATTGGTATCCAAAATTTTGTTTCCTGAAGAAAAGCTATCCAACATAGACTTTGCAAATTTAAAAGGACCATAGCCGAGGTACCTACATGATAAATTTTTGCTAACTAATAATTATGTGAAAATAAAATTAAATCTGATAAACTCACAAACTGGGTGTTTGATTCCTTATAAATGACATACTTACATGTAAGTACCTACCTATATGAATTTACTACATTACTTTGCCAATGATTTAAAAATAGTTTTGCTATCTCTAGAAAAGAAAATAAGCTTTCTCCATAATTAACAATACAATATCATGCTGCAAAGTCGACCCCCTTTGAAATCTGATAGACATTTGATATCAATTGTGTATGGCTTCGCATCGACCAGCTCATCTAGTCATTAAATCCACCTAAGTAAATATTAGCACATTATCAACTTGAAGCCACCAAAACATAATAAATGATTATGATCGATAGACCATAAACAAATTACAGGCTCCTTCACTATCCTTTCTCAATAAATTATCTCAGTTATGTTGCTGCTCGCCGTCGCGTCGCTTCTCTGCTGCTTCCACTTGGCATAATGATCCTCAAAGTGATTCAAAAGGCAGATGAAGACATCTTTAGCATCGACAACATCAACACAAAGCATTTGCAAGAGACACAGGAGGTAGATTGCATCTACCCATAACCACCTGCAATTGTGTTCGTGTTGCAGTTGCAGGGCCATCATCAAACAGAAAGTAGCAGTTGCAATCTAATCAACAGGCGCGAGTATTTACCTGCGGCAGCGACTAATCGGCATTCTTTCAATTTCGAACTCAAACACCGAGAACAAGAAGACCTTTTCCCAGATAGAAAATATGAACAAAAGAACATCGAAAAGGAATAAACAGCAACAAAAGAAGAATTTTCCGATTCATTTACCAACATTTCGCTTAGAGAAGAAAATGGAAGGAACGTCGAACACCCTTAACCACACTCACACACCCATACACCTCTCAATTCTGAATACCTTCACAACTACCAATCTGCCAAGCACACCCACACTTTCAGATGGCCAAGGTGAAAACACGCAGGTCGTTTCGAAGTCGAAGGTACAAAGTAAATACATATCTCCATTATGCACCGTCCATGGCAATATATGAATGTGTGTGTAACTTAGTTCGAAATAGAATGCCTAGGTCGGCTAACGTAACAGCTAGATGTTCACGCACATGTAGCTGAGCTCTTCACAAAACGGATTTCGGGTGCCATTACGAAATGGGCACCAGCTACAGTTGGCCACACCCCTGATTTTTGAAATACTTGAATGATTTCAATATGGCTGTGCTGCTGATGTTGCAGGAAGCGTTGGTGTGTGCGTCTACATCAAGTTAGGTATAGCTGTTGTGTGCGCTGGATGTTTTTCGTTATGTTTTTTTTTTCTTCGGTGGGATGAAGGGCCATGATTGCCGTTGGTATCTATCCATGGCTCAGGCGGAAATTTTCGGCTGAATTCGAAATTGAATTTTAAGATATTTTTGTTCATTTCCGGGAGATTTTCGTTTTGCTTTTCTTACTTTTTTTTATTGCAATTTTGATAAATTCGGCGGTCCAGCATTTTGTGCTTTAGAAGAGGAAATGTCTTTTGAATGAACAACGAGGAATTTTATCCCATAATAATAATTTTATTATGATGGCGAACGTTACGTGGATATGAATGAATTTATATAAGAGTTTTGTTCGTTTACCGCTAGCTAGCAAGAAAGTGGTGGCAGTTATTTCAAATCTGTTAAGTTGTAAGATTGTGATAGTTCTTGGATTTAACTTTTGTGATTTTCTTATAATAAAAACAAAAACAATGAGTAAAGTTATCGATGGTTGAGAGAATGATATGAAATAAATGTAAGCTTGAAGAAATAAGTTCCGACGGGTAGTTGCATTAACGAGCTTCATGTTTAACGTTGGTTCAATGACGGTTCCGTAAAAGATAGTTTGATAAATCTCTTGCGTTTGACAGGAAATAACAGGAACCGTTGTACCTAACAACCTAAATAAATTGATTTTAAAATTATGTAATAAGTAGCAAGAAATGAAAAAGGTATTATACATGATGATGATGATGAAAACGGTGATGTTGTTCTTAAAATCTGATTTTTTTTATTTTTATTTTAATTTGTTTCTAATCAGCAGTATTTCTTATTAATGATTTATTATATTATTGTATAGCACTTTTTTTTAAAATATAGTACCTTGTACTGAAATTTACTCTAGTTTATAAGATATTGTATCTTACTGAGTTAAATTATGAAATTGAATAAATACAAATACAAAAATACAAAAATACATTTTACGGCTTTTCAGGTTAAATTGCGATTTTTTTTAGAGTTTTCGGACAAGCCGAGCTAGTATTGCTAATATTAGATGGCTTCGATTTAGTAAGTTTGATTGCGCTTTGGGACGGGGAGGTCCGAGAATATTCTGTAAATTAACGTTAATGTTTCATTTCGTTGCAGGAGTTGAAAATAGGAAACGTTTCTTTTGTTTAGACATCATTATCGTTTAAGACTCCCTTTTTTGACAAGAATATGAAAAAAATAATTTAAATGGCATTGACATACTTTTTCTCACTCATTGTTTCATTATTTTAACGGTTGGAAATCGGTTGTTTTAAAATGATAACTTTTGCGTAGCGAAAATATCGTGTTATAACTTAGATCAAAAACTACCTACCAATTCATTTAAAAGTAATTCATTTAAAAGTAATTGAAGCAACCAATACACCAGATTTGCTTGAAGTTTAACTCCACAATATGTCAGTTTACCACTGTGTTCTAGGAAGTCAATAATGCTTTTGTTTTTAAAGGGAAAAGTAAATTAATCAGCGTTGAATTCAATTCGAAAAACATGGATAAAAATTCAGCCTACTCCTGTTAAAATGAGTTTTTAATTTGAGCTGCAGTTTTCCAAAGTATAATTTTTAGTTTTGAATGTTAATTTTCTAAGCTATTATGAAGTAAGTATAATTTTTCTGGAGAGGGTTTTGTTTCTCAATTGCCTTCTTAACCCAGAGAAGCAACGGTTGGCAAGAGTTATTCTCCGTTTGATCTCCGCACTGATGTTGCTGTCCGTGTCTACAGCGGAGCCTAGGTAGACGAAGTCCTGTACTACCTAGAAGCTATGTCTGTCTATTGTGACGTATTGTCCAATTCGTCGATGTTCTGTGTCCTTGTTTCGTTTTGCCCTCATTAACCATCAAACCCATTTTTGCCGCTTCTGTTTCAATACTCGCAAAAGCACCTATTTTCTTCCCATTACGTCAATATCGTCTGCGTAGGCGAGTAATTGTACAGACTTTTGAAAGATTGTTCCTCTGGTGTTGACGTTTGAGTTTCTTACAATCTGTTCAAGTATGATGTTGAAGAAATCGCATGACAGTTTGTCGCCTTGCCTAAAACCTTTTTCGACATCAAAGGTCTCGGTGAGTTCTTTACCGACCTTGACAGAGCAGCGTGAATTCTCCAAAGCTATCCTGCATAGTCGTACGAGTTTTGCAGGGATGCCGAAACTAGACATGGCTCTGTACAGCTCGTCTCTGTAGATATTGTCATACGCGGCCTTGAAATCGATAAAAAGATGGTGAATATCGATATTACGTTTCCTGGTTTTTTCCAATATCTGTCGTAATGTGAAAATTTGGTCTTTTGTAGACTTCTCTGGTGTGGGGTTTCAGACGTTCACATATTACAGTAGACAAGATCTTATAAGCGACGTTAAGGAGGCTTATCCCTCTATAATTGGCGCAATTGTGAGGGTCTCCTTTCTTTAGGATCGGGCATACGATACTGAGGTTCCATTCATCGGGCATGCTTTCTTCCGACCATATCATGCAGATCAGCTGGTGCATGCTCCCAACTGATCTCCAGCTGTCTTGAAAAGTTCGGCATCAAGGCCATCTGTACCTGCAGTCTTATTTGATTTAAGTTTGCATATAGCAAGCTTAACTTCTTCTAGGTCGGGAGGACGGCATTCTTGATCATCGTCCAAGCTGAATGGGGCAATCTGCCTGACAGCGGAATTTGTGTCCACGGTGCGTAAATGCCAAATTTAAAAATCCGTAGGTATACCTACTACCGTGGTACCCGTGGTCTGATGGATAGCATGTCCGCCTGTTAATCCAGAGGTTAGTGGTTCGAATCCCAACAGAGGCAAAAATGTTTTTCCACGGGTATCGCCTTTCGCGAGGAATTGGCAAGTCCTCCGTTAGTATTCATTGCCATGAAAAGCGCTTTCTCGATTAGCCGTTCGGAACCGGCAGAAAATTGTAGGTCCCTTCCATTCCTTCAAAAGGCATGGTTGTGAAAAATGCGCTAGGCCCAGGGGCTCCTCGATCTGTTGCGCCACCCTATTTTTATTTTTTATACCTAAAAATACTGAAGTATTAAAGTTCTGCATAAACAGCAATCTAACAATTAAATTTTCGACAAATGCGAAGATAAACAATTTAATTCGAAAGAAGCGCATCAGGTAGGTACTGGAAAATACCTAGTACCTTTAACTTTTTTCTTTAAAATGCAATAAAAATAAAACTTAATTTTTCTTACACTCAAATTGATACTTTCAAGCAACACTGGGCCTGCTTCGCGCTTTGCAGTAAACCCCTCTGTCACTGCAATTTTCCAAGACCTTGTTGACGGTTCCGGGCTTTAGCCTTGCATGCATTATATTCACCTTAACTTCTCAAAACGTCTCCGTATTTCGGCATGATTTGGTCCCTTACGGATCCCGACAAAAACAGAATTTCAAATGGGTTAAATCGAAGCTCGATTGACCCCGCCAAGATTTCATGGGCTCAGTGTCATAGCGTGCCATTCTGCATAAACCAGAGTCGTTCAAGTTCATGTCATCAATTTCAATAAAAAAAAAAATCGGTTGGCTCTATAACGCCCACCATTGACCGAAATTTTGTTCCCAGTCTCCTTTTTGAAAAGAAATATTTCAAAAACTCTGCCAATCCACAATCCCCAGGCTACTGTCATACTGTGTGAATCCATTACACACAGTGGTTTCTTTATAATAGCGTGCGTGTTTGTTTTCTGAGCCCTCGATGCTATGATTTTGTTTGTTAACACAGCCACCGAAATAAAAATGCGACTCGTCATAGACCAATTTAATCTGCTCTAAAGGAATATGTGAATAATAATGAGTGATGTTTTGCATACTTCCCTTCATACTAGTTCGCCAAATTTTGAGCTGTTGAGATCGGTGGCGAGTTGATCTTTGTGGATTGAGTCTAATACTCTTGACAACAACAGCAACATTATCGTCTCTGCTCAAAGAAAAAAAAAAAAAAAGAAGAGGACTATGAGTGTTGTCCACAAGCACACCAGTCTAACGAACTTTTTGCAAAAACGTAAGTATAACTATCCTAACGTTATTTAAGCGAGAAACAACTCATTTCATTCCGCGGAGGTATGATTTCACTTTCTGTTAAGATAAGATTGTCAGTATGTCAAAATAACCTTGAAATAAATAGAAACCACGAGACAGACCATCCTGTTGATATTTAGATCGTTGTGCTGAATATTGATACTTGTAGTAAAATCGTGAAAACATTAAGTCTCTGCCAAAGCCATCAAGAGAAAACTGAAAGGTTTCCACTCCAATATTTGATTAAAGTGATTTTTTTGTCCAGCTAATTTCATTTCAAAATTAGTTACCGACCAGATTAAAGAGTATCCAAGTTAATACGATAAAAAGTTCAACTAAGAAATATTAGATATAGATAAATATTCTTGACTAGACCCGAAAATCATTGGGTTTTTTAAGTTTACACCGGCGCTTATCACCCTCGACACTTCACCAAATTTGTCGTATGTTTCTTTCAGATCTATAGAGACTCAAGAAGACTTTCGTTTGCTGGATCCAAGCACTTAATAAAAAGGTATTTTTTAAATGAGATTCGATAATTCAAACTCATTCAATACAATTTTAACGGTTTTTCGAATACTGCAAAGCATAAAACTTTTCGGAGCCTTCATTAAGCAAAAATCTATTGTGTCCAAGAAAGAGCTGAGGAAAGACTTTACTCTACGAATTAGTAGTTTCACATAGAGGAGGTATGTTTACTTCAAATGTACCTAGACGTTTTACCCCATTTTTCGGTTGTTATCATATGGTTTTAGATAAACGCCCAAATTATGACTTTGAGTTTTAAAAGCCACTGATGTTACATTAATGTCGGGAACGTCAAAGGTTTCCTTTGACACTTATTCTATGTCTTCCACATTGATATACGTACACCACCCTCAAGGCACAATTTATTTTTCTATTCTCTTTTCATTTTTAATAATTTTCATAGCGAACTAAAGTTCAAACAGCTCAACCTCAAGTGAAACTGATACCAAAGCATGATTTTATGTCAAGCACCATGTGTCTGCTGAGTGGCTCTCTGATCTGGAATTTCAACAAAAATATCGTCTATAGTGATGATAAGGCCACTTTTAGCTTGGAGGCTGTGATAACAAGCACAGCTGTTGCATTAAGACCTAAAAAAACAAGAATTAAGTATTATTGAAAAGCCGCTTCATTACCAATTTTGAACGTTTTTTTTTACGGTTTTTGGCCTGGCGAAGGAACTGGACCTTATTTCTTCGAAAATGAAGCTGAAGCAACTGTTATAAATGGCTCCGAATCCGTATAACTTAAGCAGCAATTCTCATATCCTTTGACGTGGAACATCTCAGACTGTGTCTTTTCCCGAAGAGGTGATCACAATTGGCAACCGGATCTTGAGATTTATCACCATTGGTTTTTTTTTTTGGGCTACATCAACAACTCTACAAAATTTCAATAAATAACAAAAACAAAAGCAGAAAAGCAATAAAAAAGCCCCTTGAAAATAGTTCAAAATACCTTTTTTAACTTATCTTTGGAGCAACGCTATCACATGGTTTTCATTTTCGTTCTTTCCCGCACATCTGTCAAAATCAAATGAAAATGACATTCACATTACTTGACTTTGTTGTTGAAGCTGACACTTTTATTTTAAAACTACATGAGTTTCTTCAAACCTTATCAGTATATTATCTAGCTGTGTATTCGAGTATGTTTATAGTAAGAATCCCTACTTTAAAATTAAGTTAGTTTATTTAACTGTGGTAGACTACAGGTTTGGGAATATCTGCTGACATGGTTTGGATCAGTTTTCATAAGGCATTTGTAAAGTAGGTAAAAAAAAATTTATTTACTATTCTATTTAGCTATTTGTGCTCTCAATGAAGAAGGATAAAAGTTTTTCTCGTTTTTCTTCATTATAAAGCTGAAAAAGATCAGTGATTCGCCCCCTTGGGTAAGCTTGACCGCCTAAACATCAAAAAATGATCTGAAAAAAAGATGAAACGCAGGATGAAAATTAACAAACCAAATGCAAATCTTTCTTCTTCTTCTTCTTTTTCATTTTCGGCGTTACGAGTAGTGATCTTGAAGCGATCACAACTCTCCCACTTTTCTGCTTCACACTAGTGATCCGCCTGTGGGGTACGCCGCGTTGACCTCAGAAATCGTCGGCAAGCCTCCCGGTTTTGGATTGTTCCATGTCTGAGGCCAACCAAATGCTGCTGTTTTTGCATTTGCTTGTACCAGGAGTGTTTTGGCCTGCCTTTTCTTTTTCGTCGCGAATTTGTTGAAACGTTGTACGATATTGCCTTTTTGACGGGGTGCTGCGGATCTCTCCTTTGAACATGACAATACCAACTTAGCCGGTCGTGCTGAATTTTGTCCAAGATGGTACTTTTGACATGAAGGCTTCCACGGATCTTAGTACTTCTAATTCGATCAAGCTTTGTTACTCCTGCTGTCATCCGAAGCATCTTCATTTCGGCTGCCGTCAATTTGCTCTCATACTTTTTGTACATTGTCTAACATTGTGAACCGTATGTCAGAGCTGGACGGACAACTGCTGTGTAGAGTCTTCCCTTCAGCTTAGGGGGCATTTTTCGATCACAGAAGATAGCGGAGTTTTCTCGCCACTTCATCCATCCTACGCTTACTCGATGATTGATGTCGTCATCACATGATGCGTCACTATTGATCATAGATCCCAGATATTTAAACTTTTCACACTTGGGAAGCACATTTGCATTCAAATAAATGTCTGGAATAGGCTTGTCTGGATCAGAAAAAGGGCAGCACAGGTATTCAGTCTTTTTAGCGCTAATACGGTACCCATTTCCTTCCAGAACATCAATCCAAACGTCAAGTGCTCGTTGCAGGGATGTAGGATCCTCGCTTATGATGGCTCCATCGTCAGCAAAGAATAATTGTTGTACTTTATTGTCCGTTACTTTTCCTTCGAGCAAATAATCCAGAACAGCAATAAAGAGCAGTGGACTCAAGACACTTCCCTGATGTACACCTACTGTTATTTGGAATTCTTCGGTGACTCCAGCTGGGCATCTCACTTTTGTAACTGCTCCCTCGTACATGTCCATAATTATTCGCACATAGGCTTCAGGAACTCCTCGGTGTCTGAGGGCCACCCATATCAGATCTCGTGGTTGCCGATCGAATGCCTTTTCGAAGTCAACCAACACAATATGCAAATCCTCTAAGGCATCTCGGTGTTTTTCCATAATGATCCTTATGCTTTGGATTGCGTCTGTAGTTGACTTACCCGCGACAAACCCACATTGGTCATCAGACAGCCTTATTATTTTCCGCAGTCGGCTATCCAAAACCCGCTCAACGATCTTCATAGTGTGGGACATCAACTTGATCGAACGATAGTTGTCACAGCTTCTGGTATCTCCCTTTCCCTTGTACATTGGAAGAAGAAAACTTTCCCTCCATTGATTAGGCAAACTGTCACCTCTTACAAGTTTGGAGATGAGAATCGTGAGCCATCTTAACCCGATGTCTCCCATATTTTTCCAAAACTCATATGGTACCTCGTTTGGCCCAATCGCTTTGCCTTTTTTGGAGTTCTTAACTGCCTCCCTAACTTCTTCGACTGTGACGTCGGATACTTCCGTAAAGTTAGGTGCAGCTGTTGGAAAGTGGCGCCGAGGAAACTGTTCATTCAAAAGATCATCACAATACTGTCACCACCTGTGAAGAATTTTGTCGTCATCCACAAGTAGCACTCCTTGAGCATCATTGATGAACTTCGGCGAACGAATCTCCTGCGCATTTATCCTTCTCTGAGCGTCTTTTTTGAAAATGGTTGCTCCCTTATTCAAGTTGCTTTGTCTTAGCTCTTGGATTGCCTGATTTGCTTCAGCAGCTGGGGCAGAAATCTCTTCCAGCTCTCGATACAGGCCCTCCGTGCTTTTTGCTTGAAGTTGGGCGCACTTTTTCTTCGCTTCTTTTCTGCAGCTCTTGTATTCCATTTTGAAACGCGCTTTTTCATTTGTATTTCTTGAGGGGCACTTCGACCAAGCTTGGAAAGCTGCTTTCTTCTTTCTAATCACTGCTTTAGCTTCATCATCCCACCACCAGGTTTCTTTAGCTTGTTGGTGGTGTCCTTTTGAGACTCCTAACAGTGATTTGGCTCTCTCTAAGCAGGTTCGTTGTAGGCGATCCCACATATTTTGTGCCGTGATTGCATTTGAAACTGCGTCGATGGTATTACACAGCTGACTTTGCATATACGAAATGAATTGCTGTCCTTTGGTTTTCTCCAGATTGTACCACTTGATTCTCTTAGGAGCCATTGTTTGTTTGACTTCCTTCACCGCATCCGTAAAAAATTCTGTTAAAAGAAGACGGTGTTGTTGAGCGGCAGCTTCTCCTAGTATCACTTTGCAGTCTTTCACCCGAGATTTCATGTTATTGGTTACCAAATGGTAATCAATCTGGGTTTCATTTCCTCCACTGCTGTAAGTGATAAGGTGTCGGTCTTGTTTGATGAACATGGTATTTAGTACGATTAGACCGTATGACTTGCACATACTTAGAATATCTTCACCAGGAGTGTTCCTGGTGCCGAATCCCAAACCTCCATGGCAGTCTTCATAATCCTCGTTTGTCTTCCCGACATGTCCATTCAAATCTCCTCCAACAAACAAATACTCTTCTTTTGGGATGTTCTTAAGTAGGTTATGAAAATCAAGCCAGAATGCATCTTTTTCCTCCTGCTCACACCCTATTTGGGGAGCATATGCACTGATTATATTCCAGACCTTTCCTTCCATCACCAATTTAAGAGACATCAAACGGTCACTGGACTTCAAAATGGTCAACACGCTGTTACATAAACTTTGGTCAAGGATGATACCGACTCCGTTCCTACCTTGTTCTGTTCCATAGTAGAACATCTTGTAAGCCTTGGTCTTTACATCCAAGAAACGGGCTTTGTTTGCTGTGTTTCGCCATTTCGTTTCCTGAACACACAAGATGTCCACTCGCCTCCTTCTCATCATCTCTTCGAGTTCGAGACTTCTACCAGTCATACTTCCAACGTTCCAACTCGCGACTCTAAATTTTCGTCCAACTCGTCGCATTACTTTGCTAGCCCCCGGAATCCGTATAGCTCTGACCCGAACATTGCTGCTCGGTCCAGGATCAGCTCCATGCATAGCAATGGAACTGCCTGGCGGGGTAGTGCTTCTTATGTTTGCAAGTACTTCCATAATGCTCAAAATTTTTCAAAAATTTTTCTTTCATCCTTTTCGACACATGCATGCTCCATTTAATGAGTTTGATTTCCCTTTTACTACACCGGCGATCTCCAGTCGTGTAAACCCCGGGATCTGCATGCATACTTGGGGAGAGTTTTTAGGTGGTATGTGTGTCTCTAGACTCACTTTGATGTTAGTCGTCTAGATATGATTGTTCCTTTAGTCGCCTTTTACGACAAGCGGGGAGGCGCTGCAGTGCTATTCTAACCCGACACTGCACGGGGCAACAAACCAAATGCAAATACATCAGCTAAAAGTTTCCCTCCGACATAAAATGAAACGAAGCCTTATGAAGCTTGTCAACTAGTTTTGAGGGCAATTAGATGCACATAAATGCGGATAAATAGAATAGTGTAGAGTAAACAAGTGGGAAAATAAAATAAATAAATCGGGTGGCACAACAGAGAGAGGTGTCCCCAAGCGCATTTCTCACAACCATAGCTTTGTGGGAGAATGGAGGAGACCTAAAATTTTTTTTCGTTTCCGAACGGCTAATAAAGAAAGCGCTTTTCATTGTAATGAATTTACTAACGGAGGACTTGCCAGTTATTCTTCGAGAAAGAAAATTTTTGATTTCTGTTGGGATTTGAACTGCGAACCTCCCGGTCAACAGACAGACTTGCTAGCCATAAAACCACTGTGATTATTTTGATATCACATTGGCAAACGAACCATGACTTGGATCTTATACTAGAAAGTTTGTTAAGCCAATCTCTCTGATAACTGCACATATATCAAAAGCATTGATCGTCCTTTTCTCTGTTCAGATTTCTCAAAAAAGTTCGCCCAGCAAGCCTTTGTAGTTTCAAGTAGGTACATTAAAATCAATGAGTAGGGTGGCACAACATAGTTGGAGGAACGTCAGGTAATAACGCAATTCAAGCTCCTATAATTTCTTCTGATTCCGAACCATTAAGTGAGAAAGCAATTTTATGGAAGTGCACCTACTCTGTGAGGATTTGACATATTGTCTCGCAAAAGATGATACAAGCAGAAAAACAATTACATCTTTCTAGCACTCAAACCTCTAACTAACATAAATAACAGTCAAACAGATCGCATGCTTGATGGAATACTGACCTGACTGCAAGAAAATATCTTGGTATGAGGATTTACCCTTACACTCCGTTCAACTTCTAAATTTTCAAAAATATTTGAAAACCATCTAACAAGTAGGCCAAGCGGTCGTCTAAGGGGTGCACACTACCAAAAATCGGTTGTATACTTATACTTAAAGATCTTATACTTAACGGCTTAAAGCTGTGGTCATTGCAATCTTCATTCCATATATCTTTTGACTACTTTATGTATATCCAATGTATCTAACCTATGATTTTCTACAAATACTCAAATTTTTGGGGTTAACTCGGTAAAAAAGACTGGTGAAGCAGGCTTATCCATTAATTAGTCATCATAGTCTACAACACACCTTGCCATACTATCAAACGTTTTTCTATATTCACCAACTTGAAGAACAAAGTCTTTATAAAAGTTTTCTAAGTTTAAAGATCAACTCTATCGACCCACATTTTCAACTAAAAAATGGCCTTGAAATTGTATTCCATTACCACATCTTTTCATTAAATATGTTCCATGTATCACCATCACCATGCTCACGCATTTTGTACTCATGTCTTACTTCTTTTTTCACGAAAGTTCCTAAATTACTTTCAATTGCGTTCATTACAATAAACCCGTCACACGCTTCATTCGAATATGAATAGTATTCTTCTTCAGTCTGTCGTCAGCTGACTGATTCTTATCTCTCACATCATTCGTGTTGAAGACCGGCAGATATGACTACTGACACACACATAACACGTCCAACACTAAAAGGTCGTCATCTTCTCTTTTCCATCATCGTTGTCGTGGTCGTCTCCATCGTCGCCATAATCATCATCACAAATGTTTCAATTTCAAAACTAAGCTAAGTAAATCAGTCGAAATTTGATGTCATTTATTAGATGCTCCCCAAGCACACCGAATCACACATACAGACACCGGCGACACCAAGCTGTTCCGGCCGCCGCGCCGCGCGCCGTGCCGCCCGTCGCCACCGGAGCGTTAAAAGATCACCCTTACAGTTTATAGTTGCACTGAGGAAAAGTAAATTGTCACAGGT
The DNA here is from genome assembly GCA_914767635.1 of Melanostoma mellinum. Classification (NCBI taxonomy): domain Eukaryota; kingdom Metazoa; phylum Arthropoda; class Insecta; order Diptera; family Syrphidae; genus Melanostoma; species Melanostoma mellinum. The sequence continues at coordinate 55,454,424 of OU612058.1, forward strand.
CAGGACTATAAATGAGCACCTAGATATTTTAAGATATACAAACTTACTTCCAGGATATTCTGTCATAGTTATTAGACAAACTTAGTACAGGGCTGGTTATAACAGAGGGTACTTCTTCAAATTGAAAGGTAGGTAGTACCTACCTACCTAGGTATAGAGGTTAGAGAAGCATGTAGTTTGTAGGTAGGGAAAGTAAGAAGTTGGTTTTTGCGCACCACAGAAGGAGCGGTGTGTTTTGAAAGTAATGTATCTTTGTTATTTAGCAAAAACCTTTTACTCTCGCTTTCGTTTTGCACTTTTTCCTGATTTGATTTTTTTTCCGTTCTTGTTGTTGTGTTTCTTGTTATTTTATTTATTTGCAGCAATAAATATACGAAACAAATCGACACCAATTCACCTAAATGAGTATCATATTAAATTTAATGATGCAGCAGTATTTCAGTTTTGAGTCAGAAAATTGAGTAGTAGTATGGAGTAGCAGCAGAGCAGTGTGCAGCAGTAGGTAGTATAGTAGACGAAATGGCAGACATGATGGAGTTTTATGTTTAATTTTTTTGTGCTGGTGTTGTTTCTGGTTGCGTTTGGTTTGTTAGTCGGTTGTAAGGTGCCTAAAACACTTAGCAATAACATTCAGCAGCGTTTGCGAGGGCGACTAACGAACAAACGAACGACTATACGGCTAACGATGGCAAGGGGTGAATTGGGTGAAGAAAGGCGCCCATCAAGTGATCACCGCAATTTTATTAATGCCCTTTTGTTTCTTTTGAAGGCAATGGTGGATGATGGTTGGTATGTAGTAGCGCAATGGTGGGAAGGATACAGTAGGTAGCCCCTCCTACACATGCGTTGCTCTTTTTTTAATTGCTCGTTAAGTAGCACTTCATTTTGTGTGCTTTGCAGTGTGTGATGACGGTTAGGCACTTTTTTTACATATCTATACCTTTTTTTATAACAAGTGATGCATACGTAATTAACTGTGGTGCGTTCCTAAATAGCTTGGATGTTACACGATGTTGTAGTGTCAAAATCATCGTTGTTGTTGTGTATGTTAGACTTTGTTACAAAATTATGACTGCATTTAGGAACGACTCGATGTTACACTTTGTTGGTCTGTCAAAAATGAGAATAAAGTATTTCTTAAAATATAAAACCAGCTAAAAGAAACTCGTTTTTGATGAAGAAAAAAGAATTCTGAAATAAACAAGATTGAAAATCAATAACTGCTTACAGAATTTTGAAAGATTTATGAAAAAAAAACCAAAACAAATCTGAGCAACAACAATTCTAGAGGGGTTTGACAGATCAACATCGAAACTCAAGTCCCAGAGATGAGTTGGAAAAAGTTACGAAACGTAACATTCTGACAGTTCAACATTGCATTTAGGAACGACTTTGATGTTACATCGCGTAACTTTTTTGCATTTAGGAACGACATAATGTTACCGGATGTTACATCGCGTAACATCCAGCTATTTAGGAACGCACCACTGCCATTGGATTAATTGCCCGCACTTAGAAATGGCTGTGGAAGGACGGACGAAGTGGAGGAGTTTTGTGCAGCAGAGTGCAGTTGTCTATGGTGACTGTGACCGCTAACAAGATTATAGAACGGGAGGGAAACTTTAATGAAATTTTCAACGCTTTAAATAGCAATAATTACAATTATTATGCATGTTTTCGGTAATAAGTGATCAATTAGTTCGAGTAGGTAGATGTTTAATAATTTTTTAAGTGCAAGCAAATTAATTTAATTACAAAAACCACACTTTGAAAGTTAAATTACGAAAAATAAAAGCAAATTATATTTACGTGGCTATCTATTGTAGAATTTGCAGTTGTTATTGGGTAATCATACCTACACTTTTCTGTTGTTGAAATAAATTAATGCACCGTTAAATATCTGATATAGATGGCGGCAAATTAGATTTCGAATATATAACACGCTTCATGATGAGATCATAGAGAAATGCGGGGCCAGTAGTTATGGAAAGCATTTCTAACTTTCAAATGGAAGTACAAAACATTAACTCATGAACCAGGTGATTGAAAAATTGGGAAGAAAATAAATTAAATCAAAAACTTGTGTTTAAGAGCTAAGTTATAGCTGGGCTATAAGTAACTTGTTTTACTCAATCAATAGCTAACATTTAAAATGAAACTTGCGTTACATGAGGTGGTTCTTTTTGTCTCGTTGAACACTAGTTCTTTGGGGAATTTTGAAATTAGCTGTTTTGTCCAATACGAACTCGCTCTAGCCATTTAAGGAATAGAAACCAAATTATGCTGCTTATTACTTGAACTAACGTGACTTAGCTGCATCTTTGAAGTTGACTGTATGACTGGGGCGTGTTCGTGATAAACGAACTATAGGGAGCAACATCATAGGGCCTTAAACTTGTGAAATGCAAGTAGCTCCAGTAAGATCAGTCTTTGGAAAGCACATTGAGTCTTAGACTTAATGATTTTTTGTAAAACGAACGATATGTTTTTTTCTTCCTAAATGACTTGAGTGACTAATGTTGGGCAATTCAACAGGGCATAGACGATGGGTACACGAAGACACCGAAGACACTTCTGCTGTAGAAGATAGATTGCTAAATAAAATAGAAACAGAAAACACAATTTGAAATGATTTGAGATATCGGTTTTCATATTTTTGTAGTAAACTGTCACAAGAGAAAAATATAGCCCATTTTTGATAAATCTACAAGTGGATCACCAATTTCAAGAAGCCAACGGCCAAGAACTTTGTCCACTTTGAGACCACATTATACGAGTATTGAGGTGTTTGAAAAAGAAAAAAAAGATAATTTCTCATATCTGGGCAGTATCCAGGTATCCCCTCAAAGGGGAAAACAAAGTTTTACCTGTTATAAAAGCGTACTTGTGAAGTAAGGCTTTTTTGAAGTCTTTTACTAAAATATTCACTTGTGTCGATGGTTTCATCATGACTGTGATTCTCAACCTCGGTACAAAATGAATGAGTTCAGAGAAAGTTTTAGCAAAGGATAACTCGCACTTGGTTATACATTCTTTCACACATACCTACATTTTTAGTATCGGTTGGTCATATATTTCCATATACGAGAAAGTAATTACAGTGAAATCTTCCTTGGGCGGACAGCCATGGTGCAGAATTTTTTGTCCACCTAAGGGAGTTGTCCGTTTAAGGGAAATCAAACGAAAACACAAAATTTTAAAAATATCAGCTTTAAAAGAAGTGATTCCTGAGCGCCTTGCAACTTCTGTTGCCTGTTGTGGAATTGCACTTCCAGATCTCAGAAACCCTTTGTTTCGAGATGCATTCAACCACTCGAAAACATTTCTATCAAGGCCGCTTGACGAAATAAATCGTTTTTTAAGATGAGTTGCATTGTAGTTTGACTTCCATTCACTCAAAAGCTCATTATTTTTTTTTCGGTAGATCAGCAACTTAGGTTTTACCTATTTTAAATTCTGTTGCTTTTTCTCGTATGCTCTTCCCTTTTTTGGTGGCATCCTAAAACTTGTTTCTATAAAATCTACATAGGTGAAAATAAAGAATTTAAAACTGTCTCAGCGCAGATAAACTAAAATAAAAAAATAAACCCTTTTTTCCGTCCAAACAAGATCACTTCCACAACATAAAGGAGATAATGAGAGAATAAAAATACAAAAAGATCCAACAGATACATGCAATTCGTCAAATCAAATATACATGTAACGAAATTAACACACACATAATACGTATGTCGCGTTTGTACATATTTTTCAAGGAATTTGATGCACGCTGTAAACTGCAACTTAAAAAAATACCGCTGTTAAAGTTATCAGCGTGATGTAATGTTAATTCCTGCTCTGGTGTACGTCTAAGAGAAAATATTATTCTTTCATACGTAAAATTTCTGTCCGCGTCCGTCTAAGAGTGTGTCCGTCTAAAGGAAACTGAAAACAATGAAACTTATATGGAACAATTTCCGTGCAAAAAAAAAAAACAAAAATTATCCGTCTAAGGGAGGTGTCCGCAAAGGGAAATTTCACTGTATTTGATTCTGCAGATTTTTTCAAAGCACTATTTTATGAAATGAACAGGAAAGGCTACCAATTGAGTTCACTTCAGCTCTTGCTTTTCCTAGATGATCTGAACCAATTTTAAAATGTGCGGAATTGATTTATGCTCATGACCGATCTTTCGTTATCAAGTCATTAGGATTTGGAATGGTCTTCCTTTTGAACTCAAATCATCAGCTATTTGTAGGGGGAAAATATTCGTATACTTTTCGTCTAGTTAGTAGTAATATCACAAATCTCAACGTCTTATTTTTTTAACCAAAAGTGGTAGATACCTACCTTTTGTTCAAAAATTAAAAAAAAAAAACAGTACACTGAACTTTTAAAAAGCGAGGCCTGGATTCCGTAACGCTTGACGATTATGGTACCTATAAATCTTATGTGCTAGAAAAGAGTTTCAAAACCTGAAAAATAGCTACTAAAATAATAAACAAAAGTAGTAAATTGGCTATTCCTTAATTGCTGAAACCGGAGCTACATGAGAAATTCCTTCGATGATACAATCGATCGATGGACGACTGGACGACTTTTAAACAGTTACGCAATTCAGGCCCAGTACTTTCGCATTAAATTTTTCATTTAATGAAATTAAAAAAAAAAGGAAAATACTCGTAAGATCTGACGATACATGATAATTAAATCGGAATGAGCGCTGTTAGTGACAAGATGGGGAACCGTCTTGTACTACTGCGTGCTGTTGTCATGTGTTATTTGTTCTATGTAGTATTTGTGTAGTTAGTCTTGTGGTGTATCAGCCAAATGGTCTTTGTCGCCCGGCTGCAAACCCCCTACTCCGCAGATTTATGTGTGGAGTAGGTTTCATGTAAATGTAAATGTAAATGATAATTATCTGCATTTTCTTCAAATTAAATTAGATTTCCATTGAAGGTTCGATCTCTTCTGGTGACGGCTGCAGTTCCTATTTGCTGGAAGCAGACTTAATTGGCTTCAATGTTAGAATGTTGCATTCTCACCACCAGCTATTTTACTTTATGGTTGATTACTATTGCATGATACTTCTTCTGATGTGAGAGAGAAAGATTTTTAATTTTGAACCACATTTTTGAATAACAATTCAACGATTTGAAGCTTTAATTTGCTGTACTTTTTTTTATGCAAAATTTTCTTTGATGTTTTTTGCTGGCTACTGTGGCTGCTCTAGTTTTAAGTAGATTTAAGTAGTTTTAATTAGATGTAAGTATATTTATAAGAACAAAAACCTCAAATAATGATGCAGTAAACAAAGTTTTTTTTTATTTTCTTAGTTTTAAATTATACTATTATATTTTGTTATACATAAGTTATCTTTAAATATCTTTAGTCAGAACTAAGATATTGAGTAATTTAGAGTACCCATATAGGGTTAGTAAGTTAGTTAAGTTAATATACAAGCTAGTTTCACACATTTCTTATAAGAAACTGAATGAATAAAAATGAATTAGGAAACTGAAAACTGATGTTTTTTCCTTTGACATGAAAAAGTACAAGTATTAGCAATGGAAAAAATTCATCAAATTAATTCGTTTTTTTCGAGAAAACCACAACTTTCAAGAAATTTAACGCTGAATGTGTCTTATCTTTTCGACCTTTCTTAATCTTTTAAATGGTTGAACATCAGTCAAAATTGGCCCATTAAAGCGCTTTTTTATCTTACTTCTTTCTTTTTCCGGCTTTACAAACATCTTGATCCGAAAGTGATCACAGCTCTCTGAATTAACTATACTTCATATTAGTAAGTAATTATTACTCCTAGGACATAACTTCCTTGTTGGCGGTGACTTTAATGCTAAGCACACCCATTGGGGATCCAGACTTATAACAACAAAAGGCAGAAGGGTTTACAAAGTATGCTTAAAATACAATTGCTAGTTTCATTCTTCCAGATCACCAACATACCGGCCATCAGATACTTGTAAAATAACAGACCTTGATAACTTTTTCATATAGTTAAAGGTATCAAACGAAACCATATAAGAGTCGAAAGTAATTATGACTTATCATCAGATCATACACCGGTGATTTTATCACTTAATGAATCAGAGATAATGGAAAAAAGTAATCCTAAGCTAGTAAATAATAAAACAAACTGGAGTGAATTCAGAGAAAAGTTTGAAAGCTATATAAATCTCAGATCCCCTATGGAAAAAAAAAGAGCAAGTAGAACAATTCATTGCCGATGTTCAACAAGCTGCCAACTACACCAACTTACTCGCGTAGGAAGCAAACTGAAACAAAATACCCTGTCGAGATAAGAGAGTTGATATTGGAGAAAAGAAGAGCTCGAAGAAAATGGCAAAATACTAGATTTCCAGACTACAAAACAGCGTTTAACCGGCTAAGCAACGAACTGAAAAAACAAATCTACAAATTCAAAAGTGATTCATTAAGTAGATTCCTGAAAAATTTAACGACTGATGCTTCAACCGATTATTCGCTCTGGAAAGCAGCTAAGCGCCTGAAAAGACCGCAGTTACAAAACCCGCCAGTAAAATCTCTAAACTGGAATTGAATCGGAGATCCGAAAGAAAAAGCTAACCTGTTTGCAGAACATCTTGCGAATGTTTTTAAGCCATTCCCAGCAAATACATCTGAAAACAGCTTACAGTTTATTGATAAAGTCGATGAAGTTGACATACCAATTGTCACACTCAAAGAAATAAAAAGTATGTGTCGAAATCAACTATCGAACAAAAAATCAACTGGGTACGATCTAATAACTGCTCAGGTTATGAAAGAAATGCCATCAAAAGCCTTCATAAAACTCCAATTCATAATAAATGCATGCCTAAAGACCCAATATGTCCCACATCATTGGAAAATTGCTGAAGTAATTGTTATACCAAAGCAAGGTAAGCCACCAACAGAAGTGACGTCTTACAGACCAATATCGCTTATACCAATAATGGCAAAAGTCTTTGAAAAATTGCTACTGAAAAGACTGAGCAAAGTCATAGAAGAAAGAAATCTAATCCCAAATCATCAGTTTGGATTTAGAAATAAACATTCCACGATAGACCAAGTTCATAGAATAACGGATGCAGTTGAAAAAGCATTAGAAGAAAAACAAGTATGTTCGGCTATATTTTTAGATGTTGCTCAAGCATTCGACAAAGGGCAAGAGTACAAACTGCAAAGGGACCTACCCAGGCAGTACTACGAAATACTAAAATCTTATATCTCAAACCGGCTCTTCAGAGTTTGGTATGATCAAGAATATTCAAAGCTAAGTAAAATACAAGCCGGTGTTCCACAAGGAAGCGTCCTAGGACCTACCCTGTATTTGCTATATACAAGGGATATTCCAGTGGATAACAACACCATTATGGCTACTTTTGCAGATGACAGTGCAATTTCAGCATCCAGTAAGTGCGTTGTCAAGGCTGCTGAGAAATTGCAAAATGCCGTCGACACCGTTAGTGACTGGATTAAAAACAATGGCGTATCAAGCTCAATGAAGCTAAATCTGCACATATAAACTTTACAAATAAAAAGTTAAGCTACGTACAAAAATTCATCAACAATCAAGCTGTACCTTACACCAATACGGCCAAATACCTTGGGATGAATATGGATTATGGATGCTAAGCTGAAATGGAAAGAGCATATCAAAAGTGTTGTGTCTGTAAGATGGAGTTGAAAACGAGTTACACATAGGAAGTTCATAGGCAGATGGCGTGCTGTGAAGTTTCCTTTTTTCCACCATGTTGACAATTACAAGAAAACAAGTTTTCCGCCGACTGCAATCCTGACACTTCGTTTTCGGCCCGCCTCGTGGATTGACCTCAATAAAATTATCAACCCGCCTAGTGTAAAACCTAATTTGTATTTAGATTATAAGTTATCCAATAAAGGTATTGAATTCTATTGAACCCATTCGATATTAAATTGGCGACGAGGATGGCGGAGGTTGATAAAATAATTAAACAACAGCAAGTCTGGTTTGCGGCAATGATGGAAAAGAATGTGGAAAATATGAAGGAGCTGTTCAAAAGCGTCACAAGCGCAGCGCCCGCGAGCAAACTCATGCACAGCCACATGCCCAGGTTCGAAGCCTTCGACCCAGCCAAGGCTACTTGGGAAAACTACCAGTTTCAACTAGAGCAGCATTTTCAGGCACACGCCGTTACAGACGACAACATCAAGAAATCGTATTTCTTGTCATCTTGCGGTGATTATTTATTGGAGCTTCTCAGAAAGCTGTGTGAGACAGCTGATGTAAGTTTATATACATATGTTAAACTAACCCGTTCTTAACGCAACATTTTCAATCGAACAAACACATACTCGCGTCGAGGTGCAAATTCCTCCGTCATAAAATGTCATCAGGCCAAAACTATGGTGACTGGATAGCCGATCTGAAAGGGATTGCTAAGGATGTAATCAATCGTATGCGGAGTACATGATCAGGGATATGATAGCATTCTTCACCCCACACGAACAAGTCCGAATGACAGCAACGCAGAACAAAGACCCAACACTGGAGAAAATGTTAGAGATCATCACTGGATTTGAGACGTCCCAGTTAGCATCGTCAATTTTAAAGGAGAGCAACAAATCAGACCCAGCCACATCAGAGGTCAATACAATTTATCCACACTCAAGTAAGTCCAACCAAAATTTTTTAAACCGTAAGTCTTGCCCTGACTGCCACGTAAGCCACGATCGAAATAAATGTAGGCACCAAGATTCTGTTTGCGATAAATGCCAACGTAAAGGGCACATACAAAGTGTATGCATGTCAAGTCAGAGAAAACCAGAAAGCTCACAGTCAGGTTCACGCTCTCGACGTCAGAAGAGAGACTTTTCGAAGGGCCGTAAATACACTCGCTATAATTCAGCGCATTCAAATTTGCAAGCTAACACACGTCAAAGCTTTTCCAGTCATAATCGTCAGCAAAACTTAAACGAAACTGCACATGTCGTTCATCAACTAAACCAGTCTGAGGTTTGCATGCTATCAGGTACAGTCGATAATCGTGCAGAAAACAAAAAGTTGATGGTTTCACTATTAGTAAACAACTCTCCGTTAGTTTTTCAATTGGACACAGGTGCATCTTGTTCTTTAATTGGATTGCGAGGTTACAAAGATTTAGGTCAGCCAACTTGTAAACCTACCGATAAGAAACTGAGAGCTTACGGCAATATTGAGCTACCAGTTAAAGGCATAATAAATGTAGAAGTCAGATGGAAACAGAAAACAATTGTATTGCCGTTGTTAGTCGTAGAGAGCGAGCAGGGCTCTAACATAATGGGTCTAGACTGGTTAAAAGCATTTAAGTTTTCTGTTAGTAGTCCAACAGACGAAATCGTTTTTCAACTTTGTCAAGGTAGAGAAGAACTTGCCGTTCAGGCAAAAGTACTATGTGAATCGTACAAATCGGTATTCAGTCCGGGGCTTGGACGCAGTACTCAATATGAAGCACACCTGAAATTAAAAACTGAATTTCACCCTGTACATGTACCTTTTCGTCCGGTACCATATGCTCAGAAGCCTATTGTCAAAGCCGAGATAGAACGAATGGTCAAACTTGGTGTTTTACGCCCTATACAAACCAGTCAGTGGGCAACTCCCATCGTAGTAGTTGGCAAAGCAAATGGGTCCATTCGCATTTGTGGCGATTACAAGGTCACTATCAATCCCCAATTAGAAATCGACCGCCACCCAATGCCAAAGAAAGAGGAGTTGTTTCATCGAATACAGGGGGGGAAAACATTTTACGAAAATCGACATGTCAGAGGCCTATTTACAAATCCCTTTGGACGAAGAGTCAAAAAAAATGTGTGTCATATCAATTGAGATTGGACTGTTTGAACTGCAAAGGTTACCTTTTGGCACTTCCAGCTCCACGGGAATTTTTCAGCGATTTATGGACCAGTTGATATGCGATTTGAATTGCTGTGGCGCATATATTGATGATGTGATCGTTTCGGGAAAAACAACGGCGGAGCACTTACGAAACCTAAAAACCGTCCTAGAACGTTTCGAATTGCACGGACTTAAGTGCAACCTCGCTAAGTGTCAATTTGCCAAAGAGGAGGTAGACTATTTGGGGCACATAATTGATGCCAACGGAATACGGCCGTCAGAGTCACGAATTCAGGCACTTAGAGACTTGCCTAGACCCAACAACCTCAAAGATTTAGAAGCGTTCCTGGGTAAACTAAACTATTACCACCAATTCATCGACAATTTTGCGCAAATCGCAAGCCCACTCAACAAGTTACGGGGCAAAAATACAAAATTCATCTGGGGAAAAGAACAACAGCAATCATTCGAAGCGCTGAAAGAAAAAATCATGCAAGAAACAAAATTAGTCCACTATCAAGAAGACTTGCCGATTTCCTTGGCAACAGACGCATCCTCTCACGGCATCGGCGCCGTCATATCCCAGATTTACCCAGATGGGTCGGAAAAGCCCATTGCCTTCGCCTCAAAGACTATGACTGACGCTCAAAAAAACTATAGTCAGATCGAAAAGGAGGCATTATCAATTATATACGGGCTAAAAAAATTTAACCATTACCTCTATGGGCGTCAGTTCGAAATCATCACTGACCATCAACCCCTCGTGACAATTTTTAACCCTAGTAAAAGATTGCCCAGATGACCATTCAGCGACTTCAGCGTTGGGCAATTACGCTTATGGGGTATAACTACTAAATACGCTATCGACCGACGCAACAGCATGGCAACGCTGATTGCCTTTCACGTTTACCAGTCGGACCGGACGAGGAATTTGACAAATCAGAGTCATGTCACATAATAAACAGTTTGTATGACTCAGTGGTGGATGACTTTCCAATCAACACCTCAACCATTGCCGAATTTTCAGGAAAAGATCAAATTATCAGCCGTGTAGTATGGTATATACAAAACGGTTGGCCGAGGCAGTTGCCGACCAAGGAGGCGTCGCTAATTTCTTTTTTTAGACGCAGATTTAGTTTGTGCACTCTTAATTACATTGTTTTGTTACAGACTGATCACACCAGGGTAGTTGTCCCACACCGTTTGCAACCCCGAGTCCTCGGGTTGCTTCATGAAGGCCATTGGGGAGAGACTAGGATGAAACAGATGGCTCGACGTTATTGTTGGTGGCCAGGAATAGACGAAGCTATTCATCAAACGGTTGCCCAATGCTCTCCGTGCCAAATCAATGCCAGTCAGGCTACAAAAGAGTATACTAGTTGGCCATGCACCGCAGAAGCCTGGGAGCGCATTCACATCGACTTCGCTGGCCCGTTTGAGAGGCACATGTGGTTGATAATCGTCGACTCCTATTCAAATTTTCCTTTCATCGTGAAAATGGCATCTACGACATCCACAGCAACAATAAATGCGCTACGATCAGTGTTTGCTATTGAAGGTTTGCCTAAGACTATTGTGTCTGACAACGGCACTCAATTCATGTCGGCTGAATTCCAAAAGTTCTGTAGCCGCCTTTCAATCAAACACATCACGTCGGCTCCTTTCAATCCTGAATCTAATGGAGCCGCTGAACGAATGATGCGGACTTTCAAAACAGCATTTTCGAAGATCATCTGTGACACCAGCGATGATGCCTTGCAGGTATTTTTGGCAACATATCGCTCAACACCAAGCACGGATGGGAAGTCACCAGCTGAAAAACTGCATGGGCGTTGCCATCGCACCGTTCTATCCGCTATGTGTCCACACGATTATACTGGCATGAAGTACGAAAAAAATAAAACATCTAAATTTGAAAGACGTCAGCCTGTTTTCGTACGGCAGTACATGAACAAAATCAAGTGGATTAAGGCTATAATACAGGAACTATTGGGAAGGCGAATGTACAGGGTTGAAACCGAACTCGGCACTATTTGGCGTCGTCATCAAAACCAAATTCGGCCAAGAATTATTGCCGCAGGAGATCAACCGACTTCTGTTACTTCAAGGATTCAGACAAGTAAGCCATTAATGACGACTAACAAAACTTTTTCTCTTAATTCAGCTTACTCACCACAAATGGAGAACAATTGCCAAACAAATACATCCTATGGAATGCCGCCTTTAACATCAACAACATCGAGTGAGCAGGATCCAGTCATTGAGAGGGGTACACCATCACCAAATATGATAGACATCTCGTCACCGTCTATAACAACATCAAGATCATCTTCGCCTGCTGAAGGTGTGGAACCTGAACGGCTGTCAGAACATCCTCAACAACCAACCAACCCAGTATCGGAAGGGTTTCGACGATCTGAACGCTTAAAGAATAAGCAAGTCAGGTTTAACTCAAAATAAGTGCGAAGGAAATTGTTGTGTCTGTAAGATGGAGCTGAAAACGAGTTACACATAAGAAGTTCATAGGCAGATGGCGTGCTGTGAAGTTTCCTTTTTTCCACCATGTTGACAATTACAAGAAAACAAATTTTCCGCCGACTGCAATCCTGACACTTCGTTTTCGGCCCGCCTCGTGGATTGACCTCAATAAAATTATCAACCCGCCTAGTGTAAAACCTAATTTGTATTTAGATTATAAGTTATCCAATAAAGGTATTGAATTCTATTGAACCCATTCGATATTAAAAAAAGGAAAAGGGAAGAGCTCAACTTGAAATATAGGAAAATGTACTGGTTATTCGGTAGAAATTCCGACCCTATCTATCGAAAATAAAATAATGCTTTTTAAACAAGTACTTAGACCTGTTTGGACCTATGGAATCAAATTATGGGGCTGTACAAAGAAAACAAATACTGAAATCATCCAAAAGTTCCGAAACAAAGTCCTTCGTGGAATAGTAAATGCACCATGGTATATAAGAAATAGCGATTTACATCGGGACCAATAAATAGAAACTGTTACAGAAGTTGTAAGAAAACATGCTGTATCACACAATCAGCGACTGCATAGTCATATCAACTCTGAAATGGAGTACGTATTAAATACGAGAGGCAATGTTCTTCGGTTTAGGGGGGACGCTGGTCTAGAGCGTGAAAAAATGGGTATAATTTATGAATTTTTTGTGACTCAACAAAAAGATCAATCGAAAATCTGTGAAAGAGGTTTTATAATTTAAGTCTTAATAAACAAATACAAATTTTTTCGTGTCAATTAAATTCAAAATGGCGGCTGTTCAGCATTTCTTCGGAGGCACTTCATTTTTTAGATGGGTCCATGGCCGAAAGTTTAACTTCCTTAATTTTGATCCTGGAACAAAATCCCAAAATTTTTTAGTTTTCTTATAACAACAGCTGGAGCCGTACGTAGGATTTTTTCGATATTTTGTTTTTTCGCGAAATGGTGTACGTTTGAACAAAAAATTCAAATTTTCACTAAAAAAATGCGACTAAATTATTGATTAAAAAAAACTATGCAACTTAGAAAAAAAATCCTAGGTACGGCTCTGGAGAAAGGTATTTTGAATGTACTGTCAAAATTTCGTATAGATCGGTGAAGATTTGCTCAAGTTATGTTTTCGGCCAGTCAAAAAAAAGTGATTTTGAGAAAAACGCGTTTAAAGTTTTAAATACTATAAAATCATACGGCATACCAGAGGGGCACTGCCGCAGAATGGAAAGTTTTGGCATTTAGACATTTTTGCCGGCATCCATCCTTTGGTATGTTATTTTTAAGACCCTAAAGTACATTTTCAGACAAAAAAAAAAATTTCGGTTTCTTCAAAATTCTAGACCAGCGTCCCCCCTTAAGAAGAACCAAGCCGATCGAGCTAATGGTCTAAAAGTCATGGGAAGCATTAAAAGCTTAAGCTTCCCTTAAAGCGATTATAATATTGAGAAAGAAAAATCTGTTGACGATCGTTCATAGATTGGTTCTGATTACGAGAAGTTTTTAGCGAGGTAAGAATCCCACACTACTTGGTATCGAATACTGTCAAGTGTCTTTTGAAGATTCCCTCCTGAAAAAAAAAATATATACCTACTAGTAATCCGCTAGTGGAGTACGATTCCCAGTGTGCAATAAGAGGCGACTGAAGGAGAAGTAACATTCAGAAATATTACACAAATGTAATACTAGCGACACCCGTAACACCCTACTACTTTCCCATAGGTATGCAGATCGTAGAAAGATCCTGGAAAATAAGTGTATTTCGAGCGTGATGGAAATTCTTATTAGTAATAATGGGAAATAGTTCTCTTCTACCGAGCAGAAATGCTCGGGTCAGAGTTATAAAAAACGTTGGAAGTATGACAGATGCTCTAAGTTTCGAACTGGAAGAGATTATTTAAAGGAGGCGATAAGAGATCTTATGCGCCCAAGAAACGATATGGCTTAGTAGAGGAACAATGAGAGGACCATAATCAAAATGGAGATATCTACAAATCTATATGACATGTTGTCATATATATATATGTCATGATTCATGAACATTGAACTGTTCATTGTTTGCATATTATGTATGAATCCGCTCTGTTTTCTCTGTCCATTCTGACGTTTTACATTGCGATGTGCATTCACATTAATATTTGAATTCTAATAATTTTAAAAACTAGAATGTTCAATTTTTTCTCGGTGAAAGAAATAGTATCTTGAACGAAAGAAGTGTACAGTTTCCTAATTCAAAATCTTCAAACTAAATTAAAGGGTTTTCCAATAAGAGTGATATGATTTCTTTTTTGAAAAAAACACACTATTTAGTAAGGAAATTTAAATATTTTTAATTCAGTGTGCAGTTCAATTATTACCATTATGTTTTAAATAAAACGTCATTCAAATGGCCACCACGACTTCTTCTGCAGCAACAAATTCGATGAACCCAATTTTCGAGCACTTTTTCCACTAAATCAAGTCGTTTATCATTAATGGCACGTTCAATAATGGCTTGTAAAGCTTGAAGAGAATCTGGTTTATTTTGAAAGACCAATGACTTCAAATAACCCCACAAAAAAAGTCTAATGTTGTTAAATCACAACTTCTTGGAGGCCATTCAATATCACCATTCCTTGAAATAATCGAATCACTAAACTTCTCTCGCAGTAATTCAAATGTTGCAGTTGCTGTATGGCACGTAGCCCCGTCTTGTTGAAACCAAATGTTTTCAAGGTCAACTTCTTCCAATTTCGGCCATAAAAAGTTGGTTATCATCGACCTCTACCGCTCTCCATTGACAGTAACGGTGTTACCAGCTTCATTTTTAAAGAAGTACAGACCGATGATTCCACCAGCCCAAAAACCACACCAAACTGTCAATTTTGGTGAATGTAATGGTTTTTCATGAATATTTTGTGGATTTTCATCGCACCAGAATCGACAGTTTTGTTTATTTACCGCACCAGTTAAATGAAAATGAGCCTAATCGGAAAAGATGATTTTCTTAAAAAGAAAAAAAAAGTTGCAATTAGAGAACGATTATTTTGATAGTAAAATTGAATAACTTGTAGCCGTTGTTCTTGCGTATACTTCTGCATGGTGAAATTGTAAGATTTTCTGAATGCAATAAGAAACAAATGACAGATCATGGCATACTACAAATGGCCGAAACGCCTCTGCAAAATCATATCATACCTATTGGAAAACCCTTTATATCTATAAACCAAAATTTAGAATTTCGTAGGAATATAGTTTAATTAATGCGAGAATAACCGAATAACATGTGACCTACAAAAGCTTTACTTTTGTTATTGGTATAATAACGGTTAGATTTTGCTGATATATAACCATAAAACTAGTGGTAGGTACATGCAAATGTAACATGCTGTCAACTTCGAGCACCTATATATGCATTTTTAACTTGACCGTATAGAAATCTCATTACTTCTTACCACCTTAGATTAGAATAATAATGGCGGGTTGTGGTCTTTCCTATAGATTACATATCATATTTAAAAATTGATGTTTATGGGATCATATGCTTCTTCTATTTTTGAAAAACACTAGAAAAAAGTTTTTCATCTTTAAACTCAGATAAATCTTGAGAATTTATTTCTTCTCAAGTGTTTTTTATGTATTCTTAGATCCTTTTTAATAAACCATATTATTTAGCTAAGACTATAAGACTAAGGAGACAAAATCCGTCTAAAAAAAAAACAATTGCAAGAATTCATAATGATTCCCCCTTCCCCAATCGTATATTTACAAACGTACGTAGGCAGCTACCTACTTAGTTTTCACCTGTTTCGACTTTTTTTCCTCAATAGCAACACAAAATAAATCGCGTTAATCCTTAATGGCTACATCATCTATATTCCCACACAATGCCACCGGAGTACTTCTCATATTAATGTCTCAATTTTCGAAAATGTTCCAGCAGTGCTTCCCGCTCCACCCAAAAACCAGTCATCACCAGTGCAAATGGATTGGAGGCGAGCCCCAGCCAACAACGAAAAACAAAACGCAAGACTATACCCAACAATAGGTATACCTCCAAACAAAAAAATTCCTTCAAAAGCAGAAAATGTGTCGCACGAGTATGTTCGAAAAATAGAACTGAAATGAGGAACAGAAAAAAAAGTTTATAAGAAATAAACATATTCTTCTCATTTCTTCCTATTTGCCAGAATGGGACTTAGTCTTCATCTTCTTGATTTGAGGTCCTTTTAAGTATTTTGTCGTTGTTTTTTTTTTATACTCTTTTTTTGTGTTCTGTTATTCCTTTCAATTCTTCCTTTGTCAAATTCTTTTGTTCATTCTTTGATTTGGTGTAGCATAGTGAGCTCTGCTATTCATTTCATTTCTTTATATATTTTTGTCCTGATGGTGATGGTGTGCGCTGTTGTTTCGGTGATTTTCGTTTTTGTGTTCTGCTCTGATTTCCTTTTGAGAAACAGAACAAAGATAAATTGGTTAATTTCCCCCACCATTGTTGGATGCCCATCAATCGATGCCGGGTAATGGACTCAGCTTATTAATTCACTTTTTTTTCTCAACCCCCTGTATAAGCCAAACAAACATCCACCCTCTAGAAGAGAATAACAGTGGCGTATTTGTTCAAATAAGGCCCAATGGTGATGGAAGAAGTTGAAGTATTTTACTTGATCTTTGGAAGGTTATTTAGCCAACAACTTTTGTTCCCAAGAAAACGCAAATATGCCTACACTTACGGTTGTTATTTAAAAGAGTTTCCCACTTTTCGTTCTTTATCTTCGGGAAACTTCGCCAAAAACTTCAACACATTTCCTTAATTGTTGTCCAGATTCTCTTTTCACAATGCTAAGTAAATGTCACCGTAAAATGAACAATAATTAAAGCTAGAAGAATACAAAACGTGAAATTGTATGTAAGCTGGCACTTGTATAGCGTATCCATATCCACACAAACGCTCCAGCTCTGCAAGTCTTCAAAAACGTCCTGGAAGGAGATTGCATAAGGATTTTACTAATCTTAGGTGGTGCTATCAAATTGAAAGAAATCGGACTCATTCAGGAGATATAAAGGCTGAGTTCAAGATTTACCCAGAACTAAAGTAATAATCAAAGTATAAGAAATAAAGTTTACTAGGCTCTTGAAATCAGTCAATGTCAATATTCGAACCTCCAAAGAGGATTACATACACATTGAGCTCACAGCGATGAGAGATTCGAGAGCTTCAATTGGATCTAAAGTCTATCTACCAACTGTAATAGGACCTGCAGTAGTTTGAAGAAAGTAAATAGGGAAAAGCAATTGCAACAAATATTGATACTGTATATTGTTTTAGAGTCCCTATACCGTATCATCTATACTATTTGATGTTCGCAATCAGTGACGAAATATAACAATATTTATATTGACATGTTGGAAGATTCAATGATTCAATGTGGTGACATATAGCGAAATAATCAGATCTATTCGAAAAACATGTTAGCTGATGTACTCTCAAGACTATACTTACTTTGGTAGGCATTTCAGTTCGAGGTGGACCTGCGCCTCAACCAACATCGTTCTATAACGACTTTGATTTCGGGCGAGCTCTCTCCAGTTTTGCAATCTAAGTCGGTTGACGTGTTCTTCCACTTGATTGCACCACTAATCCTCTTCCGCGATTTCCCTGCAATATGCTTTCGAAAACCGGTCGATCCAGAGCGATCTGGTCCATCCGCTCTACATGGCGCAACCACCGTAGCATCACGATGCGTACTTTTCTTTCTACAGCTCTGTAACGGAGTTACAAATACACACCCTACCGCCAGCCAATACACATACCATTGTTTTCACATGATATTCTTCACTCACGCCATAGAGCTCACACTCACTAGTTGTAGAAAACTTTATAAGGCACCCTGAAAATACGAGAAGAGGGAAGCCTGCCCGTGTTGAAAGTACCAATCTCGAGTACAGGCTACTTCCACTAAGAGGAAAACCAGGGGTACGTAGTGTGCGCAGAGATTCCCAATTTTAAGCAAGGTCTCCTTAGAGTTTCTAGCACAAATCCCCCCACAAGCCTCTTAAGGACTTTTCGGTCTTATTTTGCCGGCTATAAGCCGTTGATGCCAGTGTTTGTCTGTTGATGTCAGTAATTTTACTGTTGATGCCAGCGTTTGTCTGTTGATGCTAGTATTTTTACTGTTGATGCCAGGTTTTTCCTGTTAATGCCAGCTTTTGACTGTTGATGCCAGCATTTTTACTGTTGATGTCAGGATTTTCCTGTTGATGCCAGCGTTTGTCTGTTGATGCTAGTATTTTTACTGTAGATGCCAGGATTTACCTGTTGATGCCAGCGATTAGAAACCCGTACTTAATGACCGTTTTGCCAGCATTGAGCTAAGGATCTACCAGCGTTGGAACCATCGAGAATTTTTCTTTCGAAACGACCAAGGGCTTCCTCATCCACTTTCTATAAGGTCCATTATTCCGTGCCGTAAACCAGAACTGGGATGATCCAGGTCTTATACAGGGTTACCGTGGCTTTTCTGGAGAGGGTTTTGTTTCTTAATTGCCAAAGAAGCAACGGTTGGCAAGAGTTAATCTCCGTTAGATCTCCGCACTGATGTTGTCATCCGTGTCTTTAGCGGGTCATTGATGCAAATAAATGATTGGTGCTACCACGAGGCACTTCTTAGCCAAGTATTCCAACGTGCTACGCTTAAGTAATGCAACAGTCAGTGAATCTTATGGAGAAAGCGACGATGCATCAGAGGAGCACTTCCTTTGCGAATGTGCTGCATTTTCCCAAATCAGATTGAAGACACTTGACTGGAACAAGATCAGTTATAAATTTTACAATTTATGAAAATCTTCAACAGATTACAATACTTATAGTATGCTTGACAAATGCGCTCCTGGACTGTGGAAAATTTCTTCACGTATGCTGGCAAAGGAATGCGTTTCAAGTGTTCTCTGTTGCATGAAGTGTTTATGAACTGCTCCTTTCAATGAATAATCTAAAAAAAGGGTTCTGAGACTCTAAGCCACCTGCAAATATTTCCTTGATGTGCCCACACAGAGAGATAAAGCTTAAAACGTTCGATGATTGTTTCGATATAAGCCCTTGAGTTGCGTTGGCCGAAATATCCAATTTTTTTTCTATTTTTTGTTCAACTGCCCTTCAGATACACATTAGTTTGAAGTTTTTGTGTATAGCCGAGGGTGGGTAAGAGGTTTTTGGGTGGTGTAAGTGTATACTTTATATCCGTGCATTAATCCGGGTGACATTTTCAGTTTTTCGCTTTCCGTTTTCTCAATCCATCAACGTCAGAAGCGTGTTCCATGGATTTTATATATACTTAAGTTTGCCAGATAGATATCGCCATGATACAGTCGCTCCAGAGCTCGGCCTCCTTTGCCTCCGTTGCCCTTCGGGGGTTCTGAATTTTTCAGTGAGCCACTTGATAAGTGGCAATGGGTGGGTGAGTTCTTTTTTGTCTGCACTTTCGTTGAGGGTGGATTGATTTGAGTGACTGAGTTTTTCCTTCCACACTTCGGTGTCGGGGAGTGTAGATAAAGGCGTCAGGGGAAAGAGCCAAACGGATTTTCTCTCTGACAAAAATATTTAGTGCGCTGTTCTTCCCTGATGCTGTTGTGTGTTGCTGTTGCTGTTGCTGCTGATTCATTCTCGAAAAGGAATCAAAGTCTGATTTCCGGTGAACGGGAAACCATGCATCCTTTTTAGCTGTGCAATCAATATGTGCACAATATTCCCATGTCAAGCAACATAAAATGGTAACAGAAAAAAAGAGAGTACGAAAAAAACGAGAGCAACAAAAATCCATACTTCTTGACTATCATCATATGAACGCAACCATGATTTATGACTTTTAATTTCCTGCTCTACCGCTGAGTGCCTCTGTTGTGCTTCTATGTTGTCCTGTCCTGTACACTATTTTGTTGTTCCAGGACACTCTATGTTGGGGAGATAACTGGGGCTATTCTCGTTCTCGTCGGCAAATATTAAATAAAACCAACGAAAAGGAAACTGCACAATATGTAACTCGACATGTAATTCTCTTATGGGTTTGCTGTCATTGCTTGTTTCAAAGATACTAACCTGTGGTATCTGTACATTCATGAGGAGCACTGCATATACCGGGTATTGCTGAAGAGTTTTGCTCATGAAATAATAATATGAGTGCCCTTGGGGACACAGTTGTGGAACATTCATACTATAGGATCATGTGTGGAGACAAGAGCGGCTTCACGCTTCCATTGCAATTGGGTGCTGCACAACACATTAAGTGTTATGAGGTGCCAAATTGGACTGGAAATGTTATACTTACCTACAATAAATCCTCCCAGAGAGTTCCTAAGCTCCTTAATGAATTTTGAAGAGCCTTTCTCTTCCTTGTTGCTTTGGGAAGGTGTTGATTTATGAAGCTCATGCACCTCTACCATTTACCTGGATGAATCAATTGAACTGCATTTTCAAATGAGTCAAACTGATCGGTCGGTGTTAGTATCTTGCTCAGAAAAATAAAAGCCTGAGCAGGTGTAAGAATCGAGGTACACATCAAAATAACTAAGTGCAATAACACCAGGGTATTTTTGGTAAGTATCATCTTCAGAATGGTTCTACAAACACAACTAATCATCAGGAAGTCGCCGACTTAGAATAACTCTAGGTCGACCTGAAGCACCTTTTTGGCCATCAATTATTAAAATCGGAGAAGTTTGAGCCCATCAAGGGATAAGTTAGTGATGTGAGGGATTAAACTAGTGCACGTCGCTCAAGAATAACTGATACTATTGCTGTTGTAGCACACAGTATTAAGAAAAATCAAAGTTTGTCACTTTGTAGTCTATCTTTGGAGTTAGGTTAGGTTAGCAAGTTAATCACCTACTGCTCTCAGAAACCCGATGAAAGATTAACGAGTTGATCACTTATTAATCTTCCATTACGGGACTAGCCGGTTAATCACCTGCTAGTTGAACCACGCGGAACTTTTAATGCGTATTTCGAAAGACTTTTAGGGTCTAAGCTAAGATGAAGTAGTGCAGGGCATGAGCAAAGAAGGTGTTGAACGGTTTCCTCCTCCTCCTCGTCCATGCAGCTTCTGCAGAAATCATTGGAAAACACACCAATTCTTTTGGCGTGTCTCCCTATTAAACAGTGTCCCGTAAGAACAGCTATGGTAGAACCTAGATACAGGCGGTTCAGGGCTAACAAACTCTTCGAGCGTTTTGAGTCTACACACGGCCAAACTTTTTTGGTTGCAAGGCAGTTGTTACTCTCCATCTAGTGTTTGTTATCCTTGAAGCGTCTTATAGTTAAGAGCTTTCATGGTTCAGTTAACGCAAGAACTCGTTCAAATAAATCATTCCATTCGAATATTCGAGAACCAAAAAACAAAATTGTAGAAAAGGCCCTTCATTCTCGGTGTGGTTCTCGATTGTTTCTTCATTTAGCTTTAATTTTTCAAAAGTAAGGCTGGACCAACTTTTACGGTGAAGTGATTTCGCAATGGAATAATGATCAATGACTTTGTATGGCCGAATTTTAACGGAATCGATGTGCAATGATATCATTGCTCTTTTGCTTGAAAATTTTCCTGGTTTGTCTATCACCATCAGAGTTGATCACAATAGTCTTCTGATGATTCAACACCTTAAGACTTTTGAAGATAATGTCTATGCCAATGACCCATAATACGTAGAAGCTCTCAAAGATAGAATTCGTGAAAATAACGAAGACATAGGGTCACAAGTGTTAATTTTCATGTTAAGAGAGGAGCTATTTGGTAATAATGTTTTTCATTTTTAATAGCTTAACCTAATTTCCGCAATTATCTGATCATTTGCCTTGTAAAACTGGTTCCCATAAAATACTTAAATAAAATCTCTGTCATTCACCTATCTGTATTTCAAAATCTGGACTAAATTCTGTTGTTTTTGATATGATGAAGCGCTGAACAGTGACAAAAGAAGTCCTAAGAGTTAAATTCTTATTTTGTGTTAACGCAGCTTTTTAAGTCTAGTAGTGAAGCTACAGAAAAAGCTTGAGCATCTGAATGCAGCACCATGTCCCCTTAGCCATAGTTCCCGTTGAATCAGCTTTAACAATTTATTTTGTATTATGTCCTGAAATCACTTGAATTTGCAAATCTTCTTTTAGTATTTGTCTCTGGCTTTACGTTTAACTCGACCGAATTTCGACCTTCAGCTTTTATTTTGGAAACTGACTGTCGCTTGCTACCGAACTATATTTTCTAATTTGAACATTGGTTCTCATACATATCCACAATAGTTTTGAAACAAGATTTTCCGTTTAGTTTAGATCTCGTTAAAAACAAATACCTATAGGAGTTGTACCTTTGATATTTGCTAACTCAAAACCGTACAAGCCTCGCCAACTATGTGAAGTATGGTGATCAATATTAAGCAATATAATAGCAAGAAATGTAACAATAACTGGCATGTGCTATCGTAAGATATATATTCCAGGGAAGCAGCATTGAAAACTTTTTTGGATAAGGATTAAAAGTTGAATATCTTTGATATTCATTTCATATATGAAAGAGTGTGTGAGGAGAAGTTCCTCAATTAAACTTAACAATTGGAAGATTTTATTGAAGCGATCGAGGTGTGTTCATCAGATCATTCGGATCATCAAAGAACTAATATCCTAGATGCAGTTACCTTCTCAGGGAGAAGTGTGAGATGGTCTCTTCTATCTTCTCGTCAAAACAACTTTTGTAGAAGTTGTTTAATGGACGACCAAGTATTGTGGTGTATCTCCATATGAGGCAATGTCCTGTAATGACAAGCGGATTGCTTGCCTTGTGCGTTTAAGATCTAATTTTGGATATATCTTATTTGTATAGCCACCTCTCTACCTGAAGAAATACAACTACTTGGAACTTATGTTCTCAAAAGTCAGTATGGAGATGGTGTAGTCGAAGTGACTTTGGATTGATCCGAACAAGATTAAGATTGTTGAGTGACCAATGCCGAAGGTGCTAATGATCCATTTTATTATAGCTCTGATACAAATGGCTGCGGCTACTGAAGATATCAATAAGTTTTGTAAGATTAAAGTGTTTGTTCAGGGTGGCTGAAGTTGTTGATCAGAGAGTTCCGCTCACGCTCGGCCCATACCAGACTTTTATTTTAGACTATCATATAGTAGGTTAGGTTAGGTTGTGCAATGTGCAACGAGTTGTAGCCCGTGAGAATGTCAATCAACAGAGAGAGCCGAGGTCTGCTTAGCTGGAGTAGAAATTCTGTTTCTTTCTTGAAACTATCTGGCCAAAGGTTTCTGGAGACTCGGCATGTTTCTAAAGATGACCACCTGTCATTGGCGGTTTTTAAAATAATTATGTTTGATTCTGATTTTTTCTTGCTCTAGTGGCCTTAGAGCTGAGGTGCTCGTTTCGCTGGATTCGAGTGCTGACCCGATTTTAGCCAACTTATCCGCCATTTCATTACCGATTATTTACTATCATAGTACCTAAGTCACTCTGTCTAAAGCTATACTACTACTTCGTAAGCAGGTTTCGGTCTAATGAGCAAATTGTATAGCCAGTGGGTGATTTGGGGAGAAAATCTTCATTTATTATTAATAACTGTTTTAAAGGAAATAATGCCTACGATGGCTTTTCTTATTCATTCCTGTATATTTGGATTCCAGCTCAGATTTTTGGCTAACTTTTTCGTTTGATAAGTTAAATTGCTTGGAATAAATATTTTAAAATAAATTAATACGACATAGCATTTAACATTTGATGTTGGAGGCTTTTGGGGAACTTAGCAATTTAATAGCGAACTTTTTGTAAATTTAATAGATTTAGTTTCTTAATGAAATTTGAGAGCACGTTTATGTCTATGTTTGAGGATTGAAAGAGTTGTCTCAAAACTAAAATCAGATTTTGAGTTAATAGTTGTTCAAATGGGATGCACTAGACGTAATGGTTAGCATGTTTGTCTGTTACATAGGAGGTTTTCCGCTCGAATCACACAAACATGGAATAAAAAAAGTTTTTTACGAGTGTAATCATCTTTTACGTGGAATTGGAAAGTCTTCCGAGAATAACACACTACAATGAAAAATGCTTCCTATTTAAGCCATTCTGAATCAGCATATTATGGTAGATCCCTTAAATATGTTAGGCCCCACGCTTATATTGCTTTGTTGGGTAACTCTTTTTATTTGATTTAGTCCTTGCACAGACTGTTATAAAAAATATCAATATACATTACATAATATGAAATCAGTTGTTGTCCGTGGTGTTATGTATACGCGGTAGGTTTGTGGTTTGAATTTCAACAGAAAATAAAAATATGTTTTTCCACGGGTATCGCATTTCGCGAGGAATTGCCAAGAAATGAGAAGCGCTTTCACCATAAGCCTTTCGGAGTCGGCACAAAGTTGTATGTGTCCTCCATTCCCTTACAAGGAATATTCCTTTACAAGGAATGGTGGTGAGAAATGTGCTAGGACCTGGAGCAACACTGGAGTCATTTATGTATGTAGATCTATGACATTTGAGGCATTGATTTTTTTTTTAATCACGCAATATACAGTGAAAATGATGGGTGGAATCTCTGCAAACGCATCGTCAAACAATCAGTTTCCAGAATTTAAGACCCATTCTGTTTTTGCCCGCACCAGTTTTCCGTTTCACCAGTACGCTCATGCAAGATTCTCATTTACCTAATGCATATGAAAAAGGACACCTCCTGAAAATTGTAATTTTTGTTATGTTGCTGCCTCCATTGTTTTAAGACTACCTTCAGTTGCATAACTCCTGCTGGAATATATGACAGAAGTGTGCCATTCTTAATTTGAAAGGAAGCATTGCAAATCGCATTATCGCTACTACGAGATGCCATTTCTTAGGTAGCTAAACGAATTGCATGCATTCTGTATGGCCATTGAAACCAAGATTGTAAGTCAATACTGGGAACTCATTATGATTCAAAAAGTGAGAGTCATTTCTTGTTTGCTTGTTTTTTCTCTATTTTGTGTTGAGAATGTTGTCTGGCTGTGGTCATAAGTTAAATTAAATTCATCAGCAAGTCGCTCACGTAAGACAACTCCTAACCTGAAAAAACAAAAACTTTTTTTCATCAGAATTGATTGTTATTTCTTTGTCTTTCGTCCGAAAAACCTGTTCATCACTCAACCAACTCCATTCTCAATTCCATTCGAATTATGTAAATGAAACCTGTCGGACCTAATGACCAAACCCATTTGTCATTTTCCATTCAATAATTTAGTAATTATTCCACTTTTTGTACCCAAAAAAGGAATCGATGGGAGGGCTGAAATAAAGATAATCTGTTGAAACAAAATGGTTTTCTGTTCACCACAGATTCTGAATTCAATTTCAAAGTAAATTCATAATAACTATATATAGTGAATCTCAATCGTATGATTTTATTTCGTTTAGCACATCTTCATAAATGAGTTAATGAAATTTCAAATTTACTTGGTAGCTTGTGAGCAAAATGAAGTTATTAAAGTATTTCAATGCTGCTGTTTGAATGGTGTATCAACAGCACTCGCACTACTGGCTATTCTGTACTATAATTGAGTGCAAGGTGCAAGGAAGCTACTACATATAATGGCTTTGTTACTTGCGGTAATCATAATAACACCACTTATAGTCTAAACAAGATGCCCATCATTATTGAAAGTGAGCAAAGAAAAATTGTTATACTGGAATGTTAAATAAGCATTTATTCGCGGCAAAATACGCGTAACGCAACATCCTTTCATCATCTGAAACAAGCCATCACTTACCACTTACTCCATAGTGTATAATATAGTTGCCAACATATCCACATATTTTTTTTTTACTTTAAATTGGTCACCCCTTCGTAATAAAGTAATTTTAAATTATTCATGGACTCACTATAATATTCAAGGGCTTAACATGATTTTCCTTGAAGCTGAAGGATGTATAATTTGGGATAATTTCCCACGTTTGAGATAAAATCAGAGTGCAAGTGTTGGTTATTGCACCAAGTCTTTGATATTATTATGGGCCAGCAATTTTGGGAAGCCTTTGAGGACATTATGTTCCACGAAAAATTAAATTATAGAGAAATTCTGTATTATTAGGATGGTGGACAGTAACCATTCATTACAATGATCGATTTTATGTTTGACGAATTTGATTTAATTATCATCTTTATTTTAAATCCAACAAAACTCCTAAATTTAAATTTATATCTATTCTTAGAACGGAGTTTCTTTATGAT
The DNA here is from genome assembly GCA_914767635.1 of Melanostoma mellinum. Taxonomy (NCBI): domain Eukaryota; kingdom Metazoa; phylum Arthropoda; class Insecta; order Diptera; family Syrphidae; genus Melanostoma; species Melanostoma mellinum. Next base: position 55,481,012 of record OU612058.1, read on the forward strand.
CCTTATGTGCTAGACAATTTTTTAATCCATAACGATTAAAAGTTATTGTGTAAGTCTTCTGTCGCAACTAGTTAATTGAGTAATGTACTTTACCTTTGAACACAAAAACAAATCAACGTTGAGCTAAGTGCGCTCAATTTTCATGGGAAATCATACGAGAAAGACCTTTAATTGAACACAAAGTATGAAAATGTTTTAGTTTTATTATAATAAGGTCAGTGTATAGTAGACACATTCTCTAGTCATAAAAAAAATCCAAAAACCATTGCTGAGAGTTACGATGGTAATCCATTCACTTTCCTCGACGATGGTATAGACTTCCAAGAAGGAAAAAAAGGAACAAAAAGAGTAGAGAAAGCTTTAAAGATTAGGTGGGACAACAAAACTTTGGTAACCTCCAGGTCTAATGCATTTCAAGAAACTGTAAGTGTATGCCGATTCCGAATGGCTCAGTGAGAAGCTTTTTTCAAGGCCAGTAATTTTTCTCGGAAGCTTAACAATTCCTTGCGAAAAGCGATCGCAGCTTAAAAGTAGTAGGAGGCAGACATACTTACCTACCATTACATTTCGGTATAATCTTAATGGTTTCCATCCTTGAATGTGTGATAGAAGTATTGAAGGCGATACAACAATTTACGTCCAACAAAGCAGCGGAGACTGTGGACTCTTCAAAATCATCTGAAGAGAACTTGATATAAGGAATAAGCATGTTCTTATTTCGAATATTGGAACGGACGATAAATAAGAATTCAGCATCGTGAAAAAGTTCCAATAATCTTCGCCAACTTGGTTGGTGTAAGGTGTTTCGACGGGTAAGCTGGTCTTAGACAATAGACAAGTCGAAAGGGTTTCTTAGTGAGAACTTTGAGAACTAAAAAGAGAGCAGGTGGAGTACTTATTTTCCAGAAAAAATACAAAAAGTGAAAAACGATTATTACAATAAAGTCTAATCAGGAAAACCTAATAAAAGAATAGAATATTCACTTCCAAGGCGTCAATCCAATCGTCTCGGGCGAAGACAAGAAGTGACTTCGCATAGATCTTCACAAAGAAAGTTCAGCGATAAATTGCCATGATCGACGTCAAGAGCAATTTTTTTCGAGGAAATTTAAGTGAAATCTGGTTGATCTACAAAAAGACGAACTCTGATTTTTGTTGAATACCTCTTCTCGTAAACTTCTTAGAACTAAGACTTTAGAGTTTCCAATGACATTTTGTTCTAATATTCGATATTTGTTCGTTATATGAAATACCTAATGAACTTGAAAAAAGTGTTCGTATTATAGATCATTCGTTATACTGGACCATCACTGTATGGTAAAAATGAAATTTGAAAACTGATATAATAATAATTAGGTACTAAGTCAACTTAAATATGAGGTTTTGTTTGTACGTACAGCATTAGTTTTCAAAAACATGTTGCACAAGGTGGTAGCTGACTTGGATTTGAAATAAATTTATTTTATTAATTTCAATTTTATAACACTGCTCCGCCCACCGAAAATAAGGGAATAAAATCATCATCATTTTCTTATCTCAACTTGTCAAAGCTTCTTATAAATAATAAAAAGTTTTCTCAAATATTTATATGAAATCCTTTGAGTCTTCGCAAGCGATAAAAATGGTAAATCAACCATCAACATTCAACTCGTGTCTTGGGTGCAGATTTTAGAAATGATCCAGGTGGATATGGACCATCTACATACTGACTTTCAACAACTACGGTAGTTTAGTTTCTGCATCTCTGCCTAGTCTTGTTTGATTTATAGAACAACCAAATATTTTCGTTGCTCATTCAATGCCGGTAAATTCACCGCAGAACTCATTGATGCGAAAAAAGTTTCAAATAGTATGATATGCTGTAGTGAAACCTCTTCAGTATAATTTTTTCCTCATATTTCAAAATAATCCTCAAGAATTAAGTTTCTTGATAACATTGACATCAACGAGAGAAGGAAGTATGTATTGGTTTTTCCATATTTAAGAATATTCTGACAGACAGAAAAGGAACCAACATAAAATCTTAAAGGATAAAATAAACAAATAAGAAGGTTGGCGCTACAAAACTTTGGAAACTTTTGGCCTGACGTATTTCAAGGACCTTCAATTACATGTCAATTCGAAACGGTTAAGGGAGAATGCTATTTTCATGGCAGTGTTCCAACTCTCAGACGACTTGCTTATTCCTCGCGAAAGGTGATTCATATGAAAAAATAGTTTGAAGTTTCTGATAAGACTAGAACCTCGAGCCCCAAGCTAAGCGTGGAAATGCTTAATTCATGCTAAATTTGATTTGCCATTTTATAGTGGGTTAATTATAGCACAACATCTGGGCACTGTGTACGTTCGGTAAATTGTTTCCAAACGAAATCGCTGTTGACGCCAATTTTTTAAAATTTTCGAGTCTTAAACGTGTGAGTTACCTCCAAGATCGGGCGATTTCCCACCGCTAGACTATTTTTGTGAATTGATAAGTCGATTGTTTGTACAGATAAGCCTAATACGATAAAGATTTTCTAATATAATATTCGGCGCGTTATTGATGACATACGGTCCAACTCCAACATCTGGTCGAATATTGGGACTCTCTGCTGAATTTGTTTTGGTCTCATGTGCGAAATCATTATTGAAACATAATGGCAAGCTCTTATCAATATAACACATAAATCTAAATTCTTGACGATTAGAAACACGCTTAAGAAACCCTTTTACCAGTTCTGTATCACTTATATAAAATAAAAAAAATGGATGCATTGAAGGGAGCTTGGAAGTAAGGCCCTCTCTGTAAATTAATAAAATCTTTTACAATCCCAGAATCGGGCGACCAGCTGTGGAAGATCCACAGTTACTTAGACGAGTTTTCTATTCGTTGCTACGAATTCTCCCTTTTTTTTTTGTTTTCTCAAATTTATTAATTTAAAAAAAGTCAAGCATATGGAGGATCTAGAGATCCATTGACCTCACCCCTAAAAATTGGCGTTTCGCCCCGGTACGACAGTATCGGCTCATCAGATAGATGCTGTCGTACCCTTCTAAGACGCGAATTTTTGGTCGTTTCAATTTCATATTCTTAAGAGCCTGCGATAAGCAAAACGTTACACTTTTTTGCACTTAAATTCAATTCGTCTTCCACTAGACAGTTATTTTCTTTTATGAATGTTGTAAGCAATTAGTCCACATTGTAAGCGAACTTACCGAAACTCAAAAGTCTTCCAAAAGGTACTTAAAAGAAATTTTTTGTTAAGAAATTGTAACTTGCCACGTCTTTGGTATGAACAAATAGTACCTATCTACATTTCGTCAGAGACTGAGATCGATTGCGCCTTAAATAAATACCTCTTAAAATTTGTTATAGCTAGGAAGTTAGCAATTTTGAATTGCAATGTTTTCGGACGGTAGGTAATTGAGTTTAAATTGCTACCTACACCACCAACCCCTCATACTGAATATTTTGTTGGTTTCTCCTTTAATCTATCATTATCACTTCTTGATTGCGGCATGAATCTGGTAACTGTTGGTCCAATGTCCAAGTACAAGCCCCAGCATTAAAAAGTTGCGTAAAATGAAATCCACTTTATTGGCTGCCATTAACATTGACTACAATCTCTCGTCTTTTGACGTCCAATCATATTCCTCTTAATACTTTTATACCTGATGTACGTAGGTATACAAACATCTAAGTACGTTTAGCTATCTCTTTCACAGAGAGTTATTAAAAATGAATTTAAGAGATGAAATCACGACGAAGACGACTCAACATTCAACAAACAGCACTGTAATGAGTACCAAGTTTATAAACATTGAAATAAAAAAAAGAAAATAATTTTGAAATTTTGCAAAAATTTCTAATGATGATGAGTTACTGATGGAGCTGCTGACGCTATCTCGCTCTGTCTGCCTTGCCTCTACCTCTGTGAATTTCCCAGATTCCGATTATAGCTTGGATTTCGCAATGTATCCTTTCCTGATGAGTCAATTGCGTGAGTTGGGTTGATTTGAAAATGAAAAGCAAAGTCAAAAAGACCGATAGGTAGCCCATTGTTCGTGAATCACCGTAGGCAATGATTTAAAGTTGAAATAGAATACCTAACCAAAAGGAAGCATATGCGTCGGCGGGAATGGTTTTGTGCATGTACACCCTGCGCAAGCTGTGCATGATCCTCGAAGGGATGCGAATGTCATGTTAAGGGTCTTGAATGTGCAATAAAGTGTTTAGTGTTTTGTATTGCCCTTGAGATGAGTTGTATGCAAACAAGATTTTTTGGCAATGTTTTGTATTGGAACTGGCATAACAATCCTTTGTGATAGGACAGTCCTTTCGCTTTTGTTTGCAATTCGAAAATAGAAGCCAATATCGTAAATTATGTGTGTCAATCTGCAGGGGTTTGACGAAATGTTGTCATTGTTTAGGCAACTCGTTTTGCATAAGTGAAGAGCATAGACAAAACTGCAACATTGTCCATATTAAGATGAAATTGTTGGAAGATCTTAGTTTAGTTGAATCTCCGTCTAGAGTGACATTCGTTCGGTTGTTACTTACTTTAATTTTAATAATAACTGAAAAGCTCTGAGTATGTTTCTTGTAAATCAGTGATTGTTTATACAATGAAACCGTTTTAACAAAAAATTTTCTTGAATGTGCTTTTAATCTCCCCATATTTTTGTGAAAATTATAAATAATTACAAATAAATTTGAAAAACCCGGAAAAACGTGGTAAAATGTGAATGTTTGCCAAAGCCAAATATTAGTCGTTAGGGACCAATTTGGTAAAATTTATTGTATATCGATAGCTAACTTACTTCAAATTCATTTTTAGAGAGCGGCTACAACGGAATGTTTCTGCAAAATTGCTCAAAAAATGTTTCCCTATTTTGAAGAAGTGTGTTCTATTTGTGTAGGCGATTTAGATAGTTTTTTGTTTCATATTTTAAAAAAATTTGTTTTTATATTTACATTTAAGAATCCATGAATATTTTTTTTGTTCGCGATAAGCCAGCTGGTCCGATTTCGATTGTGTATTTTTATTTGAAAGGTGTTCTTATATGAATAGTTTTCTTTAAAAAAAATATGTGTGCGTTTCGGGACGCTTGTGGTAACTTAAGGTAACCCATTTTTTTGTAATATTGAAATATAGTTAGCTTCAGAAGAGCTATGTAACAGACTGTCTGCATATCGCTGCCGTTTGTATGAGAGAAAGGCACTAAGACAGACTGGCACCGCAAAGTGCTACTTTAAAAAACGTTTTATCCGCTCATAAAAAGTATTCACTCTAAGAACAATACCTCCAAAAAAGCTACTCAAAATCGTTTTTTTTATTCGCGACGTAGATTTTAACTCAAAATCTAAAAGGTAAGGTTTGGTTAAAATGGCTTTCTGGAAAACAACTGACAGATTTAGACCAATATTAAGTCCATTGCGATACCATAAGAATTATGCGAGGGAGTACCCCACTTAACAAAACCATTTGCAGCTTTTGATAAATCGAAAGAGATGCAAGGAAATCATCAAGGAAATGTTTTCCTAGATGCCGTTTTCTTTTAAAGGAGAGTGCAGGACATGAGCAGAGGAGGTGTTAGATTGTCTCTTCCTCCTCCTCATCTAAGCAACTTCTGCAGAAGTCATTAGAGGAAACGCCGAGTCTTATGGCGTGTCTTCTTATCAGACAATGTCCGGTGATGACATTGATTACGGAGCTTATGTGCAATCTGGTTATGGATAACAAATGTCTTGTGCGTTTTGGATCTAGTTCCGGCCAAATCTGTCTTGTTGCCACACACATAGTGATACTGTCCCACCTATTATTTGTTCTGTCCAATGCCTCTTAAAACAATGTTGCTTAGTATTAATTTATTTCAATGGCTAGCAATGTACCTACTTGTGTGAGTAGTGAGTACCTATATGTTTTAATTCCGTTTCCAAATATGAATAGGGAAAATCGTAAATCACATATAATTGTTGTTCCTGGCATTACTACAGTTGAACCATTCATTCTATACCGCGAGTGCCTAGGTCCTAAGAGTGCATAGGTCTTAAGAGTTTCAAAAGTTTTAATGAGCCATAAGGCATGTACACTTAGCAACGTGAAGTCTTTACTACAACGCCCTCTGCCATGTACTGCAAAGGCTTTCGGGCCTGCAGTTTAATTTTTTTTAAAAAACGTAACACAACATACCTTGAAGTTGTTATTTTATGCACGAGGCGAAGGAATGAATTTTTTTTTTTTGTCAACAATTAATTTGAAGAAACTGACTAGATAAAGTTTATTTTTTATGACTTCTGGCTTTCTAGGAAAAATAAAATTCATTTAATTCAATGATATGGCAAAGAATTTGACATTTTTAATAAAGAAAAGGGTTTCGAAAAACAGTTTCGGGCAAATGGCCGCCGCGGCTGGCTCGACTAGACTCCAGCCCAAGTTCCCAATTTTCGACTAGTTTTTGCAGCATTTTGTGCCGTATGTCCCAATAACGCGTCAAATATTCTTTTCCAAGGTGTCAATCGTCTCGGGCCTATCTGCGTTGACAAATGACTTATAATTGACATATAACCATACAAAATATAATCCAGCGAAGTATGATCGCCCGATCATAGAGGTAGCTTGCATTTTTAAGACTCGAAAATAGATAAAGATCGGCGTAAACAGCGATTTCGTTTCGAAGTAATCTACCAAACTTAGGCAGTGAGTAGAGAGTAGTGGTTAAGCGTCTTAAAATTTTTCTAATTTAAAATGGCAAACCAAAATTAACCGTAAAAGTGACAACTGTCTAAAAGAGGAACTCTGAAAAAAGCATTTGCCAAATTGATAACCGCACGTCTTAGAAAAACACCGTTAATAGGCTTTCTATCTTTACTTCTTAAAGAAAATATTTCGTTTGAGTCCCGCGATCACTGTCTTAAAATTGAAATAATTTTATTCAAAAAGGTAAATATAAAAATGATGGACTTTAAAGTCAGGGCTATGGTCAAAGTTCCTTATTCTATAATAAATAAACATTCGCTTTCAATTAACCTAGAGCTGAAACACAATCAATCACAATATTTTTCCAATTTTATTGCTGAGATCCTCATAGCACCCTAGTTACATACTTTGAAAAAATTAAAATTCAAACTTAACTTACGATAAAAATATTGAGGAGATTTACTTTTCATGCAAACAAACTAACATCAGATCGTGCTTTGGAGTGTTATGTTGTGTCACCTATGTATTTCTGAAGAGAACAGAGGAAAGCTGTTCTATGACACTAAAGCACTTCTAACACACTTTATACGTTTTTGTTGCAACTTCTTTCCTATTTGTTAAGGTGGTAACCCAGCCCCGGATCTTCAATTTTTTAAAGGCGGGGCAAATACTAAAAAATGCCGCCCCCACCAATTTATATTGGCTTTTACCTTTATAATCTTTATTATTTCAGCTATCAGATCTTCACTAATTGACTGACAACTGGACACAAGCCTTTCAGAAAAAATACTTAAACCGCTGTTTTTTCTGTTTTAATCCTATTTATTTACAGATATGTAGAATATATATTTTATACACAGCACAGGATAGGACTTAAAATAAAAATGTTTAAAATAAAGACAAAATCAAATTTACTATTGTATTTATCATTTGCTATTACAATTTTACTCTTCGAGCTTTTTGTTCAGCAAATAAATCTATGACTTTATCATAATTTAATTCGTGTGCGATTTGATTTTCTATCGCTAAGATTGCTAGACTGGATAAACGTTCCTGGCTCATAGATGATCGCAAATAATTTTTAATTAGTTTTAGTTTGCTAAGACTTCGCTCACAGCTTGCGGATGTAGTGGGAAGCGTAGAGCAAATTCGCAAGGCTACACAACTATTTGGAAAAGCATCCTGTAAATCATGCGCATAGATCTGTTGCAAGAGATAGAAACCGCTAGCTTTTTCAATGTCACCAGCTTGCAAAATGCAAATGCACAAAGCTTGCTCTTTAAAAACGTAAAGTTCCAGACAGAATTCAACGGTGCTCACATCTCGCTCATATTTTTTAGCCAGATCCGCTCCATATTTTTGCAGTTCTACAATTGACATTTTCAAAATATCATAGCCATTAAGAAAATCGAAGTTCATATTCAGTATGGTAGCACAATCGAACCTCTTTTTAATTTCTGATATGATTCGATCAAATACCATCATTATTTCTTTAGAAAAGAGTTGAACAGGTTTGAGTGTTTGTATATATGTATATATCGAAATGTTTTTTATGTTTCGGAATTCGTTTGTTTTGCAAGATAGGGTCAACACCACTTTTTTCAGCCACTTCTCTAGCCTCATTTATCCAATACTCCATTGGATTTTGTCTCATTTTTTGTAAAGTTTTGAGCAGAGATCCATTAGAGCGAGATTAGTGCAAGGATTATATCTATTCTTTCTGAATCTCAATATTCACTCGATTGATTTCGCGGAGAATATTCGCCCAAATAGTTAAATTGAGAATTAATCTACAATTTTTTACAGCTCTTAAGATATTACCTGCTTCGTACTTAGTTTCTGAGGCATGAGAAATTTGCTTAACTTCTTCTAAGGCTTCCGCTAATTCTGGCAAATTATTCAATAGAGCATTCACAGCAACATGTTTCGCCGACCATCTCGTCTGACTACTTCCTTTGCCTTAACATTTTTTTTTCACAATGTCCCACCTAGTAGTGGAGCCAACAAAAAAGAAATCTACTTTTTGAACCAGTCCAAATAGGTTACTAGCCTCCTGGCATAATGAGGCAGAATGAACACCTACAAGATTTAAGGAGTGAGCCAAGCACGGTACGAACTCGGCCAGTTCATTTCTTTCTGCAATCCTGGCTTGTACTCCTTTATGAATGCCGGCCATATCGGACCCATTGTCATAAGATTGGCCACGACATTGTCCAATATCTAAATCATCAACAGCCTATTTGTCTAGAACATGTTGACAAATGTCCTATTCTGTCTTTCCAGCAACTTCTATGAAATCAATGAAACTTTCTTTTATTTCACACACATCGCCAGTTCCAGTTAACCTGGCTCATTTGTTCTGTATGGGATACAGACTGGAGTGCAGTCGAACATTATCGTTTAGTATTTAGCTTCTTTGATTTCATTTTAAATGCTATTTCTAACTGTTTTTGCCATTATGTCAATTATTTCATTTTGAATTGTCTTTGATAAATATCAATATGATACTTGTCCCTTTTTTAAATTGAAACTTAAGAAATGAACTATGTTTGGCGAGCAGAGAGATCAAGTTCAAGAAGTTACCTTGATTAGGCTGAGGACATTGTGAGATGAGATGAGCACAATTAGATGATCGGCAAGAAAGTACAAAAACTTATAATGATAGTAAAATGCGATCTGTTCACTTTGACTTTTGACTTCCTTTTGACTGTGCTTCCCTTCGCTCGCAACCACAGTGGCTGTTTTGAAACCGAAAAGAAGAAAAGTTGTCCACTTCTCGGTCGCAGCAACCGATGCTGCTTTGAAACCGAAAGGTAGAAAAATTGTCCACTTCTCGGAATTTCGAACTTGTTTTTGCCGCCCCCTTAACTTGCCGCCCGGGGCAAGTGCCCCGGTCTGCCCCCCCCTAGATCCGGGGCTGTGGTAACCCAACCAACATCTTTTTCCAGCTGGAGATCTCTACAGTTTTGCACTCTTTTGTAGCATTTTGCACTCAGTTTAGCATTTGTTCGACTTGATTAAGCTACCTTAAACAGAGTCTTCGACTTTCGCGACATCCCTGTATTTTACTGTCATTGATGTTCATTCGATCTACATGTCCTAGCTACCGGAATCTCGAGATGCGTAGGTACTCTAGCTATGCCCGTGTGGCGGTACAGCTCATACAGTTCGTTGTTGTATATTCTTTTCCATCATTGTCCATTCCATCATTGAAACGACCAAGGGTATCCCCATCCGCTTTAGTTAAGGCTTATGCTTCCCCACCGTATAACAGGACTCGTCTTTTAGAGGGTTACCTTAGTTTTTCTAGAGAAGGTTTCATTTTTTAATTGCCTTCTTATTCGACCATTAAACCCATTTTTGCGGCTATACTCTTTCAATGCTTGCAGAAGCACATAGGACATCATGGTTGTTTCTTCTTATTACGTCAATATCGTCTTCGTGGGCGAATTATTGTACTTTTGAAATATTGTGATTCTAGTTTTGACAATTCAATTTTGCAAAATCTATTCAAGTATGATGTTAAAGAAATTATAACACTGTCGCTTTTTGACATCAAAGATTTCGGTGAGTATTTTACAGACCTTGGCAGAGCAGCGTTGGCTTTTAAGAGTCGAACGGGCTTGAAAAGCTTATTTGTTTGGTTTTTCTCCATTTTCATCTACTCTGTTGAAAGAATTCGAACATAATGGGGAATTAAAATGAAACATTAACAGGAATCTCTAAATTTTATTTAAACGCGTTTTAAAAAGGATGTGCTGCGTCAGGAAGAATTTCCTCACTTTTTCATCAATAGAGTAGCCAATGGGGCACCCAAGGGCAGTTAGCGATAAATTCAAACAAACATTTTTTGCTTTTTGGGAACCTTTTCATACACTCGTCAGCAGACTGTAAGCCCTTAACAACCACAGCTCAGTTTGAGCCTTTGTAAAATGAGAGGAATATGAATACATTCATGTTGGTTTTTTTTTTAATACTTTCTATTTTTTCACTATGGGCTAAAGTGTTTAAAGGCTATCCTTTAGAGAGAAATACTTCTTCATTTTTTAATTTTCCTTGACGACTATTTCTTCAACCGTCTTTCCCTTTCTTGAACCGCTCTGGTCTCTAAGAACCTAGATGTTTCTCAAAGATATGGGGGTACCTATGCAAGTTTTTTTTTTTTTTGTTTTAATTATAATTTTTTTCCAAACGAAAGGTGATACCTTCTCGAAAGGAAGAAAAAACATATTTTGGAGTTGTTAATTGAATCCATCTGTGTGTATATCTTTTGCATCTAATTTCTCGAGTTAAGACAGAAAAAGTAATTTGAATTCTTATATTTTCCCAAATCAACCTCACGATGGTGCACTCCTAACTACCTCTTTTTATTTTCCTAATACCTATTTACTTCGCTCACCTACCATTGGATGTGCACTGAACATGAACCGAGAAACAATAACGATAACGCATGTACCTTGTACCTAAATTCAATTCGATTTTTGTACCTTCCAAAGAAAAGGATCTCCTTGTTCATCCCTCATAGATAATTCAGGAATTCAAGGCAAACAGTTCCTTCCATCTTTTTATTTTCCTGCCTATCCTTCTTCATCATCCAAGGGTGATATCTTTAAAAAAAAACAAGTGTTTTCATAAGTGGGATTGTGTGTGTGTGTACGTCACATTCCAATCTATATCAATCTTATGTTCGCAATGACGGATGACATTTGTCAATGTCAGACATTTTTTTTTTTTTGAGAGCAATGCGTAAGTAGGAATGCATATTGACACATCCCCTTTGTTTATGTAAGAAAACAAGAAATACTTTTCCCATCTCCGGTTTTCCCTAAGATCATTCGGAATTCCGTTATTAACTTTAAGGACAATACCAGAAGCCGGAGCTCGTGAGAATGACATTTCTAAAACTATAGACAATATCAACCGACGACAAATATTTGCATTTCCTGAGAATATGGCTCATCATACTTGGGGTTGAAATCACAATCACCCCTAAAAATGGTGTATAGTCTTCGAAATTGGTTCTGATTTCCAAAATTCGATTTGTGGACTGTTTGAGGCACAAGAACAAGATGGATAGTTGCTTTTAGTGAGAGTGCCATTTACAAGGTGTCGATAAACATGAAGTTATATGTGAAATGAAAAATAAGAGCTCTTATGCATTGAATTGAATTCTTATGTTAGGACTGTTATGAGATTAAACTTCTCGTAAGTTGAAATATTATCTTCCAGCGGATTACCCACTCTGATAGAAACACGGAAGGAGGATAGCTCCAATTTTGGAAATCATTTTGATAAATAGCATAGAGCTGCTGTGTGGTTAAATTACTCGAAATTTCATTCACCTGCAATGGAGAGCATCTATTGTAATCCACAAATAGTGTCAAGCTTACAAAATAAACGACTTCATATTTACTTAAAGTTTCCAATATGAAGAAATTATTTGATATAGCTCTCGAAAATTAATAGTAAATTGTATGAAGACTCCTTTAAAGGAAATTACCATATGCGCAAAATTTATGAATTTAAGAACCGTTGTTAGCAAAATACTTATTCAACCTTTAGTGTGTTATCACAGTAAAAATAAATGAAAAGAATCTTTTGAGGCCGTTTTCTCAGTGGTCATAAATATGGTCGATATTGGGCTCAATATTGTACAAATGCGCAAACTAAGTGTGTAATCAGTTGTTTGGTTAGCCTTTTTTTATTTACCATAACCGCATTATGCAATGAAAAGCGCTTTCTCGACTAGCCGTTCGGAACCGGCAGAAAATTTTAGGTCCCCCCAGTTCCCTCCCCTCCCTAGGCCCTGAGGCTCCGTTGCGCTACCCTACTTATTTTTATTTATTTTTTACAACCGTATTAGGTATGGTGGCGTAATGGCTAGCATTTCTGCTTGATGCGTGGAAGTCTCGAAGCTCGAATTCCAAAAGCATACAACTTTCTTTCACTTGGATATGAAGATTAGTTGATGTGAAGATAACTTTTTCATCTATCCGTTCGGAATAGGCAAAGAACTTTATAGCTTATTGAAATCAACAATAGACTGCGAAATACTTTGTTTTTTCTTACATCCGCATTATACCCGCCTCTCATTACCACCTCGAAAGTGAATGAATAAAAATTCTTTTTCATAACTTTACATTTTCTCTACAAATGAAATGCAACAAAATTACAATCCTCAATGACAACACGTACATACAATATAGACGCGAATAAATCAACCACATCCCTGTAGCGCCGTATAACTATCATAACCCATCCTGCACCATCAAACTCACAGAGTCTTATCGTGTAATTCATTTTAAATCATCAAACTTTGGTTTTGAAATTCCCCAAATAATAATATCGTGTTAATTATTTTATGGCTTCAACTTAACGGGTCGATATACAAATACACCCGAGTATTAAAATCTTCTTCAGGCTAAAAATGAACGAATAGCTCACTACCTATGGCAACAGGACGATGTCTCTGCCACAATATTTTCAATGTGCGGTACACGTTTTATATACATTGGTACTATGGGAACTAACGAAACGATATCAATGCCAACAAACGACACTGACGATGACGAGGGCGATATAAAACTAATGTGTTACCATCAGTCGGCAATGGCATTCTGATTAAGCTCCTGGCAATGATGAACTTGGTGTGGTGATAAAAGCATTAATCACCAAAGAATAATCATTATTTTGGCATCACACCTTTAGGGTAAGTTCACTCAGCCACGTCCGTGAATCCTCTAACACTTTGTTCACTCTCATTCCACCTCGCTTTTACATCTCTACCTATTAGAATAGATGTTGGAATAGGTAGACTTCTGGAGCTCAGAAGGGTGGCAGTGGCTGATGTAATTGGTGGATAGAGAGCTATTATTGCACGGATCTGAGCAAATTGTGCAATTAAATTTTGTGCAGTAGAATGTCGAAAGTTTCAAGATGAATATGCTCAAAAGGAAAGTTGGATATTTGGAAAGACGTCTAGGTTAAGGTGTATTCAACTTCCAGTGATTGATAACTATACTGTCAGTCATAAACGAGAGGAAAAGAAGTAATGGAAGAGTTGTATTTTGATTGTTCAATAGTTGCTTTATCTCTACGTCGCGTTGTTCGGTTTCAAAGAAAGAAAGTATCGATCTTCCAGGCTTATTTGCATCCGTATCAGTTTTCGAAAAAGTTGAACATTTTTTTTCGGCCCAGAAAAATAAACCACATTGAGGTTTTGAGGTTCGAATCGCAAGTACTCAACTACATGCAATTTTGAATTTAATGTACCTGTAACATTATTGTAGATGCTTACTAGTCAATAGGCACTTGTAGGGTTATGTCTATTTCACTTGTAGATAAACAAGCTTACCTACTTGTAGCTGAGTGTTACAGAAATTCCTTACACTTTTCATAATTCGCTTGCATTACAAGCACTTGTAGTTTTCTGTTACACACCCCATAAAACAATTACAGTAACATTACAGTTTAAGATGCTCGGTCATCAGAAACTAAGCATGGATTTTTTGCAGTCGGACATAGCATCATGATCTCTATGATTTTCCATCAAAGATCATGAGAAGATCATAGGCATAAATGTTCAGAAATGCCAAGAAATCATGTATCCTAGACATCATAAACACTCTAAAAAGGTGGAAAAGGGGGAATCTCCTAACTCAGCAAATAAGGAGTGATTTTTTAAGGGCTTTCAGATTTAAAATTAAATTCTGAGCAGTGTATGAAACCTTTATTTGATCCAATAGCCGCGTCTCAAATGATCCAACGCCTTACTTCAATTTTGGCTTACTCTTTCTCATATTTCGGCCGGTTTCTCATGAATAAAAACTTCAAAATTGACTTCCTAGGCGTCAGTCGAAGCAGGCTTGTCGTTTTCGACATGAGCCATAAAATAGCCCACCATTAGGTGTTAAACTGCTCGATCTAGGAGGCCAACTGACCGGCACCAAATGTCAAATAAACTGTTCTCCTAACTCGCCTCTAAAATTATACATTATTAAAGGTGCTGTGTGGCATGTGGCATCGTCTTGTTCAAGTCAATCTACGTAAGCGTGTTGGTGGACTTTAGTCCAACAATGTAGATTTGATGTGAAATTAGGTAAAAATAGCCCGAACAACCTCCTCAGGAAGGTTGACCAAACTGACCATGAAATGGAAAAGAGGCGCGATATTAAGCTTATTAATAAAGTACGTATTTTGATGATAAAACTCAAAAGCTTGGAAGCGTTGATGGTTTTTAAGACGATTCAAGGTCAAACTCATGGTTATAAACCGAACTGAAGATGTTTGACAGAAACACAAAACAAGATACGTGCGTGGACTATCAAAACCAGTTTTGTCAAAAAGAAAATAACCATAAACTTATACATTTTATAATGTTAATGTAAGAAATAAAATCAGGGAAAATTTAGTAGTCAATTTAAGCCTTTTTTTGCTTGAGATCAAAATATCCGTGAGATCAAAATATCCGTACTACCACTGCATTAGTCGAATCTAATTCATGTCCGGATTAGGCGTTTCGGCAACAGAAAACACGCAAAATATAGGTATATTCAAATACAAAAATAGGTGATCCACTTTCTGGTAGTAGCGGGTATGTATAAGGTCAACGTTATGATCCACTTGAAAAGATAATTGAAATCTAGGTGTTTTTAAGCTAAAAAAACTTCTGGATCAGGCAAAAATCAGCATCCAATTGCATTAACAGACGATATTTCCCTACATTATCATATTTTTATCAAGCTTCGAGAACTGCCGACGTATTCTGAGCGCGGTTGCCACTTCACAAAAATAAAAATTGTTTAAAGATGAAAATATAGTTCAAAGACCAAATAAAGCTTGAATTGACCAAAAGAAAAAGAAAGAGAAAGTAAAGGTGTAACACCAAGCTTTCAGTCGAAAAAATCTGGGTTAGAAGCGCTTAGTTTGAGGAGAAAAGAAGTTAATTCATGACATGAATATAGAATGAGCTTTAAAGGTTATAATATATTTAAAGGTAATACAATCATACCAGCGTGACATATCATACCCGACCTAATCCCGCACAGACCACCAGGCAAACATGGTGGTAGAACCGCATTAGCTTTTGAGAATTTGACTCTTAAAATTAAAGCAATTATGTATAGAGGAATAAGCCTACATACTTAACGTCATATAAAGGGTTTTCCAATAAGAGTGATATGATTGGTGTTAAATCCTGACTTCTTGGAGGCCAATCAATATCACCATTTCTTGAAATAATCAAATCCCTAAATATTTCTCGCAACAATTCAATTGTTACATTTGTTGTGTGGCACGCAGGCCCGTCTTGTTGAAAAAAAATGTTGTCAAGATCAACTTCTTCCAATTTCGGCGATAAAAAGTTGGTTATCATCGATCTATACCGCTTTCCATTGACAGTAATGGTGTTACCAGCTTCATTTTGAAAGAAGTACGGACCGTTGATTTCACCAGCCCAAAAACCACACAAAACTGTCAATTTAGGTGAAAGAAATGATTTTTCATGAGTATTTTGTGGATTTTCATCGACAGTTTTGTTTATTTAAGGCACTAGTTGAATAAAAGTAAGCCTCTTCGGAAAAGATGATTTTCTTAAGAAAATCCTTATTGATTTCAAGTTGTTCCAAGGCAAAATGAGAAAGTTCACGACGTTTACGGTGTTCCAATGGTGAAATGTAAACACTTCTGAATGCAATGAGAGATCATGACATACTACAAATGGCCGAAACGCCACAGCAAAATCATATCATACCTTTTTGGAAAACCCTTTATCTCTTTTCGTTTCTGCTGTAATATGTCGGAAAAAGATTGCAATAGGGCAGTACACTATCACGCCAACTTAATATCATACTATCAAAGATTGTGCAAAACTAAAATGTCAACAGTAGAAGCGTAAACTTGTGTTCAATTACTTGCTTACGCAAACGATATTATCAAGATAGGAAGGATAAAGTATGATGCTATAATGAGGGAACATTGAAAAAGATTAAGGTGTCTCTGAACATTCAGTAATCGTGTAAGGGAATGTCAGTTCGTTCAATTAACAACATTAGGTTCGCTTCTACAACTTTACTCAAATTTTATATATATTTCCTTCAACCTATGTTTGCGCGGTTCTAAAAGAAAGGTCTTAGCCACACCGCTTATGTCGGTTTTTTGAAGAAAAATACGTGTAGTTTGACATAAAACTCAGGGCCACAAAGAAAATAATAGCTACCGATTGTCTGCTCATTCCACCTTTGTCTACCTTTATTTTTTTCTTCTGGTGTTGGAGTCAAAAACAGCTTTTTATTTAAATTTACGGCAATATCCGGTTGCAATTGAGTTTCTTCATTTACACGTTTGTTTAAAGTAGTTTTTACTTTGATCGACTTTCTTCACTGTCACAAAACCAAAAATATCGTTCATTTCTTTAAACTGATTTTCAAACTAACCGCCACAGGTATTAAAATGGCGGCAAGGTTTCCCGACCCTATTATAAGCTTGAAGTCAAAATTGCATTTCTTTGCAGCAGTTGGCTGTCTCGTTTTAGCCTGCGCTGCGCCCAGAACTAAAAAAAAAACACTCTGTTCAGACATCAAGGGTCAGTTGAGGGTCTTCAAAAAACGATTTGTGGGTATTTACTTCAGAGCAGCCCCTGGGTCTAAACGATCGAACTTATTAATGCTCTTTTTACATGATAAGAAATGGAAACTGCGTTTCCTTATCCATTCATAGTATAAATCAAAGTCGCTTTCATGTGTCAATGCTTAGATCATGGAACTTTTAATTTACGAAACAAATTGTCATGCGGATAGAGTTATACACCGAAAAAAAAACCTTGGTGATATCAACTAATATCCTTGGTTGATTTTGCGTCAATCAATGGGCATTGTTGTTTCAACAAAGCCTGCGTGATCACTTTATGATAAAATTATTTATCAAAAACTGATCACAAACATTGTTGATTTCATTGTTGGTCAACCAACTTACATTGTTGGCCAACCAATATTCATGGTTTGTGTACTAAATTTATTTACTATGTATTACATAAGGATTATGTTCTACGAAAATTATTAAAACTGATCACGAACGTGATCAATATGCCAAGCTTTTACAACGAAATCAACCCTGCATTTACCACGAACGTGATCAATTGACCAAGCTTTTACAACGAAACCAACCAAGCATTTACCACGAATGTGATCAATTGACCAAGCTTTTTTAACGAAACCAACCAAGCATTTACCACGAACGTGATTTATTGACCAAGTATTTACCACGAACGTGATCAATTGACCAAGCTTTTACAACGAAAGCAACCAAGCATTTACCACGAACGTGATTTTATGACCAAGCATTTACCACGAATGTGATCAATTAACCAAGCTTTTACAACGAAAGCAACCAAGCATTTACCACGAATGTGATTTATTGACCAAGCATTTACCACGAACGTGATCAATTGACCAAGCTTTTACAACGAAACCAACCAAGCACTTACCACGAACGTGATTTATTGACCAAGCATTTACCACGAATGTGATCAATTGACCAAGCTTTTACAACGAAACCAACCAAGCACTTACCACGAACGTGATTTATTGACCAAGCATTTACCACGAATGTGATCAATTGACCAAGCTTTTACAACGAAACCAACCAAGCACTTACCACGAACGTGATTTATTGACCAAGCATTTACCACGAATGTGATCAATTGACCAAGCTTTTACAACGAAACCAACCAAGCACTTACCACGAACGTGATTTATTGACCAAGCATTTACCACGAATGTGATCAATTGACCAAGCTTTTACAACGAAACCAACCAAGCACTTACCACGAACGTGATTTATTGACCAAGCATTTACCACGAATGTGATCAATTGACCAAGCTTTTACAACGAAACCAACCAAGCACTTACCACGAACGTGATTTATTGACCAAGCAATTACCACGAATGTGATCAATTGACCAAGCTTTTACAACGAAACCAACCAAGCACTTACCACGAACGTGATTTATTGACCAAGCATTTACCACGAATGTGATCAATTGACCAAGCTTTTACAACGAAACCAACCAAGCACTTACCACGAACGTGATTTATTGACCAAGCATTTACCACGAATGTGATCAATTGACCAAGCTTTTACAACGAAACCAACCAAGCACTTACCACGAACGTGATTTATTGACCAAGCATTTACCACGAATGTGATCAATTGACCAAGCTTTTACAACGAAACCAACCAAGCACTTACCACGAACGTGATTTATTGACCAAGCATTTACCACGAATGTGATCAATTGATCAAGCTTTTACAACGAAACCAACCAAGCACTTACCACGAACGTGATTTATTGACCAAGCATTTACCACGAATGTGATCAATTGACCAAGCTTTTACAACGAAACCAACCAAGCACTTACCACGAACGTGATTTATTGACCAAGCATTTACCACGAATGTGATCAATTGACCAAGCTTTTACAACGAAACCAACCAAGCGCTTACCACGAACGTGATTTATTGACCAAGCATTTACCACGAATGTGATCAATTGACCAAGCTTTTACAACGAAACCAACCAAGCACTTACCACGAACGTGATTTATTGACCAAGCATTTACCACGAATGTGATCAATTGACCAAGCTTTTACAACGAAACCAGCCAAGCTTTTACCACGAACGTGATTTACTGAACAAGCTTTTACCACGAACGTAGTCATTTTACTACGAACGTGATAAATAGAGCGTGATCAATAAATCACGTTCGTGGAATACGCGATTTTGATCACGTTCGTAGTAAAATTACCTTCAATCCTGAAAATTCCAAAAAGATTAATAAAAAGATTATTTTATTTATTTTCAGTTTTTTATTTAAGTACCTAATTAAATATATATCAATAAATAATAAAAATTAATACTTTTTTCATAGCAACAATAATAAATTTTAAATGTACATTTTTTATGAATTTGTTATGTTACACTGTACTTTACATTACATTATTTCAATTGTTCTAATTTTATTTAATGTTAGCATCAATAATTATTTTCAACAAAAATAACATAAATATTGTTACTAGATTATTTTTAAAGACTAATCAAACTTATAATAATCAATATTTCCTTTTTTTGCAAATTAGATTATTTATTGAACATTTTCTTTCGTTATTTGACCTTAGGCTTATGGACAAAGAAAGATAGCTTCGAGTTATGCTTTTATAATAGTTCTGAATCAATCCCAAATATACCGGGGCTCAATCAAATAGAAATTTAAAAAAAAATTAAAAAAGGCGTGAGTGTAAAGTGTAATTTTTAGAGGATTTCGAAAAAAACTATTGGTTTTTGAATCGTAGACAGTGGATATACATAAGTGCAATGGAATAGAAAGAATTATTAATCACTTTTTGATATATTTAAATTATTTTAAAACTTCTTTCAAAAAAATTTTAAAAATATATAATTTTTACCATTGGGGTTTGAAAGTAAGGAAACAGGCGGACCATCAAATGTATTAATAATGTAAATAAAGTAATCATGAGTGCTTTTAAGGACTTCATAAGAATTAAAATGATCAATGTAATTGGAAACTATTATTTTCTCACAAATTACGTATGGAATAGTTTTCAACAAAACTAGACATTCAATTCTAAAAATATTTTCAGAAAAGCCAATGTAGTCATTAATCTTATAGCAAAGTTTTTGGTACGTTAGTGAATTATAACAAAGTGCGTCATCAAAATGAATTTTATAAGAAGAAATATTTCGTAGTTTAGAATAAAAAAAACTTTCTTTTATTAAAGTCCCGTCACTTTTTGAAATATTTGAAATTTCAGGAGAAATTTCTGAGATGCAAGTTATTCTTTTAGAAAACATCAATGAGCTTTTAATACCCAAGGACAATGGAAGATTTCTTCGAGAAGTTATGCTATTACAATAGTTTTTAAGCTCTTTATGTTTTGATTCAAATCTAAATGACCAAAAATGTTTAAGAGGACCGAGCATACGCATAACATAAGGATAGTGAATCATAAAATGAAATTTAGGTTTTAAATTTTCATTGAATAGTTTGATGTATGTCGAGTGATGCTTGGAAATTAAAGTTTGCAAATTATTGAGGTCAACTTCCTTAAAATCAGATTTTAAGACAATATCCAGGATTTTGTTGAGAAGAGTTAATAATTCCCAGTGATTATTTTTTTCTGGGACAAGATCACCAATAATAATTGGTAAAAATCGGGAAAACGTCCACATTTCTTTTGCTGACATGTTTAACTTTTGCCTTTGGATGTGTTCGGGTTTGATAATTGGGGCGATATTACCAATTTCTGATTTACTGTATTTGAAAAGTTGCGTTCTGTTATTCAAAACGTCTAGGGAAAAAAATTTGTCAACCAATATAAATTGATTGATAATCTTGCATAAATCGTAGTGGCACACACCCTCAAATAAATCATGCATAATATCTACTGTAACATTATGTACTACATGAAATGATGGAATATTATTGAAAACTGATTGTTCCCTGATTCCAGTATTTATCATTCTCTCAGTTGGTTTTGAAAACTTCGCTAAATCATTTTGGTATCCAATAATTGTCCTGTGATAGCTACTCTTATCGGAACAAGTTACATAGTTTTGAGTTTTTGAACAAGTGCAAATACGACAGTAATATTGTGAATTAAAGCTTTTGGAGTAACCAAGAACTCTATTTAAGCCTAGGTTATCTCCTGTTATTAATCCTAATACAAAGTAAAAATGATCTGTCTCTCCAGATTTCAATGTAATTGTAACTCCATTTTCTTCCAGAATTTTTATTTCTTCGACAAGGTGATAGAAAATCGAATTTTCCCCAAAGCACTTATATTTGGAATAAAACAACATTGCAACAAAAATGTTGTTTAATTCAGAATTAATGTGCTGCGGAAGACTTGGAAAATTATAGTATACGGCTCCAATGGAATGAGTTCCACCGTGAGAACCTAGAGGGTTATTTGATTCAAAATCATCGAAATACAAGTTAAAAGGGATTACTTTGGAACGTTTTTCTTCTGGGAATTTACCTATTCTTTCTTTCCAAATGTCAGTTGTTATCAAATGAGTAATGTTGTTAGTAGTAAGATATTTCATATTTTGTATAGTAGCCTTATAGATTTCAGGTAATTCAAAGAACTTCTTAAACTGAAATTTCAACGGTAGTATAATACCATCAGATTCAACACTATCTAAAGTAGGGGTCGTTCCACTCTTAACGCAAACTTCTTTATTTATAACATAGCTTGAAGGTTCATGATAAAAATTTTTATTTTTTGACGTTTGAATAAATTTGTAAAAAGTTTTGACTTTTTGAAAAGGGTTCTGTAGAAAAGTGAGAATCTGTTTAAATTTATCTTTCATATCAGAATTAATATGTTCAAAAAACTCTTGGTTTAATTTTTTGAATATTACTGAAAAAAATTCTTCTGTTAAATCTGCAACTATATCTTCAACAATTTTACGAGATAAATTAGAATTTCCGTACAAGTTACAAAGAAATCTTGTTGCAGAAGCTTCAATATTTTCAAAAATATTATTTTGTTCAGGTAGTGTTTTTTCATTTTCAAGGTTACTATTTTGAATATTTTCTTCAACAGAAAATATATTTTCTACAGGTGTAGAAGAAGGTGAACTGATATTTAAGCCCTTACAAGATCTTTCAAAATGTCTTTTAAAACTTTTCAAATTATAGATTTGACTACAGTTAAAGCATTGATAATCATTTGTTGCTTTAAAATAATGTTTTTGTTTATAATGGATAACAAGTGTTTTAACATCTACAAAAGATGTTAAGCATAGATGGCATTTATACATTATTGTTTTTTTAAGGATTCAATGAGAACTAGAACATCTGCTGAAGCTCTTTCAGAAGTGTCAATTTCATAAAAATATTTTTGGATGAAAATCCAAACAGGTTTACAAGGCATAGGATATTTTAAATTAAGAACAAAAAATATTTTGAAACAGCTTTCTAATGCAGCCAATATATCATTAAATTTATATTTAACTTCATTAAAATAAAATACATAGGAGTTGTCAAAATGGCAACGAATTATAAGTGGTTGCAAATTTTGACCAAGTGCTCTCACCTTCGTTGCAAATTGGTCAATCGTTGGATTGAAGTTGTTTGCATCATGTACCTCGATAATAAGGGCCTGCTGCGAATCCTTTATTGTTGGTTTTAAGAATTTTTTCTTCGCTTGTAAGGAAGTTGTTGGGTGTCGATCAATTTATTAATAACGATGATCCAATTTATTAATAACGTCAATAAAGTTTTATTGTGTTTTTAAGGATTCAATGAGAACTAGAACATCTGCTGAAGCTCTTTCAGAAGGATCAATTTCATAAAAATATTTTTGGATGAAAATCCAAACAGGTTTACAAGGCATAGGATATTTTAGATTAAGAAGGCAATATATCATTAAATTTATAATTAATTTCATTAAAGTAAATTACGAATCATCAAAATAATTGGGCTTGAAAGCAAGGAAATAGGCGGACGATCAAATTTATTGATAATGAAAATATAAAGTTTTATTGTTTTAAGGATTCAATGAGAACTAGAACATCTGCTGAAACTCTTTCAGAAGGATCAATTTCATAAAAATATTTTTGGATGAAAATCCAAACAGGTTTACAAGGCATAGGATATTTTAAATTAAGAACAAAAAATATTTTGAAACAGCTTTCTAATGCAGCCAATATATCATTAAATTTATATTTAACTTCATTAAAATAAAATACATAGGAGTTGTCAAAATGGCAACGAATTATAAGTGGTTGCAAATTTTGACCAAGTGCTCTCACCTTCGTTGCAAATTGGTCAATCGTTGGATTGAAGTTGTTTGCATCATGTACCTCGATAATAAGGGCCTGCTGCGAATCCTTTATTGTTGGTTTTAAGAATTTTTTCTTCGCTTGTAAGGAAGTTGTTGGGTGTCGATCAATTTATTAATAACGATGATCCAATTTATTAATAACGTCAATAAAGTTTTATTGTGTTTTTAAGGATTCAATGAGAACTAGAACATCTGCTGAAGCTCTTTCAGAAGGATCAATTTCATAAAAATATTTTTGGATGAAAATCCAAACAGGTTTACAAGGCATAGGATATTTTAGATTAAGAAGGCAATATATCATTAAATTTATAATTAATTTCATTAAAGTAAATTACGAATCATCAAAATAATTGGGCTTGAAAGCAAGGAAATAGGCGGACGATCAAATTTATTGATAATGAAAATATAAAGTTTTATTGTTTTAAGGATTCAATGAGAACTAGAACATCTGCTGAAACTCTTTCAGAAGGATCAATTTCATAAAAATATTTTTGGATGAAAATCCAAACAGGTTTACAAGGCATAGGATATTTTAGATTAAGAAGGCAATATATCATTAAATTTATAATTAATTTCATTAAAGTAAATTACGAATCATCAAAATAATTGGGCTTGAAAGCAAGGAAATAGGCGGACGATCAAATTTATTGATAATGAAAATATAAAGTTTTATTGTTTTAAGGATTCAATGAGAACTAGAACATCTGCTGAAACTCTTTCAGAAGGATCAATTTCATAAAAATATTTTTGGATGAAAATCCAAACAGGTTTACAAGGCATAGGATATTTTAAATTAAGAACAAAAAATATTTTGAAACAGCTTTCTAATGCAGCCAATATATCATTAAATTTATATTTAACTTCATTAAAATAAAATACATAGGAGTTGTCAAAATGGCAACGAATTATAAGTGGTTGCAAATTTTGACCAAGTGCTCTCACCTTCGTTGCAAATTGGTCAATCGTTGGATTGAAGTTGTTTGCATCATGTACCTCGATAATAAGGGCCTGCTGCGAATCCTTTATTGTTGGTTTTAAGAATTTTTTCTTCGCTTGTGAGGAAGTTGTTGGGTGTCGTAGTGGGAGAAGTATAGCGTGGAGCAGGGAAATGATGAGAATGTCTTCTGGATCTGAAAATAATTATTTATGTATAAAATTAAAAATTTAAATACTTTTATTTTATTTTATTAATTAAAAAATCTCTTTAAAATAATTATTAATTTAATATTTTACTTTATTTAACATATTTCATTTACAGATTACAGATATGTTTACCAACCTTTTGTAAAGTTTTTGTTATTTAGGTTGTAGAGTAGGTCTAGGCAGTTTTTATCCTTTATTTTCACATTGAAAATAGGAAGGATAGTGGTTTTGAATGTGTCCCATTTATCAATTAGGTAGTTTTCTTTTCCAGGATATATTATTTGGAAGTCAATATCGATCTTAAATTAGAAAAAAAATAGTAATAAAATATATTATTTTTCTTTTGTAAAACCAAAACAAAAAAAAACAAGAGCAACAATAAAGTGCGTTTTCATAATGTTTTGAAATACTCTCAAATTTAAAAATATAATTTTTCAATCAAGAGTGTTAAAAATTGTTATTCTTTTGATTGATTTTATTGCAATTTGATGACAACAACTATACTTTAAATAAAGTGTAGATTTGTTGGTCCAAAAAAGGATATTTTAGGTAGAGGATTCAAAAGGTTAATAAGGTTAATTCAGAAACTCATCACTGCACACATCAAACAGAATGGAGGCAAAAAAACTCTATCTGCTGCTATCAACTGCCTTGTATATCCAAACCGGAAAAAAGCAGTGATGAACTTTTATAAACCTACACGTAATTTATATAATTTACCAATGTCATTCCTGCTGAGTGCTTCAATAGAGGCCAATTTAATAAAACATCGGGGAAACTTTGTTTAGAAATATCGAGTTGTCTTGTCTTATGAGTTTTACGCCATTTAGATTTGATTTCTTCCCAAGGCTCTTTATAAATTTGAAGCCATTTCACATCCGCCAAAAAGTCATCTTTAGCAAAAAATCATAATTGAAAGAGAACTAAATTAAAATCAAACTATTGAAACTCAAACTAAAAGAAACATACTATTTAAAAACTCAATGTCTTCTTCGTCTGGAAAAGGATTTGCAAGCATTGAACCAGAAATAGATTGTGCTTCCTTTTCCTGTGTATCAAAACCAATTTTCCTATAACGACGCTTTATGTTATAGTATCGACAGTATAATCTTCCAGAAGGATTTCCTTTTGACCCGCTGTTGGGTTTTGTAAAGTATATGTTCTTTGTCCGAATTAAGGCAAAAATGTGTATGTATATGAATTTTGTTAGCGACCAAATTTTCAAACGTATATTTGTAGATTTATTTTTTAATAGCCAGGCTATTTTGGTTTTAAATTAAATGCAAATAAAAAAAATTTTGTTTCATCTGGTACTTATTCAATTGAAAATGCGTAGCCTAGTAAGCTACGTATTAACAATAAATAACTACCTGATTTCAACTACACTGTGATAATTTTTTGTTTGTCTTTTTAATCTATTAATCTCTTTTTTTAATGTTAATTTATTAAATTATGTATTTATATATATACCTACTGCTTACTGTTAATACAATTCCAAAACAAAAAATGCTATAAAATTATGTAAACTCAAACTAAAAAAAAATATCTATTAAGAAACCTCTGAAGAAGTCGCGAATAACGACGAAACGTTGGGAAAAGATGAACTAATTTTTTTTTATTTGCATTTAATTGAAAATTAACCAGAATAGCCTGCCAATGAAAACAAAAATCAACAAAAGATTCTTAAATTCACTTCATTAATATAAAGTAAATCAAAAATACATTGTTTTAGTTCTATTTATTACTATATTCCCATGTACTTCAACAATTACAGTATTTTCCACTTGATAAGGGCTACATTTGAACACAGCTTTCGTTTATATATATATATATTTTTTTTAAGGTATATTCAGAATTATAAACTTACGGGGTCTTCGTCAAATCGATCATGTATTTGTGTGGAAATAAATTGAAAATCTCGGCGAGTTATTGATTCTTTTTTTGCTAAAAGCCAATTTGTCAAGCAATCTATTAAAATAGTTCGAGAGGAATCACCAATTTTCTTATACTTTTTGAACTCCTTGATGACGAAGTTTCCCGATGGGAACGAATTTAGTATTTTATCGATATCCTAAATGATGATTAAAAAAAAATTATTACATTATTATATTATTATTATTTATCGATATCCTAAATGAGGATTCAAAAAAAATTATTACACGTTTAAACTTAAAAGTGATCCAAGACCCAAGAGAGATGATTTCGCAAATTAGATGAGTTCTAATTTCAAATTAACTTAATTTCCTATACGATTTTACATTCGAAATGATATAATTTGCGAAATTATCTCAATTGGCTGTAGTGAAAAGAGGCTATAACTAAATTAATTTACGAAATTCCCAAAGCCAATACTGGGTGATGAAGGATTTGAAATTGAAGCAATGGATGAAGGAGCTGGTGACAATGAAATTGCTGAAGACTCGCTATGCAAATCGGAACAACTGTTTGCTGCTAGGCGTTTTCTTACTTCCTCTTCTACTAAAATCTTAATACTATTTAATATTTCTATCGATGGATCGAAATCGGTTTCAATGTTCTAAAAGAAATCAATTAAACGTCGAGTTAATTAAAGTTTCATTAAGTATATTACATTTTCTCTTCGCCACGTATGAAGTTTATGTTTAAATTCAACTCTTATTCCAAGTGATTTATCTGCAAAAACTTCTTTTAGGTCTTCATTGGATATATACTTTAAGATGTCAACGCTTAGCTTAAGATTTATAAAATGATCATATAAATCAACAAATCCCCAAGAAGAGAGCAAATTAAATAGTTCACAATCTAATATTTCTTCTACTACTTCTTTACTGGCGCCATCAATATCATTACTATCTTCATCTTCATCGAAATTAGATTTTGGGATTTCACCATTATTAAATTTATTATGAAGCGTAGTATAAGTGGGTTCAAGTTGATTTTTTTCAGTTTCATGATCTAGTTCCTCAGAGAATTCATCATCAGCAAATTGTGTAAAAATCTCCATTGCGTTTGTACCAATGCAACCAAATACACTAGAAGAGAACTTTAATATTATTTTCCGTCATGTTTTTTTATGCAAATGAAAATTTTTTGAACCTAAGACTGAATCACATTTACAGCGCTGCCACCCTACTACTATAGCAGTAGATCTACTGCGTTTTGGCCCAAACGAAAATATACTGCGCAGCAAAACCAATCTACTCCTCATTTTAGAATTTTGAAAAAAAAGTATATTTCGTCACTCAACGTGAAAACTTTGATAATTTAAATGGGTGCTGTGTTAAAGATTATGTGTTTGGCTTGTTTGGACCGGAAGTTAATCAGACGTCCTTACGGATTCCATTAAAAACTACAGTTCACCGTATGGACACTCAATTGTTGTGTGATTGGTTTCAAAAAGGATTCTTCAAAAGCATTGTTTATGTTCCAAAACTGGCTGAGAGTTTTAAGCAAGTTGTCACCAAGAACATCAATGATGTCCGATTGGCTTTCAAATCTAACCAGACACTTATGGCACTTTCCATTGGACGAAAAGAACCGTCCAGGAGCGTTCAGAAGCATTCTCAAACCGTTCCATTGGTGCAAAAAGATCGCTTCTCATGATTCTGAGGAGTGACAGCCGCTTCTCGATTTGAAATGAGAATCGACTCAAGAAGCACTAACACAACATGTTACTCAAATGTCAAAAAGAAAATTTTCTTCAAGGAATATTTTTTAAGAGCCATAGGTGTTTCACTCACACAAAGGCAATTACGTTAAACTGAACAGAAATTATTTTGGGTTTTCCATTGGTTTTTAAAATGAGTGCTTCCAAAAGTGAAACCAATGGAAAGTGCCATTAGACACCTTTTCACCAAACTAAAGATCAAAATGGACAAAGATAATCGCACTGACGTTACTTATAAAATAAACTGCAAACGTAAACCTGACGAACCATGTAACCTTTGTTACATCGGAACCACCAAACAATTCTTGCACCAAAGATTGTCCAAATCTGACATCAATATCAGTAACCCAGCTAAAACCGCATTGGCGGCCCATTCAATAGAGAAGGGTCATTCTCCGGATTTCGACTATTCGATTACTAACTCCATATTTTCGAAGCAAAAGATTATAATTCTATAGTCCTCAAATTATCAAAAATTATTAAAATGAAGGATTTAGAACTAGAACATCAGAATCACTAACTTTGTGAATCTCAGAATGCCTATATAAAAACAAGAACGACATGATCCAATGTCCATCTTTTGATGAAGATTTTTATATTTTTTGCAAAGGCATTATTTTTTGCATAGAAAATGTGATTTTTTTTTGCCAACAAATCAAAAAAATTGACATAGCGCTTGTTCTTTATTTTTAAACATACTGGTTTATTGATGGTACTTACTTGAAATATAATGTTATTAATTATTTAATGCAATTAAATTGCCTTTTTAAGGCCACAATTAAAAACTTTTTCTTGACACTGCACTGCACGGCACGAAACGAAGACGAACTATACTAAAGACTAATCTAACATGAAATGAAATCGCATACATTTACATGTTTGATTTGGCGCGTCGCGTCGGTTTCAACAACGAACGTGGGTTGGCCAACCAAGAAAAAACCACGTTCGTGATCACTGAATGCATTGACTGAGTTTAAGGCCGCGTTTAAACTTCATTAAATCAAAAATTTATTCTTTTTCGAAGAATAGGAAAAAAAAGGATATGATAAATATTATTTTGGATTTATAAATGTGTCGTTCATAATGATAGTATTGTAACTAAATTTAACTACATACACACATTATTATTGAAGTACAATATTTGATATTGTTTTGTACCTTTCTACTGGCAAAACGCGATAAGTTTCAATTACACAGCCACACAAAAAAAAAGTGTGACCTGGTGGTGCGACTAAGTTATAATATGTTTTTCGGATCGCTGAAACCGAATCCGAAGTCCATTTTGCCCAATCACGTCAGGTTTTCAGGATAACCCCAAAAAATGTCACAGCTACACAAAAAAAAGTTGTTTGTTCTGGGGATGCAACTATGTTAATAATATGTTTTTTCGGTCACTGAAAACGATTCCGAAGTCCGTTTCACTCGATCACGTCAGGTTTTCAAGATAACCTCAGAAAGTGTTCACAGTTACCTCGAAACGAGGAATTTTGACTTTTTTCTACGAAACTATGTAAAATTTAGCTAAGCTAATTTAAAAAATAAATCATATAAACATGTTTTTCCACATAACGTGGGAAAAGAATTAGTATAAGTTTTCTTCAGCACAAGAAATCTGTGAAATCTATTTATGGACAAGTTGTTACGGGGCCTTAAATTTTCTTGTTGCCGGCAAAAAATATGGCGAGGATGAGCTAATTTTCCATTGTATGTGTATGTGTATTTCATTTTCACATTGCAAACATTTCGTGTAGGTATACCGCGTTATAATTTAAATATGGCGTGTCGCGTCGGTTTCAACAACGAACGTGGGTTGGCCAACCAAGAAAAAACCACGTTCGTGATCACTGAATGCATTGACTGAGTTTAAGGCCGCGTTTAAACTTCATTAAATCAAAAATTTATTCTTTTTCGAAGAATAGGAAAAAAAAGGATATGATAAATATTATTTTGGATTTATAAATGTGTCGTTCATAATGATAGTATTGTAACTAAATTTAACTACATACACACATTATTATTGAAGTACAATATTTGATATTGTTTTGTACCTTTCTACTGGCAAAACGCGATAAGTTTCAATTACACAGCCACACAAAAAAAAAGTGTGACCTGGTGGTGCGACTAAGTTATAATATGTTTTTCGGATCGCTGAAACCGAATCCGAAGTCCATTTTGCCCAATCACGTCAGGTTTTCAGGATAACCCCAAAAAATGTCACAGCTACACAAAAAAAAGTTGTTTGTTCTGGGGATGCAACTATGTTAATAATATGTTTTTTCGGTCACTGAAAACGATTCCGAAGTCCGTTTCACTCGATCACGTCAGGTTTTCAAGATAACCTCAGAAAGTGTTCACAGTTACCTCGAAACGAGGAATTTTGACTTTTTTCTACGAAACTATGTAAAATTTAGCTAAGCTAATTTAAAAAATAAATCATATAAACATGTTTTTCCACATAACGTGGGAAAAGAATTAGTATAAGTTTTCTTCAGCACAAGAAATCTGTGAAATCTATTTATGGACAAGTTGTTACGGGGCCTTAAATTTTCTTGTTGCCGGCAAAAAATATGGCGAGGATGAGCTAATTTTCCATTGTATGTGTATGTGTATTTCATTTTCACATTGCAAACATTTCGTGTAGGTATACCGCGTTATAATTTAAATATGGCGTGTCGCGTCGGTTTCAACAACGAACGTGGGTTGGCCAACCAAGAAAAAACCACGTTCGTGATCACTGAATGCATTGACTGAGTTTAAGGCCGCGTTTAAACTTCATTAAATCAAAAATTTATTCTTTTTCGAAGAATAGGAAAAAAAAGGATATGATAAATATTATTTTGGATTTATAAATGTGTCGTTCATAATGATAGTATTGTAACTAAATTTAACTACATACACACATTATTATTGAAGTACAATATTTGATATTGTTTTGTACCTTTCTACTGGCAAAACGCGATAAGTTTCAATTACACAGCCACACAAAAAAAAGTGTGACCTGGTGGTGCGACTAAGTTATAATATGTTTTTCGGATCGCTGAAACCGAATCCGAAGTCCATTTTGCCCAATCACGTCAGGTTTTCAGGATAACCCCAAAAAATGTCACAGCTACACAAAAAAAAGTTGTTTGTTCTGGGGATGCAACTATGTTAATAATATGTTTTTTCGGTCACTGAAAACGATTCCGAAGTCCGTTTCACTCGATCACGTCAGGTTTTCAAGATAACCTCAGAAAGTGTTCACAGTTACCTCGAAACGAGGAATTTTGACTTTTTTCTACGAAACTATGTAAAATTTAGCTAAGCTAATTTAAAAAATAAATCATATAAACATGTTTTTCCACATAACGTGGGAAAAGAATTAGTATAAGTTTTCTTCAGCACAAGAAATCTGTGAAATCTATTTATGGACAAGTTGTTACGGGGCCTTAAATTTTCTTGTTGCGGGCAAAAAATATGGCGAGGATGAGCTAATTTTCCATTGTATGTGTATGTGTATTTCATTTTCACATTGCAAACATTTCGTGTAGGTATACCGCGTTATAATTTAAATATGGCGTGTCGCGTCGGTTTCAACAACGAACGTGGGTTGGCCAACCAAGAAAAAACCACGTTCGTGATCACTGAATGCATTGACTGAGTTTAAGGCCGCGTTTAAACTTCATTAAATCAAAAATTTATTCTTTTTCGAAGAATAGGAAAAAAAAGGATATGATAAATATTATTTTGGATTTATAAATGTGTCGTTCATAATGATAGTATTGTAACTAAATTTAACTACATACACACATTATTATTGAAGTACAATATTTGATATTGTTTTGTACCTTTCTACTGGCAAAACGCGATAAGTTTCAATTACACAGCCACACAAAAAAAAAGTGTGACCTGGTGGTGCGACTAAGTTATAATATGTTTTTCGGATCGCTGAAACCGAATCCGAAGTCCATTTTGCCCAATCACGTCAGGTTTTCAGGATAACCCCAAAAAATGTCACAGCTACACAAAAAAAAGTTGTTTGTTCTGGGGATGCATAACATAGCTTTTACAACGTTTATTGGTTGATTTCACCGTGAAAACTTGGTTGGTTGATCACGAACGTGATCAGTTTTTTTTTTTTTTTATCTATTTAATATTTGTTTTGTGCTTAAGATGAACCATTCGTTTATAACATAGCTTTTACAACGTTTATTGGTTGATTTCACCGTGAAAACTTGGTTGGTTGATCACGAACGTGATCAGTTTTATTTTTTTTATCTATTTAATATTTGTTTTGTGCTTAAGATGAACCATTCGTTTATAACATAGCTTTTACAACGTTTATTGGTTGATTTCACCATGAAAACTTGGTTGGTTGATCACGAACGTGATCAGTTTTATTTTTTTTTTTTATCTATTTAATATTTGTTTTGTGCTTAAGATGAACCATTCGTTTATAACATAGCTTTTACAACGTTTATTGGATGATTTCACCATGAAAACTTGGTTGGTTGATCACGAACGTGATCAGTTTTATTTTTTTTTATCTAATTTATATTTGTTTTGTGCTTAAGATGAACCATTCGTTTATAACAAAGCTTTTACAACGTTTATTGGTTGATTTCACCATGAAAACTTGGTTGGTTGATCACGAACGTGATCAGTTTTATTTTTTTTTATCTAATTAATATTTGTTTTGTGCTTAAGATGAACCATTCGTTTATAACATAGCTTTTACAACGTTTATTGGTTGATTTCACCATGAAAACTTGGTTGGTTGATCACGAACGTGATCAGTTTTATTTTTTTTTTTATCTATTTAATATTTGTTTTGTGCTTAAGATGAACCATTCGTTTATAACATAGCTTTTACAACGTTTATTGGTTGATTTCACCATGAAAACTTGGTTGGTTGATCACGAACGTGATCAGTTTTATTTTTTTTATCTATTTAATATTTGTTTTGTGCTTAAGATGAACCATTCGTTTATAACATAGCTTTTACAACGTTTATTGGTTGATTTCACCATGAAAACTTGGTTGGTTGATCACGAACGTGATCAGTTTTATTTTTTTTTTATCTATTTAATATTTGTTTTGTGCTTAAGATGAACCATTCGTTTATTACATAGCTTTTACAACGTTTATTGGTTGATTTCACCATGAAAACTTGGTTGGTTGATCACGAACGTGATCAGTTTTATTTTTTTTATCTATTTAATATTTGTTTTGTGCTTAAGATGAACCATTCGTTTATAACATAGCTTTTACAACGTTTATTGGTTGATTTCACCATGAAAACTTGGTTGGTTGATCACGAACGTGATCAGTTTTATTTTTTTTTTATCTATTTAATATTTGTTTTGTGCTTAAGATGAACCATTCGTTTATAAAATAGCTTTTACAACGTTTATTGGTTGATTTCACCATGAAAACTTGGTTGGTTGATCACGAACGTGATCAGTTTTTTTATTTTTTTTTATCTATTTAATATTTGTTTTGTGCTTAAGATGAACCATTCGTTTATAACATAGCTTTTACAACGTTTATTGGTTGATTTCACCATGAAAACTTGGTTGGTTGATCACGAACGTGATCAGTTTTAATTTTTTTTTATCTTATTATATATTTGTTATGTACTTTAGATGAACCATTCGTATACAACAAAGCTTTTACAACGTTTATTAGTTGATTTCACCAAGAAACCTTGATTGTTGGATCACGAACGTGATCATTTTTTATTGATCACGTTTTACCACGTTTGTGATTGATCAACAATGCAATCAACAAAGCACCTTGGTGAAATCAACAAACGTTCGTGATCAGTTTTTTCAAGTTTTGGGTATTTTTTGCCAACAATCCTCCATTCGTTGAATCAACAATGACGCCTTTGTTGATATCACCACAAAGCTTGGTTGATATCACTATTTTTTGGGATTCGTTGGCCAACAATGAAAGATTGTTGATTCAACCAACGTTTTTTTTTTCGGTGTAGAAGAGAAAGCTTTATATGTTTATTTCTCCCCATGTTTCCATGGGAAAGTAAAAAGAGAACTTATTGTTTTTATTGAAAAAGCTCCAAAACCACTGAGGCATTTTGAAAGAAATTTGAAAAAAAAAAAAAAAAATGGTCTGAAACCATCGAATTTACAAAGGCTATATCTCTCTTCCATATTCTATCAAAGAATGGAAACGAGAACGGGAACATAAGTGGAACTTGGAAAGTACTGAACCGATTACAACGTTTGAGTGCTTCATTACTCTTTAGTAACACAGATTATATATATTTCATCCCCGCATGTGGTCCAATGACAAAGATTGCTTCATTGACCCTTTAGTGCAGTCAATGAAGCGCAAAATAGGGCCTTACCTCCGAATTTTTTTACTGTGAACCGATTTGCATGAAATTTTGGAATTAGGCTCATCTTACCCTTAACTTCAAAAGTGAAAATGATTTGAACACCGCCACCACCCTGGGGGTGGTTGCCACCCCTTCTCGGGGATGAATTTTTTTTTCTTCAAAATAACATCGGATATCGATAAAAGGCCTAATTTTAAGCAAAAATACAAATATAAAGTTTTTTATTAAGTCCAATACTTTTCCGAGTTATTGGCAATTTAAAATTCGTAATTTTTTCACGTTTTTCATCTCTTTATTGCAAATATCTCCAAAACTATACGTTTTATCGAAAATTTTATAAAGAACAAAATTGTAGCAGGTAAAACAATGAACAATTTGGTGTTTTATAAAGTATTCTAAGAACAATATTAAGCTAGATATAAAAGATCAAAGCCATTTTTTATTTTGTCTGAAATTTAATCGTTGTGGTCAATGACTTTAAGCGGCGAGCAGGTGCATTTTATGCATTCTAATACAAGAAGATGAGAAGATGATAAGTAGTGAGCTATGGTGCAAATAAGGAGAGCATCTAATGTTTTTTTCTTTTAAATCAATAAGTTTTTGGACCATAACTCCTTCAATTTTCATGCTATCACAACTTATAAAAAACCATTGTAAAGGTAATAAAGAGAGCTACCAACACGCTTTATTGCAATATGTAGTAAACAACCTTTTGCTAAAACGGTGAAGGGTTAAAGGACTTAAGAGAGGCTGCGATTGCGCTGCCACGCGCTCTTTAAACAATCATATCTCCGTCAATTTTTTTCTGACAGAAAAAACTAAAAAACCAAATTGTTTGTCAGAAAAATACCAAAATTTTTTATTCTTACACTTTTATACGTATTTGTCGTCATTTTTGAGATATTATAAAAAAAAGTGGGTTTCTTAAAAATTTTTAAATTTGTTGTTTTTTTTTTTTATCGTGACTTTTTTGAAAAATATGTGTCCTGAAGCATCCAAACTGATACTATCTATCAAACTCTTTATAACAAACTTAATTTTAGGCGGAATACGATTGAATTTAATTTTGGTGGAAATGGCACTTATGAAACCCATTGATTTAAAAGAAAAAAACATTAGATGCTCTCCTTATTTGCACTACAGCTCACTTATTTTACGTGCAAAAGACTTTTAATAGTGCTCATTTTAAATCTTATTTTAAGCACTTCAAAACATCTTCTTGTATTAGAATGCATAAAATGCACCTACTCGCCGCTAAAAGGCATTGACCACAACGATTAAATTTCAGACAAAATAAAAAATGGCTTTGATCTTTTATATCTAGCTTAATATTGTTCTTAGAATACTTTATAAAACACCAAATTGTTCATTGTTTTACCTGCTACAATTTTGTTCTTTATAAAATTTTCGATAAAACGTATAGTTTTGGAGATATTTGCAATAAATAGATGAAAAACGTGAAAAAATTGCGAATTTTAAATTGCCAATAACTCGGAAAAGTATTGGACTTAATAAAAAACTTTATATTTGTATTTTTGCTTAAAATTAAGCCTTTTATCGATATCCGATGTTATTTTGAAGAAAAAAAAAATTCACCCCCGAGAAGGGGTGGTGGCGGTGTTCAAATCATTTTCACTTTTGAAGTTAAGGGTAAGATGAGCCTAATTCCAAAATTTCATGCAAATCGGGTAACAGTAAAAAAATTCGGACCTAAAATGCTTCATTGACTGCACTACTTAGCATAGCATCTTTTTCATCCCCGCACTGCAATGGAAACTTAGAAACTACTTTACTTAATTTTAATTAACTCAATTAGGTCACCGTAGAGCCTAAGCTACGCTAGACGAGTAAGCTAAGAATGTATGAATTAAATTTTTGTGAACTTAAACTCTCGAATTTCTCTTTTCTTATTTCATCGAAAAAACCAAACAGAATAAAATGTTACCATGTGAGATGTGACTCAAACTCAAGTGCGAAAGTAGTGACCAGATTTTGTCATAAATGACTTGACTGGCAACCGTGATTCTGAAGTAAACGCGGTGTACTCCTTGAGCGGATCACTAACAATAATCAGTTATGAGAGAAAATGCGATCCTTTCTAGATCACGATGGTAATAAATCGGGAGAAAGAGAGAAGACCATATATGTCAGTACAAGGTTTCAATTCCCAGCGGAGGATGACTTCGAAATGCAGGGACAGCAATTCAAGTCACATTGATTTTTTCCAATTACATATGTAGGTACCTCGTTTTCTACGTGCAGTTTCTTTTTTTTATTTTTAAACACCGCCGGACTTTTAGAAAATCGTGTTCTTGAAAGAATCATTACACTTTCCCCTTGCGTATATTTCACATAAGTGACCCATCTTCTGTCTAAGAGCTTTGTTTGGAATGCAATGAATCCAAATGGATGCATCGATGCAAATACTATTAAAGAATACAAACCTTGCAACGACTTTAAACATTCAAAATGTATAAATAAGATTTTATTTTTTTTACAATACTTGACATTTTGCAATAGATCTTTTTTTACTGTTTTCACTCACAGTGTCTCCCATGTTAACCTATCTATTACAGCGTTCCTACTTTGTTTTTAAGAGAAGTTTGCAGTTGGTTGGCTCAGAAAATGCCATTTCTTGGTTTCGATTTTAAGTCAAGTGAAAAGGTTGAAAATCTTGCTTCAAATAAGCTCCTATTGACTAAAAAAAAATTGTAAAAAATAGAGTTTGAACCTCTTCTGCTTAAGAATTTGAACTACTTCGTTTTGCCAACCACTTGCGTTAACACCTAATTCTAATCCCCAAAAGAACTCAAAAGCATAAATAAACATTGTTCCGATTAAATGGAATGCATCAAGTCTGGCAATCAAATGCCATGTAACGTTAAGAAAATTGTAATTTCTCATCTGCTAAATGCAGATTCCACCCACTTTACAATGCCACATGCGACAAGATGTTTGCATTAATCTCGACCAAAACGTCCACAATATGTATACACGCAATTAACATAGTGTAACGTTAATTAGCTTGTCGTACACAGATACACTTAATAAATTTAATTTTCCCTGCAATAAATCTGGAAGCCATTTCGCTTGATGTAAAATGTTTTTTGACTGCTCCCTCTGTATGTAGGCATGAATGTGTTGTACTGTGGACGCAATTAATTAGGTACACTATCCAATCATACATTTGCCGACATTCCTCACAAAAGCACGAAACTGAGAAGAAAATAACAAAACAGAAAGCACAAAAAGAAATCAAAACACGAACACATTTCGAGTATCGCACACACGTACAAATCAATTAATTACATTTTATTATCCAGAAGCAATTAATCAGTGGCCTTAAATTTGTGGTAATCGATGCCTGTCAAAACAAATCTCTACCATCATTTTCATCATGCTCGAGTAATATGATTCCAGAATCCAGAAGGAACAGACGGACAGTGTGTATATACACAAATGCAACTGCAGCATCACAACCCAAATGTGAAAACACACTGAAGATCCTTCTCCGACGGATTTACCTATACTCGGAGTGTCGGAGAAAAAAGGCTTCTTGCAGAAGCTGGGTGCACGCTGAATTGTTATGATGTCAGAGACAGAGAGGTGATTGAGTGAAATTAATGGTTTTCTCAGCACCTCGTCGTGGCTTCAAAACAGAAAACACTCCCGAATCCGTATAAACAAGTGCCACAAGTAGCGAACGATGATCATACTATGAAGAGTAGAGTGGATATACCCATGTTGAATAACACTTTTTGTATGAGGGAGTCTCCTTCTATACTACTCTATAAGCACATCGTATCGCCCAGGAACCAAGACACCTCTTCTTCTCTGTACATCTGTATCTGCGCTGGCCATGTGGATGGAAGGATCACCATCAGCCACAAGTTCAATTTCTCAATTTAAAATTGAACCACTTAAAATGTTGATTAATGAATTTAAACAAATGCTGAGCGAGTGTGCGAGCACAGTTCTTGAGCTCTTCAGGTCTTCTACGAGTACATAATGTTGAACGCATTTTGAAAAATGATCTACTGTGGAGCATTTCATTCCAAATGGTTGAGGTAATTATATCGAAGCGACAATGGCCAAGACTGATGCTATTTGTTTTCAAAAGTCAGCAAGGTGGCCTTTTAGTGTTTCACAATTCACATACAGCTAAATTGGTTCTCCATCGATTGATCAACCAACAATCGATCGGAACGAGGCGAGATCGATGGGTATAGGTGTTAGTTGGAAGTGGCAAGGAGGAGCTGTTAAATTGTTGTGGATTTTGTAGAAAATTTACAACA
Source organism: Melanostoma mellinum (assembly GCA_914767635.1). Lineage (NCBI taxonomy): Eukaryota > Metazoa > Arthropoda > Insecta > Diptera > Syrphidae > Melanostoma > Melanostoma mellinum. Next base: position 55,519,983 of record OU612058.1, read on the forward strand.
ATTTATTTAAAAACGATTAATAAAGGCAACTAATGGATGATGGTAAGGATGGAAGATGGATTGATTTTTTTGCAGACACTGCGTCTGTATTTTAGAGGAATTCTGCTGTTTAGCAGAAAGTGCTTGAGTTTTTTTTTTAACTTTTGACGAATTGTGGTTTTGGTACTTTTATTCTCGGCATAAAGGTATTTCCAACGAAGCAACCAGAGGAAAGTTTTTAGTTTTGGGCTGAAAAGACTACTGACCCAGTATTTCAGCTTCGAGTTAGCGATAAGTTACGAGATGATCAAATTAACTGTGGCGAAATGCAGAGTCAGCCTTTTTAAAACGAAAAACTATTCGAATGTTTGTTTGTTCTTTCGATTTTTTCAAAGTTTAAGTTATCTTGAAGTATTCTTGAAAATTTCGATGTGTATTGTAGCCAAGCTAACTCAGCCCTCCCTCGATCCCATTAAATCATCTTGGTAAGCATAGCAAAGCTAAGACTAATTTCATATATCAAAATCATTATACGCACTTCTATTTGCGGGTGATTCTTGAATTTTTAAACTAATTTCCCTCGATTGCGAGTGGTTTTTTGCAGTACTTCAGACTCCTCATTTTGGTCTTAGCCATCCTTCCAACGACTTTAAAATCTGCAACAAATAGTTTTTCATTAGTCTGCGTTATAATTGCCCCTAGCTCACTGGCGTCTTCCATACTTTATTGCTGACACAAATTTTATTCTCAACAAATAAGATAGCAAAACAGAGCGCCGGGTGACTTGGGGCCTAGCACATTTCTCTATAAACCTTGCCTAGGTGACGAATGAAGGAACCTATAGATTTTGTCGATTTTGAACAGCTAAATGAGACAGCGCTCATGGCAGTGTAATTCCTCTCGGAAGACTTGCGATTGTTATGGTTTTGGGATTTCAACCTCTAACTGCCACATGTTACGGAGATATGCTACTACACCATGGGCACCACACAACATTAGATTCTAAACATCAACGCAAAATTTCTGATCATAGAATAGTCACAATCGTTTATTTTCTCAGAAAGACTGTTCTCCCGAAATAAGATCTCAAAGCATCTTTTCCTCGATAGCCTAAGTCTCAAATTTTTACATGAAGAGCTTTGGATAAGATTTTAGTCTTGGTACGCAATAGCTGCAGCCCACTCCTCGGACTTTATGCCTAAACGCATAATGTTACACACCCCCTTTGAAGTAATCTTTCCAAACCGCTCAGCATGGAAGAACCCTTTAATTCTTACAAATAACTTCCAATACATCTGGTATACTGACGGTTCAAAAACAAACAACGGTGTAGATGCAGGGATTTACGGTCCCAACTTTAAATCATCTACATCCCTTGGTAACACAACTACTATCTTTCAGGCAGAGGTAATGGCTATAGAATTCTGTATTAGGAAATGCATTAGAAGAACCGAAGATCAAGTATCCTAATCTGCTCTGACAGTCAGGCCGCACTAAAGGCTCTGTCCTCGACAAAAATCGAATCCAAACTAGTTTGGAACTGCCTGACATGTATAGTTCAATTAGCTACTCACAATAAAATAACTCTTTCATGGGTGCCTGGTCATGAAGGCGTACCGGGTAATGAAGAGGCTGACCGACTTGCTAGACTTGGCTCTCAGTCCCAATTCAAAGGCCCTGAATCCTACTGTGGTCTCCCAATCAGTAGCCTTAAAAACGAATTAGCTACCTGGGAAAACGACAGAACATGATCAGCACCAGGAACAACTCAAATGGCCATCGTCAGTCAAAACTATTCATTGACTTATCCCAAAAACGTATGAAAGAAATTCTTGACATGAGCAAACGTGACGCAAAGTTACTAACGGACTTCTTCACTGGAAACTGCTCTCTCAAGTATCATCTTAAAAACATGGGCATCAGCCAAGATGACACCTGTCGTCTCTGTCAGCTGAACACATTTTATGTGAATACCCTGCCTTAGCTAGATCCAGGCTTAAAATATTCAATAAAGGGTTCCCCTGTCCCCTTGATATCAGAAACACCTATTCCTCGAAGATTCTTAGGTTCTTACATGACCACAGCTTCGAATGAACAAACATATACACTACGTGTTTTTAAACCTAAGGGAACAGCACAAAAGATCTTTCAGGTCGACGTGCTTGTAAAGGTAGTTTTCACCTTCACCCTATTTAATTAAAAAAAAAAAAAAATACGCAATAGCTCCAAAACAAAGTTATGATAAGGATTCAGATTAGCAGACTGTATCTTAAGGCATTTCAGATTTGAGCAGCTTTTGCGCCATCCACTATATAAATAAAGAGTTTTTGTTCAGCTCGTTTGTACTTTCTGTTGATGTCGATGTAATATAAAACAAAGTGAGTTTTTGACTTGATACAATAGCAATATTTCTTCTTATTGACTTCACAATGTCAAGAATGACTTCCTCCGACTCCATTAAATTAAAAAAGAATCAGTTCAAAAAAAAGGTAGGTATCAAGAACTTTAAATTCAAAACTATTGGCAAAATGTACACCAAAACGCAACTAGTCTTCGTAGATTTCACAGCACCAGATGATTACTGCGTTCAAGGATCATTCGCTTTGAACAAATTTTGCCCATTTAAAATCTCAAAAAGGATTTATTTTGAACGGTAATGAAATGCAATGGTCAGTTTTGCAAACAATGTACACCCATCATAAGGAAACAAAGTCAAGTTATTCACCCCTTGCATTTATTTGTATCTCAGCAGTGTTATATACCAAGAAAACAAACCAAATAGTCAACCTTTGTTTACAATTTCACTGACTTCGATAGTCACCTGTAAGATGATAGAAATAGGTGCAATAATGTACCTTCTGTCCTTGAATCAACCTATTTAAATCAAAGTCATCATCGCGAACCATAATACTGCAAATAACCAACGAATGACCAAACGAATTCCCAGAAAAAGGGTTTCTTTTGCAAAAAAAACAATGCAGTGTCTAGCTGCTACGAAAGAGTATGTGACAGTACCATTCTGGTCACAAGATTAAGTAGTTGACAAACAGCATGACAGAATCATTTAATATCTCTGCAAAAATTTTATTTGCAATCAATTTCAAGGCCGCCGAAGAAACTATGCCTTTTCTTTGGAACTTAAATGACCAGCACTGTGGAAACATCTTTGAGTATATAAAGAATGCTCTTTACTGAGGATGAACACGATTTAATTACTAACCTCCTAGTTTTGGAAAAGGTGACGGACGACAAGTATTCATTTCAAGCAAAAAAATTCTTTATGAAATTTTTATCGCTATGCTCAAGCAAATCTTGCTAAAACAGCGTTTTAGTAGCTTCTAACTGACGATCCAACCCTGGAATTTAGCATAATTGTAAAGTTATGCAGTTGACGAATGACAAGGGGTTATGAAGTAGTTTTTATTTGCTTTGCTTTAACATTCTCAGCAAGGTTACTTTTTCAGGATTAAATTTACGCAAATAATATGTACGTATTTTTGTCTTAATAACTATTATCGAGATCATGTCTAATTAGCTTATTTATAATAGAGTTGAGCATAAGAGTCTGACCGAACGTTTGACTTTTGCTGCGATTACTTCTTCTTCTCACTTTACGAGCATTATATTACAGCAATTGAAGGCTGCTAAAGACATGGTTATCGGGACTTCGGCGTATTCAGTTGTGAAATCTTTGCCTTACAATCAAATTCCGTAACACCCTTGAGTCATGCCCGACCAACTGGCATTTACACTGTAAAATCTGTAGTCTGGCCATATATCAGGAACACATTCGATGAGTGGTTTCCATGTCGTTCCACATATCCTTTGTCGTGTAATGTAAGCGCATAAATTAAAATAGAGGAATGCAACTGGCTATTTCGTCCTAATATTATTTGTAAAAAAATCTTTAGAAAAGAGAGAGATATGAAACACTACGACGCGACGGTAGTCAAGAAACAGAGAGATCAGACAGACAGGAGATCATTTATGAAAATAAAGAAAAGAGACGGAAACAAAACGAAGCACTAGGGCACACCAGCAATTATAAAAATGGTATCAGACTTGAAGTCATCCAATACAACATGTACAACATGTACAATATGTATTGAACGGTCGGAAAGGTAGTTTCTAATCCAACGGAGAAGAGATACGTCAATATCAAAAGCACTCATTTTCGATAAGAAAGCCTGATGCCCAACTCTATTAAATGCCTTAGAAATATCAAGCGCAATATTCTTACTTCCTCTAAAACAATGTAAAGATTGGTTCCACTTTTCAGTGAGATATGCGATATGCCATCAAATCACAACTCTGTGGAAATTTCTGCAAGCGGTTGATCTCGCATCACCTAGCTGAACTCCAATGTACTGGCAACCATATCCAAGCGCAGCTGTAGTTGATTTTCACAAATCATTGTGAAATTGTGCTTTAGTTTTGCTCCAATTTTATTTAGTTGAAAATCAGCTCGAAAGTAATCTTTAAAATTTAAAGCATTGCAAGCCCGAAAAACCATTGCTTATAAAAACTATATTATTATTATGTAGACTTTTTGACTGGTAGCGAATCTATTTTCTCCGGTCCAACCTAGCAGTCTCCGTTCAAAGCCATTTGTTTCCGGTCCAAGGCATTGGTGAATCGTGCTTTTAACCTACTAAAGTTTATATGTATATTGTATATACATTTTTATATTTTTACTAATTTTTAGCTAGTGTTTCAATCATAACCTTCCAATGGTTTGTTGTGCTCTGAGTCCAAATCCAGCCTCAAAATGGCTTGGAATGACTTCAAAAGCTGTAAAAGAAAAGCACAACCATGCCATGTTTTGAAAATTAGGTGCAGTCTCAAAAAGAATTTTTAGTTTCATAACACACTAGCTGTTATGCTGTTCTGATTAACAATCTCCATGAGATAAAGTCAAAATGTCACAAAAAACTGCACGAGGTTATTGAGTTTGTGCATACAGCGCCGAGTGTATTTTTCATTCATTGATTATACCAAATTTTCTTTAAGCCACAATAGGAGCCCTAACTGAACTGATTCAATAACTTGCAATTCTTCGTCATTTCAAAAGAAAAGGACTCTTATAAGCTTTTCTTAGTTGACAAACTATTTTTGAAATCTCTCGGACAATTATTGGCAGTGGATATTTGGAGGCAGCGTAGTGCTGAGCCTGAGTGCAGATCATCCCCAGCATTCCGATTTTCTGTGCCTTCAAAATAAGTTGCCCAGAGTAGCTTATTTACGGAGTTTTAACATTTTGAAATGTTCACACCGCCACTTCTCGCAAAGCTAAGATAAGAAAATCTACTCGAAGTATAAGCATTTGGAAGTTATTAGAGTGCTACCAACTCCAATTACAGATTTTGAACGAAAGCGAATAACTGCATTATACAATTAATCTTGAACCGTGAGTTTTTGATTTCCTTATCAAATTGTTTTAACCACACCTTCATGATTGCCCCTTTGAAGTGGTTGAAAAACAGACCTCTTAACATTGTATGTGGGTATAGCCTTTATACCTCCGATCTAACAGATTGTTTCCTATTAGATAGGTACTGTTGCCTACTTTGGTTAACAAATCCAACTTGAGATGTATAAATGAGTTCAGGTAAATACATATTTCAAAAGTGCCAACATCTAAGGCTTAGATTCTAAGCTAATTAAGTATGAAATTTTAATGTCAACTTGTTATCCAACAGACGGGTGCAGTACATCTACGGTACTCGTTAGACTATGGATATGCGGTCCCATCTTTCCATTTTCTCTATACCTCCATAATGTGATCCACTAATCAACGTCGCAATTTAAATTTAAAAAATAGAAGCAAAATCGCGTTAGTCAATATTTTCCAAAAGGAAACATGAAACCCTCACAGCAAAAAATGAAAAAAGAAGAGAGACGTGGTGCGCAAGAAAAGAAGAACCAGAGGAAAGTTTTTAGTTTTGGGCTGAAAAGACTACTGACCCAGTATTTCAGCTTCGAGTTAGCGATAAGTTACGAGATGATCAAATTAACTGTGGCGAAATGCAGAGTCAGCCTTTTTAAAACGAAAAACTATTCGAATGTTTGTTTGTTCTTTCGATTTTTTCAAAGTTTAAGTTATCTTGAAGTATTCTTGAAAATTTCGATGTGTATTGTAGCCAAGCTAACTCAGCCCTCCCTCGATCCCATTAAATCATCTTGGTAAGCATAGCAAAGCTAAGACTAATTTCATATATCAAAATCATTATACGCACTTCTATTTGCGGGTGATTCTTGAATTTTTAAACTAATTTCCCTCGATTGCGAGTGGTTTTTTGCAGTACTTCAGACTCCTCATTTTGGTCTTAGCCATCCTTCCAACGACTTTAAAATCTGCAACAAATAGTTTTTCATTAGTCTGCGTTATAATTGCCCCTAGCTCACTGGCGTCTTCCATACTTTATTGCTGACACAAATTTTATTCTCAACAAATAAGATAGCAAAACAGAGCGCCGGGTGACTTGGGGCCTAGCACATTTCTCTATAAACCTTGCCTAGGTGACGAATGAAGGAACCTATAGATTTTGTCGATTTTGAACAGCTAAATGAGACAGCGCTCATGGCAGTGTAATTCCTCTCGGAAGACTTGCGATTGTTATGGTTTTGGGATTTCAACCTCTAACTGCCACATGTTACGGAGATATGCTACTACACCATGGGCACCACACAACATTAGATTCTAAACATCAACGCAAAATTTCTGATCATAGAATAGTCACAATCGTTTATTTTCTCAGAAAGACTGTTCTCCCGAAATAAGATCTCAAAGCATCTTTTCCTCGATAGCCTAAGTCTCAAATTTTTACATGAAGAGCTTTGGATAAGATTTTAGTCTTGGTACGCAATAGCTGCAGCCCACTCCTCGGACTTTATGCCTAAACGCATAATGTTACACACCCCCTTTGAAGTAATCTTTCCAAACCGCTCAGCATGGAAGAACCCTTTAATTCTTACAAATAACTTCCAATACATCTGGTATACTGACGGTTCAAAAACAAACAACGGTGTAGATGCAGGGATTTACGGTCCCAACTTTAAATCATCTACATCCCTTGGTAACACAACTACTATCTTTCAGGCAGAGGTAATGGCTATAGAATTCTGTATTAGGAAATGCATTAGAAGAACCGAAGATCAAGTATCCTAATCTGCTCTGACAGTCAGGCCGCACTAAAGGCTCTGTCCTCGACAAAAATCGAATCCAAACTAGTTTGGAACTGCCTGACATGTATAGTTCAATTAGCTACTCACAATAAAATAACTCTTTCATGGGTGCCTGGTCATGAAGGCGTACCGGGTAATGAAGAGGCTGACCGACTTGCTAGACTTGGCTCTCAGTCCCAATTCAAAGGCCCTGAATCCTACTGTGGTCTCCCAATCAGTAGCCTTAAAAAGGAATTAGCTACCTGGGAAAACGACAGAACATGATCAGCACCAGGAACAACTCAAATGGCCATCGTCAGTCAAAACTATTCATTGACTTATCCCAAAAACGTATGAAAGAAATTCTTGACATGAGCAAACGTGACGCAAAGTTACTAACGGACTTCTTCACTGGAAACTGCTCTCTCAAGTATCATCTTAAAAACATGGGCATCAGCCAAGATGACACCTGTCGTCTCTGTCAGCTGAACACATTTTATGTGAATACCCTGCCTTAGCTAGATCCAGGCTTAAAATATTCAATAAAGGGTTCCCCTGTCCCCTTGATATCAGAAACACCTATTCCTCGAAGATTCTTAGGTTCTTACATGACCACAGCTTCGAATGAACAAACATATACACTACGTGTTTTTAAACCTAAGGGAACAGCACAAAAGATCTTTCAGGTCGACGTGCTTGTAAAGGTAGTTTTCACCTTCACCCTATTTAATTAAAAAAAAAAAAAAATACGCAATAGCTCCAAAACAAAGTTATGATAAGGATTCAGATTAGCAGACTGTATCTTAAGGCATTTCAGATTTGAGCAGCTTTTGCGCCATCCACTATATAAATAAAGAGTTTTTGTTCAGCTCGTTTGTACTTTCTGTTGATGTCGATGTAATATAAAACAAAGTGAGTTTTTGACTTGATACAATAGCAATATTTCTTCTTATTGACTTCACAATGTCAAGAATGACTTCCTCCGACTCCATTAAATTAAAAAAGAATCAGTTCAAAAAAAAGGTAGGTATCAAGAACTTTAAATTCAAAACTATTGGCAAAATGTACACCAAAACGCAACTAGTCTTCGTAGATTTCACAGCACCAGATGATTACTGCGTTCAAGGATCATTCGCTTTGAACAAATTTTGCCCATTTAAAATCTCAAAAAGGATTTATTTTGAACGGTAATGAAATGCAATGGTCAGTTTTGCAAACAATGTACACCCATCATAAGGAAACAAAGTCAAGTTATTCACCCCTTGCATTTATTTGTATCTCAGCAGTGTTATATACCAAGAAAACAAACCAAATAGTCAACCTTTGTTTACAATTTCACTGACTTCGATAGTCACCTGTAAGATGATAGAAATAGGTGCAATAATGTACCTTCTGTCCTTGAATCAACCTATTTAAATCAAAGTCATCATCGCGAACCATAATACTGCAAATAACCAACGAATGACCAAACGAATTCCCAGAAAAAGGGTTTCTTTTGCAAAAAAAACAATGCAGTGTCTAGCTGCTACGAAAGAGTATGTGACAGTACCATTCTGGTCACAAGATTAAGTAGTTGACAAACAGCATGACAGAATCATTTAATATCTCTGCAAAAATTTTATTTGCAATCAATTTCAAGGCCGCCGAAGAAACTATGCCTTTTCTTTGGAACTTAAATGACCAGCACTGTGGAAACATCTTTGAGTATATAAAGAATGCTCTTTACTGAGGATGAACACGATTTAATTACTAACCTCCTAGTTTTGGAAAAGGTGACGGACGACAAGTATTCATTTCAAGCAAAAAAATTCTTTATGAAATTTTTATCGCTATGCTCAAGCAAATCTTGCTAAAACAGCGTTTTAGTAGCTTCTAACTGACGATCCAACCCTGGAATTTAGCATAATTGTAAAGTTATGCAGTTGACGAATGACAAGGGGTTATGAAGTAGTTTTTATTTGCTTTGCTTTAACATTCTCAGCAAGGTTACTTTTTCAGGATTAAATTTACGCAAATAATATGTACGTATTTTTGTCTTAATAACTATTATCGAGATCATGTCTAATTAGCTTATTTATAATAGAGTTGAGCATAAGAGTCTGACCGAACGTTTGACTTTTGCTGCGATTACTTCTTCTTCTCACTTTACGAGCATTATATTACAGCAATTGAAGGCTGCTAAAGACATGGTTATCGGGACTTCGGCGTATTCAGTTGTGAAATCTTTGCCTTACAATCAAATTCCGTAACACCCTTGAGTCATGCCCGACCAACTGGCATTTACACTGTAAAATCTGTAGTCTGGCCATATATCAGGAACACATTCGATGAGTGGTTTCCATGTCGTTCCACATATCCTTTGTCGTGTAATGTAAGCGCATAAATTAAAATAGAGGAATGCAACTGGCTATTTCGTCCTAATATTATTTGTAAAAAAATCTTTAGAAAAGAGAGAGATATGAAACACTACGACGCGACGGTAGTCAAGAAACAGAGAGATCAGACAGACAGGAGATCATTTATGAAAATAAAGAAAAGAGACGGAAACAAAACGAAGCACTAGGGCACACCAGCAATTATAAAAATGGTATCAGACTTGAAGTCATCCAATACAACATGTACAACATGTACAATATGTATTGAACGGTCGGAAAGGTAGTTTCTAATCCAACGGAGAAGAGATACGTCAATATCAAAAGCACTCATTTTCGATAAGAAAGCCTGATGCCCAACTCTATTAAATGCCTTAGAAATATCAAGCGCAATATTCTTACTTCCTCTAAAACAATGTAAAGATTGGTTCCACTTTTCAGTGAGATATGCGATATGCCATCAAATCACAACTCTGTGGAAATTTCTGCAAGCGGTTGATCTCGCATCACCTAGCTGAACTCCAATGTACTGGCAACCATATCCAAGCGCAGCTGTAGTTGATTTTCACAAATCATTGTGAAATTGTGCTTTAGTTTTGCTCCAATTTTATTTAGTTGAAAATCAGCTCGAAAGTAATCTTTAAAATTTAAAGCATTGCAAGCCCGAAAAACCATTGCTTATAAAAACTATATTATTATTATGTAGACTTTTTGACTGGTAGCGAATCTATTTTCTCCGGTCCAACCTAGCAGTCTCCGTTCAAAGCCATTTGTTTCCGGTCCAAGGCATTGGTGAATCGTGCTTTTAACCTACTAAAGTTTATATGTATATTGTATATACATTTTTATATTTTTACTAATTTTTAGCTAGTGTTTCAATCATAACCTTCCAATGGTTTGTTGTGCTCTGAGTCCAAATCCAGCCTCAAAATGGCTTGGAATGACTTCAAAAGCTGTAAAAGAAAAGCACAACCATGCCATGTTTTGAAAATTAGGTGCAGTCTCAAAAAGAATTTTTAGTTTCATAACACACTAGCTGTTATGCTGTTCTGATTAACAATCTCCATGAGATAAAGTCAAAATGTCACAAAAAACTGCACGAGGTTATTGAGTTTGTGCATACAGCGCCGAGTGTATTTTTCATTCATTGATTATACCAAATTTTCTTTAAGCCACAATAGGAGCCCTAACTGAACTGATTCAATAACTTGCAATTCTTCGTCATTTCAAAAGAAAAGGACTCTTATAAGCTTTTCTTAGTTGACAAACTATTTTTGAAATCTCTCGGACAATTATTGGCAGTGGATATTTGGAGGCAGCGTAGTGCTGAGCCTGAGTGCAGATCATCCCCAGCATTCCGATTTTCTGTGCCTTCAAAATAAGTTGCCCAGAGTAGCTTATTTACGGAGTTTTAACATTTTGAAATGTTCACACCGCCACTTCTCGCAAAGCTAAGATAAGAAAATCTACTCGAAGTATAAGCATTTGGAAGTTATTAGAGTGCTACCAACTCCAATTACAGATTTTGAACGAAAGCGAATAACTGCATTATACAATTAATCTTGAACCGTGAGTTTTTGATTTCCTTATCAAATTGTTTTAACCACACCTTCATGATTGCCCCTTTGAAGTGGTTGAAAAACAGACCTCTTAACATTGTATGTGGGTATAGCCTTTATACCTCCGATCTAACAGATTGTTTCCTATTAGATAGGTACTGTTGCCTACTTTGGTTAACAAATCCAACTTGAGATGTATAAATGAGTTCAGGTAAATACATATTTCAAAAGTGCCAACATCTAAGGCTTAGATTCTAAGCTAATTAAGTATGAAATTTTAATGTCAACTTGTTATCCAACAGACGGGTGCAGTACATCTACGGTACTCGTTAGACTATGGATATGCGGTCCCATCTTTCCATTTTCTCTATACCTCCATAATGTGATCCACTAATCAACGTCGCAATTTAAATTTAAAAAATAGAAGCAAAATCGCGTTAGTCAATATTTTCCAAAAGGAAACATGAAACCCTCACAGCAAAAAATGAAAAAAGAAGAGAGACGTGGTGCGCAAGAAAAGAAGATTTTTCTTCCAAAGACAGCCACCAGAGCTTTTGAGAAAGTAAAATGATTATATCTACGCACTTTCATGCGTCTCTTTCTTCAAAAACTGAAAATATGATTAAAACAAAATCGCACCCGTGGCTTAAAGAAGCAAAAAAATAAATAAATAAAAACCAACGAGCAAGGCCAACTTTACGAAAAAAAAACTGGTGGATGGAAAGAATAACTCCGGCCCAACAATCTATCTTTCTCTTTCTCTGCTTTTTTTTCTCCTGGATCTCCTGAACCTAAATTCGTCAAAATCTTTTGTTCACCATCATGCTTCTGATATTGTGCGTACCGAAAAACAAACAGCAAAAAAGAAATGGAATCCCTCTCGTTTCTGAAGTCCAGAAACGCCATACCACCACCCGGTACTCACAGAATACGACCAAGACGATGAGCAAAGCAACAACGAAATTCGTTTTTTTTTCGTGTCCATAGAGTGATTTTGATGGATTGCTGTCATTAATCTATGACGTACGCAACTACCATAGAAAATGCCAGGGATATTACACTTATTCGCATTGAGACGGGGTTGGGATCTCGGCGCTTACACAAACATACAAAATTGGATAGATATCCTGCCACACCGAATACGAAACGAATCGCCACAGGATGCGAAATGGATTTTTTTTCTTTTTCAAAAAAAGAATATAAACGAATTTTTTTTAGCCCTTCTCTATGAATTTGTATCTATATGCTTGTTTTTATTCTGAGATACAGGGCTAAGAAGAAGGCACTGCTTATGATTCTTTCGTTGGGTTAAGCTTGCACATGAGATGGGAAAAATAGAAAATTGCGGATGTTGGTCCTTTGTGGAAAACACACGGGATTTCAAAAAGCTTTTCCTTAATTTCAGTCATTACGGATAAAAAATATTCTTGGAATAAAATAGCCCCAAAAGAAACTATAGGTCTTCGTCATATAAAACTTACAAAACAGTTAAACAAGAAGATACATTATATTTTCAAAGCATACCTAGATATACCAATACACGCGTGTATCATCACATCAGCGGTATATGATGACAGGATACTTTTGTGTACGCCATGAAAATTCTTAAGCAGGCGAGACGCATTTCGAATATTAAATGAACCAATAAATGACATTTCACAATAGTTTTAGCACGGGCTTAGCTTTTACAAGATTTTCCAATAAGGACATGGCACAAGGATGCCAAGCGGATAGGGTGGGAAAACAAAAGGAAGGGCTTCTTTTATTTTGTACAAGAAAAGTTCCTAGAGCTGAAAGCTTCCTAATTTTGACATTAATTTTTGGATTTTTTCTTTCTTTTTTTAACATAAAGAATGTCCTTTAACATGGGAATGAACTGAGAAAATGTTGAATGAGGATCATTTGGAGACCATTGAATATAAAAGAAAAAAATCCTTTCATTCGACTTGTTCTTATGGGAGCGAGCTAAACGTATGTATACCTTAATAAATTCCCTACATGATATCCATTTGGTCCGATTGGTGTTTCATTATTCATAGGATTGTCGATTTGAAGTCGATAATCTTCTGGGAATTGTCATTCTGGACGTATACAACCCTCGATTAATCATGTGCATTTAGATTGTTTTCGAAAATAGCACTGAACTTAGGTAAATATAAGGGATTGGATTTTTTTCCCTTCACTCATATATCCGATGTTGAAGGTCTGCTGAATTTATCATTACTGTATGTAGTTTCGTGTTTGTTTTTTGATTTTCTATACTCATTTAAAGAAAAAAGGACACGGAACACGGGAACTTGAAAACAAGACTAGAACTATTTTAAATATTAAAAAAAAGAGAGATTTATTATTATCTCGTTTTTGGTTTCAAAGACAAGAAATTAATCATAGCTAATAACTTATTGTGGTCAACAATAAGCAAAGCAAATAAAAAGGATGGCGCAGCAAAGCTATGGAAACAGCGAGGCCTAGAACCTGAAATTTTATGCTGAACGGCTAAGTTACAAAGAGCTTTTCATGGCAGTGTATATTAATTACTTTCAAAGAACAAACTATTGTCTGCATGTTGTTCTGGTTGACTTCGGAGAAGCATCCAGTCGACAATCGCGGATCTAATATTGGTGGCTTTCAGACAGATAAAATAGTAACATAAAAATTAAACATACATTCGTACTAATCATTACCGCACCATTAAAAATTATTTAACAACAAAGGAAATTTATTTTTAAATGAAAATCTACTCAAACTAATATCAATCATTGTATGAAATGAACAAGCAGTTCTTAAACATCTTGTCAGTGGTTCATTGGCTGCATAATTTGTTTTGTGGTAAGGAACATTAAAAAAACTTGGTTTCTAAGCATCTTCGCAGGAACACTGAATCCTATCAACGCCAAAATGTCAGAGTAATCAATACGGCTAGTCAATAAGTCACGAATGAACATCACTTCACATAACTTTCTTCGAGTTTTAAGAGGCAATATTCCAAAACCTGCACCTTATCATAAGAAGGCATAATTATTTCCCAGCGAAGCTTTTGAAGACTCTAAGACTCTTGTAAAGCGTTTTTAAATTTTTTCAATTCTAAAGGAGTGAACTTCATAGGACTCCAAATAATATTGCAATACTCCAAGTAAGATCTTACGAACGCATAGTATAGACTTTTCAATGTGTGAGGATCACTGAATTCTCTTGAATTGCGCAAAATAAAACCCAACATTGAATTTCCTTTTGCAACTAAAAAGTCAATATGGTTAACAAAATTCAGTTTTTTGTCAAAAATAACTCCAAGATCTTTCTTGAAAGTTACTTTTGACTAAAGTGAATTATTAATTTTATTAGCAAAATTCATTGTAGTAAGATTTCTACAAAAGCTTAAATTTTGACATTTACATATATTTAGGGACATGGAGTTTAACGAACACCAATTCGACAGTTTCTCAAGGTCATCTTGCAGTAAGATACAATCATTATTAGTTTTTATATAACGGAGAACTTTCAGATCATCTGCATACATAAGGCTTTCAGAATTAGAAAACACACTGTCATTGACAAATAAAAAGAAAAAAGGCGGACCGAAATGACTCCCTTGTGGCACACCAGAGGTGGCATGTATAGGTGAAGAAAGTACATTTTTTATTCTAACAACTGAGTACGAACTCTAAAATACGAGTCTATCCATCTTAAAAATTTTGCGTGCTAAATCTATTTTTATTAAGTTTCAAAAGAAGTTAATCGAAATCAGCCCGATCGAATGCTTTTGAGAAATCAGTCAACCAGTACAACATCGCATTGATACCCTTTCTCGAAGCCATAAGCTTTAAAGCTTGAAAATGTTAAAAGATTAGTGCTGATTGTTCTACTACTAACATGGAGAAATAATATTTTTTAGAGCCGGAGTCAATCTTTTATGTATCTATTTTTAAAAATTTTTTAGGAATCGTGGAAATCTTGCAATTTGGCCGATAGTTATAAACTTCCTGCTTATAAATCAGTGTAATCAAAGAACTTTTCCATTTCGATAAAAACTCACCACTTTCAAGGGAGCGGTTAAAAATAATTTCCAAAAATAACGCAACTACCTTTGAACATCTTTGTAGAACTATCGGAGCGATTCCTTCCATATAAAGTCGAGTGTAAAGCTTCCAGCTAGAAAGAGCTATTATAATTATTAAATTCATCCTCAAAATGTAGGTTTCAACTGCTTTCGGTATAAGCAGACTGAAACTGTTTTGCAAATAGGTTAGAAATAATTGAGAGGTCTGAAGATGACTTGTTTCCATGACGCATTAGGGTTGGAATACCAATCGACTGCCTTTTAGCGTTGATAAAGTTAGTACTAAAGTGCCCGATTGCTTGAGAAGTAATACCAAAAACACATAACTTACTCGACCGCTAGTGCCGTAATTCAGACCCTGAACACCAAAATCCATCAATTACACTTTGCTGACGATAGAGACATTATTTAAAGTTCCTTCTTCCCTGCGAGAAGCATTTAACGTTTAAAGTAGCGGGTATCAATATAATGAGACTCAATCCTTGTTTTGCCCATTTTATGATTCAGACATGTCTATTCCAGACATTTATTTGAATGGAAATGTAAGTAGTTTATACATCTGGGATTATTTATATCAATAGTGAATCAACTAGTGATGTCGACATCAATCTAGTATCATTGTATATAGAAACTATAGTATTATTATGTAGACTTTTTGGCTGGTGGTCTCCGTGCCAACTAAGCAGTCTCCGTTAGAAGCAATTTGTTTTACCATTGTGTGTAGAGAAACGAATGCTGCGCCACCATGCTCGTCCGGTCCAAAGCACTGTTAAATCGATTCATGAACTTACTATAGTTTCTGTATACAATGCTAGTATGCGTAGGGCGGATGAAGGGCTGTGATAGAAAAATGCTTAGATGGTGGGAGGACTATATATCTCATTTTTATCGAACTATCATACAATTTTCAGATACGATGGCACAGGGAAGTAGTAAGGCAGACCAAATCACAAATGCAAAGCAATCTGCATTTTTTTGGCCGCAGTCACGGAACAGTTCAAAACCAGGAGATTTGCCGACGCACATTGATGTCCACACGTTGCGTACCCACGAGCGGATCATTATAATGTCGAGCAGTTAGTTATCTGGAAGAGCAGTGATTATTTTCAAGATCATGGTGGTCGAACTCATCATTACGCCACATCCCTGAAGAAAATGTGAATGCCTTGAGAATGGTCAGCAGCCCTCGGTTCCTGCGATATTTCAATTTTATAGGGATGAAGATAAAAATCCAAATGAAAAATACATCAAAGGGAACGAAATGATAAGGGTGTTTTTTTTTTCAAACGTGCTGTTTTTAATCTGGTAGTACTTTTTTGTGTTGCTCTTTCCAATAGTGAGCAAGTCTGGCTAGTGCAGTCAACAAAAAAAAAGTGTTTTTCCACCGGGTCACGTTTTGCGAGGTATTGGCAAGTACTCCGATAGTAAGTAAATTGAAAAGCGTTTTCCGGCAGAAATTGTAGGTCCCCTACATTCCCAAACAAGGCACGGTTGTGAGAAATGTGCAAGGATCGGCGACAGATTTGCTGCATAACACTATGTAATACCAACTCTGATCTTTTCGACAGCTGTAACTTGATTTGTACTCTGTTTGTTCTCGGTTTGCCATTTCATCGTGAAAGAATTGAAGCTGCATGGAAGTATTGTCTACTAGCACTTTTATCTTAATTCATAATAATTCATCGTTTATTACACAATTTATCCAATATTTAAAATGTAAATTTAAAAACATTCGATATACTATTGAAGGCATCGAAAAAATTGTATCCAATATTTTCGTGTCAGATTTCTGCTACACGGAAATAGTGCTCTCCCCCAAAATTTCATTCCGAAAAGTTAAGCATTCGCAAATTGTAGTAAAAAGTAAAAGTAAAGTTGTTATCATTACTGTTTACAGTATTGTTCTTAATAAATCAACCCCAAAATATAATCAGAAAGTGTTTTTTACAATTTAGGTAAATATTAGATTATTGTCTCGACACCACGATTTGATGTCATTATTCATACAAAACGTGATTACTGTTTCGATCGGCTGTCTCTCCAAATGTTTTCTCATAAAGTATTTTATTTCATCATATTTCAAACTACTGTTTGCAGTAGTTTCAAATCGTTTCCTGATTGACTTCCATTGAGTACAAAAATATGAAACCGCAATTAGATGTTCTTCTGTTGATTGGAAATGGATTATGCTGATGGTTAGCTTCTTTATTCCACATCCATGTATTAGATAATGGTTAGTAAAATTATATAAATTGGTTCTTTTATCTATCTGAGGGTATTGTTCTAAAATCAATTCCACCGATGATTATGATCAGTTGATTAATTTCCACATCAACTTCACAGATACCCTTGTCTGTGCATAACAAAGAGTACGATCTTTCTATTTATCTTGGAATCGTATTCCAAATATACCGAAGTATTTTTTTTTCTCTTTAAATAACAATAAACATATTCATGCCCAAGTCACAGCACCCAGTAAAATTATAAGAAAAATTATTTAATTAAAAAGAAAGAAAAAAGAAAAGAATCTCTTATGGTGTCCTTCGAATATAATACTTGCGCCTTTTAGGAAATAAAAAAAACAGAAAAACAAAAAACAAAATTAAGTTGAAAGTTGTATCTTTATCTACAAGGAATATAGCACGACAAAGAAAGAGGTAACCCACAGATCGTATTAATTTTCAGTCAAGACGACAGTCTTGTAGAAGTATAAATGAAGTTGCCGGGGACCACGAATTGAGTATATGGATATGGATATGTAGAATGAGAAACGCGAACCCGGCCAGGGCGGCCAACGGCTGGCGGAAGCGACAGCAGCGGCAACGTATAGCATCAGCTACATAGCGGGCTTATAAGAACAAAACGAACAACAAATTCTACACACAAAAATTATTATTAATGTCTCTGTCTAAGAAACCTCGTGTTTGGATTTAAATTCATGTTCGGAGTCACTCGCCAGGCACAAGAGATGCATGCATTCTCATATAGACGCACAAAAACCATTTTTGGGATTTTGGACAAGACCGAATTTTTCTTATGTACAATTCTCTGACACGGCCAATTAATCAATTTTCGATATTACAAGAAGAATTCCTTCGTCGCTGGCCCCTTTAAATTCGTTTCTCTTGTGTTTAACTCTGGTTCCTCTAACCTCACGTAATCTTCTTGTCGAAGACAATGTTCAAGGAATGTATCTAGAGATTGGATGTTAATTAAGGACCAAGTGTGAGAGAGTATATCTAAAGTGATTTTCAATAAATGTCATGTGTAGCGAAGAGCATTTGTATAGTCTTGCATGATTAAGCTGATGTAGGCGGTGGTGTTGGATATACTCGTAATGCTCTATGGACTATGGTTGTTGCACTTTATGTTTGGGTTTCGGTATTCTATTCCAACATACGGAGAATTATTGGTTAATAAGTTGCACTTTGGCTCTTCCGGATGTTTGGGATTTTGTCTTGGCGCTCGTAGTCACACGTTTAACAACTTAAAATAAATCCAGGTCATTAAGTGTGAGTGAGGGAGTGCGTATTCGGGATGTTGTCTCAAAATAGGTTTAAGAGTGGCTGAGTTATTAATTAGTAGTGGCGCATTCGTGCGTCACTTTACGAGATATGGCGAGATGTCATTTTAAAGGAAGTCAAATCCGTTTTAGTGTGTCACTCTGACAAATTCAAAAATAAAGTCCCTCTTCCAACCAGTGGTTTCCATTTTTCATTCAACTTGTGCTCATAGTCGAAATGTTAACATTGTGGGTCAGTGAAAACAAAGGGAAAGCAAATATCATAAAATGTAAATACAGTAAAACTTAAGGTAAGTTCACCAATTTGCAAACAAGTCCGTAATAAAATTTTACAGTATTTGCATAGAGGTCGTAAAATTGCATTGTGTTTGCACAATTTAGCTACCTACATGGTGAAACTGATTCATATGAAGGGAAGCAGAAGTCCTTTAGTTTGGTTTTTCTTCAAATATTCAAAAATAAAGAAATTTATTGGTGTCATTCTATACACAAGCCCAAGGTGAAATTTGAGTTCAGAAGAATAGAAGAGATTCCAATACCGTCTGTCTTTGAGCCCACGACTGTACCAAAAACTCAAATGGTTAGATTTTAAAATGGATAGTTGGTAATGCAACAGTTTTTGGAACTGTATTAATCCGTTCATTCAGTCAACACCATTTTTCAAGGTAGATTTATCTAGCATTTGGTATGTGACCACATCAACTACTTTTTATTTATATTCAAAGCTGTTTGCTTAAATATTTGATCTAATTGACACTTGTCGCTATACCTAGACTTTGCTAATAACTACACTAAAGCGAACACCACCCTTATACTTACAGACATGGGCTTCGGGCTAGTACATCAAAAACTAAGTGTAAGTGACGATGGTTATTATGTCTGCCTGTTATACATAGTAGATTGAGGTCTCTATTTTATCTCTTAAATATCAATTTTCTAAGTAGAAACATTCAAAAGAAATTCGAAATTTTGAATATGCTCACTGTTTTTCGAAAATAAAAAAAAATTATGTTTCTTTTTTGACCTCGTGATCAGATTTGCTCTGTTCAAATAATGGAAAGCTCCGAATGAAAGCGTATCCACATAATTGGAATCAACTGAATGATATCTGGCAACAATCTACATCCCTTTTCGTTTCACACATTACAATCCCTGTTCCCCAAAGGGTAGAGTCAAGACACCACATTTGAAGGGTTTCGCAAGCATTGGTAAATACACTTGAATTTCACATTAACGCCATTGTCGCAGTGTTCCGATTTTGTAACAAAAAAAAATCAGTGAGATTTGAACCCACCACACCTGCCACTTTATGCAGTAACTTAACCCATCACACTTCGAAGATCTTTAAGAAAGTAGTGCAGACTAACTGAACGATTCGTATGCCAGGACGTTGTGATATATTAGGAACCAAAGTTATATCAATTTGAGTATTGAGAGAACAGTTGCGACTTAACTAAAACTATGTGACTTGTAAGGTTGGGCAGGGTCGTGTAATATGAGCACCAATTGTTTGATTTGCATATTCAAAACAACAAACATGTAACATGAACTAATAGTGTTTGATTGGGAATTTGAATGTAAGGGACCAAAGTTCTTTTTGAAATTGGCTGCCGTACGAAGAACTTCTTATTTGAAATAAACAAATTAATAAATTGAGCAGCACAAGTTTGGAGATACTCAGATCGGCTTTCAAGAACCTGAAATTGATAACCATTTCCGATCGGCTGAATGAAAAATGCTTTTCATGGCAGTACAGTAGTTATTCTAAAAGGACATGCCATTTGCTCACCAAATGCAATTATCGTCGAAAAACAATTTTAAGAGTTCGAAAAAATATCAGCTTCGCAACAGATTTTACAAACTCAGGAGGAACCAATATGCTGTTAGGAAGTGTTGAGTTGTCAGCAAATTGAGCTGCCAGCGAATTGGGTTTATCGATGGAACTGACATACGGAGAGTTATTGAAAACGAGCGTGATTCAAAACTCGAGCATCCATAAAATTGAATAAAGGCGAGCGGTTAAAAAAATTTTGTAAATTATTTTGAAAAAAAAGTGCAGTTAATGACCCACTTTGTCAACCATATATAGTAAACATAAAAATAATGCTGACAGCGTTGAAATTTTTGGTGTAGTGAGCACTATGAGAGTATATATATATATATAACATACATATTTTAATCGTATTTTAAAATGTCGTTATCTGAATGAAAACAGCGTCCAAATTTTGGAAATTAACGGATTCACATGTGATTGCGCTTTTCTTATCGAAAGAATCTATATTATTTGCAGTAAGCCATATGCCATAGTTCCTTATTATGACTAATAAAAAAACGCACAATCGAAGCTTGTCAGATTCGCCATGCCAAAACAAGTTATTTAGTCATCGCTAATAACATGTCGTGCATTTCTGCCTGTAGGCGTAAGCTTCGTGGCTCAAATTCCAATAGAAAACAAAAATTTTTTTTTCACAGAAATATCTATCACCTTTGGCTAAGAATTGGCAAGTCTTCCGATGCTAATTTATTATCACGAAAAGCGCTTTCTCGATGAGCCATTTGGAGCCCGCAAAAAATTGTAGGTCCTCTCCATTCCCTCACAAGGCATGGTTGTGAGAAGTACACTCCCCGCTCTGTTGCGTCACTCTTTATGTATGTAACTAACTAGGAGAACTGCCTAATACACACTTCTTTTTATTTTATAAAAATATAGAAGCAAGACTGGAAATCCATCGCCTCTTCAATGAAGAGCACCTTATCTCGAATCCAAACCCGAAATGTCACCTATCGACGATTGACAACTTAAAAAAAACTTGAATCTTTTAGTTCGTAGGTGCTTGGATATTGCTACTCCTGTATGCAAATTTAAGCTTAACTTTTCCATGAACATCTCCTCTAGGGAAGAATGAGAGAACATAAAACAAAAATGGAAACTGGCGCAGTTTCCAGCATTTTCAGCGACTCATCCAAAACGAACTTTTCATAAGTAAGTCTTGGTAGTCATTTCTCGATGTTCCATGCGGAAGTCTTTGGTATCAGTCATTGTGTGAGAATAATAAGTTCTCGACCAAAAAAGAAACCATTTTTATCTTCTCTAACAGCCAAGCTGAACTAAAAGCACGGAGCTCATCGGTTATAAGATCCAAGTTGGTCAAGGAGAGAATTGTATTACTCTCCAAACAGGAATAGAAAAACTCTATTGTCATCCATTGAATTCCAGTACAGAAAACCTTTGATGGTATCCAGATTGAAAAAATTGTAGCAAAAGACTATGCGATTTGTCAGCCATGAACCATTCTTTCCTCACAGCAAGAATTCCGAGATCAGATCAAGGAAAATCAGCTATAAATCACGACCAATGAATCCAGTTTTAGACCTTGGATCAGATATTAGCAAATTGCAAATTGCTGTAATTAAAAAAAAAATTCTAATTTATAGAGAAGAACATACTGCTGGAAGAATTCAATAAAGCTGGTGGTTTCTCTTCCGGTCAAAGAAGTTCAAAACCTCTTAAAATATTTAAATTATTATTGAGCCCAACAAGAAGGCTTCAAAACTTTGGCTAGATTAATAATTGACCACTGCTCCCGAAACAAAATCTGCACCAAATGAGGTTCGCAGAAGAAACTCTGTTTCAAAAGTGAGGAAACATCTCTGCAAATCATTCCCAGCACCCAGCCTTAAAAAAAGTACTTTGTTATGAGATAATTCTTCTGAATAAACTCAATTTTATCCATCCACAGAGAATCATTATCATCTGAGCCAATTCAGGAGCAAAAGAGCTTATGGGTTGGTTCAATAAGTTTCAACTATAGACACCACAGTATGGCCGGAGTTGTACGAACTCAACACATCATAAGATCTAATTTGAATCAAATTTTATCAACCCAATATACTGATTGAAAAAGTTGTAATGTGCGTCAGTTTTTAAATAAGCACTACTAATTCAAAATATTTTGCGTTTTTTTTTTTTTAAATACACAAGCTGTACAATCGATGTAGGTTTTTTTTTTGACAGTTTAAACATAATTCCAGCTCGTCGAAATTAGTCATTATATGGGTCAATAGTTATGTATTTGTTAAAAGAAGTTAGTAATCAGTGCTTATTGAAATTATCACTTCTGGTTTTTATTTACCTAAACTTGATGTACCAAACTATACAGATTATAATAAATCTCTGAATAACCACGAAATTCTTAATAGTTCATTCTATTTCATTTCAACGACACTTTGACGTGTTGTTTTCAACTACAAACTTTAACTATGAACCCAGTTTTTTAATACCTTCTAACCATCCAAAGACAGAGTTGAACTGGGAATTTTTAAGAGAGTTGAGAAAACCTTCAATTAGTTGCCAGGCAATTTTTCATTTTGCTTTACCTATATACATACCAAATTCTCACGAGACTCAAAACACCAAAAAATGCTTTTCTACTTTAGTGCGAATAAAATATCGACCCTGCACGTAGCAGCACCTCCCTTACAATTAAACCACACTTTTTAATATTTGCTATTAACAACAGCTTTGAAAGGACTTCAGGTGACTTACTTTACCTATGCAATTGCAGCATATAGAATTGAAAAAAAAAATAGATTAAAATGCAAGAGCTCGAAGGTCTTGAAAAGGTCCTAACCAACTTCAAATGGACCTACAGCCATTTAAGGAGCAGTTGCAATAAGCCACTTACTTATGTGACATGCACCGAACATTTAATCCGTATACCGTTCCTAACTTTACATTGTATGAGAAGAGTTGATAAGTCATTGTTATAGAAGTGACCTATGTTTATATTTTTATTTGCAGTTGCAACAAAGTAATACCAAACCTACTTAAACAATTTTTATCTTATATTGCAGGTCGTTAAAAATTGAGGAATATTTGTCCGTGCGTGCCGAACAGAGAAAAAAATCTCAATCAATCAGACGGTCATCAGGCTGAGTAGTAAAAACATCATCATCATCATCAGCTGCGTCATCGTCAACAACATCAGAGGCTGTTCCCAATTTCTTGTAGCACATCAAGCCAAGGCAATCACCAAATCCACCATCATTCAGTCGACAGCTCATGGACATAGCGTCGCGCAACGCCCTAATGAGGCAGTAATTTGATAAATATCTCAATACATACCAACCGGACAACTTCATTCACACTACACAAAAAGAAAATGGAAAACCATATCAGAAAATTTCGAATTACAACATAAATTTATTTTCCCGTTTTGAAGTCTATTGTCTATCTCAAACCTCTGTATATGTAAAGGTACTTAAAGTTTGTGTCAAAAGAAACTCTGTAGATTTGTCAATTCATGATCGAAAATAAAAATAGAAACAAAAGCTCGCAATAGTTAATGGCGAGCGTTTGATTTTCATTTGTTGTAGCTCACCTCGCATCACATGGTTGTCAAGTTGTCTAAACAAATGTTTACAATTTGCCTGCGTAGGCTGACCACACCACTGGGTTTCAACTTCGGCCATAGCACAATAGTGTGCGTTTCGTGCCCTATGGAACAATGGAACACAACAAACGGCGCTGGAGGAACAACACACTCACAAAATAAAAAGGAGGAAAAAAACTGATTAATTGCTCTGTTGGACACATTGGGAGATGATGCCCCAAAGAGATGCAAACCGTTCCCTATGTGATGGATTGGCAAAGTCGAAATAGACATTTGTATCTAGAATCGAATCCGAAATGAAAATGAGATTGAGTATCGGGCCCTGGGCGACAAGCGACGGATCCCCAGATCACCCGAGTACAAAATATTTGTGTTCGTATTGTTTGTGCCCTTCTTTTTGTGTAAACCCAAAATGACCAATCGTAGGGCCTGGGAGTATTTCGCCATTGAAACTTAATGGAAAACCCACAGGCAGGTGATGTTCCTCCAAGAAAAGCTGTGCAATCGATGAATAATAACTCGACATGATAAAACCGTTTGGCCAAGAACTATCCTTCCATCTATGGTTTGAAAGCCTTATAAACAATTTTGATATAAAAACAAACCCATTCTCTGACCTTTTCCGAAACAGAATCAAAAAAAAAACATTGGTGAAATTCTTCCATAATTCAAATGCGCTGAGATAAAAGATGCAATCTAAGGCAGCAGGTTGCTGAGCAGCAACAATCAAACCAGTTTTTCCATGTGCGTGTAGACTTGAATTGAGAATCTCTTTGAATTCAACAAATAATGGCGGCTGAAAGATATGTGCGTATAGTCGCACTACACTACACCAACCAATACTCCATCTATTCCCTTATTCCCACCGAGAACATATCTATTTTAGGTCAATCTACCTGCTGGTCAAACACAAATTAATGGTTGCATGTGTGTTTAGGTATCTATGAAAGGTGAGTGCCGCTGGGAAAAACCAAATTCAAACTACAAAATAAAGAAATAACAGAGGGGGGAGAGGACGACCATTATTACAATCTAATCTTCGACCACATGCCTGTTTGGAATGGTTGACTTTGATTCAGTCGGTTGTTTTTTTTTTATGTTGTTGTTGGTCATTGCGATAATGATGGTGGATGGGGAAGTTGTAATGTTAAGGGGATAGCTGTCATGTCAGAGGGGTGGTTCAGGTTGTCGAATAATTTTTTTTGTCCCAACTAATTTGACATACTCAAAAAAGAAAATGAAAAAGGCCATAATTATATTTAATGGAGAACAATGTCTGAGCTCTGAGTGAACGACTTCAAAAAATTTGTGTTGCTTATAAGCTATGCAATAAGGCTCTTGGTCAATTTTCAAAGCCTAGGTAGTTAACTACTAGGGTAAGCCTGCGGATTATTATAACAAGGCATTTTGAAGTGTTAAATGAGTAAGACAATAAATAGTGGGGCCTCGGTGCCTAACGCATATCGAGGACCCGCTATCTTTACCTATTCCAAACCATTAATTTAGAAAGCTCTTTTCATAGCAGAGTTTAATTATACTCTCGAAGGACTTGGTAATTCCTTTTCTCCTTAATGTTTCTGGAATTCGAACCACAAACCAACCACGAACCTCCCACGGAACATACAGACCATTGCACCACAATCAACACAGGGTTAAATGGTGTAATCCGAATTTAAACAAAGTGTGAAATTGTGGTTATTTGTGTTAGCTTAACAATTGTCTGTCAAGGAATAGTAGGTAAAAATCTTTAGTACTATCCTTGAATCCTTGAAGCGTTTAAAACTACCTAACCGCTTTCATAAATTGGGGAGATTCACATTTAACAAATCAGTTAAGTTTGTTCTGGTAAATGGAGAGTGCTGGCTGATTTATTCTTTTTTTTAAACAAAATGGCTCTGGTTCAACGTCCCATATATCGCCCTTGACCATCAGTCATTGGCAATTTGATTTTCAGAAATAGTTCTGATAATAACTGGCCTCTTGTTGATGCGAATTAACACTTCTACCGAACACTGAACTGATTGAATAGAGAATAGACTATATGTAACTCATATATCCGCGCGAATATATTCCGGAAATTATATTTACTAAGGAAATGCCATAAAATTATCTAGCGCAAAATAATTAAAGGGTGTTTTTTAGACGTGTGTTTTTCAAAAGAAGAGTATTTTAAAAATGATTTCGTTTATGTGGCCACCGTATGGCTCCATCGAATTCCAGAATCCCAATTTTGGAATACTTTTTGGAGCATTTGGGGTTGTATGTCACCATAATGCGCCGAGTGTTCTCAATCGTCTCGGGCGTAGACAAGTGATTTATATTACCCTATAAAAAAATTCAGCGGCTTTAAATCTCTCGGCCTTGGAAGCAACTCACAGGTTTAAGACTCGAAATTATATAAAAATCAGGGTCGAAAGCAGTTAAAAAAGTATTGAAAGATTGAAAACTACACTTCCAAGAAATTGTTGAATTTTCTCTACGATACCCTCTTTTGTTGATAAAAATAACATAGTAAAAACGGGACGTAGGAACGGGCTTATTAAGGGCACAAGGAAATCTTAAGCAAAATTTCTAAACCAAACTCCACAAGTGAAAGGGAATAAAAACACTGGCATGAAGTTCCAAAAGTAAATTTGGGGACTTGGAAAATCTTGCGAGTCATTGACCAAAGATGCAGAGCATGAAATTGAAATAAATGGGGTCTTAAAAATCTTTTTAGCTTCTTCTGCAGAAATTCTTAAAAGGTAACATAAAAAGGGTCACGAGTCCTGATAATGGTGGCGTAACGGCTAACGTGTCTACTTGTTTTGTGGGAGTTCTCAAATTCAAAGCCCAGAAACATCAAACCTTAAGTGAGGAATTGGTAATTTCTCCGTTACTAACGTCATGCCATGAGAATACGCTTTTTCGGTAAGCCATACTGAGTCCGCAAAAAATTGTAGATTCCTTCCATTTCCGAGCAACGTATGGTTGAGAAAAAAGTGCTAAACTCCGGAGTCCCAAGGTTAATCCCGAGAAAGCGAGAGTGAAAAAAGAGCACAAAATTCTAGAAATAGATTTGAATTGACACTCTCTTTTAGTCAATTTACTAACAATTTGCGCAAAAAAATTTTTATTCGATTTTTTTTAATTTCCTCAAACTTTTTATTTTATTTTTAAAGGGAAACATTTCTAAGCTTGTTCGTTTCCCATATGATAATTTTCAAATCAATGAGTCTCTTCTTCGATGGATTTGAAACTACCTTTCTGACCGTTGCTTACAAGCCCATTTCATAAATTCTGGTTTGCCCCAAGGCTCCGTTTTGTCACCGACTCTCTTCCTCATTTTCATAAATGATCTTTTGTCTGAAACTTCTAATCCACTTAACTGTTTTGCTGACGACTCGACCCTCAGCTTTTCATATTCGTTTCCAAATTCACGTCACTGCTCTTCGGATGTGGAACTGGAACGGTTGCGTATGTTAAACTCATTGAATTCTGACCTTGACAGCATTGTTTCATGGGGTCTTATGAACCGAGTAGAATTCAATGCTTCGAAAACTCAATGCTGTCTCTTGTCGTTGAAGCTTAACATTCCCCCATTGCCATTATCCATGAATGGTACCTGCATCGAAGAAACCGAAAAGCTGTCAGTACTTGGTATGTGTGTAAACGATGATCTTCGTTGGAATGACCACATATTTGAAGTCGCCAAAAACGCTGCTAAATGCTTAGGTTTCTTAAGACGATGCAGGAAGTTCTTCACCCCTTCTGATCTGGCTACAATTTATAAAGCTTTCATTCGCCCAAAACTGGAGTATAACTCCCATATCTGATCAGGTGCATCTCAAACATCTTTGCGCCTACTTGATAGGGTACAAAATAGAGCGTTCAAATTGATAGATGATAGTTCAATCGTAGAATCGATTGATTCTCTTGAGCATCGTCGAAACGTTACGTGTCTCAGTCTCTTTTATCGCTTTTTTTACAAACAGTGCTCTAGTGAAATAGCCAGCTGCATTCCTCCCCTAAAACATTTTAGCCGCAACACCCGCCTCGCCAGGAATGCTCATCAGTTCTACCTTGAGCCCAACCTCGGTCGTACAGTCAAGTATAGAGATTCATATTTTAGTTGCACCATACGAATGTGGAATGCTCTACCTGACCCTGTTTATCCCCTACATTACAAAGGTTTAAAAGCAACGTGCATCGGTGTCTCCTTTCAAATCCTCTCCTATTTTCCTAAATGCTAGCACATAACTCCTTTATCTGCGCGTTGATTATATAAAAAAAAATAGATATTTAGAACAATGTATCTTTAAAACAATGCTTTGAAACATAGTGGTTAAATCAAAGATTCATTAAAAAAGGGAAAAAACTTTTAAATTACAAGTATGAAGTATCTCCCTTCATATAAGTTTTAAATTTTGCAAGGCTATGAACGTTTTACGATTAAAGTTAAAAAATTAAATTAACAAAAGAAGATAATTTTTATGAGTTTATTTCTCAGTCAGTCTTTTCGCTCTAAAGTGAATTAAGACGAAGGCTTTTTAGGTATGAAAATAATCTAAATGACTGACTTTGTAGAAGTGCCAGACTTTACCCACAACCCAAATAAAATGTCTACCATCTTGGTTAGACTTGATGAAAATAACATCCCGATGATATTATCCCCGACATAGTGACACTTCTATTGCCAAAGAGATGAACGAGAACGACAATAATTCTACGAAACACACGAGTATGATGGGTGGAAAGATTTTGAACCAGAGCAGCACCCTAATGCTGACGCGCCAAGCAATCATTGTGTCCGAACCCGCGTGCACACTCCAACTCCACCAATGCCAGTGTACCAATGTACAGGGTGATTTTGAATAATTGCCTGCCATTAATCAGATTGAACCATCGGTATACTCTCTATGGTGTTATCTTCAGAAATTGAATTCCTTTTTCTTGCGATATTCGTGCGCAACATATCAAGTGCGAACAGTAAACTGTTTTGCGTTCGCGTTCGACTGGGAGATGAAAGTACCTTCTACATATACGAAGATTGTATGCATTGGAGATTTAATCGAAAAACGGGAAATATGTATAATTAACATTGATTGTTTTGATAGAAGTTAAAGGAAAATTTGAGTTTCTTTTCTAAGTTGTTTTCTGGGAAATTCGATTCTGTACGTCTTCTACTGGGTCATAAGGGAACATTTCAACGAGTTTTTGTGTCATTTGCTTTCTTGTGACTACTATGATGTTGTGTACCAATTTGCGCTACTCTTAAAGACTATTCACATGAGCATTACTATCGAGCGATGGATAAATCCAGAAATGTGATTTTAGTGCCGATGAAAACTCAGATTCTTTACAAACAACAAAGAAAATAGTTTACGTTCTTAAACGAAATTTGAGCTGAAACTCAGTTTAATAAATTTAAAAATAAAGGAGCGTACCACAATAACGAACCCACCAATACAATTTCAAATATTTAACTTTAAATTTTGTATGGGTATATTTTTTAAATTTAAAGCTATAATAAGTTAAGATAGAAAACAGCAAAGACATTTCTTTGCGGAAACCAAAACGACCTGGGGATTATTGGTTATGTTGAGATCCACGGATAAAAGCAAAAAAAATGTTATAGAGAAAAAGATTATCCGAAAATCGAAGGAGAGCGAAAGGAAGTCAACAACACCAAATATCGCGAACTGATAGGAAGCTTGCTCCATCTTTCAACTTTTAGTAGACCCGACATAGCTTACGCAGTCAATGCCTTATCACAATTCAATAACGATCCTAGACAACAACATTGGAGCGCAGCACTGCACGTCCTCCGCTATTTACAAGGTTCAAAAAATATTGGAATTGTTTACAAGAAAACGTCAAAAAAACTACACGCATATGCTGATGCAAGTTGGGCAAGTAATTTCAATGACCGAAAATCACAGAGCGGATTTTCATTCATTTACGGAGGAGGAACAATTTTATGGGCTTCAAAGAAACAGAAAATTGTGACTACTTCGAGTACGGAAGCCGAATATGTGAATCTTAGTTCTGTTGCAAAAGAAGCATTATTCTTACAAAATTTACTTGAAGAACTTGGACTTCATCAAGGACCAGTGACAATTTTTACCGGCAACAAAAGTGCACAGGCTATTGCAACTAATTTGGGTATCCAAGGGCGAACCAAGCACTTAGATATCAGATACCACTTTGTTAAAGAAGCCGTTGCCGATAAAAGAATTAGCCTTGAATTTATTGGTACCGAAGACATGCCAGCAGATGCTCTAACAAAACCTTTGGCTTTACCTGCTCACAAAAAATGCTTTAAGCGATTGGGAATGTCTTTTTCCGATTAAAATCGAAAATATCAAATTGTGAAATTGTGGACGGGTGTTAAATGTATTTAACAGGTTAGGTTAGATTATTCGGAACTTGATTTGCTGTTTCCTTTTGTTTTCGTGTAGCAGCTCATTCCCTTAGTAGATGAAGTTGGGGTATTGTGGTATTCATGTTAGTTTGTAACACTTAACAGAAAAAGTAGTGAAGCGAATGATCCTAATCTTTGGAAATTTCACCAAAAACTAATAACAGTAAGCCTTACATACAGTTATTTTTTTGTGTTGAATTCTAACATCAGCTAACAAAATCAAAATTTTGATATGACTTCGAAATCATCACTTTTGAAACTGTAAGGGTAATGTGGTATACCTACACTGTCTCATGTGGTTTACTATACGATAGAGCCTAGCGGTATTTTTTATGTTGTATTTTTTGAATTAAAAAATTTTGATAAGTGATTAAATTAATTATTATTGAAAAGTATAGGCATTTTAACGGACGGATCATGAGAAAAAACACAGATAGCCAACTTTGAAAAGGAATTCCATTTTATAGTGGGTAATGTGGTATACATACTGTACTATATTGGAAAAATATGGGAGACATCGGGTTGAGATGGCTCACGATTCTCATCTCCAAAACTTATAAGAGGTGACAGTTTGCTTAATCAATGGAGGGAAAGTTTTCTTCTTCCAATGTACAAGGGAAAGGGAGATACCAGAAGCTGTGACAACTATCGTTCGATCAAGTTGATGTCCCACACTATGAAGATCGTTGAGCGGGTTTTGGATAGCCGACTGCGGAAAATAATAAGGCTGTTTGATGATCAATGCGGGTTTGTCGCGGGTAAGTCAACTACAGACGCAATCCAAAGTATAAGGATTATTATGGAAAAACACCGAGATGCCTTAGAGGATTTGCATATTGTGTTGGTTGACTTCGAAAAAGCATTCGATCGACAACCACGAGATCTGACATGGGTGGCCCTCAGACACCGAGGAGTTCCTGAAGCCTATGTGCGAATAATTATGGACATGTACGAGGGAGCAGTTACAAAAGTGAGATGCCCAGCTGGAGTCACCGAAGAATTCCAAATAACAGTAGGTGTACATCAGGGAAGTGTCTTGAGTCCACTGCTCTTTATTGCTGTTCTGGATTATTTTCTCGAAGGAAAAGTAACGGACAATAAAGTACAACAATTATTCTTTGCTGACGATGGAGACATCATAAGCGAGGATCCTACATCCCTGCAACGAGCACTTGACGTTTGGATTGATGTTCTGGAAGGAAATGGGTATACCGTATTAGCTCTGTGCTACCCTTTTTCTGATCCAGACAATCCTATTCCAGACATTTATTTGAATGGAAATGTGCTTCCTAAGTGTGAAAAGTTTAAATATCTGGGATCTATGATCAATAGTGAAGCAACTTGTGATGACGACATCAATCATCGAGTAAGCGTAGGGTGGATGAAGTGGCGAGAAAACTCCGCTATCTTCTGTGATCGAAAAATGCCCCCTAAGCTGAAGGGAAGACTCTACACAGCAGTTGTCCGTCCAGCTCTGACATACGGTTCACAATATTGCACAATGTACAAAAAGTATGAGAGCAAATTGACGGCAGCCGAAATGAAGATGCTTCGGATGACAGCAGGAGTAACAAAGCTTGATCGAATTAGAAGTACTAAGATCCGAGGAAGCCTTCATGTCAAAAGTACCATCTTGGACAAAATTCAGTACGATCGGCTCAGTTGGTATTGTCATGTTCAAAGGAGAGATCCGCCGAACCCCGTCCAAAAGGCAATATCGTACAACGTTTCAACAAATTCGCGACGAAAAAGAAAAGGCAGGCCAAAACACTCCTGGTACAAGCAAACGCAAAAGCAGCAGTATTTGGTTGGCCTCAGACATGGAACAATCCAAAACTGGGAGGCTTGCCGACGCTTTATGAGGTCAACGCGGCTTACCCCACAGGCGGATCACTAGTGTGAAGCAGAAAATTGGGAGAGTTGTGATCGCTTCAAGATCACTACTCGTAACGCCGGAAATGAAAAGAAGAAGAAAGAAGAATGTGGTATACTGTACTATATCTGGTATGCTATACCACATTAGCCCATGCCAAGTATACCGCATTAGCCGAAACTGTATACTTTTACAAAAAAAAAAAATTTTTTTAAAATAATCTTAACACATTTTCAACAAAACTTAGGTACATGTATTTTTCGTGGAAGATTCTTTTATTTTTTTGAAAAATATATTTCCACTGTTGAAACAGAACAAACAAACACTCTTTGTAAAATCAAAAAAAAAAAAAACTCAAATTCCCTCAGTCACTGTTGTTGGTTATTTTTTTGACAGGTATGAAGATTTTTTACTCGTTGGAACATGCATAATTATAGATTGATTTATATCTGCACCTACTAAAGTAGAAAATGTTGAAGTATACTACTTAGTTTAAGAAAAAACTGCCTGTACAACATTACCCACCTATACCATATTATCCTAAACTACTCTACTTTGAAGTTTATTAACTGTCACAATGCAAGAAATGTACAGATAGACGCACCTACGAAACACAGACCTTAAGATTTAAAATTATGAAGTTTTATTTGAAGTTTCGAGAGTAGAAAGATTTTGAGAATACGAACTCTCAAGAGAAAGGCCCTAGAATCAGATGCCTAAAGTATTAACACCACTACTCGTGGTGGCAATAACCAGGATGCTATTATTCGTCACAAGCCCTTACATCTAAGGATGGTTTTGACCATAAATCGACCAGCTCGGTACTCAAGAAAACCTATATCCAGTGTTTAGACGAACAATATCAAGTGTCTCAAAAAAATGGTAGTATAAGTATGTATCTACTCAATGAAGTGGTATATCAAATGCTTATATAGCATTGAATGGAAAATGGCTTGCTAAAAAAGCAGTCAATTGAGGAAAGATCTTCTTCATAGCGAAATGTAAGAAATTTTGCTTATATGTTTTATGGAATGTTGTTTTTGATGTATAATACATGCGTTTCCTGTTTAATTTTTTTTTCTTGTAGGAAATACGTTTGATTAGGAGATTTGTTAGAAAACGGAGTTCTAAGACTATTTTTTAATAAGTTTAAGTCACTGGACTTCATGTTTTTGCTTGTTAAACGTACGTCAGAATCAATACCTACACGATTTTAGCCAAGAACACAAAGTAAATTTTAGTCAGTACCTACCTAGCGAAAAGAAGTAGGTAGCGGTAACTCCAAATTTGTGTTTGAGGATGAGCAGAAGATTCACCTAAGACTTGTTTTTCATTCGTTGCATAAAAATGTCAGACAAAAGAAATATTTTTTAAAACACAATTCGATTTAAAAACAAGTTTAAATACCAATACACGCTTGAAATTTTTATACAGCCCCATTGCTGCTGTGCGTAACAGAAACTGCCGAGAATTATCCAAATACAAAGCTTTGTAGGCAAAATGAAGGACTTTTAAAAGCCCCTAGAACAACATCATCTCAGCCATGACGTTTTAAAACAAATCCCTTTTTTTTGCTTTCCATACAAAATGTAAGATGTCACACCTTCGTTTAAAAGTATCACAATGTGTCCTACCTTCCATCACCATTAAAAAAACACGCCATTATTATAGCTTCCATTGAAATCATCAGTAACGGCCGGCGCCACTTGTTCACATCATCTGTTCGCGCAGAGTCAACCCTCCAAAAAAAATATCGCTTATCTGACTACTGCTGTCATCTTATATTTCAACACATCCAATGGATGGAAAGAATTGCTTTTCGTCTAATTTCAGTAAGAACACAGGGAAACTTGTAACCATGATCCGTGACGTGCTGGCGATACCATATCTAACAGCTAACACCACCACTAGGTATAAAAGAGCAAACGCATTTGGAATTCCCATAGCAATATCGAAGGCGAGCATTGAAAAAGAGCAAAAACAGAATTATTATTTGTTCCCCTCATGCGGCACGGCACTGCACGGCCCGCCGGCCGCGTCGCGCCGCGCCAACCACCCCTTACTTCATTGACTCTATGCTCTGCCATATTAAAGGCATTATGGGCTTTTGTATGATTTTTACTTAGCCCGCTGTGAGTTTGTACGTTTTAATCATGGATGTTACTCCAACTTGTATAAATGTGTATTGGGTAGGTATATTGCCGAATGTCAGACTTGGTCGCTCACTGATGCTGGGAATCAGCAGAAGCAGCACCTTCAGGAAAAACAAAAATCCATAGCAAACGAAATACAACACACACCATGCAGGAGCAGTATGGTGGTGGGTATTCTTTTGGGAACGAATGACAAATGACGAGGAATTCGTCAATGTCAAAATCAGACTGTAACAGTGAACATCTAGAGTTCCATGTACGAGTTTTTCTTCAGGGTGATGTATATAAATAAGAACTAACGTATACATTGGGGCTGTATTATACATATTAAACACATGAGCATCTTTCTCTTATTTCAGGATGTGTATAAGAGAGGTAAGTATATGTATTTATATACGCATATTGGCATGTTTAGAGATTATTCACGCTATACCTACAAAATAGAGACTATATTTTGAAACAGTTTTTGGAAGACTTCAGCAATGGGTTTGACAACATAACGTAGCCAAAGTGAACATCTGCAAAGTGAAAAGGGATTATGAAATCTTAATCCTCTTCGAAATGACAGTGAAATTAAGTATTAAGACTCGAGGTAATTGAATTCCACAGGTGAAGGGAGAAAGTGGGAAAATTTAAATGATTCCTCGGTAATTATTTTATATTACACTTGTGGAGGATGGAATGCAAGCAAACGTTTGCATTACATAGTTTTTCGTAGACTGGAACTTTTGGTCTGGTATACTTCTAGGTGTTGCTTTGTATTACATGATACAACTCGAAATACTCAATGTTCTTTCAAGGTTGATAGTTTGATTGTCCTGAATTGTCAGTATACTCAGCAAAGCTGGTTTAGAGCGTCTTGATGGGTATTTCTTTATAAAACTTGGATTCTATAAGATCTTTCTATACCTACGCTCCCAATTGCATTACCAACACGCAATCATCTTTTCGAAGTCTTTCACTGAATGAAAATAAAAAGTATTTGCTCGTAGAATGAAGCCTTACAGGTTTTTCCTTTTCTCATTGCTCAAGGCTCAAGCAAGACAGCATTTAGTAGAGATAGGTGGAAATAGTTGGCAGACAGATAACCATTTGCTCAAAGTCGCATTTCACAAACGTTTTAGTATTTAGTATTTATTAATTCAATATACGATCCTCAATCAACAGATTTTTAAAAGTATGTAATATTCCTTACCAAAACTCAATTTTATAACTTAATTAAGGAATGATTATTTATTTTTAAATTGTTCTCTGGGCATGCAAACATCATCATCTTCATAGACTAAATTGAACAGCCTGACACAACGAGAGATAGGCTCACGTTGTCCACACAAAGTTTCACGACGAACATCATACATATAAAAGTGGCCTTTTTCTAAAAGACCTCGAAGGGGCATAAAAGTAAATAAGAGAAAGCAGACTCTCATTTTTTATGGACATTGCGCTATAGACCTTTCTTCGCATTTCTAGAGTTTTAACTCCCAGCAGTAAGCATCTCTTCTTATAACTTAAAATCACACTTATGTCATTGTAAGATTCCTTAAAGCGAACCGCAAAAAATTTTTCTGAACTCTTTCAATCTGATTAATATTTTTTAATCTGGTTAAAGGGTAGGGACGAACTAGTGAACAAAAAAGCAATTTTATTGTATACGGATCCTTAAAATCTACAGAATTTCTTTTTACGAATCCCAGAAGGGAATTCGCTTTGGATACAACATAATCAATATGGAGATCAAATGACTCTTACTCTTTGACATTACGTCTTACTTTTAAGAGCGTACTTTCCTCATGTCATGTGTTACAGTTCATACAGTTCGTTATTGAATTTTCTTTTCCACACATTGTTTTTACGAATAAGACAAACGATCACTCTTATCAGTTTTCGTTCGATACGAACAAAGGTCTCTTCATTCACCGAAAATAAAATCCCTGCTCTTGCGGCGTAGCTGCAGTAAAAACGAAAAAATCGGGGTCGCTTACCGAGGTTTCACGAGAGACTGTATGTTCTACCTCGAAGTTATGTCTGTGAATTGTGACGCTTTGTTCAATCCATCGATGTCTTTGTTTGACAACAACATGTACTCCTTTCCGCTATTCTCAGTAATCAAACGCATTCTTGCTGCTCGGCTCCTTTCCAAACGATCTCCAGCTTCATTAAAAAATTGAAAACTACTTCTCTCTGCGTCTGGAGCTTAATTCCTTCCAGGTCGAGAAGACGGCATTCTGCAGAAGTGATCCTATTCGATCTTCAGTAGTGACTACGGCTCTACTTCTATTCTTCCTTGCTGGTCCTTACAGGTTCATTGTTTGCTGCCAAGACATAAAATTTCTATACCTTTGAGTATAACTTTTGAAAAAAATTCCTGATTGTGGTAGGTACTTCTTAATTTCCTCATACGAACGCTTATTATAATAAAGCACTACATGTTTCTTAATGAGAATATGTCACTCCTTCAGTCATTTCTGCTTGTGGGAGCTTGAATATAGCTCTGTATTTTCTTTCGCTTTAGAGTTCGGATTACTTTTTTCTTCATCCAGACACTGATGTATGATGGTCTTCGGTGTTTAATTCTGTTTTCATTTTTTTAGAGGCACTTGTTGGTACACATGGTAGGAAAAGGCGCTATATATCTCTTGCAATTGAAGTTTTGGCTTCAATAAAACAACGCCGGAGCGATTGAATGTTGGATTTTCGGATAGTTCGGTTGGCGCTTGATTGACCTGAAGATCGCCACGAACTTTTAGGGATTTTGAGATGGGGATACGCATCAGGACTTACAACAACAGCAAAATATATTTTTCTTGGCGATAATATCTCCAAAAAAGTCCTGCTTTCCTTGAATTGAAAAACAAAAATTCGAGCATCCCTGCAGCAAACTATGTGAAAGATATCGCAACTATCGAGCAGAAGGCACTTAATGGACGGTGGAAATGTTTGCTTTTTTAGTAATCTTAAACGCATGCTGAGTCTTCAGTTGCAGGCGGTCTTTTAAAGAACCTAAATTTCCATATGCAGATCCGTATCAGAAGCTGCTAGTTGTCTCGAAACGCAATTTTCTTTTGCTAACAAATATTAATCAGCTAATCATCGGCACATTTGGTAAAAAAATACCGTGCTACCTGCCATACAGAAAACTTAGTTCGATGACAACTTTATTTCCAGGAGTTGTTCTGTAAAGGGGTTGGTGGTAGTCAGAATTTTCAAAAAATCGATTTTTTTTTTTGCATTTTCTTAAAGTATAGGATCTTCAAAATATTCTCTGGAAGTTTGAAGTGAATCCGACAAATATCTTTCGAGTTATTCAGCGAAGAATAAAAGGCTCTCAAGCGGTCTGGCATAGACAGTAAAACCTTAAATGCGTTTTTTTTTTTCAAAACTATGTTTTTTGAAGGGTGTCGTACAGAATCTCCAAAAAAAAAAATCCCCATCGATCAAAATCCCCAAAAATTTTTATCCACCTAGCTAATATCCCCATTGAGATAATGCACATTGATGAAATCCACACCTAAACAATCTTTTTTGCCAAAATCCCCACGAAATCTCCAAATCCCCAGAGTCTGTGTACATATAAATTATGTGCATTTAGTTTTCAGAAAAATCTCTCTTTCGTTGTTTTTGTAATTAATAAATAATGATAACGATTAACAGTTTCTTAACAACAAATTACTATAAATGCATGATTGTATCCTCTTTTTAGTCTTGCCTACGTATTCATGGTACGCACACGCAGTGATCTGTCTTAGTTTCGTAGTGCAGCGTTTTTTTTTTTTTGTTTTTTTTTTTTGAGAATAAAAGTTGAAATGGATAATAACATTACTGTTTGCAAATCCAATAAAGGTGGAAGAAAGTTATTCATAAATGGATATGGTTATCATTACATTTGCTGTAATACATAAACCTAATTTCCCCAAAACAAATATATTCAAGTAGTGAATCATGCGATCAAATCGCGCGCGCGATTTGATCGCATGATTCACTACTTGAATATATTTGTTTTGGGGATATTGGGATTGTAGATTCTCTCTTTGGGGATTTTGGGAGTTGGGGATTTTCGTTTGGGGATTTTGCATTTGGGGATTTTCGTTTGGGGCTTTTGTTTTGGGGCAAACGTTACCAACCCTTTTTTGAACTGGTGACCACTGTAACTCAAAAACCGCTCGATATATTTGAATGAAACTTAAACAGTTTTTAGAAAATATAAAAAGCTAGTGCCTGATCGAAGGATTTTCTTTATTTTAAAATTCAATTTTTTAGAAACAATTAATAGTTGATTTTTTACCAAAAATTAGAAAAAGGATTTCTGAGGCAGCCATTTTGTCAGTTTTGAAACAAAATAAAAAAGCTTACGCACTAGCTTTTTATGATTTCTAAGAAATGTGTAATTTTCATTCAAATCTATAGAGCGGTTTTTGAGTTACAGTTGGCACCGCAAGAACCCATTTTTAAAATAGTTAACATTTTTTTTTTTAAACTTTGGTGAAGTAATGTTAAAGTATGATGAAATGATACAACGTTTTGACTTATGTGAAAAAAATTCATTACTAATAAATTTTTTTTTTTAAGAAATAGCATTTTTTTCACGCTCCTGACTACCCCTAACCCCTTAAATAGCCCCTTCGCTCATGCGACATAGCACCGCTCGATTGCTTTTTATATCATTGGCTTGTGCCGACAAAATTAGCATCTCTTGAAGCATTGAAAGGAAATAATCAATGGAAAAAGTAGTGAAAAATTGAACTCAAACAAATGATCTATGTAGCTCGTAACCATTGCGGACGTATGCCGGAAATCGTATTTAAAACATAAATGCCATGGGAAGGAGATCATCAACAACGACATCATCTAGATCCTTAGGGCCTGAAATTTATTTTTGTTTTTTTTTATCACAAGGTATGGAGTGTCTGCACTCTCTTTGTGAAATCATTAAAGAACACAACTTGTTAAAACTTTATTTAATGATGATCCTCATACTGAGTTTATATTGAGTAAATTACGAGACTGATAAAAGCCCTCAAGCTCAATGAAGTAATTCTTTTATATGAAGACTCTCTTCGTTTGCACCTCACAGTTTCAGATCAGTTTATCATTAGGTATAGCTTCGGTGCCAATACGATTATCACATTACTAGAAGATAAAAAACACTGTGTTGTTATTATGCGAAACACATTCATTTGCATACCACTTTTCTTCTCTTTTCAGTTTGTGTCCATTAATATAAATAAGGTGTCGGTCTTTTGACACATTTCATTACTAGTGATTATCAAAAGTGAGTTTGATGAATTTATTGAGATAAACAACTTTACAATGCCTCAAGGCAAGAGCTGGTTGTAAAATAAGTTAGTTAATAAATTAATAAGCATTATTACGAAGTAACTAAAGAATTTTTTTTTTTTTAATAATAACGATGCAGTCTTTAGCAAAAGTTTTTGTAGATAGAGTTGCAAAGGGTTCTTGAAATTACCTTAAATCAACTAAAATATCTTCTAAACAAAGTTCATACTGTGCCACAGGACCAAGAGCAAGAAGAAGGCTTTGAGAACTAACTTCAACCGCTATCGCTATAAAAAAATTTATTTTCTTTTTTCTTACAAGATTTTAGATTAGATTTTTAGATTACAATAGATTTATTTCAATTTTCAAAATTACGTTTTAACGTATTTAGATACAAAAATCTTTAAAGCATGACATTGCCGTCTGCCCGATTGACATTTTTTAACAATTTAATAGTAATTTTTAATTTTAAATTCATACATTTTATTCGGATATGAGAAGAAGAAAAGTAAAAATAATATAAGTGGTATACAAACAAATTTAATTACAAGTTTATGTGTGGGACTGTTTGCAGTTAATTTACTAATTCTTTTTTTAAAAAGCTTCATTCAGTATTTGGCTCCTGTAAGACATTGCTTTCTTATAAAAAAGGTAGAGCTGGGTTGTTTTGCATTCGCAGTTGAGGAGCGCTAAAACGCCTTCATCATCTATTTCGTCGCTGCCCAGAAAGCTTCTTCTAATTTCTTTCAAGATCGGACATTCTTACAATACTAGCTGAAGTACTCGGATCTTAAATCAGGTTCATTCTTTTAACAAGAGGTTATATTTTTTATGCTATTTTCTTGCAGCTAAATGCAGATTTGTTCTGAACATGCATTCATGCCTGTTGCGCAGGAGGTTCGTAATTCGAGTCCCTCTATTGCGACAAAAAACAATAAATGTTTTTCTACTGGCAGGAATTGGCAAGTCCTCCGATATTAAAATTCAATGCCATAAAACGCCCTTTTTCGGAACCTGCAGAAATTTGAAGGTCCCTTACATTATTTCCTTACAAGGCATGGTTGTGAGAAATGCACTTGGCCCTCGGGCCCCCGCTCTCTTGTACCACCCTATCTATTTATTTATTTATTTAGGACTTTAGTTTGGTCAAACCGTTGTTTGTGAAAAAGGCTTTGATGTCAAAGTGACATATTTTTCAGAAAAGATCGAAAATTGAACGTCTTTGTACAAAAAA
Source organism: Melanostoma mellinum (assembly GCA_914767635.1). NCBI lineage: Eukaryota > Metazoa > Arthropoda > Insecta > Diptera > Syrphidae > Melanostoma > Melanostoma mellinum. The sequence goes on from OU612058.1 coordinate 55,560,967, forward strand.
TACTAAAATGACACACAACAAAAATGTACGCGACTGTATCGCACGAACTTACTCTTATGTGCTTAGTAAAGGGTGTTTTTTAGGCGCGTGGTTTTGAAGAAAAAAAAGAAAAAAAAAACACATTGAATTCAATGTTATGACCAATGATTTAGCTCCAAATATAAGGGTTTGCCAATATGTTTTAAAAATGATTTCGCTCAAATGGACAAAGCTGCCAATCTTCTCCACCTGAGAAGATAAATAACGCGCCAAATATTCTTTTTCAAGGCGTCAAACATCCAGAGCCAATCTGCGTAGACAAGAGCCTTCTTATGTCGTTTTCCAAAAACAAAATCTGGAGTGAATTGGAGAGTTGAAGTGACAGATTTGACATTTCTAGCATAGCTTATCTGACAAAAATATGACTCCAACTCTCCAAATCACTCCCGATTTTGTTGAGAGTGAATTTTGGAAAACGATATTATAACCCAACAAAAAATAGTCCAGCGGTTTTAAATCGCCCGATCTTGGAGTTAACTTACAAGTTTAACGCTCGAAACTTTGTAAAAGTCGACGTCAACCGCGAAATATAGTTTCGAGACTAGCGGTCAGGCTACTTCAGTTCCTCCACGATAGATTGGTCATGAATCGACTGTCAAAAAACAAACTCCAAGGAAAGTTTTACCAGATGGAAAACCACACGTCTAAAAAGCACTCTTTACAATACCTAAGCCAATGGGAAAGATGCAAAGCTTTCGTTCTTTTGTTGCAGTGCTTATAAAGTACGAAAGCTTATAAGTACGGGCCTTTTATGTCGAATTTCGTTGAAATTGCTGAAGCTGTTTACGAGAAAGTTGAGGTTTTATCACAGACGTTCTCAGGTAGCGTTCTTGGTTCAATTCCAAAGATTCTTCGGTAAAAATTAAATAGAAACAAAAAACCTTGAAAATGAAAGAAAATGTTATGTAGTCAAAGTTCCTACGCCTTTAGACTTGCAGAATTACGCTACCCATTTTTTAAAATAACTGGCTTTCAAATCATTCTGTTCGCGAATTGCTGATAAGTGATACTAACAAGTGGTAGCAACAGAAATAGTAAAAAAAAACTTTTTTTCGTTATTTGTATGAAAGACTATTTTAAGAAAACGGTTCATCTTTAAAGCCATTGGTAAACATATAGAAAAAAAATTAATTAAAGACAACAATGGTTAGACTTGGAAAAGACTTCTGACATACTTGCCTGACAAGTTTTTCCAGAAATAGTTGCCTCAACGAAGACCTAGTAGGAATTCAAACCGGCTCCGTTTTGAATTCAGAGACGTCTTGCATTTCTAATATGATTTGAAGTCACATAAGTCATAATACTTCCATCCCATCCGTCCAAGACCCCGGAAATGAGTTATTTTGGTGTACTTGTGTGAAGCTAGGAGAAGTGCTTCAATTCTCCCAGCTTCACGAAACTTTGCACAGCTTTATTTTCGTGCAACTTTACTTTCGCCAAATGTTATTTTCTTACAACTTCGTGCAAGTTTACGCAACAACACGAAGATATGCGTAAAAACGCACAGATAGCAAAAACAGGCAAAAATGGTAGGAATCAATTACCTAAGTGCTGCTCTTTGAGATCTGAGGAGCAAGATGCAAGACCAAAACATTTATTTATGGTCGTTTCCAAAAAGGTCTTCCATATCAGTACCTAAATTCAAGAAGAGGAAGAAACGACAGCCAAGAGAAGATCAAAACTCTCCCTATCTTCGACATCTCCAAACTATCTTCCATTTGTCTTTTTCTACATGCACTCCTGTCCTAGGACTCATATCAGCTCTGTCCTTTCAATTGAATAATCTTTAATTTACTTGCTTATTTTTCCATCTCAGTTTCTTCACTTTATTTTCGTGGAAATGAGCAGAATTAATTAATCTGTAAAACGAAACACCAATTTATAATTAACACACGTAATTAAAGCTTTACAAGAACCTTAAAAATAAACCAACACAAATACGTTAACAAAACATCATGATACATTAAAATACCTTTCCCTCTCGTCCTCAAATAAATTGGCACGAAGTCAGATGAGAAGGGAGAAGAGAAGAATTTCAATGCAGTAGACACTATTAAAAATATAAACCATCACTAGCGCCCATAATTGCAAAGAATACCAATTCGCAGCAGAAAAACAAACATCGTTTCGCACAAATACCGCATATTAGGTGAGTATAGCCACAAGAAAAGAAACAAATCGAAAAGCAAATGGAACCAACTCCAGCCCCTTAGGACTTTTGATTTAAATAGTATACCCTATCCACCATCGCAGTCGTTGAAGTCCCCACTTGTCTAATGGCCGACAATAATTTATAAGGTACACCGAAAGACGCTGCCGCCGCCGACTTTGATGATTCCATTTTAATGAAAATTTATTAATTTCGCTTAAACGTATCGGTTGAATGGCTGAATAGTGAGCGGACGCCTGCTGAAATGGCGAACTATCCAGCTGAGATCTGCAAACGCGCAACGATACGCCACAAGAAGAGCCACATGGTGTTGGAGACTTTTTTTAAGTGTTTTTTTTTTTACGATTTTTGCGCTAGAGATGGAGGATCTTTAAAATAGTTCGTATAGATTCTATGTATGTTACACGATCGGTTTGAAGTGAGATTTGATATTTCTTAGATCAGTTGGAAATATTACAAATGGCGACATGAAATATGAATAAGTTAATGATTGAAAGAAAGCAGAAAAGGGTTACCTAAGCTCGTCTTCGCTCAATGACATTTTATGAATAGTTGGATTGACAGCAATTACGTTTTGCGGAATAGCAACTGGGGAAGCTGGAGGATCTGAACACCCAAAAATATATGTTTCAATACTTTTTGTTAAAGTAAAGTGCTTAGAAAAGCATAGGCATGAACTCGCCTTTTACTCTTTTCGCGCGATCCTATATCTTCAAATACGAGTTTCAATTTATATTGAATCATTGAAGAAAGCAAGTTATGCTTTGTGAAGAGAAAATTATGAAATTAATAATAATGAAACACGATATAAAAAAAATTGCTACAGCAACTCTTAAAATAAAATAAATAAATAGAATTGCGCAATATATCGGTGGAGCCCTATGGGGTGTAGCGCATTCTCGCATCTACAATTTTCTGCCGATTTCGAATGGCTTATTGAGAATGCGTGTTCAGGGCAATGAAATTTACTGTTGGAGGACTTGCCAATTTATGACGAAAAACATTTTTGGTTTCCGTTAAGACTCGAACCTCCCGCGTTCCGCGTAACAGGCAGGCATGCTAACCATTAGGCCACAGACACCACACGGCAACGCTTGCATGCCAATACCCTTTTCATGAAATTTCTCATCACATTTTCTTGTTAAAAAAAGCGTCCTCCACGTCAACAGTTGCTTTAAAATTATATTCGAAAAAGTAAAGCCCCGCACCAAATATATTACGTTGGTGATGGAAACGCTTTTCAATCAGTGTTCTTTAGTTTTTAAGCCCCAAATGTGACAATTCTGCTTGTTTACCTAGCTTCCGAGATGAAAAAGGGTCTCACCGCTCTTTGATTTATTTAACTATGGAATTTTGGATCATTTTGACGTATTTCGCTGTTTATGCTCAATATATGACTTGAGTTTTTGATGCGTTGCTGCCATATTTGCAAACAAATTTTAGAGGCTGAGTAAGCTAAAAGATCCCTAAGTGACAGATTTCATATAGCTTTCGGGTGTTAGTCTGAATGAAACGTTCTGTCAATGTCGCTGGTGTTATCACCGCTTTCAAAGGCCAACCAGAAATGGACAATTTAGAGTTCTTCTCAACACATTCTTCGCAACACTCACGCAATTACTGGCCGAGAAGATGCTAACTCAACGACCCAAAAATATATACTTTAGTTGTTCGAAGTGTGGCCGCATTATGTTCATTGTTCAATATACTTTTTTATTGATTCAAGAGCAGTTAGTCTCTTTCAAAGCCAAGATTTAAAGAGCTCAAGCTGCTCCGTCTAGAGCTTCCGTCGGTTTTTTCAAAACCATGCTTACAGAGATTTTGTAAGGTACAAAGGTCAACACCATAAGCATAAGTCTCTCAAAACTCTTTGTCTCGCTTATGCAGACAGTTTGCGAACATTGAAGCAGAAACGGCAATAACTTGTTTAATTTTCTTATTCTTCTTTCGAGTATCGTGATCTGGAAGGGATCACAGCTCTACACCTTTTCTGTTTCACACTTGAATGGGGTAGGCCTTGTTGAATTCAGAATGCGTCGGCCTCAACATACCTCTCGGTTTTGGGTTATAATATGTCTAAAACCACCCAAATGCTGATGTCGTTGATTTGTCTGTCTTTTTGTTTCTTCGCGGTCATGTCTAAATTTGATCATGATTTGGTCATGATTTTAATTAATTTATTTAGTTTGCAATTATATAACATCTATTTTTGCATTCAAAGAGCTCTGGTTTGATGAAAGCTGTAAAAAAGCTAGAGATGTGTCCTACGCCTGGCTTAAACTTTTCGGTAAAGTCAGTTCTAGTCTTAATAAAGAGTTATATTTAAATGCCAATCAGAGGTTTAAAATCTTATGTAAAGAAAAGAAAAAGCAGTTTTTTTTTGGAGTTTTGGACCTTAGCTCGCAATTTAAATGGCTCCAAATATACTGTTGACATCAGTCTAACGCCTCAAGTTTTGCAGAACCATTTTTTTACAACTTTTAAACCAAACCTTAAACGTAATTTCAAAGTTCCACTACGCCCCACCTGGTCTACATGATCCTATTTTAGATTCGCCGATCACGATACATGAGGTTACTCTTATCGTCAACAGACTAAAGGATGGTAAAGCAGCTGGATCTGATAGAATACCTGTTGAATTATACAAATATGGATCAGATAATTTTATTCAAACACTGACAGGCCTAATGAACAACATTATGGAGGATGGTATAATACCTGAACAGTTTAAGGAAGCCTTAGTATTCCCAATCTACAAAAAAGGTTGTGCAAGCAACCCTGCGAACTATAGGGGAATCTCCTTTCTGAATGCCTCTTATAAAATTTTCACTTAGTTATTACAGAATCATCTTAAAATGTGGATTTCATCAAAAAATCTTTTGAGTGAATTTCAAGCGGGGTTCAGATCGGGTTACTCTACCATAGACCATATTTTTGTGTTAAAAAGTATAGCAGATTCATACCTTGGCAAAAAGCTTTATGTTCTCTTTGTGGATTTTAAGGCAGCGTTCGATACGGTCGACAAGGATTCCCTAATGTATAAGCTGTACGGACTTGGAATGCCCATAAAATTTGGTCAAGTCATCCAAAATATCTATGGAGATACGAAGTCCTCGGTTTGGAATGATGCTGATAAATTTGATTGGTTTTCAACCAAAACAAGGGTTAGGCAAGGCTGCCCACTAAGCCCCGATCTGTTCGCACTCTTTATTGACGACTTGGTCTATTGCCTACCTGGTGGCATAGAATTTGCGGGACTTCAAATTAAAGCCTTCTTTTTGCAGATGACGTAGTGATGTTGGCAAACTCACCTGAAACTCTACAGTTGATGCTAAATAGGCTCCAAGAGTTTTGTAAACTGTGGAGTCTTGTGGTTAAAGAAGGGATGAAGCAGAACGTCAGTAAAGGAAAAGTGGTTTTTCGAAGGGAATGCCGTTGAAGTTGTAAAAGAGAACAAATATCTTGGTGTACTATTGACTCAAAATATGAAAATGGGTAAACATTTGAAAGATAAATTCTCTGGTGCCAGGTAAAAAGGGGTTAAGTCAAAAAAATCCGTTTTGGGGTTTTTATTGGACTTAAGTAACTTTTTTTTATTTTTTCGTTTGGTCCTATTGGCATAAGTCTAGCATTACTCCTTCCTTTAATAATTATTATGTACAAAGGGTATAAGTCAGACATTTTTTTAAATTGTTTGGTATTATGGGTGTAAGTGGACTTAACTCTTTTGTATTTATTCGTTTTTTTTATTTTGAAATAATTAAGTTGGTCCTAAGGGCTTAAGTCATCTTATTTCTTTAGTACTTAACTCTTTTGTATTTATTGGTTTTTTTTATTTTGAAATAATTAAGTTGGTCCTAAGGGCTTAAGTCATCTTATTTCTTTAAATCTTGAAAGTCATTTTGTGGAAAACTACTGTTTCTGACTTAACCCCTTTCTATCTGGCACCAAAGAATTATCCAAGGCGAAAATCACATTAAACGCTACTTGGAAAAATTGTTTCGACAACAAATTCATAAGGCACAGTAGTAAATATCGTGTCTTCGAAACTGTAGCGCAATCAATCCTTTTTTATTGTGCTGAGGTATGGGGAGGATCAGAATATGAGTCGATGGAAAAACTTCTCAGGTTTTATCTCAAAAGAGTATATTTCATCTCCCTCCCAACTCGCCGAACTATATGCTTATGATTGAGACTGGACTGCCTGCGTTGCTAATTAAGACTCTCAAGTTGCAAATCGACTATGTTCTCCAGGTCATGCAAATGCCTGATCAGCGTCTTCCTAAAACTGTGGCCATAAAAATGGTGCGAAGCAAAAGAGGTTTTTTTTAAGAATGGGAACGTTTAGCTGAAGAGTGTGGAATGGTTCTTAATATAAATCTGGACGAACCAAGTACTGTAAGGCCCTTATTATACGATCTTATAGAAAAAGTGGATCTGAGACATAGAGAAAAAATGAACAAGAAGCAGAAAGATCTCTTCATCGAACAATCTACAACCGCCTCAATTATTCTCTCAAGGAAAACAATAACTTCAAAGATGAAAATAGTGTAGGTAAATACAATTTCAATGATGTTCCGATTACGAGGCGAATTGATACATCTCAATTACATTTCACATAGAAGTGATTTGCCAATTTTATGCGATCTATGCAACCGAAAAGACGTGAAGACATCATACATTTTTTGGGAATCTGTCCGGTTTTGCGAGAAAAAAGAAAAAGTATATTTGGGTGTGACACCTTAACAGAAAGTTTCTGCATTTTCTTACTAAACCAAATGAATGTTGAAATATTATATGAATTCCTAAAAATTGCTCTGATGTATAGAAATAGAATTAAAAATTGTGATTTTTAAAACTTTTTACTATAGCCGAAAAAAAACATATATACAAATAAACAAATAATAATTTAATACTTAATCCTTAATTAAAGAAATTCTTAAACTACTAAATTAAAAATTGTAATTTTATAAAACATATATAAAGTTAAAATGGATTGTCAATCTGGCAGACGGCGAATGCCATGCTCAAACGATTTAATGTATCATAAATAATATTGTATCTTATGTCTAAAATTTGTGACTAATAAAAATCTTATCTTATCTTATCTTATCTAATATCTGTTTTTACATTATGAATTCATTTACAATCGATAACTGTTGAATTCCGCGTGCAACTTCAATATTCTTACTACTATAGAATGAATGTTACTTAAACGTACAAAAAAAATAGGAAAAGAGCTCCGAGAAAAAATTCCATAAATAATTTGTACTTAAAAAACTATAACTGCACATAAACCCAAAGCTAATACATATAGGTAACATTTAATTCAAGAAATGAAAGATCAGCTCATTGTCGGAATATGAACAATTTCTAGAAAAGTTGTATTGTAACTTAAACGAGGTATAAAACATACTTAATTTGATAAGCATTATAGCCTTTTCATAAAGCCTAACACTTAAATAATGCCGTTTTGAACTCTTTGAATCTTTTTAAGACGGTCTCAACACATTCAAACAACACTGGCACCGTGAGTAGATACTGAAAAATAGTAGATTCTTAATATGAGATTAGTTTTGTTTATCGTGTTCGCAGCATGTTTATCAAAAGCCAGTTTCTTGCGAAATGTTAGACCTAGATACAACAGAGCTAAGGTTGTTTGTGGCGAAAAATCTTCATTTCTGCGTTTTCTGAGCATTTGCCCTGATTTTTTACTGTTGAAAAAAGTTTGTTGGCTCTTTTTGCAGTATGGTTGTTAAAATAAAATTATAATTTTCGATTTTTGTGTTTTTGATGTAAAGGATTCCAAAATGCTGTACTTCTAATACAATCAAGCTCTGTTACTCCTGCTGTCATACGGAAAATCTTCATCTCAGCCAACTTACTCTCATACTATTTGTATATTGTCCAAAATTGTAAGCCGTATGTGAGTGTTATTTTCCTGTAAAAAAACCATTGGTAATAAATGGGGTTTCTCCCCCCAAATCACCCCCTGGCTCTACACAGCGGTCATCAGACCAATACTCACATACGGAGTAGTGGTATGGTGGACCGCTCTTGATAAAAGGACCTACTGCTACAAATTAAGCAAGGTCCAACGAACAGCCGGTTTGTGTATAAGCGGAGCACTGAGATCAACACCCTCAATTGCCCTAAATACACTTTTTAACCTCACACCACTAGATATCTTCAGCAAACAAATGGCCGCCAGTGCAGCCACTCGTATGAGAGCTATCTCCCAATGGACCGATAACAACATCGGTCACGCTACAATCCTGAATTTATTCGGATCAATCCCATATCACTCCGACTACACAATCCCCCAATTGGTTTTTGATAATAAGTTCCAAGTCTCAATCCCACCGAGAACGACCTGGGAAGACGAAGAATTTTTGATTCAAAAACCGAAGAAGGGGTAGGCTGTGGAGTGTACTCAAACCGACTTAACGTAAGTCTCTCGTTCCGCCTTCCAAACCATTGTAGCGTGTTCCAAGCGGAAATTCTGGCGATCAAAGAGGTCCTATCATGGCTAAAAGAAAACGTGATATCTTCAACGAATATCCGGATTTTCTCAGATAGTCAAGCAGCCCTCAAATCAATCGGCGCTGTTTCTACGAACTCATAAATCGCCCTTAACTGTCGCCTATCTCTGATGGCTGATGAACAGTTCAATATTCACCTTATTTGGGTACCGGGGCACAAAGATATCGTGGGTAACTGCAAAGCCGATGAACTCGCCAGAGAAGGAACTGTTCTACCGATCTCAACCAGTAGGTTGAACATTGGTACACCAATCGCTACATGTAAACTTATGCTAAAGCAAGAGGCAATGGATAGAACAAATCATAGGTGGAACAATATCACCACGTGCGTGGCAACAAAACGGATATGGCCCGGACTAGATCCAAAACGCACAAGACATTTGTTATCTATTACCAGACTGCAAGTTAGCTCCGTAATCAATGTCATCACCGGACATTGTCTGATAGGAAGACACGCCATAAGACTCGGCGTTCCCTCAAATGACTTCTGCAGAAGTTGCTTAGATGAGGAGGAGGAGGAGACAATCCCACACCTCCTCTGCTCATGTCCTGCACTCTCTTTTAAAAGAAAACAGCATCTAGGAAAATATTTTCTTGATGATCCAAGCGATCTGGCGAACACAGATCCCCTACATCTTTTTCGCTTTATCAAAAGCTCCAAATGGTTTTGTTAAGTGAGATACTTCCTCGCATAATTTTATGGTATTACAATGGACCTAATATTAGTCTAAGTGTGTCAGTTTGTTTTCCTGTCAGCCATTTAAACCTAACCTAACCTAACCATGTGAGTGTTGGAGGCACAACCGCGGTGTAGAGTATCTTCATTTCTGTCACAGAAGATGCGGCTAGCCCCTAAAGTTTTCTTGTGAGGAAAAATTGAAAAAGTCATTATTGAAACTACAACACGATTTCCAAACATAAAAAGTTAAAAAAAACCACAAATATCTGAAAGCTTAAGCTCAAAATTACAAACATGATGTTCTCTTATTATTTGGACCTTATACAATCAGATCTTGCAATAAATGACAAAACACTCACAACGATGAGCAAAGTGCACAAGTATTGACAAAGTCTGATGAGCCATACATGACTGTAAGCAATACATAAAAGGCTAGGACATTGTGTCTATTTATTATAAGATTTAGGATTGATCGGCCAACAGGCCTTGTTACCCGCATCTACCTTACACATTTGCGTTGATAGGTACACAGTCTATATTAAGGAAATGAAATAAATTCTTTTCCGATAAAACATACCCACTCATTTTTCTTGTTTGCAACTTTGTAATTAACATCACGAATACTGTCACCATAGGTTGCCTTTTACATACCACAATCCATAGGGCAATAGTGTGATGTATGATAATTTAATGTAAATTTTACATAAACAACAATTTAAATTGAATGTTCATGATCGTATGCAATTATCTGTCATGCAAAATAATTATAATTAATGTAGCGTTGCATGTCTTGAGGGAGGTGTTTTCAGTGCTAACGTCAAGCCTCTAATATAACGCAGCATAATTCAAAGCTTAAGTACTTGTAGACAGCCAATGAAATATTGTTATTTTAGTGCTATAGACCGTTTTATTTTAATATTTTTGCATATACTTAGCATATAATTATTAGTGTGCGGTTCTTTTAAAGATATCTATCTCCATAAAAGAGTGCTTGTGTGTGTGGAGAACAAAAGTTTGAAAGTCTAGGTATATAATTTTGTACACGTAAATCAAAAACTGTTGAAATTCTCCTCATTTTATGAATATTTTCTTTATTTTCGTTAGAAAAAAATAACTAATTCATTGAAGCAGTGGAGAGGAACGACAAAAATGTTGTTGTCAGCAAAGTCGCCTGTTAATAATGATTCCAATGAAAATCTTGTAAGCCATTAAGGAGTTCCAGAGTTAAGGGTCGGAGGGGTATGACTGCGTTAGAGGGTTTCTTGTTAAATATGCAGAAGAATCAAAAAGTGTTACTGAATTTTACTGAAGGGTTCTGTGAATATTTGAGAGAAAAATGTATGTTTTGTTAATTTTTTTGTTATATAAAATACCCTGCTCAAAAAAGCGCATGTTAAGAAATAATTCCCAGTAGAAAACACATTCAATAGCTGTAATTTTTATATTGGCTAAGTCTACAAGCTGTGAAAAATTTTTGCACACACTAGATTTCAGCTAACTTTTTTCTTCTAATTTTTTTTTTTTGTGTCACCGTCTTTTTTCGGTGACTTTGGTTTGTTATAGTAATGTATAGTAATGACATCACACTCATTCTTATAGTAATGTCCTTCATTATCATTTCGATACGCTTTTGGAAATTATATTGGAATGTGATTTTGATGATGTTTCTGACTGTAAGTCTTGTCTTGTCTGATTAGCTGCATAAGGAATTTTCATAACACAAGCTCAAGACGGAATAGTTGGGTAGAGGCAAGAAAAAAATTGTTTAGGCGGGATGAGTAAGGAATTAACGTAGAAAAAAATTTAGCAAAAGTGTTTTTGGAAGGTTATACTTCGTCTTCGACCGAGTTTTCATTCCCTAGATAGCAGTTTCATAGACATTTGATAGAGTTTAGAAAAATCAGTTTTTGAACTGTCAGAAAGCGTTATTCCTTATATTAAATACTTAAAGGCGATGTTCATACCGGTCGATTTGTTGAAGCAACAAATCGACCAAAATGTTCACATTGTTCAACGAATCGACCGCAACACCGCCTTGTTTCATTTCCTTCTTGTCAACTACCGTCAATAATGGTACACTTGGAATATGAACCTATTTTGACATTTATTTTCCGGAGATAAAATATAAATTTTTAACTATTCACATTTTTTTTTCGACTCAAAAGCCTGAACTCAAGGTAAACTTATTTGTTGGTGATTTGTGAAACTCCTTCGAAGACTAATATTTGTGTTCTTTCAGAAATATATGCTGGTACATACAGGGAAGAAGCCATTCAAATGTGAAATTTGTGATAAGGAGTTCCGATATTCGAGTAACCGTATAAATCACAAGAAATTATATACTGGCCAAAAGTCATATGAGTGCAAGGTAATGGATATTTTTCAATATCTCTCCTCAAACTAAATGTTTTTTTTTAAAGGATTCTGATAAAAAGTTCTCTAGCGGAGAGCAACTCAAGCGACATCACTTTAACCACCAGGGAGAAAAACCTTTCTCATGAGAAACTTTGCTAAACAACATAAATTTATCGTCGAAGCACTCTGAAACTCTGAAAGTTCACCAGCAAGTCGACAGGAAAAAGACACCATCGACAGAGCCTTCTGTAGATACAAAAGCATGTATATTGGCGTAAAAAAAGGAGAAAAAAAACGTTGTATTTGTAACAAATTTATCATTAGAGAAACAATTATGTATGTGTATAAAAAGAGCAAATATTAATACTGGTCCAAGTGACCAAACCTTTTTTAAGATTTTCGCGTCTTTATTTCTTTATTCTTCGTTATGGTTTGTCGGGAATTCCAGTTAGCTGGGCCTTACCCTCGCCTGGTGCACTATAGCCAAACATCCTTTTCCATTCCGTCAAAAAACCCAGATAAATAATAATAATTTTGTTCGTGTTTGTAATAATCAGGATCACATGTGGAGAGTTCACACTCCCAATTAAAAGAAAGAGCTAGTATAGATTTCAATATAATACATATATGTATATAGAGTGATATTTTAGTCCAGAATCTTGCGCCTATAAAAAACCATAACATCAGACATTGAACAATAAAATAAAAACAACAACCTACATGTGGATCTGTTCTAGCTCCGTTTCAATTTTGTTCTGGTCGAACTCATCTTCGTCTCCCAGCTCTATATCGTATCTGTCAAGGTTCTGTTTATCCTCATCAGCACTACCCCACTCCCGATTATAAAAGTTCTGCTTCCTTTTCCGCGAAAGCGTTTGCCTGTTTATAACAATCCTTCTTTGACATTTGCTATCCTATTTCATTCTCTTCGAATCGTAGTCTATGTAAGTAAAAGAGATTTCTTCTTCATCCTCGTTTTCTTCTCGGTCTTGGTTTTCCTCCTGCTTCTCGCCTGTCCTTTTTTCCAAAATTGACAAAATAAATAATTATTATATTCATTGATTTAGCATAATCCTACATAGTTTCATCTGAATCACACACAACACTACAACATTGTACACGAGGCCAATACAATGAGCCTGCCAGTGTCATAGGTGCAATTGATCTAATTTCGTTTGTAAAAACAAAGAGGAGAACTCGGCTGGAATCCATTAAATATAAATTACAGAGATTCAGGCGAATATTCAATGGCCACTGGGATGACGATTCAAACAGGTTGTTTCCATTATTTACACTTTTTAGGGTTTTTTTCTCTTTCCATTTTTCGCAATAAAAAAGAGTGTCCAGAGGTCTATTTTCCTTCATGCTTCGCTCCCTGGGAATTCTAATCATCAAATGATTTGTCCGGTAAATCAAGCTGGGACGGTTGACGCTGTTTGACTTGAAGAATTCTTCATTCAGTTCATTGGCCGAAGTATTTGTGTTTATCTATATAAAATAAAATATATCAAATTAATGTTTAAAAAAGAAGAGCCTTCTTACCCTCATTGCTCTTTGTTGCCTCCTTGGCAGTGACTCTTCTTCCACTTGCTTTTTGGTGTGAATTGGGAAAGTATGGAAGGTTTCCTTATCCTGTCAGGTGAAGCTTGGCAGTAGAGGAGTTTTTCATTGGCTACTACTTATGTCTCCATTTCGGCAATCTGCTTCTCGCCCTTCGGTTTCATATCTTTCAACAGGTTTGCTCATTGGTTTCTTCTTCGAATGCTTCGTGAATGGAGAAACGTTTCTCCTTATTGCGACCCGAATTGTTGTTGCCACGACCGGCGCGCTACAAGTTTACAAAATTCGCTACCTACGAAAAAAACTGATGTAAAATAATATGTATAATATCCAATATTGCGACAATACCCATAGCACAGCATGTTTTTACGAATCAAGCGTACAAATGCTTCAATCTCCGAGGCTGTGTATGTATGTTTTCTAGAAGTTTTCGATTACTATACAACAATGCTGTGATCATTTCTTCTGCCAGAAAATCATTTCCAATTTGTTTTTGCATCAATCCGAAATGCTTTGCAATGTATTCCTGGAAAAAAGGAAGAAAAAAAAAATAGTTTGTCAAGATAATATCAACAGATTCCTTGGAAAATACCTGATTTTCCCTGTAGTCTTGTTGGGATAGACTCAGAATGCGATAACACAGTCGTATTATAATTCTTATATGGACTATTTTAAAGGTCCCTTAGTTTGCCTAGTATTTGTATTTGTATTTATACATTAACCTATTTGGATCCAGGATTGTCGGGTAGCTCATAATTTGCAGCCATATGGAGATTCTGTTGGTCAGCATTTACTGGATTCTATATCACTTTATCGCCAACCACAACATTGTCCAACTTAGTTTGTATTTGTAGACAGGCATGCTACAAATGCAACATCCTTCGTTACCATTCGCATCTGGGTACACAACACACGCATGGCGTTCTTTTCAAGTAACGATGGAAGATGTTTGTTAACTTTCAGGTATTTCGTATTTATTCGATTTTAGATTATTGAAACTATTCTTTTTTACACTTTGTTGTTCTTTCTTAAGTCTGCATATAGATTAATTTTCCTGCTTGGGATTGGCCATGCTACACAGTCGGAGTATTATTAATTATGTTTTTGCACATTTAACTTTATGGTTTATAGACTGAGGTCTTCAAGTTAACTTTAATTTCTTATTTTTGGACAACACAAATGACAAATAATAATAAATAAATGACAACTGCTTTCTGTTTGGCAGGAAAAAAGAAAAAAACGCTTTGACTTTAATGAAACAGTATGGGAATGATGTCAATACCGACCAATGTGTGTGACAGAGAAGGAAAACAGTCGCTTCATTCGCACGAAGTTTCAACAGTTCGTGTTGATTCAATTTTGGGAAACACCCCTTCAACTGCCCCCCCTTACTTCTTCACCCTCAAACTGTTCAACAAATCGACCAGTATGAACATGGACAAAGAGAGCAATAAATTTATCTGCCAATACAAGAGAAAAATAAATAAAAGTGTCATAAAAATTGTTTTATTGAATCAATTTTGAGTTTTGACATATTTTGTCAGGACTTATTTTGAATATTCATCCTACAAATATTGTATAACTGAAAAGTAAAAAAATACTTATTTGTTTGTTTATTTGTCGGATATTTTGTTTCCTCAGATAGTTACCCGTTTTTTTATTAGGAGAACAAAAATCGCCCTCTTATTATTTCGAGTCAAACATAAAAAAAAAGTTTTTTCTTTGATTTTAAGAAGTTCAAAGAAAATATAGTTTTATAGGTAGGTAGCAAAAAAGGAGGTTTCTGGACAAAGTAGCCTTAGTATTATTTTGTTTTATTTTTCAGAAGCTAAGAAACACTTCATCGTTCGATTTGCTATGTTTGACTCAAAACGGATAAGAACATTAAATATTTACAGTGACCTTTAAAAAAGATTTTTTTTCTTTTTTTTAATTTTTACTTTGAAACCTGACCTCTTTCCATTCTATTAATTTGACTTGAACTAAAATATTATTTCAAGAACAAATTATCGGCTTGTAAAAATGTTATGGAATGTGGAAACAAATGGCTTAGTTGATTTATAATAATTTTTTTGTGTAAAATAAAGTAAGTTTTTTATAAAATTGCCCAATGTTTGCGATGTTTTCTTGTCCATATCCAATCATCCGTCTTGAGCTTTGGTGTTTGGTCGCACCTTATGCTTACACCCTGTGTAAGTTGCCCAGATTTCGACACTTTTTGGATGGCTATGGCTCAATCATGTATCGTCATCTCATAAGTAAGTTTTAAGTATCTATGCAATTTCGATTTCAGCGGCTTGCTCCTTCCTAACGTTAGTTTCGATGCTACATTTTGAAAATTTAAGATCTATAAACAAACATTTTGGCAGGTATTAGTATATGACAGTGACTGCAACAAAATAAAGCAAAGCAAATAGAACAAATTGAAGAAAAAAAATTAAAACTGGTCCCGTCGTCTTTGACTTATGAGTCAATTAACCCGAATTTGTTTCACATAAGACTAATTTTTCAATATGTAAGAGTATGGTAGTAAAAAACAAAAGTTAAATAAATATAGTTATTTTAATATTACGGTCATAGACTCGTGATTTCCTCTTAACCATTCTTAAGCACTACAGAAAAACTAGAGTATATTCAAAGGAAGACTTACTTCGGATGCACGTACAGTAGTGCAAGAAAGCGAAGCGGTGCGAGGCAGCCCCGGATCTTAAATTTTTTTTAGGCGGGGCAAATATTGAAAAAAGCCGCCCCTACCAACCTATGTTTATTTTTACCTTTATCAACTTTATCTTGCTCTTTAGTTTGTAAAATTAGCTAATGACTAGCTTATATGGTATTATATCTTACAGTTGTTAAGCATTCATGAAATAAAATAAAATAAATCTTTATAATTTCATCAAATGTCCACAAATGGATTGACAACTGGACATAAGCTTTCCAGAAATAATACTTCCACCGCTGTTTTTTATGTGCTAATCCTATCTATTTACAGACGTATAGGATATACTTTTCATACAAAGCACAGGGTAAGACTTAAAATAAAAATTTTTTTAATTATAACAAAAATCAAATTAATTATTGCATTTGTCAATTGAAATTACAATTCTATATTTCGAGTTTTTTTGTTCAGAAAATAAATCTATACCCTTGTCATAATTTAATTCGTGTTCAATTGGATTTTCTATCGCTAGGATTGCAAGACTGGATAAACGCTCCTGGCTCATAGAAGTGGCGTACCTAGAAAATTTAGCGCCCCGAGCAAAAAGTGATTTGCCGCCCCCTCCCCCCTTTTCAACTAAAAACATTATGGAAGCTTTCGTTAAAAAAGGCACGACTGCATAAAATCCTGAGGACTCGACATCAGCTGAGAAAACTGATATCGAGTACGATAAGAATGCAGATGAAGTACACTGAATAGCGAAGGAAAATCAGAAAAACATTCATTAAACGTCATCAGCGATGAACTTGATGATATTCCCTCAAATCATTCGGAAGAAGATATTTCTCTGCGTGATCCTGCAAATGATATCAATCGATGTGATCCTGAAGATGACAAGAGTCCAAACGCAAGTGGTGTGAATGCTACTTTTACACAAGATGTGGAAACTTGGCCTTTTAAGATCGATTCATCTTTTATCGATTTTATGGTTGGACAAGGCACGAGCAAACTTCAAAATATCAATGCGGAGTTCCCACAGGATGATACTGGACGATCTTTAAAGAAAACTTGGTCTGAGAAAACTTTGAAAAATAGCGAACGGATCGTTCGCACCTAGATGTGTTTTTCCCTGATCAAAAATGCTTTGTTTTGTTTTTGTTGCATCTTATTCTCTCAAAAAAGTTGTCATAGCAGTCAGAGTCACTTTACCAATGCTTTGGGGTTTTCATCGTGGCGTAAATTAAATCCAAGTGTCAAAAATCATGAAAATAGTCCTGCTCACCGCTTAGCTTTCTTAGAATGGAAGGAATTAGAACGAACTCTGAATCAACGTGGGGGTATCGATGATGATTTACAACGCCAAGTTGCTGAAGAGGAAAAATATTGGAGGAATATATTCGAAAGAATTATCGCAACTATTCAAACGCTTGCACAACAAAATTTACCTCTGAGAGGACATCGCGAGTCAGTCGATAATCTAAATCCTGGGATTTTTTTGGGTCTGCTGAGATATTTGGCCAAATTTGATCCTGTCATGAAATCTCACTTCGAACACATTTCTTCAGAGCCAGGATGCTTATCGTATCTTTCTCCCAGAATTCAAAACTGTCACTATGATGGGGAACAAAGTGCGTAAGTTTCTCATTTCTCAGTGTAAAGATGGGAAATATTACAGTCTAAATTTCGATTCAACTCCGGATTCCGCACATGAGAAACAGATGTCTCAAATTATCAGATTCGTCGAAGTTAAACCAAATTCAGTAAAAATCTGAGAAGTCTTCATTGATTTCATACCTCTGAAAGTCAAAACAGCAAAAGGAGTTACTGAAGCTATTACGAACAAACTGGACGAATATTAATTAATCCTGAAAGATTGTAGAGGTCAATCGTACGACAATGCACCAACAATGGCCGGTATCCATACAGGAGTCCAGAAGAGAATCATCGACCTGAATGAACAAGCTGTTTTCGTTCTTTGTGATAATCATTCTCTCAATTTGGCAGGAGTACACGCAGCCCACCTCAATGTCCGAGCGGTAACATTTTTTGGAACAATACAGCGTCTCTTCACTTATTTCTCCTCCTCTACCCACAGATGGGACGTTCTCAAAAAATACGTGAGTATAACGGTCAAAAGGCATTGTGAAACTAGGTGGAGCTCAGAAGCTGAAGCTGTGAGACCAGTATCAACACAATTGGACGAAGTCATTTCGGTGCTGGAACACTTGAGAGATACGGTCACAGAAAATATTGATACCAGACAAGAGGCAGCGTTGGTTATCAATGCTATAGAAACATTTGATTTCTTCCCTCTTTTGTTTTTTTGGGCAGAGATTCTCGTATCATTTGATAGAGTTCAGAAACGGTTACAAGGAAAAGGAATCAGTTTCACTTATGTACTTGGACAATTGCAAATGTTGACAGACAAACTGAATGATTGGAGAATCGACTTGTGCGACCGTGCCAATTGTAAAGCTACAGAAAAATGTAACGAGTTGTGTGTGAGCACCGTCAAAAGAATTCGAAAGAAGTGAAATATGCCAGGAGAAACATCTGAAGATTCTTAATTGAATTCGGAAGAAGAAATGCTACAATCTCTGATTGAAATTTTGGATAAACTTTCAATGGAAATATCTACACGTTTCACAAATTTGAAGAAGCTCGATGAACGTTTTGGTTTCCTTTGTAACTTTGAAAAAATAATACAACTTCCCAGAGATTCTTACAAAGATGAGAAGGAAAATGCCAGAAACTTGCCGAGTTTTATCCAGATGACTTGGACAACGAAGACTTGTTCAATGATATTCAAGACGTCCTACTTTTATTAAAAAGAGCGAAGAAAAACGGAGAGGAAATTGGATTTTCGCCTGAACAACTTCTGTTATACATTTCATCAATGGGACGAGAAGCTTACATGACATTAGCGACAGCTTTGCAAATTTTACTATAACCATACCTGTTTCAGTTGCTTCTTGTGAAAGATCATTCAGCAAACTTAAATTGATCAAATCCTACTTGAGATCAACCATGAGTCAAAGTAGATTATTATCAAACATTGCAATTCTTTCAATCGAAAGTGAAACTGCTGCAATGTTAGATTACGAGGATATAATACGTGAATTTGCAGCGATGAAATCGAGAAAAGTTAACTTTTGAGTTTTTAATTGTTATGAAGAAAAAGTTTGAGGTTTCAATGTTTCGAGAGTATGAAAATAAGATCGAAGTTTAATTTTTCATCAAAAATTCATATAAAATGTCAACGTCATCTTTTTCATAGATGTAAAACTCAATTTGATTATGAATAAAAAAATTTTGTATGAGAAAAATTTTTTGTGTATTGCTTCTCAATTTTGAGGAACAGCGGAGCTCATTTTGCCGCCCCCAAATCGTTGCGCCTGGGGAACAGGTTGGAGTGTTCAGAATTCGTCTTCACATATCTCATCAAAATGTTTTTCATGTTTCGAAATTCGCTTGTTTTACAACAGCACTTTTTTCATTTTTTTCAGCAACTTTTCTAGCCTCATTTATCCAATAATTCATTGGATTTAGTGCAAATTATTTAATAAGGCATTCACAGCAACATACTTCGCAGACCATTTCGTCTGAGTACTTCCTTTTAAATTTGACTTTACGTATTTTTTCATAATGTCCCACCTAGTACACTTAGTAGTGGAGCCAACAAAAGAGCAATATTCTTTTTGAACCAATACAAAAGGTTTAATAGCTTCCTGGCATGATGAGGCAGAATGAAGGCCTACAAGATTTAAGGAGTGAGCCAAGCACTGTACGAACTTGGCCAGTTCATTTCTTTCTGTAATCTTGTCTTGTACTCCTTTATATATGGCGGCCATATTGGACCCATTAGCCATTATCATAAGATTTGGCACGACTTTGTCCAACATGTATCTCGTCAACATGAAATCAGAGTGTGAAAAATCTTGATCCTTTTGATCTCGACCGAGAACATGCGAGAAACATCCTCTATTTCAATATCAACTTCGGAAGATGCAGCAGATACTGGCGTATCACCCCCCTTGCGAAGCCAATTTTTCATATTATTTGCACATTGTTTTCCCTGCATCTTCTTATATTTAGCATTTTTCCTATCTTCCGCTCCCGATAGGTTTTTTTCTTTGCGTGCTCATAATGAAAAACTGTGAACGAAGATATTCAGTATCACTGATGAAACATTTCAATCTAAAAAATATTTTTAAAGTGAATCGACCGGAAAACAAGATCATTGAATGGAATAATAAGATTTTCAACTCAACGCAAAGTAGTTTTACCATACGATTTGAGTACAATTTCACTAACTCCACAATTTACAAGCGGAGAAATGATATTGATCTTTTAGGTGTAACTAGATCAGTCTTAATCATGGACGGACACGGATAGGTACCTATAGTTATAAAAAATGTAACCTTGAAAAGCGATCGATGAACTGTAATAGATTTATTGTTATGAATATAGCACAGTCAGTTTGATGATCGACAAGAATGTACAAAAAATAATTATGACAATAAAATGCGATCTGTCCACTTTGGCTTTTGACTTCCATTTGACTGTGCTTCTCTTCGGTCGCAACCACAGTTGCTGTTTTGAAACCGAAAAGTAGCCTATTTTTTCTCTTGCACCCCCGTTAGCTGCACGAGATTATGCTGGGTCCGGTAATGAACAGTGTGAAATGGTTTTGGTGCTCTTTCTGTGTAATGTTTGTTTTAGGGAGCTATGACTCGATGTCACACACACGAGTGCTGCAGTGCTCTGTGATACCTGTGGGCGACCGTGAGCAAATTTTGAACTTGTCTTTGCCGCCACCTAAACTTTCCGAGTTCTTGTGCGAGAAGATTTGCATTCAAACGCTTCTTGCATCGCATCGCTTTCTCACATCACTGTACGCGCAGCCTTTGGTATCTGAGACAACTTTTTACCAATTTGTATTTTGTGTCTAAGAATCATACGAAAATCAATACGTACGTGACAATATGACGCGCGGCTTCACAAGCTGCAAATACCTACTTTTACTTTTACTTAAGTCTGGGAGCTTTATAAATATTTTGATTGGATAATCTGAAAAGATGTCTAACTATATATCCCTTCTTCTGTTTTGGGTTGAAACTATAGCATGCAATGTGGTGTAGTTCACTTCATATTCGTGTCATTTATTTTATCTGTGTGTCCTGAAGGTCTTGAAGTCTAATTTTTAATTACTGAGCCAATTTCATGAAAAGTTCTGGGGAAGGTAGCTTAAGGTAAGTTTTCAGAGCTGCATTTGGTGTCGAACTGTTTAAGCTGCGAAATCAAAACCTTCACAGGAGCAATTGTTACGTCATTTTTCTAAAGATATTAATCTTCCCAAAAGCAAAAATTATTCAACAAAACATTAAGAAAAACAAACAACAATTTAAATTTCTTTTGTAAAACATTTCAATTCTCACATAATGAACTATTCTCGTGCACAGTTCTCTTCCATTTCCCCAAAAAATATCTACGATCTTTATCTATACACATTTTCACGGAGTAATGAGCTTAAAATCTATCCGCTATTCACCTCCTCAAAACCCTGCAACCTCCACATTCAAACCAAAGTGCTGCGGTTGTCCGAACAAAATGAAAAAAAGATCCCCAAACAAGAAACAATGAAGCACACAATAATAAAAAATAAAAAAAAAACCAAAAAGAAAAACAATTGAGGACTTAGGAATAAGCAACGACGAAGAGACAAATGAAAAGAAAAAATCCCAACTTGGGGGGAAAAATAATAATAATAATCAAGAAAAGGTATCAAGAAGGTGCGTGCTGGCATCAATCAAACTATTAAAACGCCATTAAGGCTCCAC
Organism: Melanostoma mellinum; assembly: GCA_914767635.1. NCBI lineage: Eukaryota > Metazoa > Arthropoda > Insecta > Diptera > Syrphidae > Melanostoma > Melanostoma mellinum. The sequence goes on from OU612058.1 coordinate 55,582,808, forward strand.
ACAGCATTATGATCCCGAAACAAACGAACAAATAAAATAAAAAAAAAACTGAAGAAAAAATGGGAAATGGTTACAAACGCGCATTGCAAAAACCCCAAACCATCAATGGCAGCCACCAGAAGCAGCGCACTTTCCAAGGAGCCTCCACAACCAGAGTATTACCAGCACAAACAAAAAAGTATGATTGCTGCCTCTTGATTACAAATTTCCTCCTCGCCATTAATTGTAATGTGGTTTCGCCCAGGCATAAGGCATGAAAGCAACCGTAAGCTCATCATAATATCAGCGAATGGAGGGGAAAGTTGGGTGCATTTTTAGAAGAACTCACTTGATTCATGCTGGTGGACAGCTAATCATCTTCTTTTTTACTCTTCCTAGCTGTGTTCAGCTCAAGTATACTTAGCCCATCGCCTCTTGTCTCTACTGACCTACCGCAGGTGTAAGGCCATTCGAATTTGGAACAACACCTGAATTTCTTAAGAACAATACTTTATGTTCAAGCCATATGTTCAAGTCATCAGATTCCGAAAGATCACTCTGACATTCCTGGCAGGGACAATACTGAATAGAATATAGTCTTTTATGGGGTGTTTTATCCAGCCTCTGTGGAGTAGGAAAAAGGGTTTTGCTTTCACATGCTTCTTCTAAGAATAAAACTTTATGCGTGAGAAATTCACCTTAGAATTTATGTGCAGCTCAATTTTTTCATTGTGCTACTTTGGGTGTCTGCTTTTTTCTAAAATTTCTTTTTTGAGCCTTTCGTCATCAATTGACTCGACATGGTAATAGATCATCCCAACGCATCGAGAATCATCAATGGCCACTGAAACATGCGGGATATGTTTTACAAGATATACCTACAAGCTTAATCCAAAAAGTGAAGCGACATTTCATAGCATTTTAGAAGGGCCATAAGCTCATCTCATCTCATCTCATGTAGAATTTTAAGGAATTTTTATAAATAATTCGAGTTTAATGGCTCATGTGGCGCCATGTTACTTAGGCTGCTTCTCGGTTCTTGATGGAGCCAACAATGCGGCCTAAGAGGGTTGGGCTTCAACAAAGAGTGGTAATTTTCTGGGAAGTATTTCCATTGCATCAAGGGAAAATATATGTCGCCTTTATTGAAATATTGCGTGCTGATAATTGCCGCGATACCTGCGTTTTGGTTCGAGGTAAGTTTTTTTTAGTGTTATGTTTGTTTCCTTCGAACTTCATTTTATTTTCTTTCTTGTGTGTAAAAGGGAAACTATTGGAAATACCCACATGCTCGAAAGAGTGACTTATTCCGGATTAAAGTAAAAAGTTATGTTAGCAGAGCAAGCCCTAGATCGAACACTTATGACATGAGTCATTGAATCTAGGAAGTGTATGTGGTTTTTTTTTTGAATTGTTGCTGTTGTCTACTAACATTAAGTTAGTGGGCTAACATCTTACATCTAGGTTTGTAACGACGAGGGTTTCGAATCTTGGCGGCTAGTGGTACTAGTTATAATCTTCTCCTGCCACACTTGCTTTCGATTTTCTTTTGTCTTTGCTTTGGAGGTACACTTGATTAAAAATCCTATAAGATCCGTTAGTTCAATGAGCTTACATATGCATTTGTTGCATATTTAGGACCTGGTATAGATAAATGTAGAGCAATGTTGTTTATACATTGAAGCTACCATCACTTCATCAAACAAGTTACTGGTGATGCAGACTTTTCCAAACGCTGATCAAAGACTCTAGCTAACTCTCTAGTTTTCTTTGATTTAGAGCCGACCGAAATAATTTCACAAATGAGTCTTTCGAGCCATACAACGGGCTACATTTTTATATTCTATCCAAAAACTTCTATATGAACTGAGAGATAACATGATAAATATGCCCAAAAATCCTCACAGAGCGATGATTTCTTAGTTACCTATCAGCGTTTCCGTGTTCGAGAATATCTTTTGTGGAGCTAATCAGGCCAAGCGATAGTATCGGTAGAAAAAGTGTTATACCTTACCTTTTCAAACCATGTTCACTGACGCTAAAAATAGAAAAAGCGATAAAAGAATCTCCAATTGAATTATTAAAGTAAATATCTTGATGGCGGATAGCGTAAGAAAGGCGAGGCAATTATTGGCATTTTATAGCCTCCGACCGAAATCTCCAGGATAAACCGTGATTGATCTAGCATTCCGAATATCGTTACGAGACACACAGCATAATTGGCGCCATTGTGAGGGTCTGCCATTTTTAGGATCGGGAATACGATACTGAAGTTCCATTCATCGGGCATACTCTCTTCTGACTATATCATGTAGATCAGCTGGTGCATGCTCATTTCCAACTGATCACCTGCTGCCATAAGTTCGGCATAAAGGCCATCTAAACCTGCAGCCTTATTTGACTTAAGTTTGCATATGGCAAGCTTAACTTCTTCTAAGTCGTGAAGACGGCATTCTTAATCATCGTCCAAGTTGAATGGGGCATTCTGCTTGACTACGGAATTAGTGTCTTCATCGCCGTTAAGCAGTTTTCAGAAGTGATCTTTCCAGATCCTCAGTAGCTACTGCGTCTCTATTTCTACTATGTTTCCCTGTTGGTCTTTACATGCTTGAGTTTGGGTTTTGCCACTATGTATAAGCTACAAGCAATTCTAACTTTACATTTAGCGGTTGCCAGGAATTTGAACAACGCTTTTTATATCAGTAGCTTCGTGTGAAGCTCATTTTGAACTCTTACGCAGATTGAAGACGCATCTCCAAAACATGACAGACTGGGGTCGATTGAACACGTTGGAATTGTTGAAAGTGCACCTAAAGGTGAAAGTCGCATTGAAAGAAGCAATCAACATTATGACAAAAAAGGCAAAAGATTTGAATGTTGTAAGGTTCGTAATGCTATGACAATCCAGTTCCTGTTTTGTCTTTCGGAATCGGCATAAAATTGCAGGTCCTTGAAGCGAGTTAAACTCCGAGGCTCCCATAGCTTTGTTGCGCCACCCTTCTTAAGTCAACTTCATCTGAAAGAAATTATTATTTCAGCAAAACAACTAATCTTTTGAATTCCTTTTTTTATACCGATTTTCGAGGACTGGTATGAATAAAATCTATTCTCTTAAAATCTCTTAAACAGCAGTTTACCAAACATTACTGTATTAACAGTCCAGGTGATGCTCTTGCAAAGCTTATAGTGGAGAATCATTAAAATTGTGATTTGGACATTTCCTTTTTGATTGGCCAAGGGTACGACGAAGCAGGCAATATGTCTTGTCGATACAATGGTGTTCAAGCAGTTATTCGCCAAAAATTTGCTCCGCATGTTTCGTACGTCCATTGTGCAGCACATTCTTTGAACCTTGCCATGAAGTTGACTTTGTATTTTCCCCGTAGAATGAAAGTATAGAATGTACAATCCTGTCAGTACTAATAAGACTTATTTCACGTAGGAAGAAACTAATTTCATAGTGTGTTTTTTTTTTTTTACTTTTTTGGTTCTGTTTCCAGCAAAACACCAGCCATAAGAGATTGCCTAACCACAATCGAAGCAGTTGATAATTATTTCAATACACCGAAAAGAAAAGATATGTTGTAAAAAACAGTAAGCGAAAGCGAAGAGACTCCACAAAAAAGATATTAAAGAGGCTGAATCTGACGCGATAGATCTCAAAATATCAAGCAGTTGAAGATTTTGAGGAGCTATTTTCGTTTGTGGTTGAAACTGACATTTGATCCGAAGGAATAATACATCCTCTAAGAATTCATTAGAAGCGCTCGATAGCTGCTCCGAAGAAAACTTTCTTAACAGATAAATTTTATTCAGGATATTAACTACACTGCCCGTTTCAACCTCAACTCCCGAAAGAAATTTCTCCTATTAAACGTTACTTTTTTTTAACAAAACAGCACAAAGAAGCATGGCCGACGAAGTGAGATTCTTAAAAATTTGTCTTTTCTAATAACAGTGTGATAAGCTTTAGATGTTTACTTATTTGCAAGATCGTTTGATTGGTTTGGCTGCTCTAGCTATTCATCGCGAAATACTTATAGCAGCAGACGAGGTTATAAGTGCTTTATCTTAAAAGGACAGAATTAAAAAGGATTTTATTCTATGATTTATTTTTTAAACTAATATTATTCACCTATTACATCAATATTTATTCTAGTTCATATTCAAACTTGTGGTATTGTCAGAAGAAAGTTTAGGTAAAGAATTACATTTTATTCATTGACATTTCAAGCTTAACCTAATACTTAATTCTATGTACATAATATGTAATTCAAGAAAGAGAGAGAATATACTCCAGGCATCTATACTTCTATACAACAAATTTAATGCGTACAATATATTATCTGTAAATAATATAATTTTTAATGGCATACATAATGAATTCAATGAAGTCTTGTTATTTGTTTATTTTTTTTAATTATTAATACTTTTAAAAAAATGAGTGAACTATTCCCCCCCCCCCCCCCCCCCTCCAATAGTGAAAAGCTTTCTACGCCACTGACCCATGTATATCAAACCCTCTTGGTGAAGAGAAGCTTTGGGGTTAAAAGACAATTTAGAAATAAAGTCATGGTAGCCATTTGTAAGGCCTCCATCAGTCTATTATTTCTTTTCGATAAAGATGAATGGACCATATCTAAAGTGAATTATAAAAACCCTTCGTTATTGAAAAAAAAAAAAAACATTAAGGATTTTCGGCTCCGCTCGTGTAGACAATGAATGGAGACTGGACAACGAATTTCGAGCAGAACCGTCATGTGAATCTCTGGAGGAGTACGAAAAATCGATTGATGGTGGCCTGACCTTGTAGAGTTGATGCACACAAAAGCTACGTAGGAGGCGCGAATGATCATAGAAGCCACATTGCAGAGAGATCACCGGAGAAGAGACCTCAGTGGAAGGAAGAGGGCCTTCATTTTTTTTTGGCTTTACATGTATGCATTTGTATGTATTTTATTTCAAACATAAGTATTTTAAAACAAAGTGTCTTTTGAACAATACTAAGAAGCAAAGTGGTTACATTAATTATTTATTGAAAGAAAAGTAAAAAAAGTTAATAACAAAAAGTTAATAAAAATAGTAAACAATAGTTTTAAATAACAAATATATTCCCATATCTTTATATATATAAAATTTCCCTGTCACAATGTTAGTTACCGAACTCCTCCGAAACGGCTTTACCGATTTTCACCAAATTTTATATGCGTAGTCAGTAGGTCTGAGAATCGGCTACTAATTATTTTCCATACCCCTAAATGATAAGGGTCATCTCACCTTAACATTGTTTCTTTAATTTACACTGTGACACGAGAATTCTATAAATTAGATTTTACAGCCTCAGTGTAAATGTCATATCAACTATATTCTCAAGTAAATTTATTATTATATACATATTTGATGCCTCTGAGAATAGTTTTATAATTTTATCATCCCAGAATTACCACGGAAACGGGGACAGGAAAGGAACGGGAACGGGAACGGGAACGGGAACGGGAACTATTGAAATTCTGAGCCAATATCAAAAATTCTTTCGACACTAGGATGTTTTATTACCTCTACATACATATTTAGACTATATTTCATGACAACATTTCCACAGAAACGGCAACGTGAAACTAGAAACTTTCCGGCTATCTTCAGCTTAGTTCGGCGGGTGTTTCTGACAATTTTTTTAAATAACCTAGATCCGAGCAACGCCGGGTGGGTCAGCTAGTATTTTATATTTTACAAGTTTATTGTTATTTTGTGATTTAATGTATTTAGTTTTTAAAAATGAGAAAAAATTGGAAAAGATAGAGAAAAAGATTTTAAGTTTTGATGAGTTTTTAATTATTTTATGAATTTGAAATATTTTCAGCATTTATATAAATTTCTTGGCGAGCTTTCAAATAACTTATAGTTGTCTTGTCCCCTCAGGTTGCTAGGCAGGAAGTTCCAAAGACCAGCAGCATGAACGAAGAACTGTTGTTTAGAAATTTTATATTTAAAAGTTGGTATAGTAAGAATGTGGCTTCTTTGTGAAACAGGGGAAATGAGCTTTTCGTAGAGATAATTGGGGGTTTTCTCATGAATAAGTTTAAACAGAAAAGTTAATGTTAGAAAATCAAGATATTTGTCAAACGTCATATTAAAAACACTCATAGCGTGAACAGAAACATGGTCGAAACGTCGCAATCCGTATATAAAACGAACAACGTTGTTTAGTTGTTTAGTTATCTACTTGAAGTCTGCGTCTACTGACGCTATCCATACAGCAAAAAATTGGCCAACCATAGAGCAAAATAGGAAAAACAAGAGTTTTGGCAATAGTCATTTTAGTTGATACTGGAAGCCAGTTTCCGGACAGGTAAAGAAAGCGCAAGGTAGCGTAGATTCGGCCAATAGCACATCTCAAGTGGTTTTATTAAATCGAAGGCAGTAATAGAACTGGAATATTTGGCGAGCTCAGAGGCATTTTATGGTATAATCTTTGTTGATTGTGGAATTTCTTTGGATTTGAATGCTCTTTAAAAGTATTAATTGATCGCTACTCGAACTATAAGAGGGGTTTTTTTCAGTCTCTTTTACTTTTCTCCCTATCTCTTAAGCATCTACAGCTACAGAAAATTATAATTTTATGGATACCAAACAGCTTACATTCACTTTTAAATTAAGGTAGTATGTTGTTTTCATTTTATAGATTTTTATTTGTTCAATTCTACGAATTGTTGAATTTGTAACCTAAGAATTACGATTACGCCGCAATGGACACACGTTGGTAGAGTTATAAATATAACTATTAAGGTCTAGAATTAGGGATTCTTTCTTTATTTTTTTCCATAAAGTTTCGATGTAGGGGTGGAGCAAAAAAAAAAAATATTCACAAAAAGCACATTAAATCATGTGTTGCTTATATTACGATTTTGTTTCCGTAAAAATGTGTTTTTCTTATTATATATTGGCTTGAAGACGAACTTATATTATTTCATCGCATATCTTTCTTTTGGTTTTGTATGGGGAAAGTGTCTTCCTTTTATGTTGAAAAAATATGGTAGCCTTTTTGGTAAATGCAAAAAATCTCAACATTCGCTGGGCGTGAACTCAAATTCAAAACTCAGATCCTTAATAAGCCAGTTAGCTTTCTAAGAAACTTGCACAACCCACCTAATCAGCTGTAAATTTCTAAAAACTAAATTAATAATAATCAAAAATCGAAAGCTAACACACTTATTCACAAGAGAAAATTCATTTTGGCTTACACAAACCACTCTGCCTCTATTTAAGCTCTACACCTTGCGCTGCTTCAAATCTCATTTGAAATTTAAAAACGTTAAATTTGAAAAAAGGAGCCAAAGACACTTTTGTTTTTTTTTTTTTTCAATGAATAAAAAAATTTGTGTATGTACAGATAAACAACTATGCAATTATGAAGGAATATAATATGCATTTCAATTCTAATCAAACTTAATTAAACATTTTCTTTCTTACGTATTGAAAGAAACGACCAAACATTACACAACATAATCATGAAAAAGTCAATATTATGTTGTTATACATTGCATCCAATAACCCAATTTTGTTTATGTTGACATTTTTTCTGCTGCAACATTCTTGATTCTCCTCAGAGGCAACACAAACACGACACACGACAAAGTAGCAGCAACAGAAACAAAAAACTCTTCGTGTATCTATGCATACTCTTGCAACCACGCACCGACAACACAGAAACTTAACGAATCTAGCAACTTTTAACATTTTCAAACTGCCTTACCATTCATCCGCAATGGTTAGTGTCTATACTAAACCAGTGTATGCAAAAAAATGTCTGTACCGGAAATCTTGTTCTGATTTGACAACCAACAAAAAGGGGTTGGAAATTTAATTTCGTATTCCTATATTCTTCTTATGTTAGTTTTTTTTTTTATCTTACTGTTTCATGTCCCATGTCATACAACCCACACAGTCACTCTACGTTCAATTTGTTTTTTACACTTTATTGGGATGAGAATTTATTATTTCGCGCTGTATTTCGAATATCCTCATAAGAATTTCTTACATGAACAATGTTAGCAGAGAGCATCCATTGCGAAATATTTTTAGTTCACAACTTTAGATACAGATGTCAGAACTGTGTTTCCGGGGGAAGTTTGCAAAAAAGGAATAATTCTATGGCGAATGAGAACATGATACATGACTACATACTTATAGTAGGTGACAGTTGTTTCAATTTCGAAAACGTTTGATATTCAAATTTAAAAATAGCTGTCGAACAAAATGGGTTTAATTTGATTAGGTTATTCTTGAGTGCTCGTTTTGAGTAATTGGTCTTTAAAAAATATTTGTTGAATGAATGCTGAGAAGTTTTTAATTTGATTTCAATTCTCATTTGCAAACCAAAATAGCTCAGAAATTTTTTTTATGAATGCTGGACTATATAAAACACAAAATTAAAATGTAGGTAAATTGCATTAACCTATTTCAGCTCTGAAATATATTTCTTATTTTCCTATGACATTTCTATACTAAAAATTGAAATGATATTATGATTTTCTAGTAAGGAGTTTTTTGTTTTGTTTTGCTTATGAAATATTCTTCAAAATTAGAAACACAAAGTGAAGGTCTTTTATAAAAATTCAAGAAAATGCGCAGAACTAAATTTTTTCCTCGTTTCATGACTTTATTAGTAAGAGCACAAGCATTCATATTGATTAAGGAACGAAACGTTAATCAAGGGACAGCCTCGTGTTTAACTGAGCAGTATCGAATTTTGTTAATTTTGACCAAGACGCTCTTGATGGTTGCGTGTTGTTATTTTTTTGCATCTGGCAGTGGAACTTAGAGTAAGCTCATATATATGTACTTATCCACCCTTATCATAAAACGTAGTGTAAGAAGTTACTCAACACCAAAACCAGCCCAAAGAGAACACATAGAACATTATTCACAGATTCCTTGCGTGATATTGACACTAAGTGCGCGAATTGTAGCAGATTTGTACTTAACGGATTTCCACACAAAAAAGAACACAGGTGTCAAATCGCAACCCCATAGTTGCCAATTGACATCGCAAAGACTGCTGATAACAATATTTGAAAATTTGGTTCGCAAAGGATCGATTGTGGCATGGGTTGTGTTTTGTGTGGCATGGCGCGCAGCCCTGCATGAACCAGAGGCCGCGCCGTTCATTGTTCATATCGATTTAATCAATTCCGGATTATTTGGCCGAAACGTTTTCCATAGTTTTTCAAATTTTCAGTCTCGGGTATTTCGGCCACATTCTCGTCTGTGCTCACGGTACAAAAACGAAGCGTTGACTGTTGTCCACTTAGCGCATGCCAGTCTAACGAACCTTTTGCACAAACTTGCGTACAGCAGACGTAGTTTGTGCATCATTTCGGTCAAAGCTTCTTTTCAAAACGCGAACTGTTTTGGCTAAACAGTAGGTACCTACTAACTTTGCTTCAAAAAAATTTTCAATATAAAAACACTCTGTATACCTACCAAAAAACAGCTCTAGTTTCTTCAGTGGCTATTTTGGTCTAGACTCTAGAGACATGAATTTGATGGAGCGTGGAAAAAAAATAATAATCAACCAATATTTTCAGTATCCTATTTTTTCACGTTATTAATTAAAGAAACGAGAAATAAAGTTAAAAGGTTAAAAACTGAAAAATTTGGTGCTGATGAAGGAGGGCGTCTCAAATAATTGGCCACGATTCCGACCCTTTAAAGTTTAAACAGTCGGAAACAAAAATGATTATTAATCTAGGATAATGTCGCTATGGTATGAAATAAGAAAATGTTGAAACAAAAATTATTCACAAAATGGCGACTCCTTTAAAAAAAAACACTTTTTTATCACTTTTTGGATTTTCCCGAATTTTTTAAAAATAGAAAAAGAATGAAATTTGGGGATGAGCGTAGCTCCGACCTTTAGAGAAGACTTTAAAATAAACTTTCAAAAAATTTTAGGTAAATTGGTCCAGTAAAACTCGAGCAATCGTGGCCATGTTTTTGTAAAAGCCGAACCAGTTTGAGTGCGCTTCAGCAAATAAACCTATACTTCCGAAAACAGTTTGAATTTTGAAAAGTTATCTTGTAGACACCTTCTTAAACAGTTAAGGGCCAACTATAATGCACTTTGCCGAGCTTACGCCTACTTACGCGAGCGAGCCAATACACTGTTTTATATGACAGTAACTATAATAGACGTTCTACTCAGTTTCGTTAAATTTCGCTCACTTTCGCGCAATTAAGCATGAGCCATTGGATTGGCTCGAACTTACGTAAATGTCAAATTTAAAGCGTATCAACCATAGAAGAAGAAAAGAAGAGAGAAAACAAACACTTCTCTTGCTCCGCAACTGCCATTTGTCTACATTGTGTGGTGTGGTTTGCCTTTTTGTGTATCTCTTCTGTGGTATCAACTGAACTCAAATCAGCTCAACGCATGTTTACATGTTAAGTAGCCAGAATCCATTATAGTTGCTCTTTGTTTAACGAACACTTTCGGAAACTTTTCGTCTGGTTTTTGACACTAGCCTAAGCTGAGCTAAGTGCATTATAGTTGGCCCTTTAAACCCAAAAAAAAATAAAAAAAAAAAAATCGATTATTTTATTTCCAATCTAGAATTCCTCCTTAACGAAACTTTGTTTGAGTGACTTTTGTCACTTTTATTCAAGACTTGATATTATATCTTGAAATTTTCGTGCTGTTATTTTTTTTTTTCTGCATCTCAGATGCTAAGTCCCACGGAGCTAAGAGCAAGCTCTTATGTACGTATTTATCCCAGCTCTTCATTTAAGATGCAAGTGTAAGAAGCTAGTAAACACCAACACGAGCGCAAAGAGAATGAATATAGCGCGTTATGTAAAAAGTACAATTTCGTCTGAAAAGAAATATTATAAGATCGTTAAAGTACATTGAAAAGAGATGGGGTCAAAGTACATCCATGTCTAACTCTCATTTTTGTTTCGAACCAGTCTAAAGTGTTCATTCCATTCCAAACCGTCGATGCGTTTCCGACGTATATATTTTCCAAAACCTCTCCAAAAAAGTGACTTGAAATCTACGAAAAATATAAATTGTTTCATCTTTAGCTATGACTTAAAACAAAGTATATCGTCTATTGTTGAATAACCGCTTCGAAAGCCTGCTTGATGTCCGTTGATTAGATTTTTCGTTCTCAATACATTTCATCATCATTCAACATTTCTTCCTTGATCAATAATTGAATGGTAGGATGGAGGAAGTTTTCCTCTTGATAGCTAAATAGGGAACGGATTTTGCATATTGAATAATATATACCGACGAGTTTTCCAAGATTGCAATAAGAACTGAATAAGAGAAAAAGGGTAGACAAAGCGTTGAAAAACAATGCGCTTTTTGAATGAAGTGATTCGAAAAATGCTGCAGAAAGTAAATTTTATATCAGTTTTTTGCAGACATCATACCTAGTTATTTGCACATTAAATCGAAATTCAATGTTTATGTACTTTTCTTATGGATAAAGTTAAAACGCACTTGAATAAACAAAAATGATAATTAAACGAATTATTTGCACCCTTCACTGCACACTCTTCATAGTAGGTGTCTTAATTTGGTGTTTATGTGCCGTACAAGTGCAAAAAGTAAATTTATTTTGATTCCGCCGCTTTTGTTTGCACTCCTCTTATTCGCATCTTTCATTATTTTTCCTCTTCGAATGAATAAAAAGACGCAAATGAGCTCCAGCATAGTTCCGCACATGTGTTGTGTAGTTGGCAATGTGCTCCCTACTTGAGAGCCATGAGAAAAAAAAAAAAAAAAAAACAAGAAAACACAAAGAGCGGAGTGTTTCCTTTGAGGATCTGCAGTTTGCGCACCCGTGTGCGTATCTTTTGCGTAAACGAAAAGCGAAATTCTATCAGAATCAATTTATTTGGTTTTTGCACGGCCCATAAAATTTTAATGGCCCATAAGAGTCGCCACATTTCAAGCTAATTTGTTAAACAAGTTTTATGGACAAAGATTTGCCTGTTACTCACTAAGGTCTCTCTTCTTTGCGGTGTATGCAAACTTCCAGTGAAGTCTGCACTTCTTGAAAGTCAGATTCATGATAGTCATTGATCTAAGAAAAATGCGGTCTCGTGAGAGCAACATGTTGGAGACTATAGTGTGAAGAATACTACAGCGGAAGTTTGGTGTGGCAATTAAAAGGCCATGGCTGGTTCGTTTAATCAATCGTTGATCAAATAAATCAGTCTGTTTGTATAGTGCATGTTGTCGTGAAAGATTCTCAATAAAGGTGTGTTTGTCAACAACGTATCTACGAAAAATTCAGTAGTATTGAATAATTATTGGGAAATTATAGTTGTAATGTTTGTCAGTAAATTTGCAATTGCTTTAAAAATAAGGAAAGACTCATTATATAAAAAGTCTGTCAATAATATAAAATAAATCTAAGACTCGAATTGCCTTACGCCAGGTATGTACACGGTATGTAACGTCCACGTATAAAGTTGAGAACGTCCTCGGCTTGAAAAAACATTCGCCTCAGTAAGACGGACGAGCACATTTAGTTTGTTGATGTCTTCTTCCACTTAATTCAAAAACCGATCGAGCTGGAGCATTGATGTCCATCCGCTCAACATATCCCAGCCATTGTGGTCTCGCGATTCGTACTCTGCTAGCTATTGCCATGTCGTAGTACAGCTCAAACCATTCATTATTGACAAGCCTTGTCGCCTAAAACCTTTTCCGACATCAAAGGGGTTGATAAGTTCTTTACTCACATTGGCAGGGCATCAACCCTCTAAGCAAAGTCATTGTGTAAAATTGTACGAGGAGGATAGCACTCTTGGTCGTCGTTCATGTTGAGTGGGGTATTCTGCCTGGCAGCGGAATCTTTTCTACGTCGCCGTTAAGCAGTCTGCAGCAGTTACGACAGCGATTACCAGTTGTTCTTTCTAAGCTTAAGTTCAACGTTTGATAAGAGTTTTTAAATCTCATTCCTATCATAGCATCTCTCAATTTGCTCAAAACTACCGCTTCCCATAATGCTTCTCTTCTTTGAGAACTCGGTCCAGCCAAACACTGAATCTGTTTCGTGGAACCATGGGTTTCGTTTTTAGGGCCGAGTGAAACCCAAAACCTCAGAGGCTGTGGTTGTTATCGCTACCACTGGCCTTCAATGCTTAATGCTGACGACAAAGGATTTGACAGTTGACGGGACACTCGATTGGAAAAGGCCCTGGAAATCTTTTGCAAGGGCCTTCCGCCGTCGTATCGCTGTAAGCGTTGGTTCGCGCGGGTTGTGGAAAGAGTATCGTCATCTGTACCTTGGCTACAACAAGTTTTACTGCGAGTTATAGCTAGACCCTCGAAAAGTTCGGACATCTTTAAAATTGGAAGAGTGTCTTACGTCGATCGCAACTTTTTATTCATGCAGGGTTTAGATAGCTTACCGATTGTATTTTCAAAGGTGTCCTCTTTCCCTAGATTGGCATTAAAATCGCTAACGACGATTTTCACGTCATAATTTAGCGAATTCAGTCTTGATGCGGATGGTTAATCTCTTTTACTGAATTTAAGCTCATGACCTTGTCTCTGAGTCTACCCCTAACAAAACGACGAATTCGCAACCAAATTAACGCTATTTGTTTTGTCTGTACCAGCGTCCGTCAAAGATGTCGCAGTTACTCATCTTCTTTAAGCCAGGCCCATTCCATCGCATTCCGTCGATGGTAAGGACGTTTGAAGTAGTTTAAGGCCTCTGCTTATTCTCCGACGGCACCTAGTACGTTAAGGGATCTAACGTTCCACTTGCACATACGTAGGTCTTTGCTCTTTTTTCGTTTGTTAAGGTCGTGAAATTATGACTGTTATCCGAGGCTGTTAGTTGTTGAGGAACCATGGAAGCACACTTAGAAAAAAAGTTAAAAGAATTTGTAGAAGTGCTCAGTTATGTTAATCAACTGATATTACATTTTGTTCTATCCACACTTGTGGATTGATATTTGAATGAATCCTCGAAGAAATGTACCTTATTCTTTGGGTGAAGAATTCTGAAGAATAACGCAAACGTTTGGACGTACTTATTCGTATCCCTAATAAGACTATGACAAAGCAAAGTCATCGAACTGAACCTTTGCTTTTAGAAAATGAAATTTAAAAACTTGCTAATAACGTTAGGCAGGGCTAATCAAGCATAAAAGCAAGTCTAGATATCTCGAAAACTATACACCGCACTATAGCGGAAGAAAGAAGTCTTACTTTACTTTAGGTGGCTCAACTAGAGCGTGGTGCTCCTAGGCCTTGTCCAATATGCCCCTCCAGCCGGCTCGATCTCTAGCCTGCCGTCTCCAATTTTGCACTCCAGTTTGGCGGAGATCTCCTTCTACCTGGTCGCTCCATCGAAGATGAGGTCTACCTTGGCTTCTGACTCCCTCTGTTATGGCGTTGAAGACTTTACGCGCTGGAGCGTTGATGTCCATTCGCTCTACATGGCCCAGCCATCTTAGTCGTTGGACTCTAATTTTTCTGGCTAAGCTTATGTCGCTGTACAGCTCGTATAATTCGTCGTTGTATCTTCTTCGCCAAACGTTGTCTTCTCGATTAACGCAAACAGGACCATAAATCGTACGCAGAACTTTTCTCTCGAAGACTCCAAGTGACTTTTCATCCGATTGGGAGAGGGTCCATTAGGGTGGGTCAAAAAAAATCAAAATCTTTTTTTGATCCGACAAGCGAAAACTTGTTCTTTGGTACCTCAAGAGAGTACTTACAAAATTTGAGCTTTTAATATTAACGTGAAGATGATGCTCATCGTAGTTTTCCATTTTAAGTTTAGTATCATATAAAAATGGTCATATCTTTTTAAAAATAGATTGTTTAACCAGTCGCAAAATTAGTATTTATAGGAAATTGAACGGTCCACAAAAACGGTCTCTTATACTTTTTTCATAAATCTTACCATTTGAAAGATATTCAAGGTCAAAAACTTAAGTATTTAAAAGAAAATAACTTTTTTGTTTTGAATTTTGTAACTCACTAAAAAATAGTTATTATCAAATGAGCATCAATTATTTCAATAGAAAATTGAACGTTCTACAAAAAGGTATTTTGTTGTCAATCGATTACTCTAACAATTTAAAAGATATTATATATATAAAAGATATATAAAAACAAATTTTCGCGTGTCGGATCAAAAAAAATTATTTTTTTGATTTTCTTGACCCACCCTAGGGTCCATGCTTCTGCACCATATAGCAGGACCGGGATGATGAGTGTTTTGTATAGTGTCTCCTTGGTTCTTCTCGATAGGGCTTTATTCCTCAATTGCTTATTTAACCCAAAAAAACAGCGATTAGCAAGAGTTAGTCTGCGTTTGATTTCAGCTCTGATGTTGTTGGCTGAGTTTACAGCAGTGCCCAGGTAGACAAATTCACTAACTACCTCGAAGTTATACCTGTCAATGGTGACATTTTCACCAAGTCGGTGGTGGCATTGAACTTTTGTTGATGAGAGCATATACTTCGTCTTTTCCTCGTTTATTTTCAGCCCCATTTGGCTTGCTGCTGACTCCATTGTAGTGAATGCACCAGTTACTGCTAGCTTTGTTCTTCCTATCTCGTCTATGTGGTCTGCAAACCCAAGTTATTGTGTTGATTTATTGAAAATGGCGCCCGATGTACTGGCATGGGTGCTATGTATTACATTTTCAAGCAAAATGTTAAAACAGCTGCATGACAGTGCGTCGCCTTGTCTAAGCCCTCTGGTGGTTTCGATGGTTTCAGTAGAGTCTCTACCAACTTTGACGGAACAGCTAGCGTTCTTAAACGTCATCCTGATAAGGCGTATCAGTTCAGCAGGGACTCTAAAGTTAGACAAAGCACGATACATTTTAACTCTGTTAACTCTATCGTACGCTGCTTTAAAGTCGACGAACAGGTGGTGGGTGTCGATGTTGTACTCTTGGGTTTTCTCCAGGATTTGGCGCAATGTGAATATTTGGTCGGTGGTAGATTTTCCAGGTCTGAAGCCACATTGATAAGGAACTTTTAAATCATCAGCAAACGGCTTGAGACGTTCACATAATACGCTCGAAAGGATCTTATAGGCGATGTTTAGAAGACTAATGCCTCTATAGTTGGCGCAGAGTAGGCGGTCTCCTTTTTTGTAGATCGGGCAAATGGTACTGAGGTTCCACTTATCGGGCATACTTTCCTCCGACCATATTTTGCAGATGAGTTGGTTTATGCTCCTGACCAGGTCATCTCCAGCGTGTTTAAAAAGCTCCGCTTGTAGACCAGCACATATAGCTGCTTTGTTCATCTTTAGTCTGGTGATGGCTACTTTGATCTCATTTTGGTCGGGCAGCTGCATTTCGTGGTCGTCATCTAGGTTAACAGGTACAAGTTGATCTTGGGCGGGATTTTGGCTGTCATCGCCATTTAGCAACTGGTTAAAGTAGTCTCTCCAGATGGTTAACATCGCCTGCGTTTCCACTATGGTGTTTCCATCCTGATCTTTGCAGGTCCAGGGCGACTTGTGAAACCCGATGTTGATTGTCTCACTCTTCTTTAGAAGTTTCGCACCTCTTTCCTACTAAAACATCTCTGCATCTCCTCGACTTCGCGTTTTTGGTGTTTCTTTTTCTTCCTCCTGAGTAAGCGTTTTTCCTCTTTAATTCGCTCAACGTAGAGATTTCTGGACGCTCTAGTATCTCTCTGGATCCATGACTTGTATGCCTCCGTTTTTGCTTTGTTTGCCTGAGCACATTCGGGGTCGAACCATGGGTTTCTAGGGGGTGGTTGTGAGAAACCTAATACCTCTGACGCAGCACTTCTTATGGCTTGTTGACATAGCTGCCATTGGTCTTCCGGGTTCATGTCATCAGTTGAAGGATTCCTCGCAAGCTCAAGGGATACGCGGTCAGCATAGGCAGTGGCGGTCTCTATCGATTGAAGTCGTCCAACATTTAATTTCCTCAGCGTAGTTGGTGATCGCTTGAGAGCTTCCATCGAGATCCGTACTCTGAGTTTTGCACCAACTAAGTAGTGGTCCGAGTCGACGTTTGCTCCTCGGAAGGTACGAAAATTCAGGATGCTGGAGGAGTGTCTTCCGTCAATCGCAACATGGTCGATTTGGTTGCGATTCGACCATCTGGGGATCGCCATGTGCCCTTGTGGATGTCGGGACGTGGGAATCGCGTGCTACTTACTACCAACGTTTTTGGTTTGGTCATCCGAGGCATATCTTTTATTTTTCATCGCTTTTATTTTCTCTTTCATGACCGGCTTGTGAGGCCTGTGCATGACGTGTAGATCGTGTTTGCTTGGATATTCAGAGCGTATTTTTTTCTCCTGCTCCTAGTTCCTGAGAAAAGAGCTCAGGTATCAACAACCAATGGATCCGATGGATCCAACGCTCGTCGTTAGTTCACCTTTCGGCTATCCAGCGGGCACCGCGGGGAGGTAACGATGCGATTTTGCCCACCGGAAGAAAGAAATCGCGGGAAGCAAATTGATTGCGCGACCACCAGAGGCAATTCGTCGAGTTAATTACAAATGAAATTTCTGCAATATTTGTGACAGTCGAATTTTATACGTTTTTAAAGAAGCAAGTGCGAATTCCATAAATTGACTGTGCCTTTGGTATATAAAGGTTTAACGTATTATTCTTTCATTATCTCATTTTGTTGTAAATTTTCGGTTTAGGTTCAGCTGCTCAGCTGTTTTGTTTTGTTGATTTGACACTAAAAGACGATAAGTCAAAAATTATTTGTCAAACAGGAGTTCTACTTCATGTCTAGTTAATATATAGAATTTAGAAAAATAGACTTTCTTAGTGCTTAAACAGCTGTAGTTCTTAAATTCGACATGTTAGAAATAAACGACTAATGCTATTTTTGTAAAGGAATAGGTAAATTACTTATCCACTAGTATTTATATTAGAAAATGCAAAGGCTTGTTGCTGAGGAATTATAACCCTTTAAGTTAAAAACTGCTCAACTAGCACCGCCCTATCCTATCCCTATCCTACTCAAGCAGGAAAATATATTTATATAGGTAGGTTGATAATATAGCCAAAGCAGTCGATAATCGAGTGTCACGTCAGATTGCGGGAAGAGGTTTCCAAACCCTACTTGATCTTAATTATTACTTTTCTCAAATTGCGATTTGCTTCAAAAAGCTGTCTATCCACTCACGTTTGGTTTCACTCTATATCAAAATATAATCATTATCACTCAACCTCTTCGATTTGGATTTGGATGACGAGAGCACCTACCAACTGTCAAGGTATTATTTCATGGATTCGTGTACCTGATAGGTGTGAGCTTATTTGTCTGCTTTTTGAATTATCCAGTTTAACCAGAGTAAGTTCTCGTCTTTTATTAAGCTTTTGGTCCACTTTCATTCAATATAAAGCAGCGTAGGTACGCAATGTAGAACTATGTTTCATGTATTAGTTTCTGTCTTTTCTTCGGGATGACAATAGCTTAGATTTATAACTTCAATATTCCATTTCATAAACTTCCGGCGAAATGGTCACTTCGATTGGTCATCCAATATTGCGTAAAAGTGTTTATTACTTTATTTATTTCCTTTGCATATTTAAGGCATATACGTTCAAATTGTTTAAAAGCAAATATTTGTTTTGAACAAGAAGAGTGTTCTAGAGTAAATATTTGCCAAGAACAAACCCGTTGTAAAATGAGTTACCTTATAGTTCTTCCAGAATAATTGCTTTCTTCTGATGCTCACAATGCAAGTGATGCCTAGATACCTGTTAGACGTTCGTAAATATCGTAATAAACTAATAAACGCATAAAAATACTGATCCTTCGATGGAAATGAGTCCTCAGATTTTCTTTCTCCCAAGCACATCTATACGCGTTCGTTCGTACAAATCGTCACATTTCACGGTGCATAAGTGACAAGAATGATGCGCTTTGTCGCGCAATGCTCTTCCAATTGTCAGCTAAAATTCCAATAATTTGCCACTCTCTACTGCTCATTTCTCGCTCTGTTCAATAGCGAGGATATTCGTGTGACTCTGTTTTTATTGCATTCGCGCGACGACTTCTTTAAGACATAGGTACGAAAAATTCAAGGACATTTTTGAGTCCCTATTTGACGTCATACTGTGAAGATAACTTGCGAACATTTACGATATAATGAAAAGACATCCGAATTTCCCGAAGGCACTCAATTATAATCGAATAAAACTGTTCGCACGACCATCCACATATAGGAGAACAGAACAGAGGAGAACACCAACAGCAAAGAAGATCCTTGTTTCAAAGAAGAACATCACCATAGCAAGAGGGGAAATGTTACACGCGTAAATCCGGAACGCAATTCGAGGACATTTTTAATGGATCTTCGACAGTGATGACCTTCTCTATTTAGTTCCAAGGACAGGTCTTTCTTTAGTTCTTCCAATAGAAATATAAATAGCACTGTGAGTTGTGTTCGTGTCGGCTATGCCAGCGAGTACTCATATTAGCGATGAAAGGTGAATGTTGTTATGGTTGTATTATTTCATCATTTGTTTGCCTAAACAGCAAACAGCAGGACGCTTTCCTCGTAGTTTAGAGTCTGTGTTCGATGTTCGTTCGAATTTTGTAGGATTAGCTCACTGCGATGATGGTGTGAGACTTTAACAGAGTTAGTTTATGCTGCCTTTCATCGGTGTCGGCATCGTCGGCGTTACTCAAAAAGAAACAAGAGTTCACGATTTTGTTGTTTGAATAAATTTACATAGCTGGAGTTCTGGACATGGGGTGGTATTTCTAAGATCCAAACCGCCCACTTGCTATAGACGAGATGGTGTTTTTCTATGTACTAGAGCGAGAAATATCCCCCACTGGGCAATACGATCAATTTATCGGTATTTTGTTTTTTATTATTTACAAATAGTCGCAACTTAATCATCGTTTTGAGGTAAGTTTATTTGCGCCTGTTGCGTTAAGAAGGAGATTCATAAACTGATTGCTTATTTTTTAATCCACAGGACCTAGATGCGATGTTGTGGTGGGCATACACATCAGTTGCCTACAGCGGGGTGCAAACAAGTGTTTGTTGTTTGAAGCAAGAGTACCTTGAACACTTCTCTTTAATTTTTTTGTTTATTTGTTTTGTTAATATTATGTCGTGGAACCTTTTGAAACATTGCTATAAAGTGATAAGAATAGCTTTTAGAGCATTCAACATGAACTTTTGAATTTTTGAATAACTACATCATCTGTCTATCTAACCAACGAAGTTTGACCTAGGTATTTAAAACCACATCGCACTTACAGAGCTAGCGTAAAAAGTTTTGAATTGTGCTGTCAGAAAGCATCAAAGCTATTAGAGTTTCATAAATTGTTTAGTTTTTCGAATGGAATATCATGTATCGTTTGCTTTTTGAAAATTTCAGTGGTAGTGATAAGAAGCGGTGAGGAATTAGAACACAGGTGAAAGACAAAATTTAATTTTTAGAGTCGATCATTCACTCAATTTGGCTCTCGTCACACTAGTGATCCGCTTTCGCGGTACGCAGCGTTATCAGATAGCCTCTCAGTTTTAGATTTTTTCATGAATGAGGCCAACCAATTGCAGATGTCATTGCATTTGTCGTGTCTGAGCTTTGTAAGGGGTTGGGGTCAAAATTCTGCCGGGGTCAAAATTCTGCCGGGGTCAAAATTCTCTTTCAAAATTCTGCTTTCAAAATTCTGTTTTTCAAAATTCTGCTTTTCAAAATTCTGCTTTTCAAAATTCTGTTTATCAATATTCTGCCAATTATAAAGAAAAAGAAGGTATGGAAAATGTTAAAAAGTGAGCGCGGGGCTCCTCGCTCTGGTCCGCCATCCTATTTATTTAACTAATTTTTTCATCTTTCGATCTAGACTTTGCAGTTCAATTCACCTATCTTGTCAGGTGCTCCTAAAACATAATTGCGCCTTCTCGATAGAGTACAAAACAGAGCATTAAGATTGATAGGCGATAGTTCAATTGTTGAATCAATTGATTCTCTAGACCAGGTTTTCCCAAACTATTTTGAGCAATAGACCCCTTTTCCAAAATTTGCTGATACCGTAGACCCCCAAGGCCAAATTTCTTTAAAAATCCTGTCTCAAGATTTTTACTCACATTTATAGGTACCTAGTACGTAAGCAAGTTTTGCAGTAGTGCAGAAAGAAAATTTTTTGAGATAACAGTAAAACATGACGTAACGATGATAGCAGGTATGAAATTCAATAATCATGAAGTGTAGCTTATAATTTATTAATGCAGGTTTTTAGAAATCGTGCTCTTTGTTGAGATATTTCTTCTCAAATTAAAATCATGTTTTGAAAAATTAATGCGATGGTTGAATTTCTACCAATCTAGCTAGATCTATTTTAATATTGGTTAGTTGCAGCCTTAAGTCTCCGCGTTTGTTGACTTTCAAACGGTTTCTTTTTTTCGTCAAAATGTTTGCAACCACACTGAAGCCTTTTTTAACTTAATAATGATGATGGGAAAGCGATGGGATATTTTTCAATGCTGCGTTGCAACCAGAACTTCTGATAGCTTTCGTTGAACTTTAGCTTAAGCTCTTCGTCAGTTTGGATGGTGATCAACTCTTCTTGCATTATCACATTGGCTTCTTCCATGGCTGTTATACTGTATGAAATTAATAACCCACTCAGGAAATTCTACGTTCAAAAGATCCTGAAACCTTTTGGTAACAATATTTGTGAAGCGCGTCCAAGTGAGCGACATATGATAAAATAACATCGTCTTGAAGGATTTCTGTTGATTTCGACAATTCTGAAAACTGAAAGTATTCTTTCCAGCTTAAATATTGTTTATAAAGAACCATTTTTGCCACAAATGCCGCTATAATTGATTTTCTTTTGATTAAGTTTAGATCGGTCATGTAATAAATATCCGTCATAGAATTTTTCAGATTTTCTTCCAAATTTGGGTCTTTTTCATTTAGAAACTTCAACACAGACCCAAAAATAGCTGAAAATCTTGCTAAGCGAGCAAGAAAGCAAGAAAGCCAGCGAACTTCAGTGTGCAAAAGTAACTTAGTAAAGACTTCTTCGTTATCCTCACAAAGCTGAGCAAATAACAGAGAGTTCAATGAGTTGCTTCGAATCTTGTTGACAGCATTTATAACGTATTGCAAGGACTGGTGCAATCTAGGACTCAGTTTTTTGCTACTACTACTTGTTTGTGAATCACCAGTACATCACCCAATTGCCGCTTTCAGTGAGCTATAAAACCACGATGACTACCAACCATAGATGGTGCTCCATCAGCCGCAACAGAAATAATGTTTCTCTATGGAATAGCTTTGCCGGTAAAAAAAAACGTTCCACTGCCAGTGAAATGGATTCTCCTCTGGTATCAGTTTTCGGATATATGGTAAAAAGCAGCTCTCGGTACATATTTTCATATATGATAATATATCGAACATATCCTAACAACAGAGTTTCATTGCCGTGTAATATAGACTCGTCTAACTGGAGAGAGAATCTCTTCTATCTCGTGTATTCGTCTCTGAACGGTGTTATTGCTCAAGGATATTCTTTTTATAATATCTTGGGCGGGCTTATGCAATACATTGTTGAAGACCTCTGCAATGGCTGCTAAAATAACCTGCTCTCCAATTGTGAGAGGCTTCCCCGACTTCGCTACTAGCAGAGGTATATTGTAGGACGCTCGCAAGCCATCAACGTTTTGCATAGAACCGTGATAAGTGGTCCTCTTTTTTTGAAGGCTTCATGGCATCGTTGCTAAATACTTTTTCACATATGGACACATGGGAAGTATTTATTTGATGGATATAAAATAAATCCAAACTTAAAAGGTAGTCCAAACTATACTGTCTACATTTTTTTTTCGTGTCTGCGATCACACCGCCAATATTAAGCAAAAAATGTTTAACACTACTTCTTATAATATTATCACAATTATACAATCCTATGTAAATTTCTTATACACATGTTTAAAATGTTACTTTTCATTTTTAGAATGGCAAAAGTAACGCAACAATATCTTTGAAGTTTAAAATAAGAAAATGTGTTAAGGATTGAAAAACTTTTCGACCTCCAAATTCAGATTTCGTTTTTGTCGACCCCTGAGAAACCGACCACTTAGGGAATCACTGCTCTAGACCATCGTCGTAATGTTTCATGCCTCTCTCTTCTCTATATGCTTTTTTACAAACAATGTTCGGACGAAGCTACATTCCTCCCTTAAGCAATTTAACCGTAATACACGTCTAGCAAGGAATGCAAATCTGTTTCACCTTCAGCCCAATTTTGGGAATACAGTGAAAAATAGAGATTCGTTCTTTAGCCGCACTACTCGGATGTGGAGTGCTTAACCTGACTCTGTTTTTCCCTCTCATTGTAAAACACAGAAGGTTAAAAACAATGTGCATCGGCACCTCCTTTCTAATCCTTTCCCTCTTTCTCAACCGATCGCACTGTGTTAATAACATTATAATGGTATTCATAACCCCTTGATGTGCGCGTTTTTTATAAAAAAAAAAAATATACCCACTGACCCCGTCGCGTTCTGTCTTTTGCAATGTCGTTTGACGTGAAAGCTTCTACGGCTCTTGGTACATTTATTACGATCAAACTTATGTTGTGATACGAAGCAACTTCATCTCAGCTGACGTCAACTTACACTCATACTCTTTGTACAGAAGATGGCGGAATTATCTTTTCAAGAAACTGTACTAGAAAATTGTGTTCCAATTCGAGCCTTTCATCCCGATCACTGATGCGGTATTTCGGCCCCAGTCTTTGAAAGCCGTTTTTTCATACTTATCACTGGCTCTAGTTTCAACATTCCACCACCATATGGAGTACTTTGTTGGTGATGCTCTTTTGACCCCAATAGCAATCATTTAAGGCTTTTTAAACAAATTTGTTGTAGGCAACCTTGGGTTCTGAACCATGCGTCTTAAGCTACTGTTTTGATTGTGCTATACAGATAATTTTACATATTCGTAATGAATTTCTTGCTCTTTCCACTTGATTCAATAAATAGGCTTTGTTCGCCTCTATAAAAAGTTCTGTCAACAGAAAAGGCTGCTGCTGGATGACAGTTTCACCCAGTATCGCTATTGCAGTCCTTCACATGAGACTTCAAAAATATGGTTTCGAATGGTAAGCCGTCTGAATAACCTATACACTGTATGTTCTTATATCTACCCTAAATGTACGTTTTGGTCTCTTGCCAGTTACTTGTAGAACGGACAAATACAGCAGTTTTCTGTTAGCTTTCGGATAAAACGCTGCTTTTATTAATTCTATTAATCTTTTTAGTTGTAAAAGTCCAAATACCTACATATTATATTAAATATGCAAATAAATTTCTCTCAACCAATTCCTCGCGAAAGGCGATACCCATAGAAAAACATTTGTACCTCTGTTGAGATTCGAAAAACAAACCTCTGGGCTTACAAGCGGTTATGATAACCAGCACACCACGGGTACAACATATTGTATTCAAAGCACAGCTAAAATGATGACCAAAAATTTTCAAACTAAACCGGGTGATTCTAAATATCCAAAACTTTCAACTTGCTATTTGTTGCCTTGGGAAACAATTACTGTTCGCACATATAAGTTTTGCAGATAGAGGACAGTCAATATTAATTTGCTTAATATTACATTTCGTTGTGCTCTCTGCTGTAGTTTGGGTTGGTTGCGTTGATATTTGACCCACAACAATACTCGGGAGTGTCTTAACCATGCCTTGGTGAGGAATGGAGGAGGCCTACAAACTAATGCCGATTTCCAACAGGTAAGTGAGAAAGCAATTTTCATGCCAGTGCTCTGTTGCTCCACAGTGGGCCAAAATTTAAAAAAAAAATTACTTTGACAGTTTTTTTATAAAACAATTTAAATTTTTTTTTTTTTATAAATGAAAAACATTTTTCCTTCCTTTTTGTAAGTAAACTCATGTAGCTTTCATTTATCTTTTTTTTTCAATTGTACTTCTATATTGAAGCTTATCACTATTTTATAAGATATGTATCTTACTGTGTTAAGCTATTCACTGAAATAAATAAATAAATAAATAAATAAAAAATAAATAAATAAATGAGCTGAGAACATCTTAAAGTCATCTTCTATCTATATATATAAAATAGGATGTATGTATGTATGTATGTATGTATGTCCGGGGTAAACTCCTAAGCCACCCAACGGATTTTTATGAAATTTTCAAGGTAGAGATAGTTTAGTCCAGAGATGGTTCCTGTCAAGGTTTGATCCCCATATTCCTACAGGAACGGTTTTGGGAACGGAAAATTAGAAACTACTCCACAGATTTCAAAAGTTCTTTCAGCACTAGGGGTGCTACATTATCTCCCTTCATCAGTAACCTGAACTATATTTCATCCCTTTAATCCCACAGGAACAGAAATGGGAACGAGAACGGGAACCATAAAGTTACTTGACCGATTTCAAGTAACAATCGTTACTAACCTAGTAGTAGTTAGTAACGATTGTTAATTGCTGATGATGGGTTGCATGTCAACCCGAAATGCATACAAATAAAATTCATTACCAAAAGTAATTCGCGTACCTATGTGTTTTATTTTTTATTTTGAATTTTAACTTTGTTGTTGTGGTCAATAAAGGAACTTTTATTTGTTTAAAAAAAATTTCATTTCTATATTTTTGATCCCTATAATCCGACAGGATCAGAAACAGGAAAGAGATCGGGAACATTAAAGCTACTTGACCGATCTTGAAAATTCTTTCAACTCTAGGGTGTTACATTATCCTTCAGTGACATAGATTTATATTTCATTCAGATATTTTCACTGGAACGGAAGATTTCAACAGGAATGGGTTGAGAACGGAAACTTAAGAACAACTGGACAGTTTTCAAAAATTCTTTCAGCATTAGGATGCCACATAGTCTCACAGTAAGAGAGATTATATTTCATCCCCGAATTCTCACGTAAGAGGAAAAACGAGAACGGGAACCTTAAAACTACAGACCCGAGCAAAGCCGGGCGGCTCAGCTAGTTATAAATAAAATCTGTTGAATAGTTGTCTTCGAAGTATTTGATAGAAGCATTTGTAAGTAAAAACTTTAAGAGTTATACGATTTCTTTTGAAGTTCTATATATTTTTGTGGAGTTTGATCGAGTTGGGTAAGTTAAATAGAGAAGTTTCCCTTTTTAATGGACAAAATGGGAATGAAATATAAGGTCTGTTCGTTGAACTTTCGCCAGGGTTGACCCAGGTTTTCTTGCCAACCCTATGAGTTGTCAAAAAAAATCTGGGTTGTCCACTCCTGAAAAAAGCTAAACCACAAATCACCACACATCCCTGTCATTAAAAAAAAAAGTACATGCCATTTGACAGCCCTCAAATCGTAACAGCAAAAAGCTAGGGCGAGTTGGGTGAAAACCTATGGCAAACCTATGGCTCAAAAAACACTCAATTTGACATTCATGGCGAATGTAGGTTTCTCAAAAAACGCTTTGTGGCGACCCTAGGGCAACCCCAGGGCTTCAACGAACAAACCTATAGTCTATGTTTCTCAGAGACAATGAAGCACTCGAAAGTTGGAAGATTTTTTGAAATCGTTTAAGTATGGGTATTCAATATTCGGGGTTATCTATTATTTTATTGTCGGTGAGAATATTGGGATGAAATACAAGCTATGTTACTAGGGTATAATGAAGAACTCTTACGGTGAAAGAATTTTTGAAATCGGTCCAGTATTTTCAAAGCTCCCGGTAATGTTACCGTTCAGGGCGAAAGATGGGAAGGTAATAAAGCCAATATCATATCCCACATCCTAGAAAATGTATGTTCTAAGTTTTATTCAAATCAGTTCAGTAGTTTTGGAGCCTATTCAATACAGATGCCTAATTGCCCGTTGCGTTTCCGTTTCCGTTCAAGATGAAATGAGGCCCTGATAATAGAAGTAGCGCAACCCTCAATTTTCTAATCATGGGTTGGTTGGTTGATTTACCAGAAAAATAAATGATTAGAATAAAAAGAAAACCGTTATTTCCAAAAAAAGACGAATTATCTTTTCTGCGCGGTACTTTTTCTAAAAGAGAAACGGCGTAACCCGCAAAAAACAAATGAAATATAAGTGGTGCCACCTAAAAAAATTATTATCTTTTGGTTTTCTGGCAATTCAATAGATAAAATATAAAACATGGCACTATTTTTGACTTTATGTAAATTTTGTAGTGTTTTTAGGGAAACAAATGCTACACTGATTTTTCCAATAGCCGAGTTCACACTGAACAATTAGTTGGACAGACTTCGTTTGATAAAAGTTGGATGGTCGGATGTAGTTTACGTTCACACTTATCATCCTTGTCGTCCAACTTAATGTCACATACTCTTCCACTACGTTCAACTTCTAAATTTTCAAAAATATTTGAAAACCATCCAACAACTTGGCTAAGCGGTCGTCTGAAGGTCCACACTCTCAAGCATTGGTCGTTCAAGCCAAAGTCTGTCCAACTAATTGTACAGTGTGAACTTGGCTTAGTGGCTTATATAAACGAACAAACAGACAAGTCTTTCCTCTTAGAGTAGAAAAATTATATTTCAATAAATAAAGAAAATATACTTTTTACAAGATTTTTTCTAGTCCCAATAGCTGAAATAAAGTTAACCGATCTCAATGTCTTGGCAACGTTATCAGAGATTTCAAGTCATTTTAAAGGTCTAGCCTCTTTCGGCAAACAAAAAACCGATATATTCACGAAGTTTTTAGCGGTATAAATCTATATATATGAAAATGAATTGCTGTTCGTTAGTCTGGCTAAAACTCGAGAACGGCTGAACGGATGTATCTTCTCTTGGTCTTGATATATTCGTGGAGGTCTAAGGTAGGTTTAAAAGGCATGGTTTATATGAAAAGAAAAAAAAAATGAATTGAAATAAAGTAAAAGTAAGAATTTCTTGGATCTTACTTAACTGTAATGAATAAAAAACGGGAATTCAAAAACTACTTAAACGATATCAATTTTTTGTCGCTATAACAATACGACGTTATCCCCAAATAGCTTCGACAGTATTTAATCCCCATATTCCGACGAGGACGGGACAGGAATAGAAAACATGCGGGAGCCTGGATAGTTCTGAACAATGTTGCCGCAGGTCATTTTGAAAGTGTAACAATTTTTTTCAAAAAGTGTAACAAATGGAAAGAAAATGTTACATTAGAGTGGGCCAAAAAAATTTTTTTTTGTTTCAAAAACCATATAGAAAATATTGTTCCTAAAAAATTCCAAAAAGTTTGAGCTCAAAAGAAAAGTATTTAGAGATCTATCAATCGTGGTTTATATTTCTTAGACCTACCCTTACTTGAGCGTTCAGAAAAAACACATTCTGAAGCAGCGGAAATGTGAGGTAAGCTTAGTATTTTGTTGACAAATTGTGAAATATTTTCAAACTTGTGAATTTTGTAAAGATTTTACAAAGCCCCAAAATGTTTCAATATCGTAAATATATTTTAAGTTTTTTTGTAACTGTAAATTTCTAAAGTCAGTGCATATTTTAAATTTTTTTTTTTTTTTGGGATCACACAAACTCGGAAAATTACACAGGTCGGCAAAGAAAAAGCTGTCTGGATGCTTTTAACTGATTTCTATGTATTTAGGTGTTCTGAAAACTAAAAAAAAGTACTCAGGTTGTTTTGCTAAGTCCAAAATTTTCTAAAAAAATTATTTTTTTGAGCTAACTTAAGTCATAAATAAATATTTACATTTATATTTTGTTATTATTATTATTACTTTTTGAGTCTATGGGATAGTAGAGACCGGACTAAAAAGTGTTGGCCTTCGAGGGAACAACATGGCGACGCAATCGCTTTTGCACATTACTAACTGTACAACTGCAAGGGCCATGTGGTTGAAACTCGAAACGGTGTACGAAGTCAAATCTAGGGAAAGCATACACATGCTACAACAAAGGTTTTATATGTTTTCTATGGATTCTGCAGATGATGTCGCGACTCACATATCGAAACTGCAAGCTGTGGTGCAACAGCTAACGGATGTTGGTGAACAAATCTCAGAATCCATGATTATCACAAAAATATTGTTGACCTTACCTGAAAAGTATCATCACTTCTATAGCGCCTGGGAGTCCACGGATAAGAGCAGTCAAACGATTGAGAACTTAACTTCTAGGTTAGTTATGGAAGAAGCCCGATTCAAATCGCATCAATTAGGCAGCATTATAGATTCTAGTAACGCATTAATGGCTAGAAAGTTTCAGGGCGAACATGAGAAAAGGCAAGGTAAAAAGGGTCATAATCATAAGGCAAAACCTGGTAAATGTTTTCAATGCAAGAAAAGTGGACATTGGAAACGTGATTGCACAGAAAAGGTATCTAATGGTTCCACTCAAAGCGTTCATGGGCAAGCTTTCATTTGCGAAGCGGAGGCAGCAGTGCAGATTCAAAAACGAGACGAGTGGCTTTTAGACTCCGGGGCTAGCGATCACATGACCAACAGAAGAGAATGGTTTGTTGATTACAAAGCTTTTGAAAAACCTGTAATCGTTCGCATTGGAAATGGCACCACCATCAGTGCAATGGGGAAAGGTAATATTAACGTGCTTTGTTTCGTCAATAACAGCTGGATACACAACCATATGGCTGAGGTGCTGTATGTACCAAAAATGCATGTTAATCTATTTTCATTAAGTACCGCTTTGGATAAGGGGTTACGGTTTATATCTGATGATTCCAAATGCCAGTTATTAAGAAACGGAACAACACTTGCAGTGGGAGTACGGGACTCTAAGCTTTTTAAGCTTTTAATAAAGGTGGAGTCATGTGATGCCAATGAGGTCAATGCAAATATAGCGGAAAAGGGAAAAGACACGTTACAACTTTGTCATGAGAAGCTTGCGCACCAGAATATCTCTCAAATACGTCATGTCTTAAACGATCTTCAAATACCGTTCGCTGATGACAATGAATTCTTCTGTGAAGGTTGTATGTATGGCAAACAAAATCGAAAGCCATTTAAGATGAGTGAAAGTAAAACCACATGTGTCTTAGATCTGGTTAGCACAGATGTTTGTGGCCCGATGCAGCAGCAGTCTATAGGAGGCGCAAGATATTTTCTTTTGTTTAAAGATAGTTTTACCCATTACAGAAAAGTTTATTTCATGAAAGAAAAATCTGAGGTCTTCAAATTTTTACAAATTTATTTGCAAGAAGCGGAAACTGAAACAGGCCGTCGTGTTAAGGTGTTAAGAAGTGATAATGGGCTTGAGTTCATAAATAAGGATGTTCATAACTGGTTACATTCGAAGTGCATTCAACATCAGACAACTGTTCCATATACCCCCGAACAAAATGGTTCCGCTGAACGGGAAATGAGAACAATTATGGAAGCGGCTAGGTCCATGATTCACTCAAAGAATTTAGATTATAAATTCTGGGCTGAGGCGGTTAATACTGCTGTTTATGTTCTAAATAGAACAGGTACCAGCACTGTGCAAGGTAAAACGCCTTTTGAGCTATGGTTTCGTTCAAAACCTAAAATCCAGCACTTCAAAGTTTTTGGTACTGAAGTTTTTATTCATATACCTGACCAAAAAAGGCGCAAGCTTGACGCAAAATCTAAAAAAGGATACTTTGTGGGCTACCCAGATGGCGTGAAGGGATTCCGGGTTTTTATTCCCGAAACAAATAAAATAGAAATCTCGCGAAATATTGTCTTCAATGATATCTCTTTAAAGCAAAATAGTGCGGATGAATCAAGAAACTCGGTTTCTTTTGAAATAGCTGAGGTAGATGATGATACAGATTTTTCTAATGAGAACTACGTGCAGCCTTCTTTGAGTAATGATGTTTCAGACCTGTGTGAAGAAAAAAATGTTTTGATGGAAGATGGCGATAAGTATTCTGATGCTATGAATACATCTTTCGAGAAAGATTCTGAAGAAACTTTAGAAGTGTCGAGACATATGAAAGGACATCCCCTGGTATTGCTAGCAGGCTGCGAAGTAGGGCTCGTGAAGTGGGTAATATGCATTTATCTGTTTCAGAAAGCATGGCTTTAATTTCTGAAGCCGAAACTCCCTCCAGTTTCGAAGACGCTACGAGCTGCCCTGATTCGAGTAAGTGGAGGTCAGCTATGGATGAGGAAATTTCTGCTCTTATGAAAAATTCCACATGGAAGCTGGTTCATTTACCAGAAAATCGCAAATTGGTGGACACAAAGTGGGTTTTCCAGAAAAAAGGTGCAACAGCTAATGAAGGTGTTCGTTTCAAAGCAAGGCTTGTTGCTCGTGGTTTCAGTCAGCAATATGGAGTAGATTACTTGGAAACATTTAGCCCTGTTGCAAAGTTTTCTTCAGTGAGGGTCTTATTAAGTATGACAGCAGCTGAAAATTTACACATCATGCAGTTTGATGTCAAAACGGCGTTCTTAAATGGAAAGATTGACGAGGAAATTTACGTGAAGCAACCTAAGTGATATGATGACAAGAGTGGCAGAGTGTGTAAGTTACAAAAGAGTGTTTATGGTCTCAAGCAGTCGTCTCGTTGCTGGAATCAAACGTTTAGAAAATTGCTCCGAGATTTTGGTCTAAAACAACTTGATGCTGATTCTTGTGTTTTCTCAAGCGACAGAAGCAAGAAGAAGATCGTCCTGGCAATTTATATCGATGATGGCCTTATGGCGGCGGCTGATAAAAGAGATATAGATAACCTTTGTGACTACTTGGAAAGTAACTTCGAAATAAAAGTTTTTCCAGCCCAACACTTTCTGGGTCTGGAAATAAGACGGTTAGCAGACGGTTCAATTCATCTCAGCCAATCAATCTTTGCGGCAAAAATCGTTGAGAAGTTTAGTTTATCGGATGCGGCTGTGGTGTCAACTCCTGCAGATCCTTCAGTCAATGCAGCAGATGTGACCGAAAATGGAGCGGAAAATCTCAAATTCCCGTATCGTCAGGCTGTTGGCAGCCTCATGTACTTGATGGTAGCGACACGTCCTGATTTGGCTTTTGCAGTTGGCTGCGTTAGCCGTTATTTGGAAAAGCCATCCACCATTCATGTTGGCATGGTTAAGCGCATCCTAAAATATGTCAAAGGGACCCTGAACTATGGTATATTTTTTGAATCTAAAATAAATTTCACTTTGAGTTGTTACAGTGATGCGGACTATGCTGGAGATGTTATCACTCGGCGCTCCACTAGTGGGTTTGTGTTTCTACTAGGCTCAAGCTGCATAACATGGTCATCTCAACGACAGAAATGTGTGTCCCTCTCAACAACTGAATCGGAGTATATAGCAGCGTCCGAAGCAGTTAAGGAGCTGGTTTGGATGAAACAACTTTTGAAAGAATTATTACCAACACAAGAAATTCGAGCTGTTCTCTATGTCGACAACCAAGGAGCTATTCGTCTTATTAAGAATCCCGAATTTCATAAGAGGACGAAACATATAGATGTACGTTTTCACTTTATTCGTGAAAAATATGCTAGTGGTATGTTTGAATTAGAATATGTTCACACCAGCAACCAAATAAGCGATATTTTTACGAAACCATTGCAAAAAGATAGATTTTTTCGTCTTAGATATTTAATGAACCTTACAAATTTTGAACAAAAGTAATTTTGAAAAGAATTGTATATTCCAAATTTTGTAGTAATGAAATACTTATAAAAGTGGGAGTGTTGAGTTATTTATAGTATTACCTCATAACGACACATCCCTGGTGTATAACAATTATACTTTATACCAATTACCTTCGATATCATTTATGTCATTACTCTTTAGTCTTTACTTCTTACAATAAAGCTTTTAGTCATTGTAGAGCACTCACAGCGGTTGGTCGTCTTTTAATTAAGCAAACACTTATTCTG
Source organism: Melanostoma mellinum (assembly GCA_914767635.1). Taxonomy (NCBI): domain Eukaryota; kingdom Metazoa; phylum Arthropoda; class Insecta; order Diptera; family Syrphidae; genus Melanostoma; species Melanostoma mellinum. The sequence goes on from OU612058.1 coordinate 55,615,625, forward strand.
TGTAATAGTTATTATTATTATTACTTTTTGAGTCTATGGGATAGTAGAGACCGGACTAAAAAGTGTTGGCCTTCGAGGGAACTTAAGGTAGGCCAAAGAACGCCTCACTTGTAACTTTGGTGCCTCGTTATAAAATTCTTTTACTGCCGCTTCGTATAAAGCTGGGATTGATGAAGCAATTTGCAAAGACTTATAAGAGATATAAATTTCTTTAAATATGGTACTAAGGCTTCCAGGCCTCCCGGAACCTAGTTTGTTCATAAAATATTCTGCATTAGCCTCAATATAAATATCACTATCTACAATTCGGCTATAGAATTCATATACAAATGGTTCGAAAGAAAAAAGCTTTTCAATAAATTTTTTTTTTACGAAAAAGAAAACAAAAAAGATTTTTACGGGAAAAGTGTAACAAAATGGAGAAAAAAGTAACATTGTAACAAAATTATAAAATAATTAAAAAGTGTGACACTTTTGTTACACTTGTATCATTGTGGATACGCTGGTTCTGAACCGATTACAAAAATTCTTTCACTGTAAGAGTGCTTCATTGTCCTTAAATTATATAGACTATATTTCATCATTATTTAACGGGAATTCAAAAACCACTGTTCTGATTCCAATAAGGGTTTCACTATAAAATACGGCGTTATTCTCAGGTTAAATAGAATATATTTCATCCCCATACGAGTACGGAATGAGAACTGGAACAAATCAGGGAACTTGGAGGATACTGAACCGATTCCAAAAATTCTGTCATCGTGCTCAAATGCTCCCGAGTAGCATGGACTATATTTCATCTCCACTCTGCCACTAGAATGGAAACCTGGGCATGGGCTACGCCGCGCCGGGCGGGTCAGCTAGTCATAAATAAAAATATAAGAAAGGTCTTAAACCTGAAAAACACACTCTGAAAATACGAAAAAAAAACTTTTCATATAATAAAAGAGAGACCACTGGTGAAATATCTGGAATGGTTGAATAGAATCTTATCAAAAATTAATTCAATTTTTTTTTTTTTTTTTTTTTCAGAAATGACAAAACGGAAGTAATTTTCCAAAAACTACGAAAAAAACGCGTTTTTAAATTTTTTTTCACACTCAAAATTTTTAATGATATGCGCAATAGGTTCAGCCCTGAGGAGCATGTTTAACCATATGGGCGGCGAGGTAAACCCAAAAGCACAATTAGAATGCCCTGACCCTTATCAAACTTAAGAAAATTGATTTTTCAATTCGTCTCCGTCTCAGTTAAAAATGGTTTTCCTGATCCTTAAAAAAAAATCTTATGATTGTTTGGCAAACATATTTAATAATCGGCTTTCGGGTAGTAGCTTTTTAGGGTTGGGATCGTTTGCCCCAAAACAAAAGCCCCAAGGAAATCTTCAAACGCAAAGTCCCCAAATGAACCCCAGCTCTGAAATCTCCAAAGGGAAAATCTATAAACCGAAAAACCCCAAACCAATAATAAAATCGCGGTGATTTTATCGCATGATTCACTACTTGAACAAATTTGTGTTGGGGAATGTTTGCAGGAAAATGTAATATAAAAAGTAAGCATAAAATTCTTTATAAAATTTATTATGTTTATTGGAATGAAAATACATTTTCAAAATTTGTAAGTTAATAAAAAATATTCAAAATCGTAATATGTTGCAATAATGCGAACAAAATAAGGTCCCTTTCAAAATTTTAAATGAAACGAAAAAAAAATTCCAAAAAAAGTTTCTCTTCATTCTTACAGCCATATTATTCACTTACTTCGAAACTAGTTTTTCGAAGAACTAGTTTCCCAGCTTCAAGTTTTGAACAAATCGGTATTATTGAAAAAAGAAATGACACATAAAACTCGAAATCGTAAAACTAGTTTTTGATAAAACTAGAAATTCATGAAACTGGAAATATCTAGTTTTGGGGACATCAAAACTAGTTTTGAAATGTTTTTTATTATTCATCAAAACTTTTTTACTTCACATCATTTTCTGCATTCATTTTGATGCTTCGTTTCGGCATTGATTAATTTGGCAAGTATGTACGTCTTCGTAGGGGATTCAGATTATTTATATTATTTGGCTACCCCATACACAGTGAATCACCCCGGATTGGCTATTGACCCTATCAAAAGTCGGTAAAGGCCGGTTTCCGATACAGTGACATAGGTGAAATATGACACTGCTCAGAAACTAATAATTGCAGCACGCGTTTTGCAGGACCAAGCTAATGCATTGTGTGCAGCTATAGTTAACTGTACTTGCTGATTAAAATGAACTTCTTTGTTGTGTTTCTCCAACTCCAACGATTGGAAGTAATTTGGCGGGTTTCTGCTACGGAAAAACTGCATGTGATCAGGAATCGGAGCCGCTGGTAAGGCAACGTTAATTGGACTTATTGCTTCGATTTCTGTGCAAGGCAACTCGGCTTGTGACAGAGATTTTTGAGCAATGCTCACAGACTCTGTGTTACGGACTTCGAAGTCAGTATTCAAAAGATTTTCTCATTGCTCAGCGGTGCAATATTGGAAAGAGTTAGCTACTGCTGCCGTTGGGTATATATCTGCCACAGTCAAAGCAATCGGCAGGGTGTCTGTGCCAGTCAACAAATTTGGTATATCTGACCCAAAACCATCTAAACCGAAAGATGAAAAGCATCCCCCAGATCTAACATTGGGCCTGTCACCTGAAACGGCAATTTATTAACCTTAACCCCCCGTTGAACGTGGATCATATTACGGCATTCTCGTGCACTTTCCGCAAATGCATCAAAATGAATTTGAAGCGTCTTGGAAGAGCGGATAATGTTTTGTGGTAGGTGCTGCTAATATAGGACTAAAAGAGGTTCTATACTGAATTAGGTACGTTAATGTTTTGCGTAGTAACCGAATTGAACACTGATTGGACAGTAACCCATTGAATGATCTTTTTTGTTTGAGTCGCTTTGCTTGTCTACTTGTCTTTTTGAACCAAATACCACTTCTACCATTTAATAAACAATGCGATGCCAGGGTCTGCATTTTTGCTTCGGTCAATTTTTTACTTTTAATTGAAGTGGTACCCGTGGCGTAATGGTTAGCATTTCCACCTGCTAACCCAGAGGTTCGAGGTTCAAATCCCAGCAGAGGCAAAATGCAAAAATGTTTTTCCACGGGTATCGCCTTTCGCGAGGAATTGGCAAGTACTCCGTTACTAAATTCATTGCCATGAAAAGCGCATTCTCAATTAGCCGTTCGGAACCGGCGAAAAATTGTAGGTCCCCTCCATTCCCTCAGAAGGCATGGTTGTGAGAAATGCGCTAGGCCCAGGGGCTCCTCGCTCTGTTGCGCCACCCTATTTTTTTTTTTTTTTTTAGTGATCTTGAACCGTCGGTCGACCATCCATATGTTCTTTTTCTTGAGAAATAGAATGGTAAGTTCAACGCTTACCTTTATTTTATTTTCATATATTTATACAAACAATCAAGCGTTTGCAAATTACAGAATTTGTTTGAATTTTCTATTTTGTTTTCAAAATCAAAGCAGCTCTTGCTATGAAATTAGTTTCAATAATCAAAACGAGAAACCATTTTCAAAACTTGAACTAGTTTTTCTCCAGAAATCAATAATACCGATTTTATTTTAGAGCTAGTTTTGATTATTTTTTGCAAAACTTGAAACGAAACTAGTTTTACCTGAAACTAGTTTCGTTTCTAGTTTTACGAATTCTCAATAATATGGCTGTTAATGTTTTATAATGAAAAAATACTAAGTTTCTTTTAATTAAGACAGAGCAAGGTGGATTTTAATTTTTGGGGATTTTAACCAGCTGTTTAAGGTATTCCAATTGTTGTCTTGCATAGCGGAGTATTTATGAATGACTAAAGCTTGCTCTGCATTATACCGACGATGTGTATTATTTATAGTTTTGACTTTATCTTATTTGTAAACAGAAGTTCAGATACGAAAGAATTCCAATGATTTACTACAAAAAAAAATTGATTCTGAGACGAATGCTTTCTTCAATAACAGGAAAACCAACTTCTCTAAAAATCAATAACACTTTTCAAGGGCGTAAAATAGGTTTGCTTTTATATTCAACACCCATTTCAGTATCCATATCATTTACACCCTACATTCCGGTTCCACTTGGGTTTGCTCATTTCGCCTCAATTTCAATTTCCGTGTCGGTTTTGAAAAATGATACCAAAGTGATTTCAATACAAGACTGCATATAATTAATGACTTTCCGTCAACGTATATCTGAACTAAATATTCCCCCTGTTAGACAGGGCAGTGAGACTTTTTATTTGTTCTATTTCTGAAAACAGCCTCATCTGAACCGGATAGCTGACATTCTCCGAACAATTAATAAAAACTGCAAACCACATCAAGACAGTCCGTTTCAAAACTTAATGTATTCAGATCAAGGATACTACTCGTTGTTTAATTGTCACGGGGAACCACAAAAAATCCTTGAATGCACAAACCGAAACAAAAGTATCAAAGGCAAGTGAAGGAAATGACGCGAAATTCGATAGCTGCGTCCTGCGTGTGCTAGACTGTTTATAATATGAACGATTTATAACGAACGTATACGTTGGTGTGTTTATGGAATGATCAGGTTCAATACATTGTCTTGCTCGTTATTTTGACGGGAAATATTATTGCAATAGATGCTTATTTGATGCATAAACAAACCAACCTGAAGATGTCTTGTTGCCGCCTCTGTTTGCTTTCTTTGTTTGGCAAATAATCTCAACTACTAATGTTGACAGTTTCATTGACAATTGTTAGGAACAGGAGTCCAATTTGCTTGGAACTTCGAATACGCGTGGAAGAATAAGAAGAAAAACAAAAATTTAGTCGTCTCAGGAATAGCTTGTCGTTCACTTTATGGTTTTACAACACGGCAATAATTTTTTTTTTCTTGGGTAGCAATTAAGCAATAAACAAGGACTGTTTCGTTCATTGTCCTCCTACATCCTTAGCGATAATTTTAATATACCTTTGCATTTCAAGGACATATGAGCGTGTGTACGCGATTATTTCGCTGCCTGCAAGGAGTGATGTTCTTAAACTTCCTCGGAAAAATGTCGCTAGTTTTTGAATAGAAACAAAGTGAAAGATTCTGTTCACGCGGATATATAGGTACATCTACTTTTGGGCTCAAAAAGACATTAGACTAATAAACTATACGACGGATATGCAGGATTCTAGGCATGTTACTTTTTTTCGGTATTTGAAAATATTATGAGAGTATATTTGGAAGGTAAGATCTTTTATTGAGGGTAGAGCTTATGAGAGCTGGTGTCGGTGTCACTCTCTAAGGATTTCAACTTCAACAGTTTTTTATTATTCATTTCGTAGGAGAGAGTCGTAAAATTTTTTTAGCTGAAAAAGGAGCAACTTCTAAGATGCAAGAGCTACCTAAATAGGGAAAATTCATTTACTGAATAATTAAAAAAAAAAAAATCACACTCTGCTAGAACTAATTTAAATAGGAATTCAAATAGTGTGTCACAAACTACAATATTTAAATGGAGTGGTATACTGAAAATAAAAAGGAATTGTTGCAAATAGAAATTGAAAATGAATAAGTGATAAGGCAGTTAAAAAAGTTGGCTGCAAGTAGTAATCCATTTTCTGTTTTTCTATAGAACATTTTCGTATGTCGACGACTTCAAAGTGTATATTGCCTCAAAGCTGTTACTGTTAAAGAGCACACGCTTCGCTGAAAATGATTTGACAATATTTACATTAATCCTCTTCTTTTCTCGAGGAGCAGAAAATGAATTCGTTTAGCCCAACTTGCACTTAACGACATCAGCACTTCTTTCTCAGATGTAGCCGAACATTTCGCAGTCGAGAAAAAAAGGAAATAAGCAACTAAATAGCAGTGTAGGGCAAAAAAACTCGGGAAACCTCGGGCTTAACACATTGCAGGTAAATAGAACTCCTTACCGGTTGCGAATATTGCAGTGGAAAATTGTTTTTAATGCGAGAGGCGATAACGTTTTAAAACAATTTTACACTTCAGGGAATTGGACTTCATAGTCCCACGTAACAGGCAGATATGATAAGAACTATGCACTTTACATGTCAAGTTGAAAACTTCTAAGACAATGTCAGCGAGTCTACTGGAGCTTTCAGAATCTCGAAGCATGATACACACTTTCAAAATCATATTCTTAAGCCTGAACTACATCGAAACACAAAGTGAAAAAAGTAAAAAACTAAATAAAGTAAAATCTTTTAAAATACACACATATTGCTGCGCGACACCTGTTGGCATTACATATTAGAAAAACTCTGAAAAGTTTTTTGACGGTTAAATATTTCAAAACAAAACAATTAACAATTTGTCAAAAAAGAAAATTTTCTGTTTTCGGGAGCTGGTAATGGTTAATGTTCAATAAATTTTATTGAATATGCTTCATTTTACTTTAAAATTTGAAAACACAGTTGACATTTACTTCAATTTAATAATTTTCAAAATTGGTTTGAAACTATGAAAGAGCTTTTGTTTAGAAAACTACAGGATTTAAGTGATGAAAGCGCTACCTTTCAAGAAAAATAAACAAAATTATTTGATTGTGTTTGTTTTTAAAAAATTGTTCAAAGTGAAAGCTCCGACATAGGCTAGTTTTTTTCAAACACACTTTTTTAAAACTAAAAGGAAGAGACTTAAATTTGTTTTTGATAGAGGAGTTTGGAAAATCATTTGACTTTTTCAAGAAACTTTTTGCTTTGTGTTTCGATGTAGTTCAGGCTTTAGCCTGAAACTGTGGGAAACATGCAATATCAACTTTCCTTAGGTGCAGAATTGGTACACTCTCTACAAACTGAGCAGGAAAAGACAGCTAAGGGATCTTTAACGATGGTTTCAGAACTGCAGATGGATCTGGCGATGGTTTTCTGTTAAGAGTGATTACATACGTTAAGTATGTACGGCGCTAGTATTACTAGGACCGGCCCTGCAAATAACTATAAGCTACCATACGAAGAATAGCCAAATGGAAGGAGTTATTTATGTCTTCAGCTACAGCCATCAAGCAGTGCTTATAAATTTCCTAAACCCTCTAACTATTACGAAAGCGACGCGGAAGTGCAAAACTTCTCTGAATTGTGTTGCAAGATTTACTTCTTTGAGCTTTGGTTTTCAGGCTACCAAAGCATAAATTTCCATATCTAATACCTCTATAAATTTATATCTCTGCGATCAAACACAGAAAAATAGCATCGCAGTTAGTGTCTGAAAACAAGACTGCAGTTATATAATCATGGATCGAGAGTAAATGTCCGGGTCAGATTGGTGTCAACTTGGCGGCGCCCAGATGTTGCAACTTATAGTACACGTCAATTGTGCTTACTATACCTCCACGCGGTAACCAATGGGAACTGGGATGTTCCGTCCGGAAAGGACCTGCTAGACTAGTAGGTGTGTTGACAAAGATCAAAAGAAGAAATAGATCGACACCATAATGCTCTGCGAGTAGTGCCTGACTGCTCGAACCTCAGTGGTTTACCAGAGCTTTTTGAGAATGTCTCAGCGGTTCGATTCGACTTACAGAATCAACGGTGGACTTCAGCAGTCAGAAAAGCGGAAACCCTTGAATAAGCTATTCCGACATATTTGGTTTATAGGTCTTTCAGGGTCTTTCAATACTAGGGCAGGGTAGTAAAGTAGAGATGGTGCCGGATAACCTCCTGGCGGCTCAACGACAGCTATCATATCCCTGCTTGATCATATTTTTTGTAGTACACGCTTCCTTCACCTCTCAATTCAAAAAGGTACATGGCGATCCTTAGGTCAATCAGCCGTCAAACAAATTGATCATGTAACGATCGACGCAAGGCACTCTTCCAGTATGATAGGTGAGGTGTCCGAACTTTCCGAGGGGCCAACTTTGACTTGGACCACTACCGTGTTGCAGCCAAAGTACGAATGAGGATATCTTGTTCACGACTCGCACGAATCAACGATTTTGGAAAGCTACAATCGCAAGAGATTGCCAATGCCCTTTTTAATCGATTATCCTTGAATCTTATGCCGCTAGCATTAATCATTGAAGACCAGTTGCAGCAATGTCAAGAAGCCATCAGAACCGCTGCCTCTGGAGTTTCTGGGTTTCACTCGGCCCCCGAAACGAAAGCCATGGCTCGATGAAGAATGCAGGCATGCAAATGCAGCCAAACAAAAAACACGACAAATGCTGATGTAAAAACGAGCAAGGGTTGCTTACGATCAGTAAAACGATATTTACAAGGAGAAAAGAAGGAAAGAGCACCGAATTCTCAAAAAAAAGGGAAGCAGCAAGAGAAACGCTCGTTTGAGGAAATTGAGAGGCCATGACAGGAATGATATTCGGAACTTTTACCAAACGATAAAAAGATCCTACCAGGGTGGCAAATCCCGAACTCAAGCCTGTAAAGACCTGCAGGGAAACATAGTTGTAGAGTCCCATTCACTACTGAGGATCTGGAAAGATTCCTTCTGCAGACTGCTAAGCGATGAGGCGATTGCACTAGTTCCGCTGTCAGGCAGATTGTCCCATTCAGCTTGGACGATGATCAAGGAGAAGTTAAGCTTGCCATTTGCAAACTTAAATCAAATAAGACTGCAGATGGCCTTGATGCCGAACTTTTCAAGGCAGCAGGAGATCAGTTGGAAAGGATCATGCACCAGCTGATCTTCATGATCTGGTCGGAAGAAAGCATTCCCGATGAATAGAACCTCAGTATCATGCCCGATCTTTAAGAAGGGAGATCCTTACAATTGTGCTAATTATAGAGAGACAAGCCTCCTTAACGTCGCTTATAAGATCTTGTCTGCTGTAATATGTGAACGTCTGAAACCCCACGTCAACAATTTGATAGGTCCTTATCAATGAGGTTTTAGACCAAAGAAGTTCACAATAGACTAAATTTTCTTGGAAAAAACCCGAGGATATAATATCGATATGTATACACCATCTTTTTATCGATTTCAAGGCCGCGTATGACAATATTTACAGAGACGAGCTGTACAGAGTCATGTGAACCTCGTCTAAGGTGGCGTAATCAAGTGGAAGCAGGTCTCAACCGAACCGAGAGTGCAAAACTATGCGTATGATTTTGTTTGAGGCTCAAAACCACCCCGAACTGTAATGCCCACCTAAGTAAGTAAGACAATTCAACAAACAATAGGTTAATTTGCAAAAGCTATGACTGGTATTCAAATTGAATGAAACCTGCCTAACCGGCAACTAACCGGCAGACATTATATTTGCAGCACCGTTTTTGCACGACGCATGATTTTACGATTTTGAAATCGGACTGTGCTTTAATCTTAGTTCAGTGTAAAAAATAAAATATAAACTATTCACTCAATTTATCAGTACATAGTATAAAACAAAGCCAATTCCCGCTCGCTGTCCGTCTGTCCCCATGTTCATATACACAGATCTTTAAAACTACACAACGGATTTTGATGTGGTCTTTCTTTTTCCTTGAACAAATGGAGTGTTTCAAGAGAAAAGTTTGTTTGTCTAGCTTGAAAGGCAACCTTCATATAAACCCAGCGAGTATTCCTTACAATTTTTGGATTTCTGCCAGTTTTTTGTGAACATCACTTTCAATAACAATTTCAACGCTGGGTGGGTCAGATAGCATAAAATATAATAAAATTTAATTTCGAATTTTAAAGCTTACGAAAGTCAAGGGAATAGTTTCCATTATATTTTATATTCCAAGTTCCAACACACTTTTGAGTAACCTGAAGAAAAAACACTTTTTTTAAACTAAACGAGGAACCACAGAAATTGGTTAAGATAAAAAAAAATATCGTAAGCAAGTTCATCATTAATTTAAATATTTGTCAACATTCAATGTCAATGCATTTACAAGCGCAGTCCATCTTCACACACCAGCTGTGTATCGTCCCAAACAACCAGCTTTGCATATATGACATCATTACGAACAATAAACGCCAGCAATGTCATTATGATAATTAATGATCCAACGTCAGAGGATATCAGTTTCTGAACAGGAATCCATTATGCATAACACTTATATTGGAAGATATCACCGATCGGTTATGTATCGAACATACCGTGCGCCAGTCACGCCACCACACCGCTGCCGCCAGCCGCTCAGCGTCGCACCGCCCTGCTTTACGCTCTCTCTCCCAATCGGTTTCTCTCAACCCACAAGGAGATATTTACTTTTTTCTTCTTATAGATTTGTTATGTCAGGTTGCTGGCATACATTCAGCATTCTTATCGGGTATCCCAAAGCGGTTTGTAAAGTTAAGCGCGCCCACAAAGAATTTGCAACATTTTTCCCAAACAGTCCCAAATAGAGAGAAGAGACGAAGAAAAAAACAAACATCAGCCGGTGTGTCGTTCTAGGATTCAAGAATATCTATCTGACTGCTCACAGGGGGGAATAGCTTAGATAAACCTTCGAGATTATGCACATCGTACACTGTGGCGAATAGAGCAGCAGGGTATAGTGCAACTGGCAATATGCAATAAGAAGTCCCTCGAACCAAAAAACACCAACACACTCTACCATCGTCGAAACGCGTTGCGTGATTGTGATTGCAGCAATGCAATGCCAACCATGTCCGGCGAGCACCGGTGGTCATTAATTATGAAGATTGCAGGAGGTCTTCAAATCACGTTCAACATGAGATAAACGTGACAGCGTGAAATGTTGGATCGTTGCCATATGCGGATTGGAATTTAAGTTACAATATACAGTCAGACTGGACACTGGGCACGGGTAGTGGTTGCACGTATAGTAAACAACGAGTGACATCCCCTCTCTGCCATAGTGATCTGCCAAAAGGAAAAACAATTAATTATCCTGTTTCGGATATGGGCTACGGATTCATTAGAAACAAGAAGCTCAATAGAACAGCCTCGATCACAAGCGAATTTGTGGATGAAGGTTCTTCCTGCGCATCATATGTTTTGTTTAACAGAACTGCATGAGGGGAACTTAGAATCATCAAATCTGAACCATGAGATGCTTGACATCGGAATGAATTGGAATGATCTTATCTACTTACTAAGAGATAACAGGTCCTTCGTTGTCTTATTGTACTTTTATTTCCTTCTTTTTATTGCTATGGTAGGTATAAGGGTTGAAATGAATTGCCAAGCTTTAATACATTTAAACAAAACGATGTTTGTTTATTAGATAGGATAACATTTCAATTTTCCGAACAACTGGTTAAAATTATAACAGCAAATAGCCTTGAAGACCTTGATTTCCTTAGTTTAGCTCAATGAACCGTGAGAAAAGAAGCTGACCTTCGAACCAATGTCAATAGGTTAATCTTCACAACAGCTCCTTAAATGTTCTCCTTTTTGTAAGACTGTCAATTATATAATCCTAAATATGCATTTGCTTATCCTACATACCCAATTGGACATTATTTTGCCGAAGGCCAACACTCTCCCAAAAAAGGCCGAAACAAATAATTACCAGCATAACGCAATAACGATTCTCATTAGATACAGATCAAAAGAAAATGTTTAACAACAACATTGCTCTCTCACACAGTCAACAGCCAACATACAAAACTGTCGTGTGCCACTCACACGGCGGGCGATGTCCTTCAAAACCTGTCAACAGATTGTATACTATACACACAATGTGTTCTTATTGTCATCTTCATTCACAATGATTCGAGGACATCTTCGTATTATTTTCTTACTTATGTCTTTATTGCAATATCAACAGGACAGTGGCATCAAGGACGTAGAAGGAAAACAAATTTGGCTTCTGCAGTTAATTTTTATTGACCGGGAAGAAAAGTCAAGAAGTTAAACATAAATTCGAACTGGAAGGGGAATCAAATGAGAGGAGTTGCGTTTTAAATTCTGTACAACTTGTCCTTGAACTACTTTCTTCTTGTTTGGGAGATTGTTTTTATTCCAAGTGCAATTGGATGGATGGTGATTGAGATGATTACTTTCTGTTACGCTTAGTCTCTGTGTGTGGGATGGCACTTGGCTAGGAAAAATGTAAAATGAAAACAGACATCTGCTTGAATTTTGTTTAATTACTCAATTTAAAGGATGGACAGCATTTTCTCAATTTAGTGCAAAAATAAATTTTGCAAAATCAGGACTAAAACTCACATCCAAGGGTGGGCAGGAATCATTCGATATTGTTTTTGTGCAATGAGTGCATAATTGATTGCTGTAAATTGAACAAGACATGAGAACAGAAAGTAAATTTCTATTCTGTTTGCCCCGTCTGGCAAATCTTTGGGACATTTTTCATTCATTTCAATTCCGTTTGTGAATGTCATTAGTCAAATTCACCACAGCACCAATTGAACCTAGCAACTTGAGAAGCAATGCCTTTTTCAACCCCGTGTGCCGAGTTTGTTTCCTAAAAACCACTTGCTTCAAGCAAACACCGAACGTGAGAAAAAAAAAACATTCTATTAAACAGTTTTTCAAAAGAAGGTGACGCAACCAACATTAAGTAACAGCACTCTACGTGCCGTTAAAATCCACTTGTTAAAAATACGATACTAACATAATTGACCTACCGCCAGCTTACCGCCTTCGATTGCTCACAGCAATCATTAAGAGGCCTCAGAATTAATCAAAGTAAAAACAATCGTTATCTGAAGCGATTGATAAAGTCATTATTAACTTGCTGCCTTTCCGATGCAGTAATTGATCCCTTTCTGTATATGCATCTGTGAAAACACACATGAACTAATGAACACATATATGGATGTACTGGAAAGTGCACTAGCACGTAGCACGTACCACATCCAGATAAGGGACTCACTTTTGTGTGAAGATCATGAATTACGAACGTCACCGCGCCGTTGCACTGGTGGGTTGTACCATCAATGTCAAGGTAATTTATTAATTTCTCTATTTTTCTAAACTAACAACTCAATACGAATGATTCACATCTGAAGGAACAATGTGTTTTTGGGTAAACGAATGCATTGCACGAGTTTTCAGGAAGACACAATAATGCAGGAAGAGGTCAGAAATCCCGATTTTATAAGCCTTGTGTTAGAAAGGGGGCCAAATATTTGTAAAACTTATGGAAAAGAATATGATGCGTACGGCTGCGGATGCTTGTACCTTTTTCATTTGAGAGCGAAATTCAGCAGAAAAGGGGGTTGAATTGACTTGAGATTTATGGCATATCTGACAGATTTTAATAGGGTGTCTGCAACCGGCGACGGCGACGTTGAGTTGAATTACTTACTCAAGCTCTAACCTCAATTGTTTGCTTAGCAGATTTTTGATGCAAAAGTGTGTCTTTTTGCGAATTTTTTTTGAAACTGAATAATTCTGTACTTACATAGAGCGTGTCCGTTTAACTGCAAATTGTTTTTCAGAGAAAACATAAAAAATTAGAATGAAAATGAAGAAAGTTCCAATAGAGTTTAAGTATAATAAAGGCAAACAAAAGAGTTGAGAGGCAAGCGTGATGTTAATTTGTCATAAGGTTGACCGTGTCTATAAATTGATATGTTATTCCGTTAGTAAAGTGGCGTAATATTGAGAATGTCTGAATGTTACGTGAAAGTTTCGAGATTCCCTTTTTAGAAACGTGAAATGGTTTTTGCACGGGTTTGACATTTGGCACTGGGAAAATATCCGAAAGCATGTAAGTACATAATTATGTAACGATAACGAGCATGGCACAACAGAGCGAGGAGCCTTGAGGACTGGAGTATTCTTCTATCAATCATACCTTGTGAGGTGGTATGGTGCGAGCCTACAACTTATTATCGATTCCAAACAGCTAAACGAAATAGCGCATTTCATGGCAGTGAAATTTTTCATCGGATGAATTACCTTGCAAAAGGTAATAAAAGTCGGAAATCATTTTTTTTTTCTATTGGGACTATAACACTATAACTCCCAAGGAACAGGCGGACATTATAATCATCACTCTACATGCACCACTCCGAGAGTATTTTAATTGAGGAACGCACAAAAAGAAGAACTGAGAAGTTGAAGCCATCAAAAATGTGTTAAAAGAACTTGTGGCAGAAGGAAGATTATGGGCCATAATGAATATTTTCTGTGAGGCTTGCACGTCAACTAAGCAGTTGTATACAAACACACTCATTATAGATTGTCAGTAAATCTGAAACATAGTAAGCATATTGTATTTTTGCTAACTACCTCGAAAGATCAGTATAACGAGATATACAAGGAGAAAAGAAGGGAAGAGCACCGTACTCTCAAAGAGAAAAAGAAGCAGCATAACAGGAACGAGATTTGGTAGTTTTAAAAAAGGTTAAAAGATCCTGCCAGGGTGGCATACTCCGAACTCAAGCCTGAAGAAGGATCTGGAAAGATCACTTCTGCAGACTTCTTAACGGCGATGGGGACACAAATTCCGCTTGCCCCATTCAGCTTGGATGATGAACAAGAATGCCGTCCTCCCGACCTAGAAGAAGTTAAGCAAGTTATCAAGCAAGAAGCAAGAAGTTATGCAAACTTAAATCAAATAAAACTGTAGGTGCAGATGGGTCTACCACGATATAGAAATTAATTATCTAGAAAGTAAAAATCTCGAATATGAAAATCTCGAAAACAAAAATCTAGAATGGAAAAAATCTCGAAAACAAAAATCTAGAAAATAAAATCTCGAAATGCCAAAATCTAGAAAAAAAATCTCGAATGCAAAAATCCAGAATGTATGTTTGAATTGAGACAATGTTTGAAATTCGCGCGAATTTTAAACATTGCCTAAAAAATTCAAACATACATTCTGGATAACTTACTTCTCCTTAACAATCTTAAAGTTGACAAGTTAAGTTATCAATCATACAATTGCACATTGCTACTCATGCACCTGTGAGAACAGTTACCCATCTAAACACATTGTCAATGAAACATCCACAGTAAATTCAGTATTATTAAAATTAGTCTAACGTGTTTTATTGAGTTATAACTGTTAAAATACAAAAAAAAAAAATCTCGAATTTTTTTTTTCGAGATTTTTTTCTAGATAGAGTCTTTCGAGAATTTGTTAGTTCTGGATTTTTGTGGATTCGAGATTTTTGCGTTCTAGATAATTTTTTTTTATTTTCGAGATTTTCGGCATTCAAGGCAGCTGGAGATTGTTTGGACAAGGAGCGTGATCTGCATGGTAAAGGTCGGAAGAAAGTATGCCCGATGAATGGAACTTCAGTATCGTATGCCCGATCCTATAGAAGTAAGACCCCCTTAATTGCGCTATTTATAGAGGGATAAGCCTATAAGATCTTGTCTGCTGTAATATGTAAACGTCTGAAACCCCAAGATTCAAATTTTCACATTACGGCAGATCTTAGAAAACCCCGTGAATATAATATCGATATATATCTAACCATCCTTTTATCGACTTCAAAGCCGCTTAAGACAAAGAGCTTTAACAGAGACGAGCTGTACAGGGCCATGTCTAGTTTCGGCATCCCTGCAAAACTCGTACGACAATGCAGGATGAATTTGGAGAATTCACACTGCTCCGTCAAGGTCGGTAAAGAACTCACCGAGACCTTTGATGTCGAAAAAGGCTTTAGGCAAGGCGACAAACTGTCATGCGATTTCTTCAACATCATACTTGAACAGATTGTAAGAAACTCAAACGTCAACACCAGAGAAACAATCTTTCAAAAGCCTGTAGAATTACTCGCCTATGCAGACGATATTGACGTAATGGGAAGAAAAAAGCGTGGTGTCATAGGTGCTTTTGCGAGTATTGAAACAGAAGCGGCAAAAATGGGTTTGATGGTTAATGAGGGCAAAACGAAGTATATGTTGTCATCAAACAAAGACACAGAACATCGAAGAATTGGACAAAACGTCACAGTAGACAGACATAACTTCAAGGTTGTACAGGACTTCTTCTACCTAGGATCCGCTATAGACACGGAAAACAACATCAATGCAGAGATCAAAAGGAGAATAACTCTTGCAAAACGTTGCTTCTTTGGGTTAAGAAGGCATTTGAGAAACAAAACCCTCTCCAGAAAAACCAAGGTGACCTTGTATAAGACCTTAATCATCCTAGTCCTGCTTTACGGAGCGGAAGCATCGACCTTATCGAAAGCGGATGATGAAACCCTTGGTCGTTTCGACAGAAAAATTCTCCGAATGATCTTTGGTCCCGTATGCGAAGACAATGCGACAATAATGAGCTTATGAGCTGTTCCGCGAAATGGGCATAGCCAGAAGAGTACGCATCGCGAGGCTGCGATGGTTGGGCCATGTAGAGCGGATGGACCCAAACGCTCCGGCTCGACGGGTTTTTAAAGCACATTGCAGGGAAATCGCGGAAGGGGAAGACCTCATCTTAGGTGGCGCAATCAAGTTTAAGAAAACTTCAACCAACTTAGAGTGCAAAGCTGGAGAGAACTCGCAAAAAATTGAAGTCGTCATAGAAGGATGTTGGTTGAGGCCCAGGTTCACCCCGAACTGTAATGCCCAGACTTCGAGACGTTCTTCTTTTTCTTCATCTTCTTCTTAATTTTTTTATCCTTGTGAACATCGTGATCTTGAAAGGAATCATTGCTTTCTTACTTGACTGCTTCGGATTATCAAAACTTTAGATAAAACTAACTTAAAGCAGTTGTCTTAGTTTATTTTGAAATTTCTAAGACCGTTTAACAGAAGAACTATTTTAGGACAATAATTCATTTTTATACAATGACTTTCGAGCTTTATTGGAGGAAAACAGTTTGCGGGCCTTAATTTTTTTCTTTTTTTCGAATGGAAAGGCTAATTAATTGTATTGACCTATCACTTTTAAAAATCTGCTTCCTGCTATGCCAAAGAAGTTGTATCTGCAAAAGTGCTTGTATGATGTAAGGTCATAAGAAGGGGTCAATTGATAAAAGTAAATGTAACTAACTACAATATTAGAATGACTTCAATATTTTCATGTTGAGATAAGAACTTCATTCCATATTACTTTTGGCTTATCACTAGATCATATCAAGTGAGAAAAATATGTTATTAATTTATTTGCTTCATTGACATTTACATAGAGATTTTAGCGAACACTTGCACAAGAAACAAGAATGGGCAAAGAAAAAGTAGGAAAAGATGAAAAAGGAAGAAAAGAAAAAGTAGAAAAAGAAGATAAATTAGAGCAATTTGAACAGAAAAACAGAAACTATATTTTATGTTTTTGAAGAAGCCTCATAATCAAATTTTCCAGAAGCACTAGTCAAAATTATCTACGTCTTCTTCTTTTCAGATCTCTCTACGTTCACATTAAGGAAGTTACCAGTCATCAACAAGGACAATTAAGGCCGTATTAAAGCTAGGCCCCTTCTTGTTCAATATTTACACGTCGAACCAATCACAACCAAAAATGGCGCAGAATATCTTGATTGCTGACAACTCTCTCACATATACAATGTCCGGTTTACCGGTATTTGCTGTCTGAAGAGTCGTAGCCTATATAAAACAACTTTTTACTAACAGTACTCAGGATTAAAATTCAACTCAGCAAGCAAATGTAGAAGAACCAAGATAACCTCACTCCATGGAGTGCTTTTAACGACCAAATACAACTAGAAGTACCATGGATGAAATTCAATGAACTAAACGTGTTCAAACTTCAATATTCCGTTTTGCTAAGGAAAGCTAATTTTGCTGTACACCGCATCCATTCACTAATAAGAAAGAATGGAGGACTAAGCCAGAAGACGGAAGTACTTCTCAACCAGCAGATTATTTGACCTATGATCAATGATCATATACTATTTCTCTACTTGGTACGCAAACAAAACCTAAACTACATGAACAAGCTGGTAGCTCTCGAGAGGAAGATTTCGAGGATCTGCACAGAACTACACTGCGACAGGATACAAAAGACTAAGAAGTCAAAAAAGTGCACCTCGACATATACTTCATCCAATCCATCGAAGATGTCTGCAGAGCATAGCTGACTTCTCGATCCTCCTATAATAATAAGCATCGTTAGTCAGCCAAGACTTCGCGATATCTTTAAGCAATTGAGCTTCTCGACGAGGATCTTATTGCAACAATCGACGAAGAGGACATCAACTTCAACGCTGGCCTGGATTCATCTCACCACAAATCATGTTGTTGTATAAAAAAAGATTTAGCGGATTTTACTATAAAGAAGCCTTCAGCATCATAAAATAAATCTTTTTCTGAGTAACTATCTAGGCACATCTAACAACATCATAGTTTTAATTAATACGTTATCTTATAAAACATGTTGGACCGATTGAAGAAAACTGCTTCACCTAATTCTACAAGTAGTATCTATCTACTTTTTTTTCAATTTTCAAAAATCTGGTTCTTCGGGATATAGAAAACCTGAATTTTTGGCTAGTTATAAATTCATAAAGTCACGAAAATTTGTAAGTTTTTGTAACTCTGACCCATTTTCGTTTGAAATAATTTCTCCACTAAAATGGCGACAATGTTTCTTAAACACGCTTTGCCAACTTGTAATCAACTAAACAGTTTCTTTTTTTCTTCTAAATCGAAGCACAAATTGAATCAATATAATAAATTTATCCCTTGCATGCTATTCTAAGAGTTTGTGTTGCGGTCCTTCATTCGTCACTGCGTATTCAGCTCATATGTGTAAACATATATTCTACCCGAAAAATAATCTTTTGCAATCGTCGGAAATGGCAAAGAATACCAGGAAACCGATACCCCGCATTCGATAAAATTCACACCCTTTTCTTCACTTAGATGATAAATAATCGAGGGTTGCCAATAATTCCAACCCAACGCGTATTTTCATTGAGTGGCTCACAAACCAAAGACAAACAGGATAACTTGGATTTGCTTTTTGACTTTACCACTGATACGTATAATATCCCAGATTTTTATCCAAATTTGGTCGACTTACTGACAGATGGGATACAATCGCATATTTACTCAATTTCACTAAAAACCGATAAAAAAAAATCCGATTACGTTCTTGTTCATCCATGTGTGGTTAGTAAGCTGAGCATATTGAGAAAGCCGTCATTTAAATACAAAACGTCAACACACCGAACATATCGCTACCGGGCCATAATAAACTTTATTGCGCTTGTTGCTATAGAAGGGAAGCATTTTGGCAATGGATTCCAAAGAATTGTTTCACAAAACTCACCTTTAAAAGTCTATCTCTAAAAGACATAACGTAGGAGTGATATGGAGGCTGGAAAAACACAGGCAACCTTTGAAAGATATTATAATTATCCTCGTAAGGACCTTCAAATTCGTTTCAGAAAAAAATAATTTCTTTGTATCTATATTGCCCCTCTCGCAAGATCTCGCTGCTTCGCGTGGTCTTTTCAAAATTTATGTATTTATGATTAGGTGCAATTAGGCCTAAAGAAATGTCTGCCTTTGCTTAAGGGCACACAATGCAAGAGGTCTTAATTACCCAAAACAACACCATCAGCTGAAACTCTATAGCTCTATACCTACCTAGGATTAAGGAGAAAATGTATAGTGTGATGGATAAAATCTCAGGTAAGACACCAGCTAAGGGGTAGTTTTTCGGATAAAACTCTCTTCCCCGGATAAAATCAGTATTACAGGATAGGACATATTTTTACTGCTTCCCCTCTTGGTAAACATTTCCTATATCCCTATGCTAGAAGAAGAAGAAAAAAAAACAATAAATAAACATTGACTGACCTGCATTCGTTTGCAATATTCTTCCTCTCCTGTCGCATTGAATACACTTGGTTCTACCCTCATGAGCAATAATAAAGAAAAGTAACTAGGGGAAGTGCAGAGCGCAGTCAAAGTCTATTGTCAGAATGGAAATTTATTGTTTTTGTGCAACAACAATACACAGGGAATAGGTCGTGTGCCAAAATTGTCATATTCCGGCCGGGGTAGCGAGAGACTACATTAGGAAGGAGCACTGCCGTTTTGAAATCATTCCGCTTCGCAACTTCGTCGTGATCTCTTCGTTTCTCGTTGCAAAAATTTATAAAATTTTATTTTCAAACGAAAATGGCAGCAACAACCAATTTTTACCCGGAATACGCACAGGAAAGCAGCTCATACAGCATGTACCACCATCACCAGCAGCAACTTCAGCAACAAAATCAAGCACAACAATCGGTTTCTCAGTTTTACGATGGATACACAGGAACCTACCAGCCTAATTTTAATAATTGGAGCTCCTCCACTTACAATGGTCAGTACTACCGCCCAGACCAAGCTCACTATTTTGACTACTCAAATTACATTAATACGGGGGATTATAGCAACGGCAGTCAGAGTGAAGCCTTGGTAACGAATTCTACCGTCGAATCTTCGAAGCAAGTGGAGACTGATCCCTCACCAATTAAGTCTTCTAAACGTAAACGTGATGATAAAGAGGAAACTGAGCCACCTAGTGCCTTGAGGGCATTGCTAAGCAACCCAGCAAAGAAGACCAAACATACACCAGAAACATTTTACGATCAATTCAAGAGTCAGAAACTACGAAAGATGTCGAAGAAAGAAGCCAAAGCTAAGACAGTTCCATCAGCTCTACCCGAACTTGACTCGACATCCATCTTGTCGCCGAATCGTAGTGAAATCGACTTCCATGATGTTTACGCATCAAAATTGCTGAATCACCCAAGCAAAGATGGTTTTCCAACTCCACCACCACTGCCATTATCGACTGTCACATCAGTATCAAGTCTGAACTCACCAACAACTGCTTCCATTGTCGAAGGCATTAGTACTCCACCCCTATCGCCAGGGGATGTCAGTTGTTCGGTTGTTTCATCGCCACCAAGGTACTTCAATGAAATCAATCATCAAAATTTGACAGCTGTCAGCGAAGGCAGTGAATTCAATTGGTCACAGAGTGATGAGGGCTTTCCAGGTAAATTAAAATTTCTTTTGCTCTTTCTCTCTTCACAATATTCTCTTCTTTTTATTTGATTCCGTGGTTCTAATAAAATATTTACTTTTAGATTCGAAAGATTCGAAAAGAACAAGGCAGACCTACACTCGCTTCCAAACTCTCGAGCTTGAGAAGGAATTTCATTTTAATCGGTACATCACGAGACGTCGTCGGATCGACATTGCCAATGCTTTAAGTCTCACTGAAAGGCAGATAAAAATTTGGTTCCAAAACCGTCGCATGAAGTCGAAGAAGGACCGTTCTGTAGCTGCAAGCCCAGACTCCCTATCCCAACTGCCCTTCCCTCCACTCTTATCCAAGGATCATCAAGTTCAGCGAAGCGCCATGCCATACCAAACACCATTAGACATGCCAACATCAGTGTCATCCACCGTAGCACACAACTATGTGAATTCAACACTCAACTACTATACAGGTCTTACACCAGCCACAACAACAGCCTCCTATGGTCAATACAATGTCCCATCCGGATATGAGTCCTCATCTCACACCATGCTTGCACCCACAAATCAGTCGGTTGCGGCAGCGGTACCGTCTCATCCTTCCCATCGCCAACAACAACACCAGCATGAACTCTACCAACATCATCATCAGCAGGATCACCATCATTATGCCCATCATCAGTATTCTCAGCAGCAGTCTGCCCAAATACCATCAGGATCCGGAATGTATCAGTTGGCATAGATAGGAGCCACAGACCATAGAAAAAAGGATCTCGAAACGACAACGACTTTTGTGTGTGTGTGCGCAGAATGAAAGTGAAAATTTTGAAAGAAAATTTTTCGTAAAAGGTGTTTGATAAAAGTCATTGTTGTCCCTTCACTGGCAGGACATGCTACAGTGCGCACTCGGGGAGGGTACCATGAAACAGTGTTTGGTGAAAAGCCAATGTGTTTGTGGAAAGGGCATATATTTGGCAACGAATCCCCTTTTGCTTGGTTTTGCTGTTGTTTTGTGAAGGATAACCAATAAATTATGAGTTTGTGACACGCACAGCGAGCTCCGGTTAGAACGGATCATCGAGAGGGTGCGTTTTATACAACAGACATTCGATAGAGAATTAGCTGCGCATCATCAGAAGGAAATGAGTTTTCATACCATAACAGTTAGTAAATTTTTTTGAAATGATCATTCGTTTTTTGTTATGAAAAATGTCAAGTCGATTTAATTTTAAAATAAGAATTGCTAACGTCAACAACTGTAAAGAAAGAACTAAAGACTGAACAATTAATTATTAAAAGTACAAATATTTGAATTGTAGATATAAATAAAAGATATTTTTAAACTAAAATTAAGACCAACTTTACAACAAAATTAAATAATGTTAAGAAAAATTAATAAGAGAAGCTTTTAATTTAATGGAAGGCCTTGAATGGCCCTCAAGTCAGAAGGCATTTGAAATGGCTTATGATGTCATTGTCATTTATGAAAACAAATAGACAGCAGGAAACACCCAAATCTCAAAAATTGAATTTCTAAGATTGAACGTTAGCTGTTTACTAAGAGAGCACAATGTATGCTGAACACGTAAGAAATTAAAAACTAGCAAACTTGTAGGGCTATAGCAATAATACTCGTTTGATTGTATTCAAATGATTGCATTCATGATCATGATTCTAATCCTTCAAGACTGCGGGTGACTGTTTTCAGCGAATGGACCAGGTGATGAGATTAAATCCAGTGTCAATCCACGAGAAAATCTTGCGTTTGGTTAAGATAATGCTTGTAGTTTCTAACTTGTTACATAAGTTTCAAAAGAGGTTGAAATTCCTTACTATTGATTTTGAGATTCATTTGACAAATTTTTTTGTCAATTTCAAAATTTCTTTATCTAAAAGGATCATAAAAAAAGCAGAATCGAGTCTTTTTGACTCGATTGAAGAGTTAAATAAGCAAAATTAATATTGTTTGTTTAACAACCTTGTTAGTTAAATGAGAAAGATATCATTTAGTCCGGTCAAAATAGACATTCAAGGTTACATTAATTCACACCTAGCTAAAATTGGCATGAATGTTGGGAGCTCTATTTCTTACAATTTGTCAATTATCCACATCAATCCGCCGTGTGAAAAAAAATTTATTCAAGGTCAAATGATGCAAACATCGGTTTTTAGAGTTTTCCATCTAAACGGTAAGTTTTATCATAAAAATAGGACGACAAAAACTATTCAGCATGCAATTATCTATAAAAATTGTAAGCAAACTTTTTTCCCTAAGAATCACCATTTCGGAGATATAGCTTTGCAAAAAGTTGAAAAAGTTGTGTTACTCCTAATATGCACACGTTTCCGTTTCCAGCGGTGAGATAGTGTGCATGGCACGTTTTTTTCACGTGGCTTCCCCGGTAGGCCTATTCCACTATCTATTGTGGTTCTGTTGAGGTAAAAGCTATTCTATCCCTATCGAGGTAACCGGCGGAACGGAGTTTCCTCCGCAACGCATACTTTTTCGGAGACTCAATTTTGTTTCGCAGTAGCTGTGATCGTAAGAAATTTTTCACAAATGCGGCAACGCATTGCATTTCCAAAACTAAAACCATCCGCAGCAAAAACTTATCGTAGGACGTCGGATCGGACGATCGGAGAACTACCACGACGCAAAATGTCTACGAATCGGAGAGAATTCCGCTCCGACCGACGTGACGGTTACCTCGATAGGGCTGATTGTTTTGAATTGGAAATGGTACTATTGTTATGATTATTGAAATGAATGAAAGCGTTGTAAGTAATGAGTAATTTGAGAAAACTATTAGTCTGTTTGAAACTCTTCTAATGTAACATAATCCATACTGTCTTTTTCTTCTTCTTCTTACTGCTGGATGCAAGTAAATTGTTCAAAGAGCGATGCATCAAAAGTCTCCTCGTATATATCGTCAGAATCTTCTTCTACTGGCGATTGAACATTGGAGCACGATTGGCCTCGACAATTTATACATGCTAATGAACAAAACAACCCAACTTTTTTACAACCGCATTTAGCATTTTACCCCTTTTCGCAATTGCAAAAATTGAGTTGAGGAGTGCAGGAGGGAGTAAAGTCTTAACTGGTTCCAATATATTGTCAATTAACTTTCAAACCCAGTCATCTCGGCTTAGTCTATTACCAAGCCATATTTGAACTTGATATTATACCCGAAATAGATGTTGCTCAGCAGAAGCAGAGGTTGAAGGAAGACAAGCTTATTGTACTTGTCTCTTCTTATTCTTTAGCAAAAGATAAGTATCGAAAACTATCCAAGCACGTAATTTTTTTTGGAACTCCGTAAACGGAAAGAAGAAACAAGAAAGCGAATTACGTTGTTGATTACAGCTTGTGGAGTAGAGGTACTTTCTTTGAAAACGTCAGCACAATCAATTATTTCAAAACTGTTCTTTTACCTCTCCTGAAAATTTTTTTCGACACTGCATATGAACTGTTAAATAAAGTCTGGGCTTTCAGGTATTCCAAAAATTCATCACTTCTTTTAATAGTTGCATCAATTAACGTCTTTAGGCCATGGTCAACAGTAACTGTTTCGTTTTCGACCAAATTTTGTTTGGAAATAAAAGCACTAACTGTGTGTTCTTAGTTCTTACTACGAAGGAATGCTTGAGACTATCTTCTAGTTAGGCCTTGAAAAAGAAGCAGTTATACTAGCGTCGCCACGCGGACAATTGAATAGCTGACAGTTGTAGCTCAATACAAGCCTACAAGACCGTACGGTCATATAAAATGAGGGACTGAGTTTTTTCGAGTTCATATTCTTACAATTGTATATGCATGTATACGCCACGAAAACTATTATTTTTACTTATGTTATCGCTCTGTAACGCATGTAACGGTAATTGACATGCATATTAAAGAATACAACTTTTTCAACTTTTTGCAAGGCTATATCTCCGAAATGGTGATTCTTAGGGAAAAAAGCGTGATAACAATTTTTATAGATAATTGCATGCTGAATAGTTTTTGTCGTCCTATTTTTATGATAAAACTTACCGTTTAGCTGGAAAACTTAAGAAATCGATGTTTGCTGCAACATTTGACCTTGAATAAATTTTTTTTCCACACGGCGCGGCGGATTGATGTGCATAATTGACAAATTGTAAGTAATAGGGTTCCCAACATTCATGCTAATTTTTAGCTAGGTGCAAATTAATGTTACCTTACCCCTTTTTTTTGAAGCTAATTCGATCGGACTACATTTTTATCTAAGCAGG
The DNA here is from genome assembly GCA_914767635.1 of Melanostoma mellinum. Lineage (NCBI taxonomy): Eukaryota > Metazoa > Arthropoda > Insecta > Diptera > Syrphidae > Melanostoma > Melanostoma mellinum. Next base: position 55,640,677 of record OU612058.1, read on the forward strand.
GTTTAACTGTTTTTTTTTCTTTTTCTTTTTCTCTAAAACTATTTCGAGATTATAAACTATTTTGAATAATAATAGCTACTAGTTAGCTACTAGTTAACTTTACTGTGTAAATTTTGTACCTTGCTCATATTACCGCCAAACTGAGTTATCTAGCTTTTGTCGAGGGTGTCGAAAAGCCATCTAAAGAAGTATAAAGATGAAGATAGATCTTTTACTAGCTCGGGCACTCTTTGACTATGACTTTTGAATGTATAACACCAAAGATGTCACAGAAACTGTAGGAATCGTTCTTACAAATATTTTTCGACGTAGACACCGTTAAAAAAAAAAAAAAAACTTTTTGGTTTGATGAAGAGCTGGCGGATGAAGAAAAATTATGGGTAGATTTGAGTTCAGCGACCTTAAATCAATGAGTGATGAATAAATTTCTTTAATTCTCCCTTGACAGAGGTAGGTACTAAATGAGCATAAACACAAGCCGCCACCCGCCACCGACCCTTTTTCGGCTTTTTAGCCATTGGTATTGAAATGAAGTGAATCATCTGAATCAAGAAAGAATTAATGCAATGGTAATCTGGAAATCTGCTGTAGAAATCGTAGAAATTTGCTTAATGTAAGTATCGACCGGTATGAGATGAAGGAGTATGTCTAAGAGCACGGTCACGTATACTAAGCGACATCGCTCTTCCTCCCAGCTTTCAATTTTGTTTTAATGCCACCGCTCAGTATACGCGCCCATGCCTTAAGGAAGCTGAAGGTGTGAGCACAATTTTTAATAGAGTAAGGTCACTGGATCTCTTGATCCTTTGTCTAATTTCAGTTGTCAACTCCAAAAATATAAAAAACAATAACAAAATTCTTTGTTATTGTAATTTTTCTATATTCAAGCCAACCAGACCGTGGCAAAATTTTCTAAGTACCAGAATGTTGTAACACATTCACTTAGAAATAATAAAATTCACAGTATACGATTGCTGCGAATTTTATAAGCCAAAACAAAATTTGTGTCTTAGAAGGGTACGACAGCATCTAACTGATGAGCCCACTGTCGTACCTATGGGTGAAACGAACAATTTTTAATGGAGTAAGTACACTGGATCTCTTGATCCTTTGTCTAATTTCAGTTGTCAACTCCAGAAATATAAATAACAATAACAAAATTCTTTGTTATTGTAATTTTTCTATATACTAGTTCTTATTAACTTCAGCATAAAATTCTCAATGCAGATGGGTTCTCGGTTCCACTTGGCAATCAATTTCCAATTTGTAGAAAACCCTGAAGATGCTGCCATGAAAAATGTCACAAGCTGTCCTCATGGCAGAGTTTTGCCGCTATGGACCTAGGAGCCTTTTCCTTCTTCTTATCTTCTATCATTGTCGGAATAATATTGATGATATTGTTTTTTGACGCCGTTCTTTTTATTTCTCCTTTCAACTAGAAAATACCAGCTTGGTGCAAGTTACGCCAAGGCTTCAACGATACGTCTCCATGCAAGGAAGGTATCATTCCACAAACAGTTGTGCTCTTAACAGAATCTTCAACAGTGTGTTGTTTCGAAAACAACTGGAACACAAAAGATTCAGAGAATTCTGTAAGTCAACTACTGTCAGATAAGTTTAATATTGCTGGAACAATTAAAAGTTCGCAAGAGCAGGTTCACGCAGGTTAGTAAGTTGTACATATCGAAGTTTTTTGAAATCTTAAAATTTTTATTTTCATTTTGTTATTGAGGTAGGTACTTATGGTGGGACCACCAGCTGATTACAATCATAAAATTGAAGAAAAAAAGTACATATTTGAATGAAAAACAAAGTATGTTTTAGAGATAAAATTCTAACAACTGCCAATTCACTTATCCTTCGTATTTGTAAGTTAGCCTATGAAATACACAAATCCCTCGTCCATTAAATACTATTCCACCCCAAACCTTTCTTTCCAATGGTGCTAGCCAGCTGCACTTTTACGCCTCAGCCCTCAGATGTCATTGATACACAGTTGATACACACAACACACATACCTTTGGAATTCCTTCAAAGCAAAGAAGAAACTTCCCTTAAATCCAAATTTGACTTCTCGGTAGTATGTATTTTTATCGATTCGATGTCACGGAACCACCGCCCTACATGTATGGTTTAGTTTGCCTTCGACTGGTCATTTTTCATTCAATGTGTCGCAAGCGTGCTCTGCCATAAGAACCAACCACCTAGATTCCAGGGGTCGAATTCAGTCGATCTTCTTTATCTGAATAGCTCAGGCTCACGTGTTCGTTTTTCGATTGAATAGTCGGCATTCGGGATCCTTTCTAAAACGATAAAAATGCAGCTTCATTCTAAATTCAAATCATCGGAAATCTATTTCTACAGCATATACACGCTGCTGAACTATTATTCAAATGACCTCATTTAAATTGCCTGTTGCTTCCTCTTTTCTGAAAACACAAGTTGCTTACAAGAGGCCCATGTTTTGGAAGAAGGCGGCTGGTGGACAAAATTCAAAATATTTGCAAATGCAATAAATGTCTTTATTGGCCTTACCTAGACCCTATTTCAATTTGTTTACTGTAAATATCAGGATAATGCCATTAAATCCTTTTCCAGTTAAAAGGATTAAAACACCCAAGGGTTAATTTCAAAATTTTCAAATGTTTGCAAAAAGGAGAAGAGAAACACAAATGGCAAGCATTTCTATTTTGACAAAGCAGAACAAGAAGTATCTATTCGAGAAAATCCTTTCGGTTTTATGAGGTGCGATGTCTGAGTTGGCAAATTTGCGAATAACTTCCTATGACTTTACCTTGAAAACGATCTTTTCTTGAGAAAAATCGGATTGTTTTGAAAGGCGGGTTATATTTTGGGTCTTTAAAAGGATTACGCTAAAAGGATTACAACTCTTCTGCTACAGTGGAAGGGGTGTTTCATTTGATGTTTTGCATTTTCCTTTTATTATTTGTACGTTTTTATTAGCGACTGAGACTTAAAGGTAATAAAAGGATTTCTCTGTTTGCAAGAGTTGAGCGGGAATTGATCTCAGCATACAATTTATGGAGATATATTTCTTTTATTGCAGAGAGAGTTATATTTACTCGAATATGAAATCTTGCACAATGACACATAACTCTTTGAGTTTTTTTGCTGAGTCTTCCGGGAAGTATTTTTTTTTTTAAGTGCAGAGGCCTTTTCAATGACACTCTTTTGTTTGGGAGACAACATGATTGCCTATGTATCGATTGCTGTTAAAAATCACTTAATGATAGTTTCAAACTGACCTTCAGTATTCTCAACAATAAACTTGTTGGAAAAATAAATGAGATACTGGCGATTGAATATTGCTAGGAGTGATTACAGAACATTTAAATATCCTTTAATATTATTCAGTAGGTAAAATTATTAATTCTTTTTCTGTGAATGGACAAATGGATTTGAGATAATTATTTCTTCATTTACAACACCTACAGCTGAGCTTTCGTTGTAAGCACAAAGCAAAAAGGTTGCCGGGACAGAGCAGGGAGCTTAGGTACCAAAAGCACATTTCTCTCAACCACACCTTGTGCACAGTTAACGAGATCAACAATTGTATATTTTACGATTCCAAACGGCTAATCGAGCACTTGTTAGGCTAGTAGAAGGTCTTGCTATAACTCCTTGCGAAAAGGACACATGGTAAAAAAGACTTTTATGTTCCTGGGACTCGAACCTCAAACTCTTTCGTAACTGGCAGACATGTTAACTATGTGTCCAGTGTTACGTAAGCAGTATTCTGTTCGTATGATGCCTCGATTAACGAAATATGATCTCCATATTTAAAAACGGTTCAACTGTTTGAAGTTGTTGGAAACGTTGTCCCTCTAATCCTGAATAAACTGCTACTCAATATGTCCCTGCTGTACTGTAATCTTTCTCAGCACTCCGGGTGCTGCTTTCGACACACTGCTCACTTTTCCTACCCTGGATTGATACCTGCGTATAGGTTGTATACTCTCAAGACCATTCCTCGTTTGAGGATGCAGAATTTGCACTGGAGCTTTGAGGCACTCGCAATCACCACACCTTTTGACTAACATCTAATGAATTAGCTCTGACACAATGATCACAAGGCTCAAACTGCTACAAAAATACACGGCCAACTTTCCGTCAAGACTAACCGTGGAATCGTGGGTGGACATAGAATCTGATCCAAGATTGTTATTGTATCTTCACAGATAATTCCAAGACCAAAGATGGATCTAGCGCTGGTGCCTTTGTGAGGAGCGATGATTACGGGTGATCCAACTAGAGGTACTTTTTTCATCAGCCTTTTTTTGACAGATCTCGCGTGAGTCGTGTCAAGCTGTCATATTATTTTTGTTCAGTATTGTTTGGCATTTCAGCATGGAAAGACTTACAAGTGACATCGTTCCGCTCTATGGGCTCTTGAACAGTGCCAAGAAGATCCGACGTTTTCGAGCCAAATTTTGTTCAGCGATGAGGCCCATTTCTGGCTCAATGGATATGTAAACAAGCAAAATTGCCGCATTTGGGACAAAGAGCAACCTGAAGATATTCAAGAGCTGCCATTATGTCCAGAAAAAACAACGGTTTGGTATGGTTTGTGGGCCGGTGGAATCATCGGTCCATATTTCTACAAAAGATGATGCCGGTGAGAACGTAACCGTCAATGGTGACCGTTATCGCGCAATGATAACCGACTATTTGATGCCTGAAATTGAAGCTCGTGATCTCGGCGACATTTGGTTTCAACAAGACGGCGCCACTTTCCACACATCGCACAAATCAATGGATTTATTGAGAGAGCATTTCGGTGAACAGATAATTTCATGGCCGGTCGGTTGGCCACCAAGATCGTGTTATATCACACCGTTAGACTTTTTTCTGTGCGGATACGTAAAGTCTAAAGTCTATGCAAACAAACCCGCTTCGATTCAGGCCTTGGAGCAAAACATGACGCGTGTTATTCGCCAGTTACCAGTCGAAATGCTCGAAAGAGTCATCGAAAATTGGACTCAACGGATGGACCCTCTGAGACGTAGCCGCGGCCAACATTTGAAAGAGATAATCTTCAAAAAATAAATACCAAGGAATGTTCTTTCGAATGATAATAAACATTTCCCGTTAAATTTTAATTTTCTGTGTTTTTTTCTTTAAATAAGTAGGGAACCTCGAAATGGATCACCCGTTATATGACTACAGCACTGCACGCTTATTAAGCACATAAGCAACGGTCTTTCAAGCGGCGAAGTACGATATCCTATATGTCCTATTGTCTATAAGCTACTCTATGAAGAATAACTTAATAAGAACAAGTATTTGTGTCTGCAGCTAAAGTTAAGCTACTGTGCTTAAGAGCCTACAAGTTCTCTCTAAATGCGGTCGAAAGACTAAATTCTTTGAGTAGCGTTTGGGTTCCAGGCCATCACGGCATAACTAGAAGCGAGATCGCCGATGAACCTAAAAGACAAAGATCTCAGAAAGCTTTCTCAGGACCGAAACCAGAGCTTGGTCTGTCGTGGTACTCAGAGAGGGCTTCAATTAACAATAAGATCTGTTAAGAGAACAGCTTTGGTTCAAATGCTTCCATTGAACTTTTCTTCTATCTCGTAGCAGAAGAGAGGCTTGTTGGCGTTGCCACGGAGAACTTCTCTTTTGCTATACATTTAAATGTGTTAGGTTTGAGTGATACCGAGCTCTGTGAATTCTGTGACGAGGATAAAGATATTGTTGAGCACTTCCTTTGTGATTGTCCTGCATCATTTCCTCATATCAAATTAGACATAATCAGCTTAGTGGGGCTTAATGTTATATAGAATCCTTATTTCTTCTGGCTTTTCTCTGATCTTCTGGAAAGCTATAACAAAAGATGATTGTTATCTGGTAATCCAATGGACCGGTATTAAGGTCTGAGTGTTCCAGTTATATGGTTCTTGAAAAACAAAGAATATGGTTGTATTTATTAAAAAACATCTTTTCTTCTGCTCGAAGCACGACATAATTTTTCGTTCTATTTGCTTTTGCTTTTTTGGTCATTTGCATGAGCTCTAGAGTGAATAAATACACTGTGAAATCTTCTCCTCATATTTGAATTGAATACAACCAACAAAAGAACCAACAAATTACATAGCCTTCATTTAATTGAAAAATTTTCAATTTTCCAAAACTTATATCGTTAAGAGTTTTCTTTTGAGATTTCAATTCCCGATCCCAGAACTAATTAAATGCACAGCCATCACCGCTCCATTCACTTGGGAAATTTTCATAAATGATAAAAAATTCTTAATTACACCACATCCTGCACAATTCCATGCAAATGCGCTCAGAGCGCAAAACTTCAAATTGTTAACCATTTCATCCAAAATGTTTGCAATTAAAAATTTCACAAGCCCCCAAAGCGCGTCTTTTTACCCCTTATACCTACACCACAGCACCATTACCATTCCCTCCCACCCTTTATGGCACGAAAGACAAAACACCACCATTATTTGAGTTTTAATTACTTTTTTGCACTGTGTTGCAGGGTTAAGGAATCAAAAGGCTGCCATTCATCGTCTTTCGTCTTCAATATTGATGTCGGCGCGCCTTGTTTGCATGTTTCAAATTGAATTGCTAACAGTGTTGACTTGCCTGTAAACATAATATTAAAAGAAAACAAGAATCTGACAACTGGTGCCGCATGTTTGTGGCGTAATAGGGAAATCCTTGATTCGAACACTTAGCTTAGTGAGTGCTGAAATGGGTCTCAGCACGGACTCTGTGTTTTTTCTTTCTTGAGTTTTTATCAAAAAACTTTATCATTATGATTTGATTTTAGGCGCAATGTTCCATCAGCATTTTTTCACAAATTTTTTTTTTCTGCGTGCAAAAGAATTTCTCTCGCTGTTGCGTGATGACTTCGTTTCAAAACAATTTACATTCACAAAGATAGAACAGACAGAATGACAAATGATTGAGAAGAGAAAGCGTATAGAAAGGGCAGCCTTTTTCGAACGAGACCAAGCACTTGCACCCTCATCGAAGGATACACTTCCTCACAATGTTTCAGAGCGACCTTGGCACAATGTAAATTGTAACAATAACATTCAACAAAAGCATCAACATACGCTCGTCGCAGTTCGTTTTAAAATATTTTTTTTAAAACACACTTAAATCCTGAAGCCTTTAGAACTTTTTTGTGTTTTTCTCGTTTGAATGTGAATGACGAGGGTGTGTCAGTGCTGCTGTTGGTGCGTCTCAGAAAACCTTGAACCAATTTGTGAAATAAATTAAAAAATTCTTTCACACTGCATTGTTTGAGCACGCTTGGTGGGAGTTAAGGTTGAACTGTAACATATTTCATTTCATTTAGAATGATCGATATAAATGATGCAGTTTACAGATCAAACAACTGCTTATTCAGATATTCAAAAAAATGTTCGCTTCTATTACTTATGTCGGATTTATTTTGTAAGAAAAAGAAAGTCGTCATCAAAAAAATCGTGTCACAAAAAATTTAATGCAAATGAAAAACATCGACTAGGTTTATGTTGAATTGTTACTCTTAAGAGTTACATTTTTGCTTCTCCTGGAGGAGCTAATACTTAGGAAGTTGAAAAAGTTCTGGTGGGATAATAACATCATCCTAAACATGCAGTTCGGCCTCTGGGAAAAGCATTCAAACCTGCATCCGCTGATGAAACTACACAATGACGTCGCCGAAGACCTTAACAGCATTCGTGTCACCGTCGCATGCTTTTTGGATGTCAAAAAAGCATTTGACAGTGTTTGGATTGAAGTACTCATCCATAAACTAAATCTTCTAAACTTTTCAGCTCCATTAATAAAAATATTTTTTTCTTTTCTCTCCCACAGGAACTTTTTCCTCCAAATTGGAAGCGCAAAGTCCGCCACCAAGAACATCAGAGCAGGAGTCGCTCAGTGATCAAAACTAGGACCATACTTCTTCAACATCATGACGTCGGACCAACCAACCCCAAGGGACTGCGAAAACCTGCTTTACGCCGATGACTCTCTGTCATATAGCACATCCATATCACCAACCATAGCTGCCCGGAGAGTGGAAGCTCACATCCGGAAACTATATTCTTATTAAACGTAGTGGAGTATCCGTATCAACTCAGCTAAGTCAGAGCTTGTCTACTCAAGAAGGACCGGAGGAAGAGGCCGTTGTTCTGCTGATGATACCTGAAGAGCCACATTAATAAAATGAAATGAAATGAAATGAAATCCATTACTATACCTGATTGAACCAGATTGGCTGCCCAAAGAAACGCGAAGTATCTAGGCATCACTTTCGATGAGGTGCTTAGATTCAACCCGCACTCACGCACAGTACTGAAGAAAGCCAACTTCGCTTTCCACCGATTCGACTCTACCCTTTGCTGAGGAGAATGATAGGAATAAGTCTGCCAAAAAACTAATGATGTACAAGCAGCTGCTGAGACCCGTCATCAACGAAAAATTGTTTGACGACGGTTGAGTAAGACATTGACCACTGTGGACTTGCCGCCGTCATACTGCTTTCGAACGACCTTGTAGAACTGGAGGAGTACGCGCCGACGACGCACTCTTACAACTACGGTAAGACACGTTGGCCGCGATTTTCCGGTGCCGTCTCCAGGGAACTTCATACGAACGGCATTGCGCCGCCATGCAACAGGAATCTGTCGAACGTTGAGATCGATAGGTACCTGCAACGTATGGAGGATGCAATCCTTAGTACAACGGACAGGGCAATTCCTAAAGATAGGCAACATGACTCTACGAACATTTACAGAAACGCGACAATAGACGCACTTTACAAACAAAAAAATAGACTCAAGACTCAAACTCTTGAACAGGGGGTTTACTGACCAACATGATTTGAAGATTAGAACTCTGAAGTCACAGATCAAAAATCTCCAACAGTTAATTAAAGAAAATTACAGAATATCTATATCTCTTTTCTGGAACAACAAAATTCGGGCTGTACAGTCCAACAACCCGAGTATGTTTCCGGAAATAAATAAAATTTTTAGGAGAAAAGATCAAAATGACCTTCAGGGTATTAAACTCCAAAGGACGACAGAGAACAAGAACTTACTTTTGAAAATAGGGATAGATCCGGATGAGGCCATCTTGGATGATGATCACTTTATAGTGGAAGATGCTCAAGAGAAGGTAGAGACTGTGGGTGCTCTTTTCGAGCGAGTATATAAGGTAAATGAGTACATTTGTCCGAATAACGACCTTGATGACAGAGCCTTTGTCGGACTCTTCTATCTTAGAGACGAGAATTGGCGATCTGATCCTGGTTTTACTAGGTTCAATGATGACCGACTGGCAAATGCAGTCATCGCCCAGCGAAACGGGGATAACACCCTGTTCGTTTCTAATGGATCTCGTGGACATCTTTCACAAAATAAAGAAAAAGAAGTCAGCAGGAGTCGACGGCATACCCAATGTTGTGCTGCGAAACTTCCCTGCGGAAGCGGTGGACATATACACCACGTTGTTCAACAATGCGCTGAATAATGCATATTATCCAGTGCGTTGGAAGACGGCAGTGGTCCAACCTCTCCTTTAAAAAGGTAAGGATGGTTCCAATCCAGCAAATCTCCGGTCAATTAGTCTTCTTCCGAGTATCAGCAAAGTATTCGAGAAAGTTCTCAATAGAGCTTTGTCGACATGGGCTGAGGACAAACATATTATTCCAGAAAATCAGTTCGGTTTTAAGGCGGGCCATGATACCATACATGCTGCGTCTAAACTAGTATCTGATATTCAATGGAACAAAGCTAAAAAGCAGTGTACGGGTGCATGTCTGGTTGACTTGGAGAAGGCTTTCGACACCGTTTGGTTAGACGGTCTTAAACCACTGCTTTATATTCTGAATGACAGGCTTCATGGTAGAACGTTTGTTGTGAAAAGTTGCAATATAACTTCTACCAGAACTTTTAAAATACAGAACGGTCTACAACAGGGGGCGGTGAATTCGCCTATTTTATTAAGCATTTTTACTGGCGATCTAATTGGTTCTCTTCACTATGCTATAGCGTACGCTGACGACCTCATTGCGTACAGAACAGGTCTAAAGATCGAAGTCATGGGATACGAGAAAGAACTGGCGCAAGCTGGTGATCGTTGATCTACACGGCCACCCACTGCCAAGCAAAGTAGTAGTCAAATACCGTGGCCTCTGGCTAGATTAGTATCTATATTTTAACAAGCACATGGATGCTGCTCTGGCCAGGGCTAGAGGAGCTTTTGCTCTGTCAAGGCGACTTTTTCACAGCAGACAACTTGATAGCAGAGTGAAAGTGATTTGCTACATGGCCCTCATAAGGCCAATGATTGTCTATGGGTGCCCTGTGTGGTTCAATGTTACAGCGTCTCAAATGAAAAAGATTCGGGTGTTTGAGAGACAGTGTCTGCGTACCTGTCTTGGATTACACAGAACACCAGAGTCGGAGTACAAAAAATATTATCCCAATGAGGTCCTTTACAACGGGGCTCAGATAAACAGGATCGACAACTTCATTATAAAACTGACTTGCGGTCACACGGCAAGAGCGATGATCTTGACCAATGGCCTGATTTTTGGGGCTTTTTACCCCAAAAGAGAGTATTTGGAAAGAACACGCTTCAGTGGATTTGTCCCACCGAAGGCTTTCCTCTATTTTGATATGAAAGGGCTGATTCAGGACAGATTGGCGGTCCCGTTAATCTACCACGTCTGCCGTAGGTCCGTAGAACGACGGCTCCCTTATAACCGAGACGTCATCGCCTACCGCAGTAGGCGGAGACGTTGAAGAGCTCCTTCGGTTCAGTAGGGCGGTCTCAGATTGCGATCGTCGTGAAGTTGCTAAAATGTCAAATATGTTATGGTGGTCGTGCTCAAACGACACTCAAATTGATATTGATAGCGAGTCGCCAATGGCTGGCTTACACAGGTTTAGCGTGTAAGTCTTAGGGAATAGGGAGTGGTCACAATGGCATACAAAAAAAACCAAAAAACCAAAAAAAAAGTTTAAAAACCAAAATAAAAAAAAATCATGAGACATAAAAATTCCAAAAAAAATACGATATATGCTCTAGGTTTAAGTAGTTTTAATAAAAATCAAAAAAAAAAAAAAATGTGATCCAGCAAACTAAGTTTTTTGTTTTTAAATTTTTTTAGTTTTTAATAATTATAGTTCTAGTTTGTAAATCCATTAGTTATCTTTAGGCCGAAAGGCATTAGAATTAAGATATTGAGTAATTTAGAGTACCCGCTTAGGGTCAGTAAGTTAGTTAAGTTATTATATTAGCTAGTGTTATACATTTTTGCTAGCTCCTAAGTAGATTTAAGAAAAAGAAATAAAAATGAATTAAAACTGAAAAAAAAGTCTATATCATTCAAAAGTATATCATTGAGGCTAGTTAATAGGTACCTATAAGAGCTAGTGTCTATTGACAGTATCGGTTGCGACTTGCGAGCTACTTTTGAATAACAATAAAATCATTTGTATGATATTTTTTAACCTGTGGTATTGGTACACCAAATAAAATTCCTCCTTTTTCTTCAACATTTTGCATCACACGTCAATATCAAATCTCAACTTATTCTATATTATTGCAACCGTTAGAAAAATCTCTTATATATTTATCTCGCAGGCAACCCACCCATACCCCAAAAAAACAAATTAAACCGAAAAATTATTAACACAAGAATAGAACACTGAATACCCTTTTTCGATATTATAAACAAAGGTCCCGCCCCATTAATTTATTCCACATAAAACAAAAACCAAAAAAAAACACCACAAAAATATCATAAACAAATTTACGAGGTCACATACAAATTTTTAAAGGTGCAGAGGCAAAGACATTGAGCGCGCTCTCCAAGACATTAGGTAGGTGTACGTCGCGACCGATTACCCCCTGATGCTGAAAAAAGCCTATAAATAACAAAACATCATCGAAGTATTCTATAAATTAGTCATAGGGACACACAATAAAGCATTTCTCGACCCAATAAATTCAAAATTATCATATTAATGTGACTCCACAGTAAGCACGATGAGTAGAAAAGGTTGCCACTCGCTAAGTTGTTGAACTGTTTATTTGTTTCTCTCTCATCTGAGATCTTGGGAATACTGCCGCCTAGCACACCACATAGTCGTAACCACATCAGTAGTGTACCTATTAGGGTCAAAATTAATTGCTTTTTGAAGTATAATAAATTTTCACCGAAAAGTGATTCTTATCACACATCGTTGGTTTGGTTGTTCAGTGTTATGGAGAACACACAGGGAATGGCAATTTTTTTTATTATTACTCATTTGGGAGTCGGTAATTTCAAAGGGAACTGATCACAAAATCAGAGCCAAGTGGCTATGTAACGTTTTGAAGATCATGGCAAACTTTTGCAAATTGTGATTAATTGGATAATTATGAAAACATCCAAATTTTTTTTTCTTTTCGAATTTCTAGTAATTTAGGTGGGTTCCCGCAAATCAGCAATCGTAAGAATCAGCACAGCAACGGATTTTACCACTGAATAAAATAGAGTGCACTGCTTAACTAACTATTAGGTGTTTGAGTTGCGTTTTTGTCATGAGGTTCATTGATCTGTATACTCTTACTTGGCTGCCACACTTATATTTTATTAAGGTTTTTAATGCGATCATCAATTGTTTTCACCCTTTTGTCTGTTAAACAAAGTAGGTAGCAGCAAATTGAACTATGAACACTTTACCCATTCACTTTAGAATTGTTTACCAAAACTCTCAACATGTAGGTACTTAAAAGTACAAACATATCAGTTACTCTTTCTCTAATAAAATGAAGGTGCATGTTGCCGAAAATATGATAAAGAAGGTAGTTTGTTCTGGCAGACTTTTGTGAAGCCATGTTCTCTTTATAACTGGTCCCACGATCATATACATATATAAGTAGGTAGGCTTATGTAAAAGAAAAACCCATTTGGTTTATTGCTCTTAATCAGCACCAAGAGTTTCAAAGTTCCACTGCGACGGCTAACTATGAATACAGAAACTTTATGTGAAAATCACTTTCTGATGCAGTTTTGTGTAGAATTTTCATTTTCATCGCTGAATGCAATCAATACATCGCTGGCTGATGTCAAAAACTTTCAATTTTTAATACCTCCTATCATATTGACGCCAAAAATACCTCCTATCATCACATAGTACTCTGGTTTTGTGCAGGAGCAAGGGCCGACAAGAAGTTTTTCCTTCATGATCTTACTAAATGTAAGTGTTTGTTTATTTTTTTTACTGTTTTACTTGTAAATAAGTATTCTTGTATTATAATAGTCATCAAAAACAAAAAGTATGAGAGCAAATTGACGGCAGCCGAAATGAAGATGCTTCGGATGACAGCAGGAGTAACAAAGCTTGATCGAATTAGAAGTACTAAGATCCGTGGAAGCCTTCTTGTAAAAAGTACCATCTTGGACAAAATTCAGCACGACCGGCTCAGTTGGTATTGTCATGTTCAAAGGAGAGATCCGCAGAACCCCGTCAAAAAGGCAATATCGTACAACGTTTCAACAAATTCGCGACGAAAAAGAAAAGGCAGGCCAAAACACTCCTGGTGCAAGCAAATGCAAAAACAGCAGCATTTGGTTGGCCTCAGACATGGAACAATCCAAAACCGGGAGGCTTGCCGACGATTTCTGAGGTCAACGCGGCGTACCCCACAGGCGGAATCACTAGTGTGAAGCGGAAAAGTGGGAGAGTTGTGATCGCTTCAAGATCACTACTCGTAACGCCGAAAATGAAGAAGAAGAATAGTCATCAAATTTAATGGTTTTACAATAACACACCATAAATGTCATAAAACTAGTTCACAGTGTGTTAGGAGGTATTGTGTTTCGCCAAACTGGTGCCATTATACCTCCTATCAACAGATTTGTTTTGAAAATTTAACTGTTCAAACTAATAAATTTCCTATTTAACAGCCAAAATTAAGGATTAAAGGGTTGTTTCTAGGTATGTTAATTAAGTTACAGACTAAGAATGCTTTTTTAATTATTTATTATTTCAAAGTAAAATGTAGTCTCGGGGAAGAAGTGCCTCGATGTGGCGCGGTCTCAAAGGGCTACTATCTATCCAAAAACCAATAAGATGACTATTGAGCCCATTATCAACACCTTTTCACAGCAACAACGAAATGACTACTGTATCGTTTCTTCATGATGAATCAGTAGTTTGAATTCAAGAACTTTGTAGTGTCAATGAAATATCCACTGATCCAGGTTCGTCGTTTCCCAGAAACAATGAAATGACTTCTGAGCCGTTTTTTGAAGTGGGATCAGTGGTTGAAATTCATGATCACCAAATAATACATTTAGAGATGGTAACTTAAGAGATCTTAATTGAAGAATCAGAAATTTTAAAACATTTTAACTCTTGTAGGTACAAAATTGCAGGTTTGTCGACAAATGTTTATGAAAACAATTAATATCGGAGATCATACGATTCACGAATGGGTAAGAAATAGCTCTTTTTCGATGCATGTTTCCGTTGTTTACAAGAAATATGAATGTAATGATCTCTCTGAAAGAAAAACAAAGAATGACTTTTTGAAGAATTTCTTAGAGGAACTACCAAAGCTTCCATCACATTACTCAAGAAAAGAATCTTCTAAGCTTTACCTTGAGCCACATTTCAAGTACCAAAAAAGTTTGTACGATTTCTATATTGTAATTCGCACAAAGTTGAAGCTCTTTCAATAAAAAAATTTTGAGAACTGCTCGATAGCATGAACATAGCCCTCTATCGGGTAAAAAAAGATCAATGTGAGCTCTGCACGAAGTTCCAAGAGAAAAAGATTTCCTTGGAGAAATATGAATCCAACATTTATTCAAAAGAAAAAGCAAGGCTGGAAATGGCATCGGATAAAAAATTGGCGGAAAATGGAAAAGCAATCGTTCTTGCTATGGACTTACAAGCAACAAAAACAATTACGATTTTTACCCTACAGAGTCATCAAGCTACATGCTTCTGGTTCACAGAAATCGACACTTAATTAGTAGCATTCTATGTTTCATGTCTTGCATATGGGACTATTTGAAAAGGCATGCTCTAACTCCGACTAAAAATCCAATAATAATTTATTCGGATGGTTGTACTAACCAAAATCGTAATGCTATATTTTCCATTGGCTTTTGAATTTTTCAAAGAAATTCGGTATTATAATAATGCAAAAATATTGAATTAAAGGCCACACTCAAAATATAAGTAGAGATCTGTCAATCGTATTTTCTATGTCATATAGACTTGCAAATAAGACGAGACTTAAGGGACTTACCACAATTTATTTTTTTATTCAAACGAATTATTGATATGTTTGTTTTTTTTTTTTTTTTTTTTGTTACCCGACGTTTCGACTTGAACATACACGTCGTGTTAAGTCCGCTCAATCATCCATTCCGCTATAAAATAGTTTAAAATCTCATTTATAGACTTGATCTTTTAGTGTCAAAACTGTTGAATCATCATGAGCTAAAAAAATGTACCAATAAATTTGAAGCTCCATCAAAAAGTTTTAGAGCTATCGAGCTTCCCAAACTGATGTTTATATTTATTTTTGATATTACGTTTTTACTTTACATTTTTAATCAGATTATAGAAAATAACGAACAAGTTGCCCAGTAGAAGTTTAATGTTCTATGAACAAGGCTCCTTACTTCTTTTAATAAAATACTTCCTTCAGATGTAATTCGCGATTGAAGTTGAAAAAATAAAATTAAGAATTCAGAATAACTTCTGAAGGAGTGCATGTTTGGAGTTCGAATCCCAAAAAATTCCAAACAGCCATCGAAAATCAAATTTTCAAATACTCATAAGTGCAAAACAAATGCTGCTTAGCTAGCAGTATAAATTAAACGGATTTTTTTATCAACACTTCCTTTAAATACCTAACTCCATGGATAGCTCATTAGACCGGAAAAGAGTTTAGTGCGGCATCTAGTTGCAAGAACTAATACCATAATTTTGCACGCAAAATTTGAGGGGTGGCAAAAACAATTCTAATAAAAATTCTAATAAGAATGAATTGGCAAACTTCGAAAAACAAATCCTTGGATGTACATGAACTAATCTCATTGGCGTTAGGGGTGGGTAAATTATGAAGATAATGCAGTGATTTTTAACAGTGCAGTGTGCATTTATGCCTATATAGCTGCACTGATGCCTTCGTTGAGTTAAGGATCTTTTGTTATACAATTGAGTTTATATGACTAGCAACATTTAGTGTTGAGGGATAGGCATGATAATGTTGGATGCATTTTAGATGCAGCAACATGAAGCAATCAGGTTTCAGTAACATTCTGTAAAAACGACTGATGCTGCTAGATGTATGCATTTTTGTGTTGCCGATCGAAGTTTTGTCGTTTTTTTACATACTTGCATTTGAGGAGTTTTAAGTCCAATATTATTTTATTTTTGAATCTGGGAGCAGAGAAAGTACTTTTTCAAAAAATAAGTTAAATGTTCCCTTCTGCCTTAGAAGATCACATTTGACTATCGACCCCGTTCGTATGCTGGAATGGTGATAGAGTGGTCATGTTTATCTGGACCAACTCTTTTTTAATTGCGACTCAAGGAACGAAATAAAGCAATTCATTTTGCTTGCGACTATAGAGTTGTAATATTATATTATTTTAACTGCTGAACTCAATTATACCTAATAGCTTTTATTTGATTATGCTTTTAAAATATGAATGGAGTATTAAATAGGAGTAGAACATTGCTTGTATGTAATATAATGTTCATTTTATTGAAGAGTAAAAATTAAAATATTATGGTCACCCTACTACTGCTGGAAAAATGGGTAATATTCAAGAATGCATTGCTTAAGAAAGATCTAAGCTTAAGCATCCAGAAGATGAAACTGTAGCCTCAAGCTTAGCTAGGACCGAAGCCAGAGGTGAAATCAATGTGTTGAAAGCACTACGCGGTTAGTCAATCGAAATACCGAAACAGCTTATTTTGAATAAAGTCTTCAATATTCATAACCAGAAATGTTGTCTTTAGACTCACAAGAACTAATGCTTGAAGCGTAATGTTGCTGGAGAGCCTTATATTCGTAAGTGGTGGCTAATGCCTTCACCAATTGAGTATGCCTTCAACTTTCCTTGAATCCTATACCACCGACATAAAGATTGAAGATCAGTGGCAGCAATGCCAACAAACCCTCTAAACAAAACCTATACTTCGATCAAGAATGCCGACAGCCAAACAAAAGCATGACACATGTTGATGTGAAAAAAAGCATGGCTGCCTATGACCAGTCAACTAAATCAACAAAGGCAAGAACACGGATTCTCAAAAAAACAAAGAAGGAGCGCTCGTTTGAGGAAACTGAGAAATGGGAATATAAAAATGAGATTCAAGTCTTTCAAAAAGGAAATTTAGTCAGGGTGCTAAACCTCCAACTCAAGCCTTCAAGGACCAACAATGGATCACAATTGCTACTAAGGATCTGGAAAAACCATTTTGGAGACACAAATTCCGCTGTCAGGCAGAATGCCCGGTTCAATTTGGACGATGATCAGAATTGCCGTACTCCTGACGAGAAGATGTTAGCTTTCCATATGCAAGCTAATATCAAATAAAGCTGCTGGTGCCAAGAGTAGGTATAGAGGAGGAAAATGGTTTCTAACATCGAGGTAGTACAGGACGTTGTATACCTATACAGTAATATAGTATCCGCTATAGACATAAGAAATTACATTAGTGCGGAGATCAAAAGAAGAATAACTCTTTCCCGTCGCTCTATAGCTCCCGTGTCTGTTTGAAGTTAGTGGTTCGAATCCCAACACTCAGAAAAAAAACGAGCTAAATTCAAGAAAATCGGTGTCAAAACAAGCCGATTCGTTGACGAAAGTCTGTCAACCTCGAAAATTCTTAATCCGTGCCCGAAATTCTTGTTTTAAGCCTATTTTTAATAAGCCTAAAATTCTGATTTCAAAAATGTTCTCATCTTAATATAAGATTATTTAGGCTTAATTATAAGAATACAAAAGCTTAATGTCAGACTATTACAACCTAAAATTAAGATCGCGCATTCTTAAATATACCAGGGATAAGAATGAAACATACTTAAATCAAGTTTTTTATATTCCTAAATTAAGCATTAACAAACTTGAAACAAGAACAAAAATGGATCGCTTCTAGCTCTTTCGATCTTGAATTTAGACTGAAATTAAGTACTAACGATCTTGAAATCAGAATAAAAACTCTTTTTTTTAAGTATCCTTCGGATAGCTTCTAGCTTATTAAGTCTTGATTCAAGATTTGTATTCTCTTACCTTCAGAATCAATCCAGTAGTCCTCATCCCTTGTCTCCATCCCTCGTCCCCACCCCTCGCCACCAAAATGAAACTAAAAGCACTTATAATTTCAATGTGTTTATATTTTGTTCTGAATTTTTATTTTACAAAAATTATTTAGATATACTTAATTTTAAAATAGGTTTTTCCATTGTTTAGTGATGGATACAAATGGAGTGGTGGACTTAAAAATTCCGTTATAATTTTTACTCCAATGGTTCTTATTAAACAACCAATTTGAAATGATTGGAAATGATGGCCAAATCCAAGGCTTTCAATTCGTTGGTATAGAACATAAATTGTTTCTTTCTGAAATATAAAAGTTTTTAATTTATAGAGTTTAAAATTATTAGTAAAATCATTACTTACAGCTTATTGGTGCCATGGTGGTAGAAATGGCGTCGGCTTCAGCTGAGTAGTCAATATTTACTCTATTTCTTATATCGTTATAACTTTGTCACTCACTAGAACAAAGCTTCCGTTAATGTTTTGAAACACGTATACATCACTAGATACTGTTTTCAATGTAATTTTCGTAAAATTTTCCAAGGTAAAAATATCACTTATCCACTCAATTAGAAACCACGTCCGAACCGGAATAAATCACGCTTCAAAATGAAACAACGATCTAAGCTTCTTTGTAATGAAAATGCATCATACAAGTTTAAGATCGCCTCGGCTTAATTTGAGAATATTAATCTTAGCTTAAGATCGTATCGGATCGTTTAAGATCGTATTGGCTGGTTTAAGACCGTATCGGCTCGTTTTAACATTCAATAATCTTAAATTTAAAATTTTTTGTTCTTAATAAGAAAACGAAACTAAATCAAGACAATGAAGAACTTAATTTAAGAACGTATATCTTACTATAACTTTAAACAAATCTTATATTAAGAATGCCATACTCAAATCAAGTTTTGTGTTCCTATTTTCGTAATAAAAACTTGTTTTTAGAATGAAATTCTTGAATGAATAAAAAGTGTCGTTTTTCGGATAACAAAACTAAGAATGCAAAAAAATAGAACTAAGCCTACTCGTACTTGATTTTAGCCTGCGGTTTTTCTCTGAGTGAACAGAAACTAAAAACGTTTTTCCACGAGTACCTATAGCCTATCGCAAGGAACTGACAACTCCTCCTTCATTGCCATGAAAAGCGTTTTCTCGATTAGGCGTTCGGAACAGGTTGAAAAATGTTGGCCCCCTCCATTATCCCTTGTTGGGAGAAATGCGCTTGGCCCCGGTGCTAACCGTTAACCGATCTGTTGCGCAATCCTGTGTTGGTATGTATGTATCGCTGCTTCTTTGAGCTAAAAAGGAGAAATACAATCTCAAGTTAGCTTTTTATTAGACCTTGATCATCCCACTCCAGCCATACCGCGAACAAGTATGGGCCATATATTAAGCGGATGAGGAAACTCTTATTCGTTTCAAAACAAAAATATTAAGAATGATCTTTGGTCCTGTATGTGAAAACCAAGTGCGGACAAGAACAACGAGCTCTATGAGATGTTCTGTATAACATTGGCATAACTATAAGCTTACGCATCGCAAGACTACGACGCGACGGCTAGGACAAGAAGAGCGGTGGTCCGTTATCGCTCCTCCTCGACGAGTTTCTGGAAGCACATTGCAGAAAATTCGCATAAGGGAAATGTCTCGTTTCTTGTCTTAAGTGGTGCAATCAATAGAAGAAGATCTCAACCGACTTGGAGTTCAAAACAAGGGAGAGATCGCTTGAACTCGATTTGTTTTGGTGAAATATATTGGGCGAGGCACAGGTTCAACTCGAACTGTAATGCACACCTACTAAGTAAGTGAGTAAAATTAATCTGAAAAAGTCATTTGCAATGCGTTATACATAAATAGGCGAATGTGCCTCACTTCAAATATGTAATTTTTAACAAAACGATTGAAAAATATGGCAAATCTATGAATACAATCTTTTGCAATTTTTGTAAGAATTTATATACTCTGCAAGGGTACAAACTGCTCTTATTTCATTGTCTTTTTTTCTTATTTCAATGTCAAATGAATAGCTGTGCTACCCAAGCAGGTAACTCTTAAATTTACCAGTTGCAAAATTTAAAACCTGCATTGATATAGTTAACGCAAGTATTCAAATGATCTGTTTTACTTTTAACTCCAAGGCTAAGTATTGTTGATGCTTGTCTAACCCATTCCAACGGATTATACCATGCATACCCTCTACAACAATAAACCACAAAGCTTCAAGGACGAACTCTTTCCAAGTTCTCATTCCAAATTGTCGCACAAGAAAAATGCAAATTTTTCGCTAGCGGAACTGCTTAATGCGACACACTTAACCTACAAAATGTCCTGCCATTCGGATTGCTTAACAAAAGACATATCTAAACAAAAACATACAATCAGGTGCTATTATTCCATCAGTGCAAATCTTCAACATCAAAGTCCATTATCACTTGTCTTTCCTCATTCGCACAAAACCAATTTGCAAAAATTTAACCATACCACTCTCATTAACCGACATAATCTAAGATAACGACTTCGAAAAACAACAAGGTCATCGTGACAATGGAAATAGGACATCGGGTCACATCAAGTATTCAGCCAAAAACAGTTTTTGGCAAATCGAAAAATCCTTTCACCAATTGTTTCACTTGTCTGGGAATTGCCTGGTCGTGGTCTTTCTAACCCACATTCTACCACCCGCAAATCCTGGAAACGCTTGATTTGCAAATCAATTACAGAATCATTGACATAGAAGGACTCAAAATACCTATAGCTACCTCTCTGCGTAAATGTATATAGAAGACATCCAAGGATACTTCTAATATATGCCTTACGAAGATCGTAGGTATTTACCTACAAGAAAAGTGAAAAAAACCATGTATCGCACGTAGAGGTGTCTCTCACATCTTTCAGGATAAAAATGAAGAATAGACGAAATGTCATATAGGGAAACGAGGAGCAGACAAAAATATCTTTGGGAAAAAAGGAGCAGATGTCAAGGTACGAATCAATCAAATTGACACGAAGACCTTTTCTAAAACAACGGCTGCCAACATCATGGGTTGCTTTTGCTTTTGATGCCTGCCTTGTTAAAAGTAGAAGCGGACATTTTCTTTATTTTTTTTTGTTGAATGTACATACGTGTAGAGAGACTTTTTTTCATTTTTTCGTTTTTCTTAAAAAAGAAAAAAAGACCAGAGAGGGAAAATTGCGAATTCATAGCGCACATATGGCAAAAGGTGGAGCTTTAGATACATAGATACATAGCAACGGTAGCAGCATCCCACCACCCACAATATTTTATAATTTACGACCAGACATCCAGTGGTTACTGTGACTTGCGTGGTAATACAATCTCCAAGTGGAAGCAGGCGGAATATAATGCCATAGAAACGTGCAGATGTTGCGAGATTTCCTTATCTGATGGGGGTACAAAGGAGCTTTTTCTCGTTTTTTTTTTTTTTGTTTTTTTAGGCCGCATGTACCATACCTATACGTGCATGGGATTTAAGGCTTTAAAAATTTAAATAAATTTAAAATTGAAGATAGGTAGCTCCTGCTTTAATGTGTCAGTTCAGAGAGTTTTTGTTTTGAGTGTAGGTAGGTATAGGAAATGTGGAGCGTATGGAAGAAGACTTCAAATAGTACTCAACCTCAGCTGTTGTTTAGCTAAGCAATTTCGCGTTTTTTAGAGTAAAATGGAAATAATTTATGATTTCGTTCTCGACAGCAGGCTATGAAGCAATACAAGTTGTAAGTTTGATTGATTTTTTTTAAACAAAAGCAATGGACAAGCAAGAGAGCATTGGATGAAAGACGGATAAGAAGACTGGTCTGTTTCACTTTGCACTTTTTTAAGAAGACCTTCTCCTTAGCCGTTGGTAAGACTTGAAGTAATTTCATTTGTGAAGAGATTAGTTTTTCACGAAGTCTTTTTCAATATAATTAGAATAGAATAAATAGAATAATTATTCAGCTATCCTCTTTTAGTCCGGATGCAAGTTGTTTCATAAACTGTTAATATGACTCAAATAATGACATAGTTTAATACAACCGTGGTGTTGTCGAGTGTCGCATACTCCAGAAATGCTGTAAACTTTGAATTCTGTAATAAAAGCTTTAATAAAGATTCGAATGTATCCCGAGTGAATGTAGATATCCTTTTCAAATATTTTCTGGGCTTCTGTTTAAGATTAGCTACAACGGCGTTTTCAATCATTATCAGAAAACTTTTCCCTGCAGGTACGTAGGGGAGAGTGTGGTCGAAAGTAACATTTTGCGTATTTGGTTCTATAACTTGTGAACCAAAAAACACAGAAATATGTTATAACGCGCAAATTGACAAGTGGATATTTGGCTATCTTTTTAAGCTACTCAGTTTTCCAACTTTCTATTTTCTTCTGGTGAAAGCTGGGCAAAAGAGGTGAAAGTCGAATGTTACAACCGTCCTTTGCGTTGTTTCGATTGTAACACAAAGAAAGGACGGTTGTAACCCCATCTAAATCTTAAAAAATAAATGAATGATATTGTTTCAACTTCATATTTAACAAAGAAAAATTAATAAAATAAAAATCAAAAACTAAAAGCAGTCTTTTAGTACTTACAAACAACAAATAAATTAATACCTGAGATGGCTTCAGCAATTAGCAAAGCTTGTGATGAAGATAGAGGCAGTGATGTTAAAATATCATTTGAGAAGGTTTTAGAATGTTTGGAACGTATACGGATTTGGTCTATCAGTAACATCGGAAGGAGAAGCTCATTATCCCCGGTTGCAACGTGTTACAATTGCCAATTCAAAAAATGTTACAACTGTCCACATCTCGTTTTTTTAATTAAATATGAAGTTTATTCAAATACTACTGCGTCGATTACAGAACCGCTTTTACCATTAAATTTGAATTAAAATGAAGTAAAATTTTAATGTTACCACTGAATCGAAATTGTTTTATTTAAAATAATTTATTCAAAAACTCACCACCAAAAAAATTTGCTTTTATACATAAATTCCACCTTTTGAACTATATTTGGCACAGGTTATTACTTTGAAAGTTGAAGTTTTGTGAATGTATTCAGCCCCGAATAGCGAAGAATTCTACATTTAAAAATGAACGGTTACACGCTCATTTTTCTTTTAAAGTTCAATGTTACAATTGCAACGCGTTACTTTCGACCACACTCTCCCCTATGTATCGGAAAAGAGTAAAAAAAAGGATTCTAGCTACTTAAATTTTTCAGTCCTGTTTCCTTCAAAACCCTCCTATTTCCACCTCTCACTGCTCTTCAAAATTCATTTCAAGTTTTCACAGAATCGGCATTTAATTTGTAAAGGCAGATTTTTAAAGGCATGTGGTATTCCAGAAGAAATAAAACGCAAAGAATGTAATGTGCAAGAATTCAGCTTAATTCAGATAAGGATTTGCCAATATGTATAAAAGGAAAACATTGCGCAAGTAGCCACCACAGCTGGCTTGAATAAATTCCAACCGACGCCGACGCGACAGGCCAAATTTTCGACCATTTGGGGCCGCACCTACGTCAAAAAAAAAAAAAGAATCCGTCAACCCGAAGCATATAAGTCCATCAAAATTGTCATTCCTTGAGTTATCAAGTCAACACCCTCTGTGCAATATTTTTTAATTGAAGGTTTTTGTTCGTGTTTTCCTTCTAAACTCAAATCATTACTCTCATCGCCTTTTTTTCCTCTTAGTCAAAAATACTGTTTCAGAAGAAAGATAAATATGATATTATCAAATCTCTGTTTTATATAATGTGTGATAACAATATTCAAATGTAATTTATAACGAAATAAAACTATCTATCTATCTATAAGTCCATCTGCTCTATATATGGCCCAGCCATATCGTATAGCTTCGCGATGCGCACTCTTCTAGCTATGACCATTGTACTCGCATACGGGACCAAAGAACGACTAAAGGTTTCCTGATCCGCTTTCGATAAAGTAAACGCTTGCGCGCCATAAAGCAGGACTGGCATAAGCATGATTAAGGTCTTATATAAAGGGTTTCCGTGGGTTTTTTTGGAGAGGGTTTTGCTTCTCGATAGCTTTCTTTACCAAAAAAAAAAAAAAAACCGTTGGTAAGACTTATTCTCCGTTTAAACTCTGTGCACTGATTTTGATTTCCGTGTCTATAGCGGATCCTAAGTAGACGATGTCCTGCACTACCTCGAAGTTTTGTATGTCTATTGTGACGTTTTGTCCAATTCGCCGATGTTCGGGTCCTTTGTGTGAAGACAATATGTACTTACGCTTCGATCCTCCCTCATTAACCATTAAACACAAACATCTTGTTGGCGTGGGGATTCAAACGTTTACATTATATTACAGCAAACTAGATCTTATACGCGACATTAAGGAGACTTAGACTCTATAATTGGAGCAATTGTGAGGTTTCCTCTGTTTTAAAATCGAGCATACGATACTCTGGCTCCATTCATCGGGCATAATTTTTTCCGACCATATCATGCAGATCAACCTTCCTTCCAACTGATCTCAAGCTGCCATGAAAAAATCGGTATCAAGGCCATCTGCACCTGAAGTTTTATTTGATTTAAGTTTGCATATAGCAAGCTTAACTTCTTCTAGGGCATTAGAAATGCATTCCTGATCATCGTTCAAATTGAATGTGGCAATCTGCCTGACTGCGGAATGTTTATCTTCATCGCCGTTAAGCAGTCTGCAGAAGTGGTCTTTCCAGATCCTTAGTTCCGAATACTCTCTTCCAAAGCGTTAATTGTCTCGGGCTCTTTTCCGTAGACAAGCGATTTCACATAACCCCACAAAAATAGTCCAAAAGTGTTAAATCGCCCGATTTTTGAGGTATGGGTCTCAAATTATGAATAAATCGGTATCAAGAGCGTTTTCGTTGCAAGACAATTTAACGAACGTACGCAGTGCCCCAGTGGTCGTGTAATTCAATTGTTCTACTATGAAAATGCAAATTTAATTTAGAATAAATCTAATGACAACTGTCAAAAAAACCAACTCAATATTTACAGATTGAAAACCACACGTCTAAGAAAACACAAGTTAGAATATTGATATACAAAATTTTTTTATCGACTTAATGGCCGTATATGAAACTGTTTGCTATAGTTTTGATATTCTTATAAAACTCGCTTGACTCTGCAGAACGACTTTGGTACTCATGCTGCTCCATAGAGGTCGGTACAAAACTTACCGAGACCTTAGAAATCGGAAAAGGTGGCAAACTATCATGCGATTTCTTTAATATCATAACTGAAAACATTGTGCAACTCGAACTTCAACACTAGAGGCATAATCATTTCAAAGTCGGTAGAAGATGCAGAGCGAAGGTAGATGCAAGTGGGATATTTAGAGCGGATGGGTGATCATGCTCCGAATCGACGGTTTTTCGAAAGCACACTGCAAGGAAGTCTCAAAAAGGGAGGACATCATCTTAGGTGGCGCAATCAAGTGAAAGAAGATGTCAATCGTCTTTGAGTGCACAAACTGGAGAGAACTTATCAATCGAAACAGTTTGCGAAATATTTTGGTTGAGGTTAGGTTAACCTTTTCTTTATATTTTTCGGGGGCTAGGTTGAATTTCTTTTCTGAGTAGGCGCATTCTACTAAACGCAGACCAACTGTTTTGGTACTGAGTGAAACACGGAGTGTTGATTCTGATCCCTCACAGTTTTTCCTGCCTGGTTTTAGGTTGATTCCATTATTCATCTCTTCCTATGATCTCGCTAGATATTGGGAAAGTAGTTGTATACCAACTTCAACCAGCACCTCATTTACTTTTGTTAAATTTAAAGAAGCTCCAATTTAAATAGCAGTTCATCTTGTAACAAGAAGAATTGTCTCCAAATATCCTCACACAAGAATCGCAATTGCGGGTGGTTTTAGCGAGCACATTTCTGGTTGGCTTCGATATTCTGGCTAGACAACACCCCAAGGTGAATGTGCTGAGTTTAATCATTTAGCTCAGCTTGTAGATGAGCTCATTCGGGTTCCAGATATTAAAGGCACTCTTTAATTATTTTTCACTTCTCATCTCGAAAAATAGATGATTAAAGTGTCATCGCATATTGGTAAATCGCTTCACTGTATCATATCGGTAGATTTTTCATATTCCGTCACAGTAAAAAAGATAAAGTTCATAAAAGAACTATGTGGCATTACAAGAAAGCCAATTTAAATTGGTCACTATGCTTTCGCTACGGAAACACATCAGGTGATATGATAACTAACATATTGTCAAAAGGAATGAGAACAAAGAGAACTCGTGATTTGATTCGAGATGTAAAGAGGCGATTAGGGAAAGAGAATAGAGTTTTCGAATTTTTGAAGGCAATTTGAAAGTAGCAAACTAAAATTAGTTCAAACGGGCCAGAGACATCTGTAATGCCCATATCCAAAAGGCCAAGTTTTGCATGACCAAAAAGTAAGGCAAAAATACTGTTGTGTTCAAAATAAAGTAAGAACTTTCGATCTTTTGTGAAAAACATTAGGAACTCCATCGCGTCATCGGTCCCAACGATCGTCAATGACTGACTGACAAATTGCTGCTAACTCACCAATTCCCGATAGCAGATTGGCACCAACTGAGCTTGAGTCTGCAAATTATGCAATGTAGCAGATATTTTTTCGAACTCGCTCGGTAGCGAGAGTCCTGGAAGACCTCAATATAAATAAATCAGCTGCTATTAATGATACCCACGTCGTTATTTTGAAAAGGTGTTCTTTCGATTTTTCTATTTTTCTTATTCTTCTGGGCTCTTCCCGAGCAGATGGAAAGCTGCCCGTCCCTAGAAATGGCGAATCTTCTTATCCTTTTTACCAAGACCACAGAAACGTTGATAAACCGTCAACTCGTGAAATATCTTGAGAAACGAAACTGACCGTCAGTACGGCTGTCATAGAAAAAGGTCCACTGTTGATTTGATACCATATCTCACCAAAAAGTGGAAACGATCTTTATACTGTTTCAAAGAACGTACGACTATTGCCCTTGATATTTCTAAAGCCTTTTCGACCTTTGTTGTATGAATGGTTTTAAGTATGATACCCGCTCTATAAATGCTGATGTTCCCCCCAGGGCTCCGTTTTAGCTCTTAACTGTTTTGCTTCTGACTCAACCCTCCGCTTCTCATATTCGTTCCCAAATTTACGTCCCTGCCTTTCGGATGAGGAACTTTACTTCCGATGTGGACGGGGCGGGGCGTATGCAGTCAAATATAGAGATTTATTTCCTAGCCACACAAACCGTATGTGGAATGCTTTACCTGGTTCTGCTTTCCCCTACAATATGACAGAAAAGTTTAAATGCAATATGCATTGATATCTCTTACTTAATGCTTTCCTACTTTATTTAAAGCTCGCACTGTGTTCTGAGGAACTGCCATATGGGCTTAGTTCCCCGGCGTTTGATTTGTATTGCTTCCTGTGACTTGAATAAATAAATAAACAAAGGATATTCATAACCCCTTAATGTGCGCTCAAATTATATAAAGGTATAAAA
Source organism: Melanostoma mellinum (assembly GCA_914767635.1). Classification (NCBI taxonomy): domain Eukaryota; kingdom Metazoa; phylum Arthropoda; class Insecta; order Diptera; family Syrphidae; genus Melanostoma; species Melanostoma mellinum. The sequence continues at coordinate 55,668,487 of OU612058.1, forward strand.
AAAGTACTATTTACTATATAATATTGTATCTAAAAGAAGATAAGTTGAAGATACAGTGGCATGCTTACCTGTTACGAGAAAAGCACAAGGTTCAAATCTTAACAGAAAAACAAAAAAAAAATTCCACAGATATCGCCCTTTGCAAGGAATTCGCAATAATTTCACTGTCATGAAAACACTTTCTCTATTAGAAATTCGGCATCGGACAAAATTATAGGTTCTATCTGTTCTATATACGCTCACAAGTTATGGTTGCGAGAAATATGCTAGGAAGGCCTTATGCTTCCCGCTCGGTTATGCTCCACCTTATTTGTTCATTTGTTTAAAAGCCTATCACTCAGAGAAAAAATCCCATAAAAACAATAGGAAAACTATTGTTCCAATAGTTTTCTACTATTAAATTTGGTCAATAGGATTTGTACTATTATTTCAATGGTTTTCATACCATTATGTTTAAGTGATGTGAAATAATAGGTTCATACTATAAATTCAATGGTATATCCTATAAATGGTATATCATATATGACATGGAACTAGGTGCTTTTTTTTCAATGCAATCTTCAAACAGCCTCGAAAAATTATTTCATTGCTTGTTTAGTAAACAAGATAGAAAATAAGATAGTGTAGTGCGTAGATACCGAGTAATGGAGTCTTCTTTAAAATTGTTAAGTTTTTATCAAATAGACTTAATCAAAATCTATAAGTGCTAGTATCTATAGATCAAAAAATAAATGACTCAATCAAGAAACATGCGACTGGTAAAAAAAATATATGTATACACCCCATCGAAACAACATGCATCAGTGTTGTTGCAGAAGAAACAACAACAACAACAACAGAAAAACGAATTTATATTCACCATTTAGCCAAAAGCGGCTCTCAATGAAAAACACACAAAAAAGCATGATGCCATTTATAAATTAAATACTGTCATAGTAGCCACAGTATGTTGCAAGCCATTTTTCACAATCGTTCTTGTATAGTTCATTTTTTGCTTTATTTGTTATTTTATTTATTTTTCCTCTTTTTTGTTTTGTATTTTGCCTGCGCCAGTGTTAATTTTCTACATGACTTTTGCACACAGTTGCTGCAGCAGATAAATGCCACGGGTTTGACTCAGATTTTTGTATCTGTGGTGCGGCTTTAGTCAGGAGAGATACAGTGAAAGAATTAAAAACAAATTAAGTACAAGCTCCATGGTAGAAGTGGGGTGCGAGGAGAAGAACATATATCTGCATACGAGGCTCTGCAAAGCAGCAAAGCCGCTTTCAAAGAACAACAACGTCTCTCTTTTCAATTAAACAAATATAAAGTAGACGAGAAGGCAAAAAGAGAAGCCAACAGATTTAAATCAGAGCCTCTGATGATATTATAAATTTCCACGTATAGGAGTCCCCTTATAGGAATCTGCAGCTCGAACCCTCGAACGTCGACCATCGATCATTGATCTGTAGCTAACATGACGCAAAAACCGCAAATGTCGACAAACGACGATAAAACTGTGGCGGCAAAGTCCACGTCGTCGACGACTTTGCTCCAATCTAACCAAGATGGATGCGCCACTGCGCAGACGACTCCAGTAAAAAAGAAGAACAAAACAAAAAGAAACCCCGAGTTGGGGATGTACGCTGCTATGGTGCTTCTTTCTATATCTGATCTGAGATTCGTTTTAAGTTAAAAGCTGAAACCGTAATATACTTTTTTTGTCTGTTAGTTTTGGTTACTTAAGCGAATGGATTTTTTTTTACTTTTTTTATTTTTCGTTGCTTCCTGATGTGCGGTTAGTGGTTGTATTAATTTATGTGCGAAGGATTGCAGTGAAGCAAATGGAAGCTGATGACTGAATCCTCCCAACATACTCGCGCACCAGTCCAATCCCCCTTCTCTAAACGCACTCCAGTTTCACAGATTATAAATGAGGGAACTAAAAAGACAAGAAAATCTCCTTTGAGTAGGTATAGTGTTAAATGTTTAAAAATAAAAACGAAAAATTAAAGCTTCTCTATAGGTACTAGGAGGGTATATAAATGAACTTAAAAACGAACGACACACCAAACTGAATGGATGAAATATTCATTTACATTAAAAGACAATTTAAATTAATTTACTTAACTTGACTACCAGTTTTGGTTTTTTTTTTTTTTGTTCAGCTTGGTTTGTTTTGCTTTGGTTTGGTGGATATTTTGGGTTGCTTTGGTTTTTGGTTTTTATTATTTTTTTGTTGAGTATGTTGACCATATTATTTGACGGGCTTGAGGTTCGGACATTGAGGCGACACCGGTGCGGCGTCTCCAGATTGAGTTCCTCACTTGTGATGTTTATTCAAATATAAATATTCGGTTATAAATTACTCATTTTATCTCATGTTGTTCCTTTTTTATCGCTCAATCGTTTTCTATACTCCTTCTGTTGTTTTCTTATTTTGCTTTTTTTCAACTAGAAGATTTATTTAACGCTTGGTCGCATTTACATGAGTGTTAATTGAGTGTGATTTTTTGTGGAGTTTTCGCGTGTCGATTAGTATTTGTCTCTGTAGATGAAATGGCATTCAAGGAGTTGTGTTACATTGACAAGCATGACGGTATTTACAAACAGTTGGCTATTTATTAGATTTTTCTTTGTATAATAAACTAAGCCCTAGACATATAAGCACTTTTTAAGGCAAAAAAAAATAAAAAAGTTATACGAAAAATGTGTGATGAATTTCGATGCAATTTAATATAATATTCAGTACAGCTGTTCAGAAGTAGTTACCTTCTTACTTCATATTACTTCTAGATTATCGTGCATATGTAGTTCTAATTGGCGTAGCCATCTGTTGTACGAGCATCGGGATCCCATAAGACCCACAGCTCCTCCACTTAACTGTTTTAGACTGCTGATCAGCTCGTAGGGTACGCCAGGTTGACTTTAGAATGCGTCGCCAAAACCCCCAGGTTTTGGATTGTTCCAAATGCATATAAGAGTAAATAAATGAGGTGGCGTAACAGAGCGGGGAGCTCTGGGTCAAACACATGTCTCACAACTGCTTCCGAAAGGCTGATCGAGAAATCGCTTTCATGCCAATGAATTTCCTAACGGAGGACTTACCAATTTCTCTCGAAAGGACGTACCGGTAGAAAAACATTTTTTGTGGCCTGTTGGGATGCGAACTTTCCACGTAATAGGCAGACTTGCTAACTAACTGTGCCAGGAGTGTTTTGGTTTGCCTTTCTTATTCCTTCTTCGCAATAGTGTGTGAAAGTTATGATACTATGCCTTTTTGGCAGGATTCCATGTAACTCTCTTTTGAATATGATAATACCAACTAAACTTTTGGTGCTTTGTTGGTTCCAAGATGGTATTTTCAAAACGATCTTCTCTTACACGATTAAGCTTTGTTACTCCTGCCTTCATTGGGAGAATCTCCATCTCAGCTACCATCAACTTATTCTCATTCTTTTTGTACATTATCCAGCACAAGGCACAACCTCAAAGTAGAGCCTTGGAATGGAAGATGGCGGATTAATCTCTTCTGATGCATACTCGATATCGTCATCATATGTTGTTTCACCGCCTTCACCATTGATTATTGATCCGAGATATTTAAAATTTTCAAACTTGGGAAGTACATTTCCATTCAAATAAATGTCTGAAATGGTCATGTCTGGATCAGAAAACGATAGCAGTGCAAGTCCTCAGTCTTCTTTAGACTAATACTCACAGCCTTCTAAGATTTTTACCCATTCGTTGAGTGCTTCTTCCAGGGATGTAGGTGTAGGGCCCTCAATTGTGATGGCATCATCAGCAATGAATAGTTGATGTACTTTGGTGTTCTGTACTTTATCTTCCAACTATATTCTCAAGGACTCTAATAAAGAGCAGATGCCTCAAGCCTCTTCTTTGGCGTATTCACCCTACTATGACTTGGAATGCTTCGGTGACTCCAGCTGGACATCTATCCTCCATCACCGCTCCTTCATACATAATCCAAATCATCCTCATATAACCCTCTGGAACTTCTCGGTGTCTTAGCAGATACAAATATTAGACGTCACGTTGTGGTTTTTGATCCAATGCTTATTCGAAATCAACCAGAACAACATGCAAATCCTCTAAGTAGTCACGATATTTTTCTGTTAGGATCCTTATGCTTTGGACTTCATAATCCGTTGTTAACTTACCAGCGACAAATCCACATTGGTTGTCAGATAGTCTTATGTTTTTGAGTTAACCAGCTGCCGGCTACAAAATACCAAAATAACAACTGGGGCCATCAGCTTGATCGAACGGAAGTTATCGACTATCTCCCTTCCTTTTGTACGTTTTCTTCCATTGCTTAGGAAGACTATCGCCTTTTATGAGACTGCAGATGAGAGTTGTGATCCATCTAAGCTCAATGTCTCCAATCTTTTTTTAAAAATTCAAACGGTATATCGTCTGGTACACTTTTGCCTTTTTCAGAGTTTGTGAGGCAACAAACTTCTTCAATTTTTATGTTGCATATTTTGCCGTTAGTTTGGTTCAGCTTCTAAAAAGGGCTCTCAAAGAAACTATTCGTTCGAAAGGCCATCATAATACTATCGCCACCTGTGAAAACTTATGTCTTCCAAATCCTTAGACTCATAAACAAGCTTAGCCAAAGACAAAGCAGCCTCGAGTGTTGACCCTCTTCATCTGGCATAGGTTTCTTCTATTTTATTCCTTCCATCAAAGTTACATCACCATGTTCAAAAGAAAAACTAACGAAAGTATTAAGTTTGATTAGACGTTTTTCTTCACGAATTTTGTCAAATATTTCTGTGCTGCATCAGATTTTTCCAAAACTTCGCACTTCCAATGAAAGATAACACAATAACGTAAAGTTTCAGGGTCACAAAGGCCTTCAAGAGCAGAAACTATCTTCGCGTAGTTTATCTTTAATGGATTAATTGCTTTGTAGTCTTCATCTGGTGTCTATACAAGTCTCTTGGTTGACACACCTATATTTTTATTGAGAATATTACAACGAATATACAACGTCAGCAGAAATTTAAGGACCTTTGAAAAATAGGTGACGTCAGCTACCATGAAGTAAAATTTGTTGTATACAGAAGTTGTAAGTATATTTACTGTTACAAAATGTAAATGTTGTATTTTGAAAAACTTGTGTGAAACAGCAATTTGACCTGTGGGTTTCTCATTTAAAATTACAGTTTCAACTCCTGAATTAACCTATGGCAAGGAAATGAGCTGAAAGAAGGTCCTTAGAAGAACCACATACCCCGAGTTTTTGTATCTATCCCACTGATCTCTTTTAACTATAGTAATTGTTGATTGTTTATTCTGATATTCAATTTGTAAATTAGACACAGTTTCTTGCAACGTTTGCTTTCTTCTATGTACCAATTTTTAAGTGATGATTTTTGGAGGCTCAATTGGCTCGCAGAAAGGCAAAAAACTTATAAATAAATTAAATTAGATTACAGCCTTACTTTCAATTAAGAAATGGTCGTCTTACTATTACATACAATTACATACAGGCGAGTGTGGTTATTACTCTCATATTCATTTCTTAAATGGAGCTGACATGACCTTTTTAGGATAAAAATGAAAATGAAGCTTACACTGAGTTGATTCTTTATAATTTTTTTTTTTTTTTGTCATTTTTCTGTGTTATTGCAAATTGCAAGAACTGTTGTCTTGAACAAATATGTAGAAAATTGACTTTTTCTTTTCTGCAAAGTGTTCAGAACAACATAAGTACCTATACTGAAAATGCCAAAAGGTGGCTCTTGTTTTTTCTTATTTTTTGATTAAGTAATATTTTTGTTGAGTTCTTTGACTTAAGAAGTCCTGTGCATTATTTTCTCTTTTTACTCGTCAATTTTTTTTACTATTTTGCTCTTGCAAATTGCATTGCAAGAAAACATTTAGGTGAACTGAGCACCTATCCATATAACAAGGCACCAGAGAGCGATCCGTTCAAGAAACTTTAAAAATTGCAATTTATTTCACCTTTCATAGCTTTAACAACAAAAATAGACTTTTACAGCGATATGGCAAAATAGTTCAGTGACATACCTATCGCTTCTTAAGAGTCAATCGTCCTGAATTCAAGACCTTCATTGCTAAGAAAATTGCCAGCCAAAAAGCCGAAACGCTCAGAAAAAATTATATGGAAGACTGCTACGAGGAAGCTCTTCAAAAATTCAGAGCTAAAGTAAGTGACGGCCATGTTTAGTTGTATAAAAAAAAATCGAGGATACCTGTTAGTGTCTGGGAAGGTCAAACTCAACAACCCAACAACCAATGCCAACACCTTTAAACTTCGGGGGTAATTAAAAAAACTGAATTGAACACAACAATTAAAATAGATGTTTACTCGTTTCTGTTCTTGATCTGAAGATGCTTCGTATCATGCGGACTTTTTTGCTCGGATGGAAAATATTGTCAAAATTTTTAAAAGTGATTCAGGCTTTGTTGCGCTTGTAAAGGAGTTGATTAAAGATCACTGATTACTCAGTTCTCATTCATAAGAACAGATTCTGAATGTTTGGTTCGCCTAAAAAAAATAGGAGACGTCAACTTCATACTTTTCGATAACATTTGACTGATTGACGCAGAGACACTTAAATGGGAATCATTTTCTCCTGATCTGTAAAAGAGAGCTTATAATGTAACCCATTTGAAGCGTATAGGAGGCTGTTCAATTCTGCTACAATCAAATATCAAAATATGGTATAAAATTTTTTTCTTTAAAAAATGCTTTTACATATTAATAAAGGTCAACAAAATCCTTTCCCTGGTTTTTACTCTAAGTAAAGTAGGACTCGGATAATTAATCTTATGAAGGGTTATCTTGGTTTTTCTAGAGAGGGTTTCGTTTCTCGATTGCTTTCTTTACCCAAAAAAGCAACAACAAATGACAAGAGTTATTCTCCGTTTGATCTCCGCACTGATGTTGTTTTCCGCGTCTATAGCGGATCGTAGGTAGACAAAGTCCTCGAAATTATGTCTACTTATTGTGACGTTTAGTCCAAGACGTCCAACCTTGACGAAGCAGCGTGAATTATTCAGTCAAGATAGTCGTACGAGTTTTGCAGGGAGCCCAGAGCTAGAAATGGATCTGTACAGCTCGTCTCTGCAAATGCTGTCATACAAGGCTTTTAAATCGATAAAAAGATTATGTATATTGATATTATGTTCTCGGGTTTTATCCAAGATCTGCCATAATGGCAATATATTGGTCTGTTGTGGACTTTTCTGAACTAAAACCACATTGATTAAACGAGAACGATATATACGATATGTCAAGTAAAGTCTAGCGCCTAACTAGCTCCGCAATAAATTCTTTAAATTCATAGTTAAATTAAAGTTTTTCTACTCCAAATTGTTTTTATCAGTTTTGTAAAATAATCATTTCAAAGTGCGCATAGAAATCGAGAGAAGTCTTAACTATTTTTCAATTAATTTACAAAAAGCAAAATGTTAAATAATAACCAAAAAATTGATAAAAGAGTCTTACGGTCTAACATGACGGGTGGATCTGGAGGCTCTCCTCTAAGTTCTTCTTTATCGGCTCTTTCTTCGTCAAACATATGGGATAAAATTGAAACTCGATTGAATAAATTAACAATAACACTTACCGACACGATTTTATCAACACTGCGAAAGGAACTGACCGAAATATCAAAAACGTTTGATAAACGCATCAATGAAATGGAAACAAGTTTTAATTCACAAATAGAATTACTTGAAAAAAACTTTAATGACAAATATAAAAAACTGAACAACTTAGTTCTGTGTTGTGAGGCAAAATTAACACAGATGATGGAAACGGAACACAATAACACTGAATCATCAATCAAATCAATCAATCAAAGTTTATACGTATGATTTTACCAATAGTTATCAAGCCTTTGAAGCACATTCTGAACGCATGTATCTACTGTTCTGAGTTCCCAGAAGTCTGGAAAAGTGGAAATATTGTCCCCATACCCAAAAAAGCTAATGCCTCAGAGCCTTCTGACTACAGACCAATAAACTTATTACCTTTTTTTGGTAAAGTACTTGAACGATTAATGTCTAACCAAATTCAAAATTTTGTCCAAATTAACAAAATGTTATCTAAATGGCAGTCAGGATTTCGAAACAAACATAGCTGTGAATCTGCTGTTCTCAAGGTAACATCTGATTTTCGAGTTGCTCTTGACAAAGATCAGTTGGGAGCTATGGTTCTTCTAGATTTTTCAAAAGCCTTTGACTGTGTTGACCATCAAATGCTTGTTTCGAAACTAAGTACCAAGTTTTGTTTTTCAAACACTGCATTAAAGCTTTTAAGTAACTATCTCTGCAATAGGGTTCAAATAGTAACCACTGATCAAGGTATTTCTAGTCCGTTTATTGTTAACCGTGGGGTGCCTCAGGGGTCAGTACTAGGACCACTTCTTTTTTCACTTTTTGTAAATGATCTTCCAGATGTTGTTCATAATTGCTTCATCCACATGTATGCAGATGATGTGATACTTTATATTTTTAGAAAATTAGGTTTAATGGATGATTGCTTTGTTCGGGTTAACGAAGATCTTACGAATATTCAAAATTGGGTGCTTGAAAATAAACTACAGCTAAACCCAACGAAAACCCTTAGCATGATTTGCTCGAGAAATGAAGTTAATCTTGAAGACTTTCCCAAATTCATATTAAACTCTCAAGCTGTTGAATATGTTTCAAAAGTAAAATACTTGGGCTTCCAAATTAATAACAAACTTACTTGTTGTGACGCTATCTCTGAATCCATAAGACGCGTTTATAGTAGTTTACGTTCTCTGAGGTCTTCTTCCAACATCTTGGATCCTGCTTTGAGAAAACATCTTGTGAAGAGTCTTGTTATGCCCTCTCTTACTTTTAACTGCAATGTATACCCTTCTCTTGACTATGAGTGCAAACGTAAACTTCATGTTGCGTTTAATGATTGTCTACGTTTCATATACTGTATTCCTAGACACGAAAGTGTGTCAAATTTACGTACTTCGTTGTTAGGAATTAATTTTGATAAATATTTACTGTTCCGTAACGTTATTTTGTTAAACAATATAATTCAAAATAGAAGTCCTGAGTATTTAGGTGAGATGCTTCGATTTGCACAGTCTCAAAGAGGGCTACGATTGATTTTACCGCGCTTTACATATACCATTGCCGAAAGATCTTTATTTGTAAAAATTGTTCGATTGTGGAATAGCCTTCCATTTGTACTTCAAAGGACTACCTCACCAACCATTTTTAAGAAGGAATTATTTAATTATTTGTTGACATTGAATCAAAATGTAATTGATAATTTGTAATTAATTCTTCTTTAATTTTATAGATAATTTTTGCTATACCTTTATGATTTTTTTTTTCTGTTCTCTATTTCTTTTTTTTTTTTTCTCATATATATATATAATTTTTATTTTATTTCTTTTTGTTATTATTATTATTATTTAATCGTATTGTTATATAAAAATACTTGGTTTTTAAATTTAGATGCTATAAAAGATTGAATCTTGCTGTGTCGTTGTAATATTTAATATGATACAAATACAAATACAAATACAAATTAGGACGTATCAATTTGTTGATGTAGGGATTCAGACGATTACATATTACAGCAGACAAGATCTTATAAGCGACGTTAAGGAGGCTTATTCCTCTATAATTGGCGCAATTGTGAGGGTTCCCTTTTTTTTAGGATCGAGCATACAATACTGAGGTTCCATTCATCGGGCATACTTTCATGCTCCTTTCCAACTGGTCTTCAGCTGCCTTGAAAAGTTCGGCATCAAGGCCATCTGCATCTGTTTTCTTATTTGAGTTTGCATATGAGAAGCTTAACTTCTTCTAGGTCCAGTCGATGGCAGTTTCAGTTTTAATTCATTTTTATTTCTTTTTCTTAAATCTACTTAGGAGCTAGCAAAAATGTATAAAACTATAGCTTATATAACAACTTAACTAACTTACTGACCCTAAGCGGGTACTCTAAATTACTCAATATCTTAATTCTAATGCCTTTCGGCCTAACGATAACTTACGGGTTTACAAACTTGAACTATGGTTAAAAACTAAGAAAATTTAAAAACGAAAAACTTAGTTTGCTGGATCATATTTTTTTTTTTTTTGATTTTTATTAAAACTACTTATAACTACTTAAATCTATTTAAATCTACTTAAACCTAGAGCAGCCGCAGTAGCTTTTTTTTTTTTTTTTTTGTTTCGTATGCCAGTCGATGGCATTCTTGATCATCGTTCAAGTTGAACAGGGCATTCTGCCGGACATCGGAATTCGCGTCTTTATCGCCGTCAAGCAGTGTGCACAAGTGTTCTAACCAGATTCTCCAGTAGCGACTGCGACTCTATTACTGTGTTTCCCTGCTGGTATTTACAGGCTTGAGCTCGAGAGCTTGTTACCTTGGCAAGATCGTTTTACCTTTTGGTAAAACTTCAAAACCTATAGTTATTGCATCTCTCAGTTTCCTGAAAAGTGTAGCATTAGCTTCTGGAATTAAGGTCCACAGAAACTTCCAAATTTTATTATTTTCGTTGATATAGGTACGAGTACAGCATATTAAGTAATTGGATTCCCATCAACCCACCAATCTTTTAACAGATCGCTTTAAGGCTGGTCGCTTTCAGTTTTGCCGTAATTTTGCTGACCGCTTTACACTACGTGGCCATGCCCTTAGACAAAGTGGTTTTTAGCTTGTAGAAATGTATTTAATAATAAGCTAAGCTATAATACCGCGGCAGATGCCACAATATTTACTATCAAAACGCAACTCATACCTAATCCGTTTAAGAACTTTGAATAATTCTAGACTTTCTTATTCGTTCTTGATTTCAAAAACATTCATGCAAAGCACTTGATTAGACTTCAACTTTTGTTAGCCAATCTTTTTCATTGAAAACTCTATTGAATGCCACATTTAAAGACCTCATAATTATACTACGATTCAGTATCTGTTAGTAGGTATTCCTTCCTACGTCTGAACCATCAATCACAATTATTAACAAAACAACAAGAAAACCCATAAAATATTCTCACAATCAAAAATCAAATGAGCTTTTAATTGTGAACATTTTTCATTTTCGCTCCCATAGACACAAATTCCAAAAATATAACAAAAGACAGTTAAATATCCTCCAATCGCGTGTATATTTACTTTTCATAAAAAAAAAAAAAAAATACCAAAACAAATAAAACAAATTCTCCCATTTGAAAAATTAACTTCCAACTTAAACGCATTGTCTTTGCAATGAATCAAAAATACAAAAAAAAAAAACTGTATGCTTACACTCGTGTGTATAAGAATCCAACACACCACAAGTCACTGCGTATTGTCATTTTAATCATCGCAAATTTATAACATCATTTTGTCAAACTACTTTGTATAGACCATACCTAAATGAAAAATAAATAAAAGACAACAAATTTATTTAAATGAAACATAGAATAGATAGCTGTAGATCGAAGGCATAAGTTAAGTGAATAAAATGAAAGAAGAAAAAAAGTCTAGACTCTTTTGAGCTTTCAAAATAAACAAATTACTAAAGCAATCTCTATTCCATCGCAGCGACAAACATAGCGCACAAATAGGTAGGTATAGGCACTATAGGCAGTCAAAGTCGTACACGCTGCTAGCTGTCGCATTTCCCATTTTTAACCTACTACCTACCCGTGAAATTTATTATTTTCAAAATACACATCATAAATTTAATTCTATAACAGCAAAACAACAATCAATCTCCGCTTTTCATGCAAGTAATTAAATGGAAATTAAACATTAAATTGCGACATCACCGATGATCTTTGTGCTGACTCGAATATAGAAACACACCGTGCTATTGTGTATCTAAATTAGTACATAAATGGCTCTCTGTGGTTGTGGGTAGGTAGGTGCTAGGTGGGAATAAGACGACTACGGCGACGACGACGACAACACAAAACCATCTTGATTATGACTTAATATTTATATCTAGCTGCGAATGCAATGTACAGATACCTAGTCCTCTTTATCTATAGGTGGATATGCAAAACGACAACGAAAACGACCCACAAACAACATTTCAACAGGATAATCAAAAATTTCACACTATTGATATAGTGTGCGTGGTGTGGTCAAACTTAAAGGACTGTAATAATCATCTATCGGGTGCAAACAACTCAAGCAATAATGTTCAATAATAATATCTCTAGAATACACCTTCAATGAGTATGTCCTCTACTTACTACCTGTTCCATCTTTTATTACTCTCACTTCCATCTCATTCGTTCTCATCGAAGTTTGGATACATCTATCGACTTTTGAATGGAGGCGTGGCTTGTGTGCGAAGAAAATAGACAGCACGAGAAGTGTGTCCTACTCTCACGGATGATTTACAACCCTCAACTCTTCCGTTTTGGTTGGTTTTTCATTCAAAGTTCCCTCTTCTCATGGTGTTCGCGCTATATACCAATCCAATTCGAAATTTCGAACTGACTGGCTGTGTTGGTGTGTGTGAGATGGAAGTAATGAAGTATTATCTACCATCGTTCGACAGTGTCACATTGCATTGATATCCACTTGATTGCAGACAGTGGGTAGTAACGAAACCCTCAGTTATATTTTGTGTGTACCTAAAGCTCTCTCAGCGCCATTGCACATTGCGTACGGGAACAATCACGGAATTTCGGCGAAATAAAAAACTTTCCTCTACCTATGTATATAACTAACTTCGAAAAATAAGAAAGAAACACATCTAAAAAAAACAAAATTGGATAAAAAAGTGTATCATTGTGTGGTGCTTGTGGCGCGCAAACACACCAACAACAGTCTACGAGTAGGAAGAGAGAAAAAAAAAATCAACACCGAATTGGATGGAATTTCGAAAAAATAACGAATAAAAATCCATTCGCGTGTAGATACATAGGTGTACGTACAAGAGAAAGACGAATAAAAAAGTGTATCTTGCCGGGCAAGCACCAGCAGCCATGGTTGCGAGTACTGCTGCCTTTGACTATTGTCGTCTCTTGGTGTAGTTCGTCTTGGTCGTGGTCGTCGTCCAAGTCGTCGCTGTGTTATTGTCGTCGTCGTCGTCGTCGTCTTCGACGTTATTTTTGTTGTTGTTTGTCGTTAACGTCATCCCATACCTACATCATTCAAAAGAAAAATACAAAAAAAAAATTGTATCTGTGTGTAAAACGAGAGGGAATAATGAACGAATATTAAGGAATGAAGTATTCAGCAACAACAACAACAAGAAAAAAAAGTATCTTGTAGATACAATTGTATTTTTATATCGCGTCATATATACCTACTGCCGTGCCGTGTATCATTTTATTGATGCTCAGATATTTTTGATTTGAATTATGCCCAACTAGTCAAACTGAAACGTTGGCGCTTCGAGCACGTATTCGCGGAAAAACCATTTGTTTTTTTTTATTCAATACCTAAACCTACCTACATAGGTACCATCACCGTCGATAAAGGTGCTACCATCGCTTTTATGATGAAAAATCATCATCTTTGCACCTTACTGCGGTTGAAAGTCGCGTATATGACTACCTACTAATGATGCATTGAAATTCACGTGAATGTCAAACAAACAATTAATCTAAGTGCAATAAAAGAACTCTTTGGGATCGGGTACATACAATCACCTGTCGCGGAATAGTGAATTCCTAGTGTTGTGCTCTCATTTCCTATTGGACTGAAGAAAGGACGATCAATTCGTTGTTTTTTTCTTATTATTATTATTGAAAAGTGTAAAGTCATAAATTTTATTTTGGTTCGAAATGGTTGTGTTTCTACTAAGGTAGCACTGAACCAGATTTTGTGATAACAAACGCATTTCTAATCGCAGACAGTCATCATGTTCCTTCGTCGGAACGGATAAATGTCCAATGGACTCGATTTAAGGACGAGTGTGTTGTTAAATTTTTTGTTGATTCTCTTTTGTTTGTTGGAGCAAAGTGTTTTGTGGATGCCCTAGTTCCTACATTGAGACAGAGTAAAAGAAAAGGAAAAAAAAATCATCAAAAACTTGGATATAACCAAAACCAACCATAACCTCTGTCTACCTAAGATACACTTTTAGTCAATGATCGGCGGTTGTTTCAACTAACACAAACAATCCGGAGTGTAGTTTTGTGTGCGTGTGTGTTTACGTTCAATTACCTACCAACCGACAAGAGTTTGTTTCCTCTTGTTTTCTATCTTCACTCTGTTGCACGGAGATAGATTTATGTGATGATCCTGTTCAGTGTATTGTTGGATATTTGATTTATAGTTGCATCAACCTTGCTACAATCAACAACTCCTGTTCGGGTTACACGCAGGCATATATCGCGAGAAGTATTTTTGTTTTGGTTTGATCATCGACGGTTTTCAATGAAAGGAACAAGTGCTTTTTCAATAAATTATCTTGAGTGTGATTCAGTGCAATAATTGAAAATAGTAAATTGAATACCAAAACCAAGAGAAAAAAAGTTTTATAAACAACACACAAAGCACAACTTAATAATATTGAAAAGTTTTATTGTGGCTGATAACGAATTATAGTGGATTTCGAAAGGCGATACTTCAGCAAAGAAAATTTTAAAAAGGGTAAGTTAGTGGTCCTTTGAATTCGACTTCTACTCATTAGCACTTGAACCTTCGTTTTTACCAACATGCGGTAGATTGGTTAGAGCGCGGTATACCTAGTTATGTCGGGAATCAGGACTATATTCCTAGTAATATTTGAAAGTTTTGTTGATAAAAGCAGCTATATCAAAGGCTTAGAAACTTCTTCAGTACCTACCAAAAATGATATGAAAGCTGCTATCTCATCAAGCCGTTCCGACTCGAGAACAAATGCTAACTTTTTGCAAATATTTAGGTACATACTTAGGTACATTTACCTGCCATTGAAGCTCATTGACCGTTTTGAGCTCAACAAAAAACCAAGCATGACTCCATCTTTTAAACGACAAGGTCGCCATTATGGCAGTAAGAGGACAATAGTGGCTTTTCATTAGAGACCCACGGCCATGGTTCTATCTATTCAGGTTCTGTTCCTCGCAATGTTGAGTAAAATTTCTTATAGGAAGATGAAAACTTGAAGTTGTAAAGCCTTCTTAATTGAAACAAGCACTGAATGCATCGAGAGAATCATTTTCACAATGAACTCCTTTCATTTGAGAATCACTTTGAAGATCTCATGCCCATTAAGACAAGATAAAGACACGTAATACAAAGAAATATACGAAACTTAACATTTCCAATGGCCGGCGGAAGAAGGGGGCGCTTCAAGAGTCAAAACAAAAGCATTTTGTTGGCTTTGAGATATTTATAATGGACTTATGACTTAAGCTGGTCATTAAATATTTTAATTAGCTTTGACTTCCTTCTTATAGAAATTTCAACCCACATTCCATACTAAGCTCCTTGATTATTCAGCTTTGAAGTGGAAACTATCACCTTTGCCAACAGAGACTATTTTAGAAGGTTTGCTTTGTTGAGGTTGCTCTTTCTGGTGCTACAATTTGAAAATATAAATTGTAATTTATCAAATTTAATCCCACCGACGAGCAAATGAAGTTATAATTCCTGAACAAAATATCTTTCGACGTTTGTATATTTAAGGTTACTATGCCTATATGTACGGATATTCGAAAGAGGACACAACGAGTCCACAAGATGAGGTGAATGACTGAGTTTGCAGATTAAATTTTACTCTGTTGCAAAGAAAGAAAATGTAAAATGAAACAAGTGAATAGAATGATGCAAAATAGCAATGGACACATGGAGGCCTTACGCATTTCAAGGGCTACCAATTTATGCCGATTCCAAACGGCGAAGTTAGAAATCGTTTTTAATGGCAGTTTGTTATTACTCCTCGCGAAAGGCGACATCTGTGAAAAACATTTTATGTTTTTGGAATTTGATCCACGAACTACCCATGTAACATGAAGACATTCTAACCACGGGCACTACACAAAAGTGTGCTCATTTAAAAAAAGTGAGTTTCGTTCAATATTTCAATGGAAGATTCCCAGTCAACAAATCTTATAGTCTTCGCAACAAGTTCATAAAAGCGAAATTTTAAATTCGAAATTCGTCATAACTGTAGACCATCAAAGCATCTACTAAATACAAGCAACCAGCAAGCCATTTCAAAGTGAAGCCTGATGCGATACTGATACCCCTTTGACTTTTACATTAGATAAACCTTGACTCCTCATCCTTTTTCGGCGTTACGAGAATCGGGATCTAGAAACGATCATAGTTCTCCCACCAAACTGCTTCACACTAGTAATCCACTCGTGGAGTATTTTACATACTCTGCTATTATGAGCTACTGAAACTGATCAGCTTGTTTGTTGACTCTTGAATGATCAATAGTTTTTTTTTGCTGAGAATTATATGTGCGGCCATCATGTTGCACTAATTCTGCTGGTGCCGCCGCGCCTGCTTCAAAGTTCTGGCCATTCCTATGTATATGCATGCCAGTATCTCGATCATTTCAAATATTGAGAAGTCTCAACGTGAGGCTTGGACGACTACAGTCCACCCTTTTACTTCAATTCTTTTTCAAAAAGTCGAAAAAATATGGTATCGAAACGGCGGAAGTTAAGCACTTATAGGATGCTGAGCCAAGTAAGCCATTGCTACATTTAAAAAAAAGCATTCACTCTATTCAACTTTGACAAAGCCTCTATTTTCTTCTTTTTCACTTACGGCGCTACGAATATTGTGATATCAAAAGGATCACAATTCTCCACTTTCTTTGCCTCACACTAGTGATCGGCACCGGCAAGCCTGAAGGTTTCTGGCTGTGCTGCTGTTAGCGTCACATTTATGTGCACCAGGAATGTTTTGACTTGGCTTTCCTCTTTTCCATTATGATCAAGAGTGGATCAAGAGTGATCAAGTGGATCCTTCGAGTCAACGGTGATTTTTATAACTTAGAAGTCTCTATTCAAACCCAATATAACAATACAAGGTTGAAGTGGTTTTAAAAATACTATACACACTAATACAGTTGTCCAAAAAAATTGGGCTTTGCAAGAGCGACTGATTTTGCATTATAAAAAAAAGTTAAAAAAAACGGTGCTGCAAACTTAGAGAAACCTCGAAGCTTATCGCATTTCAGGGACCTCCAATTGTAAAGGGCTAAGTTTATGTACTTCCAATTTATTTACTTCAATTCCGAAGGGCTAAGTTTGTGTGCCGCTTTTCAAAGCAGTGCTATTACTCTCAGAAGATGTGCTATTTCTCGTGCGAAAGGCCATACCCATAGAAAAACAGAGCCCGGATTATCGCATAAATCATCGAATGACTGAGTAGCGTTGGTTTTTTAAATTCGGATTAAATTACACAATATCAGTCGTTTACTTATCTATCTAATCCGATTTAATTTAATAAATAATGAGAGGAAGTCAAATTGTGGAATTCCCCAATAACGTGAGTTGTAATGTCAAACTAACAGAAACTTCGGCTATCTTTTGTTAAAAATTATCTTTTTTGCCGCGTTTTTTGCTGCGAATAAATGAATGATATTGGCATTGGATCCAAAATCGAACTCAAAATTTCTGAAGTAGTTTAGTTTTTTAAGATATTTGGACTTAAACTAAAGAGAGTATAACAGTTTCAAAGGTTACAGGATTCTAGTCTTGCCTCAATTGAGCTCAAAGTGGATTTCTGACTATGGTTTCTTGCTGTCTCTAGTTTGTGGCGCAGTACAGTCTCTTAACAATCACATACTAATTTTCAAAATAATATGGTTAAGGTACGGAAATGGTTTTTAGCACTTTTGAACCCTTGCGTTGAAAATGTCTTGTTATCCCTTGTTCAACTCAACGCTTTAATTTTGAAACAATCGAACAAAATGAAACATATCTAGACAAATGTATAGCTAGTTAGGGTCGAGCTTTTTTAGGAAATAGTCCCTTATTGGTTTGCAGAATCTTTATAAAGCCTACTCTGCTGCTTAAAAGCTTTCTTATTGGATCTAATTTTTAGCGACAGCAAGTTTCACTATCTATATAGGTACAGCCATTTCACAAAAACCTTTCGAGTACATATTTGCAAGAAAGTAATAGTTTCTTTACTCCTGAAGGAGGGAACCTAGCTATAGTTTCCTTCAGATGGTGCTCCCCCAGTTCTTCAATGAGCAGCTCTAAAGGTTTGAATTCTCAAAACTATTGCCAAACCAGCGTGGCTCCTGGATAGCTTTCTGGTGTCTACAAAAAAACATTTCGTATATCTGATACTGCAGGATATATTGGTATTATATTGTTTAGTAAAATTTTGCTGAAATTTTCATAAAAAAATTATTTCATAAAAAGTTAAACTATACAATAAGCAGTCGGTTAAAATTTGATTATTCTTTTTTTTAAGTATTCTAAATCAATGTGGAAAAATCGGTGACTGAAAATAAAAAATATACAAAACTTGATGCAAGGTGGAGCTTTTCTTTTGGAAGTTAATACCAACCATGTCTTCCCAGAAAACTCATTTTATTTTAAACTTTTGATTGCGATCTCCTTAGAAGTTCTTCA
This sequence comes from Melanostoma mellinum, assembly GCA_914767635.1. Lineage (NCBI taxonomy): Eukaryota > Metazoa > Arthropoda > Insecta > Diptera > Syrphidae > Melanostoma > Melanostoma mellinum. The sequence continues at coordinate 55,687,007 of OU612058.1, forward strand.
AGCAATCGTTTATTTTGGAGCACGTTTACATGGGAATATAATCAAATTAAAACCTCAAACCGCTTTATAGCGGTGCTTGAATGATTTCTGGTACTGGGACCTGCGCCGCGTCCGGTTGAGCGAATCGAGTATTTTAAGAGTCCAAGTAAGTATTTTTCTGATGCACAGCAGTGGATTGTGACTCACAATCTTTTGCAAATTCCAAGCAGTATAAGGGTATAGCATCATTGACTTAAATAGGTTGACATAGTATTGCACGTTGATTTTAAACAAAAGTTAAAAAACGCTCACTTACAAAATCGAACTTGTTTTATTTCAATTCGCTATTGCATTCTTTTACTAAAGTAGTGAGTATTTTGGTGCTGATTGCGGATGTCAACATGCTAAAAAAATGTTTTTTACGAGTTTGCTTTTTGACAGGAATCGGCAAGTGCGACGAAAGTACACACTGTCGTGAAAAACGCTTTCCAGCTTAACCGTTTGGAATCGGTTATAAAATTGTAGGGCCTGGAAATGCCTTAGGCCCCAAGGTTTCTAATACTGTAGAACCATCCTATTTATTTATTTATTTTTGATTACCTACTACACAATATTTTTTGAACAATTACTACTTTCTCATCTTGACTCGATAATTCTAAAGAAGTTTTGATCATTTTCGGAGGGAAGTTTAAAATTTTGCTCAAAACGAGCATAACAAAGCTATAACTGTGTGACGCCTGACGCTAAAGAAATTCCGATTGAAAGATCAAAATTTGGATTTGGTAGCATCAAATTAAACTGGTAAAATTGGAAAGCAATTGCAATCAAGCAAAAAGCATCAGGCCGATAGCTGTTTTGGCAACTGAAGGGGAACTTAAATTGTGGCGATTGATGTAATTATCGGGAAATCAGTGCAATATAAGTGTAGGTACACCATAACTTCAATAACCCGAGGAAACATACGTTATTTTCAGATGCCGACGTTAATAATAATGCAATATTCTTACTACCCGTGAGTGGAATTTCTTACCATCAGACTTTCTTGTTCAGCCACGTACATCGGCATCTTCTACTAACTTTTAAATGACTGCATTCTCTGCAAAAAAGTAAGAGGACATTCTCTGCACTTTGCACGTTTTTTTTTCAATGTTTTTTTTCGGACTGTTTTCTTTAAATGTTCGATTTTCTCACAAACACCACATGAAGGCGGAAAACACAAAAAGAGAACTAAAACTCAGACTGAGTTATAGTTTCAATGAAAAGAATGTTGGAACTCAGTTATTTTTGTAGCTTTTGCCTTAATACCATAGCTAGTATCTAGGACCTACCTCTAATTTATCCTCCCGGAGGATATAAAAAAATCTAGACTGGTTTTCATATATAAGATTTTTATGAAGATAAATGGCCTTAAAGGCCCATTCAGAAGATCATTTCAGTTTCAGTCGAGGTATCAGTTAAGGTTTCAGTTATACTTAAGAAACTGAAGCGTTTAACTGAACTGAAACTGAAACTGATGAAATTCCCATAAGTTGTCAGTTCAGTTATCGCAGTTAAACTGATTTTCGGATGCTGATAAGCAAAAAGAAAGCTCAACTGAGCACCTGATTGACGTTTAAATACACTGTCATTTTTAACTGAAATGACAACTGAACTGATAGCTGAAATTACAACTGAAAGGGCATTTTAAGAACAAAATGAAAATAAGAAGAAGAAATTATTAAATACCTTGTTTAACAGAACGATTTAAGTTTTGAGATCTTTTGGGAATAGGAAAGATTCCAAGGCGCTGACCTAGCATCTCAATCAACTAGAAAAGGCTACATCTAAATCTTGCGATATTTTTAAACGTAGCATTACTAGAAAAACGCCTTATTTCAAGGAACATCTTTTACTTCGATTATCCTTATTGTTGTCGACCAAATGGCCTGAATTCAACTTTTGCCCTGCAGAATCATAAATTAACAGCCGTGCTTTAGTTTATACTTTTATGTGTGGTGCCCGTGGCATAACAATTAGCATGTCTTCCAGTCTCTCGGGAGGTTCATGGTTCGAATCCTATAAAAAATGATTTTCCACGGTCATCATCCATGTAAGTCATCCAAAAGTAGATTCATTGCCATGAAAAGCGCTTTCTCGATTAGCCGTTTGGTACCAGCAGAAAATTATAGGTCCTTTCCATTAACTTTAGGCCCCGGGGTTTGCCGCTCTGTTGTGGTGTTCTATGTATGTATGCAGTTAAGTTTCTACATCCAAAAAACAACTAATGTAAGATTATTCATTTTAATTGAATTAAAGGACAAACGCGATTTTTTTTTTACAAAAATATCAGTCTATTGTCAGTTCATACGATCGATGTGTGGTTGGTTCTGTTGCATCAGAATTATATAAATTCAGCAAACTAAACAAATTACAAAAATATATTAAAAATAAATAAAACTGTTAACTCAAAGCATTTGTGTCAACCTATGTAAATTGGAACGTCTTTTGAAAGTTAATAACATCTCAATACATGGATCGAAATATGGACTTGTTTTCAATCTCAAACCCCCAGAAAGACTTATGACACCACCACCTGTACACACTTACAATCTCATATTTTAATTGCTCTTCGAATCACACGATAGTCAATTTTAATAACATCTTTTCACTTTAAAACCAGATTATCTGAACGCCTTTTGGAAGTGGGTACGTATACTTAACCTATACAAAGTTGGCTTGATAAATCTATTAACAGATCACTGTTGACATGTACAAATAAACTTACAAAAGACAACCGCATTCGTTATTCGATCAAATTTATATTTTTGTGCCAATTAAATATATGAGCTCGGCGTAAGAAGCTCGCACTATTAAATAAAGTATAAATGTCAGTTTTCGCAGCCCGTTTGGGTAATTGGCAATTAATTAATCCACAGTATGAAAAATCGACTTAGTATTAATCACATCTTTGAGTTGCTTTGAAATACAAACATACACAGGTATACCTACAAAGAGACCAAAAAAGTCTCTTTTCGGTCAGGTTAGTCTTGGAGAACTGACACACTTAGAGCGTTATAAGGTCCGTTGTGAAGTTTTAATAAATCATGAAAGGTTCTTTTGGCTAACAATGGTCAAAACTTAAAAGCTTCTATGTTTACTGACTTTTGAAAGGATTTATTCGTTATTGAAGTCTTTACGTCTCTAGCAATGCTCTGTAGCAAAACAGAATTTGGATTGTTAGTTTGTCGTGATTGAGTTAGTAAAACTATTTTTTTTATGGTGCCTAAGGGCCAGTGCAGAATAATCCTAGTGTAAGGAGCAAGGAAGAGTCAACTCAGTAAATCTAGTAAGTTATGTATGGTTGTCTAGCGCTAGGATAATCCTTAAATAGAAAACTAGGCCGAAGAGGAAAGGACGGAAATGACTTTGATCCGGGACAAAGCCTTAAGTTCACATAAATATTTGCCACTGCTGACTGGCAAACATTTACTGGCTGTTTATGGATGGAAATACACAATGTTCGTTTTTTGAAGGAAACACAGTTCTTGTATTGGTTAAACATTTAGCTGTACGAAAGACCGTGATTACAATATATGATGTATGTTATGGCCTCAGCTCATATACCTATCTGGAGGGTATCCGGTCCCAAAAAGTGCCAAAAGTTTTATGTAAGTCTTCATTTTTCTTTGCTCATTGAAAGTGATGATCGTAAGGAGATCATACGTACTCCACAACTGCTACTCACCTAAAAAGTTTCTAAAGCTGAATAAACAGTTTTCGTCCTTTCCCGCTATAACACTCCACATCTTCTTTAAAATCTTCAAAGTTTAGGTTTTACACCCTAAAGTAAGAACTGTTTTCTGATTTTTGTGTCCAAACGTCCCTAATTGTGCGTAAAACTGCAACACTGGATCTTTTTTTTGCTCAAACGAGAGCGCATCCTAATACACAGCAAAGGATGTTTACCAATGGCTGTTTATTGTTTCGCAGAGAGGTCCTTCTTGCTTCAATTATCACCACAGGAGTCCTGTGAATTATGCAACATATCCAAACAGACCAATATGTACTACCCTACCTCGCCTCTCTGCATGTAACTATTGTTTCTTTTTGCATAGAAAAAAGGATCAATATCAAGTGGTGGCTAATTGACGTCCCTCTCTGACTACATATATACGCCAACGCCACATGTTGGTCAGAGATCCCTAAGGTAGCAACAAATTCCATTGCGACAAAAACAGAAATGGGAAATTTTCACGTTCCAATGACTACACAACTGCTGGCGCGGCACGGCGGGCGGCGACATTGCTCTCAATCTCAGCCAAAGGTAGTATAGAACAGTGAAGGGTCAGTCTGCACGCCATTTCTTTTGTTCCATTTATCTAGGAGGGCAAAACTCAAAAAATATGTCCATACCTATACCTAAAATAATTCCTGACTTAGGTACCCAAAGCAGCGGACAACGCGTGTATGACGTATGTTGATTTAAAGGGCTTCACCGCATTCGTCTTGAATTTATGGCTCTTAGCTTCTTAACTAGAACGCAAATAAATTTCTCGTCATGATAAGACACACGCAAACGCTCCCAAAATGAATGAATTAAAATGACATTATTTGAAATTCGAAAATGATTTTTTGTCTCCTTTTTTGTTGTTATTTAAACACACCTTTTCATCTCCCCTGTCGATTTCATTGAGTAATTGTGTGACGAAACTATAAATTTTGTCATAACAACACTCATAACAACACAACAACAACCTACAAGTCCTACAAGAGAGAAAGGACAATAAATCATCTCGGATTTATGATGTATGGATCTTTTTCTTGGTGATGGTATGTCGGTTTGTCCTCCAATGCCGATGAGGTGACCACAAAAAGGGCAATTAACAAAACAAAAGTAAACACTGCATTAAGGATCAGGAGGACAACTACCGAATCAGAGCTGAGTGTGAACACTTACACCAAACAAAACGACACAAATAACCAGGACAACAACAACGAAAAAAAAACCTCAACAAACTAAAAAATTATTTATGACTATTTTTATGAGGTGCTTACAAATTTTTATGAGTATTTAATGGACCCATCTTTCACGCCGCACTACACCGACCGACCGACCGCCATGCCAGGCGTTTTGAGCGAAAGCAATTTTTTTTTGTGTATGTCTTTTGTTTGTTTGCGGTGGTCTCGGTGATAATTTTGTTATTTTTATTTTTGTTATTTTTTGAAATTTATGACATTGCCACGAGTCCATGTAAGAAGTTCCCAAAGGTGAACTCTGTGCTTTCTCATGATGATTACGAAACGGAAGACACACACTGATTTTAGGGGATGAACGGATGAACCTAGATTTGCCCATAGGTTAGTAAAGAATCAAGATGCAACAACTCCTTTCAGCCATTGTTCAGTGCTGTGCTGTCAAGTCGATTCGATTGATTTATGTGTGTTCTTGTGAAAATTTTCTTTTAAATATGAAAATCTTATTTGATTTAGGTTAACCACTGAGGGAGAGACAAGAGAGTTTTTTTTATGCCATGATCTGCATGATCAAATATTCAAACTGTTTTTTTTTCTTCTTATTTAGATTCAGATACAATAAGCCTTTGGCAAAGATACAGATACTATCTCTATACACAAACTCAAGTCACTGACAGAAAATAATTTATGGCTGTAGCCTGGCTTGTCTTTAGTGACTTTTTCTTCGGGGATTTAATTAACACCAATTGATCTGTATGTCGCTCTTCGAAACAATTTCAAATAATTTATGGTAATTCCTTGTGTGGTGTTACTGTTGTTTGTTGTTTTTGCTTTTGCTTTTGCTTGCTCTGTGTACGAGTGTATGGAAATTTAAATACTTAATTGATTCGTTTTGCGTTAATAGAGCAAATGGGATAGAAGATGGGTATCGGGCATCTGAAGCATCAGGCATTCAAAAAGTGGAGGCAATCGCATTTTGCTTTCGAGTCCTAAATGAAAAACAATAATTTTTTTAAAAGTTGTATTGATGATGTGGTTGCTTTTGTTTTTGTTCAAATATTTGAGCGTTTTTCTAAACGATGATGTGAAGACTTTTATGCTACGACTCTTATTATGACACTTATTTGAAGAAACTCTTGTTTCTTTGGCATACATAAAGATGGCATCCAAATCAAAAGTGTGAAGTTATCCTCCACTTATACAACGTGTTTTTTCATACCTCTTTCAATGGTAAAATTATTTGGTCAAAGTCAAATCCAATTCGTGAAAATGATGACAAGAAGTTAACACGAATAAATATTTTAATGGTATAGGTAACTTTCAACGTAGTTTGGCTGAGATAATGAATACTGAGCTATGAATACCTTACCTACCTATATGAAATTTAAGAAACTTGTGGTCTCTGGCAGTGATGTCCTTAACATGACAAAAAGACCAGTCGCAAAGAAATGTAACATCCCTAGAAGGTTCAGTTGACCATATGAGGAACTAATCAGTCAAGCCGTTTGAAAAAAGTAGGCCAGCTATACAATATTAAAACTGAAAATAATATAAGACTGATCGAGTGTATAATACACTTGGTTTGGAATGATTTTATGCTCTTGTTCCAAATTTATTTTCTAAGTAATTGAAAATTATTTAACTTATGAGACTTTAGACTGCGGAAATTGGATGTAGGTACATAAATGCCATATGTGGACTTTTGCTGACAACATGTGTTTGAGACACTGGGGCTAACAAGATAGACAAATGGTTACCGAGAGAGAATGTTGCAAGACTTGGTTGCCAGCGTTGTCTTTGTTCATTCTATTCATCATATAAACAGAACACATGACACATCTCAGCTGATTTCAAAGACTTAATGGAAAAAATTGCTCGAGTTCGTCTGTAGCATTGAGGCAATAAGAGCTTCATGTCTATTTTCAAGTAACAACGAAGGACTAAGTTAAAATTTCCTCTTTTTTTATAAATTGAAGATTTTTCTTTTTTCAATCTCTAAAAGTTCTGGGGAAGGCACTCTTAAATTTCATTCTATTAGCATAAAGACTTGCTTTACAAACGCAATGTTGTAGGTACTAACTGCTTCTAAAGGGTGTGTCATCTTCTGGTTTCTTTTTAAGTCATATGTCATTTTGACACAAAACAAGTGTTCTCCGCTCGAAATTTTGATAAAAAGTATAGTATAATAATACTTCCGCGGGTCGCAATAAGCTGTTTAATACCCGGACAGCGTCACCAAGTACTGAAAACTTAAAGCGAGTGCTGCGCGAATCCCAAATATTGCGATTTTTGTAAAGAGTTTTTGCTGAAACTAGCATTCAAACTAGCATTTCGTGAGACTAGCATGCTGTTGTACCCGTGGCGTAGTGGTTAGCATGTCTGCCTGTTAACCCAAAGGTTTGTGGTTCGAATTCCAACAGAGGTAAAAATGATCGTCCACGGGTATCGCCTTCCGTGAGGAATTGGCAGGTCCTCTGTTGGTAGATTTATTGTCAAGAAAAGCGCTTTCTCGATTAGCCGTTCGGAACCGGCAGAAAATTGTAGGTCCCCTACATCCCGTCACAAGACATGGTTGTGAGAAATGTTCTAGGACCTGTTGAGCCACCCTATTTGTTTTTATTTTTTTTAGTATGCTAGTAGGGGAAAGCCATAAATTCATAAAAATTTGAGATATTTCCACAACAGCCTGAGAATAATTTTGTACAAATATCTCGGATCATTCCCTAACATTTTCCAAATGAACAACAGTTGAATGCTCATGATCATCCGCTTTGCAGTAGATCTCAACTTTCTTTTACTTTTTATGCTTTCTAAAAGAAAACACCTAAGCTAAATCAATTTAAAGAAAACAAGATAAAGCTGAATTTTAATAAAAATAAACATTGAGCCACAATATAAAGGGGAGTGCCATGACCCACGGCATTTTTATCAACCATACCTTGTGAGTGATTGGAAGGGACCCACAATTTTTTGCCGATTCCGAACAGCTAATCGAGAAAGCGCTTTTCAGGACATGAAACTGCCAACTTTTCAAACATTTCTGATATGTTTGTCAAACTCAAACGTCCCATATGTAACAGGCAGTGATGCTATTCATTACGACATGGGCATCACGTTTTTCAAATTATAATCTTTTTAGTTTTGAATTTGAATTAAAGTTAAAGTTACTACAGGAAAATCGCAGAAGAGGAAGACTCCTTTTAACGTTTCTCCTTGAAATTCAAAAGACTAACTCTCAAATCGAGAACTCGGTACTTCTTTCAATGAAACATGGTTTTTCGTGATTTCAGAGTAGATCTCCCCCCTAGAGTAGATTTCTGGCGTTTAAAGTAGCTCCAGATTTAATCTTTTTTCCAATGAAACATGGAAAATGAGAAGGGGGCAAATCTTTTCACAGAATGAAAAACTCTTTTCGTCAATGTTAACGTTATAAGAATGTAAAACTGGAGAGAGCTCACCCAAAATCGAAGTCGTTATCGAGAGATGTTGGTTACGGCTCAGGTTCACCCCGAACTGCAATGCTCACCTAAGTGAAAGCCATGGCATGTGCAGGTAAGGAGTCGTTTTGATTTTCGACTGACTTTTATAAAGATTTCTTTGCTAAACAAGAAGCATTTTTTACAAACAAAACAGCAATTCCTTGTCGCGTCCTAAATCAAAGTTCAGTTGAGGTATTCAAGAACAATAAAACTATATACATCTTTACAGCAAAAGTCTGTGTATTTTTAAAAGAGCTATTTGCGAAGAAAACTACTCAATTCTCTTAGCTTTTCGATATCGGCATAAACTGTTGGTCCCCTCCACTTCTTAGCAAGTTGTGGTTGAGAGAAATAAGCTTAAACTTCAATTTTGCTTAAATGTTATGTTATGTTATGTCATGTTATTGTGAGTGACAAGCATTGCTGGAGTTCGGCCTTTCTGACATAAGACAACGCTAATCTTCGATACTAATGTTGTACACTTACCTTCTTACCTCAACTCTAGAAGCGCACAGTTCAAAACTTTAGAAGGAACTGCAAGATGCGACTCAAAAGAAGAAGTTTTTGCTATCGTGGTAATCGCTGTAAAATTGGTAACAATAACCTCAACAGCCACCAAGCTGCACCACTGTTTCAGCAACATATAAATTGAAGCCTTCAATTGAAGAAAGTGATCAAGTAACGTTTGAATAATTGAAAGATAAAAGAGGTTTAACATTTTTGAATGAATCTCCCTACTGTTATTGACGTCAAATTCTTTAAAACATAATACTTTGCAAGCAAGTGATTGCTATGAAACGTCAAGGAACAGTCAGCCATTAAAATTTTCAATTAAATCATGTTCATTGGTACAAAAACAAACAAGAATAGAAAATAATGTTAACTGAACGGTTCAAATAAATGCGGAAACGCATGTCTCTGTATGGAGTTTGTGTAGCGATAGATATTGAAGAAGCAATTATGTTTCAATACTAGAAATACCTACGAAAATGTACGCGACGACTCAAAATTACTCAAAACAGTAATTTTTCTATTGCTGATAGCCAAAAGTTTGATGAAACAATCTTTAAATTTTATCGTTGTCGACAAAGTATGAAATGATATTTGTCTTGAGAGTTACGATATGATATTCAACAAAACTGATTTAAAATGCTTCTATCTTTTAGTATAAGCTTGTTTATAACTTGAAGAGCAGTTTCGTCATTTCACACAAAACACAGTAGGTACCATATCAAATTATCAACCAGTCATTTTTACCACCTTCATTGTAACACAATCTTGAAAATAACTTTCAAGCCTAAGCACTGCAACAATAAGAAACTAACACCGAACAAAAACAAACAAAATATCAACTTGCAAATTATATTTGAACGACGAATGGTGCGCGTAGAAGGTCAATATGTTAATAGCGCACGTTCAACCATTTTGCTGAGATTAGTATAAATAGGGACTTCAGTTTTAGCATGATATACAGTTACATAAGAGACAACACGCTTGAATAGGCAGGCAACCTTGTCAAAAGCATGAAATTTAATAAATTCAGCTCGCGGTGATGGTATCAACAATAGAACACGTCTCTCAAGATAGATATACTTGGTAGAGAGAGAAAAAAAGTGGAGATATCCTCATGAATATCTAATCACTCTTCGAGTATCAAATTCTAGGTATACTTCTCATACGTTGTACCTAGAGTAGATATGGATAAGTATTTGTTTTTTATTTACAGAGGAGATACGTATTCTTCTCTAATCTCTCGTTTTTTTTTTAAATTCAATTTCATGTAGGTTATTGGTACACAACCTCAACGTTTGAATTGAATTTCCACCTGAGACTCCTCCAAATGCGCCGCAACTTAACCGCTTTTGGATAACTATGATTACAGCAGAAAGGTAAAAGCTTTACCAAGGAAACGAACAAATTACATAGTGTGGTAATGTTGAAAAGAAGATGTTGTGCGTCAAATACCTACAACATGGTCCGTATGTGTATGCCCTGAAGGTTATTTAATATGTGTTTAACTTTTTCTTCTTTCATGTAAGACTCTATAAATTGTTTGACGGAAACTGAAGACACCTTTCTGCTGGCTATTTATTTAAGAAAATAATCGTTAAATTACTGTATGGAATTATTTTTGGTACAATGAACCTCCGGACGCCATACTTTTTTGTATTGAAACTCCTTACGAGTAATTTCACCATTTTGCCATTAAATTTGATTTTGAGTGATTATATCCATGTAACGGGGTGCTCTTGTGAAGTAAGAAGCAAGTATTTATCGTATGTAGGCATGTATGGTGACTCAGACTGCTTTAGTAATTGTTTTGTCGGCTAATTGTTGATGTGGACATGGTTTTAAAGTATACACCTTCGAGGAGTAAAAATAAATTAAATAAACGGGGCTATGGAGACTTCGGGGCCCCACGCATTTCCAGAACCTAAATTTTTATGTCAATTCCTAAGTTAGAAAGCGTTTTTCATGCATGGCAGTTTACTTTACTCTCGAAGGACTTGCCACTTTCCTCGCGCTACACGTGAAACAACTTTTTTTCCTTTGATATTTCTGGGGTTCGAAGAACGAATTTCGCACGTAACAGGCAGATGCCACGAGCAACACTTTAGAACGTTTCGTTAAAACAATGTTGATAGATCCGCCTTTTTGCATAATTTTGCGTGCAAGGACTCTATGCACTGATCCCTCTGCCATTCCTGGGAGCGAATGTAAACGAAGAAAATGTTTCTCTAGAAAAGTATTATTCTCTTTTAAAAAGCTTTGGAGTATATAAACTTCTAATACAAAGAATCATTAGATGACCTTGATCGTCCAAAGATAATCAGAAAAGGGTCTGGTTCAACGTAGGTGTTGCCACTGCCTCGCCATTGAACAATGATGAACTACCATACACTCTATCATAACAATTTACCAAATCGTGGTGCACGCTTTAGACCAATCGTTTACCAAAAAAAATCCCTGTCCCTTGAACTTCTATTCGAGCCATTATTCCAAAGCGATGATGCCAATGGCTTGAGAAATTTCTTTTAATTGCTTTCCATTTACAAAAATCATGCCTTGTAGTAACCCGAAAGATGCCATTTTTCAATTAGAAGTAGTTTTCTGTGCTTACAACAAGAGAGATGGAATATGGAACAAGGTACCTCGCATGCAAACACATTTCAACGCGCCACATTCTATTTTATTAAAATTTATATTTTTGTCGTTTCAACCCTTTTTCATTTTTTTTTCTATTATTTGAAAGGGTTGTTTGATTTTGACAAATGCCATTTTTACCTTGTCATATGCAAAACATACCCGCCGCTTTGCTCTCTGTCGAGTATCTACTTATTTTTATTTTTGTACATAGCTATATAGTATTTTTTTTTTTTTAATATTGCTTTTTTTTCCTAAGGTTCCATTTCATTTGTTTCGGTTTCTATGGGAAAGAATTTTCGTTCATGTTGTGTGTCTTGAAACTAATTCATCAACATAACAAATGTCATGATAGCTATCCAAGTTTTGCTTGAATCACGAAATACACGCGAGCTCTCTTTTTTATTTATTCTTTTTTTGAAAATAAAAAAAAACTGAAAAAATAGGTACGGGTATACAAAGGCGTAGAAGGAAAGTCTTGAGTTTTTATTTTTGTTTGTTTTTGTTTGTGATTAAGCTTGGAATAGTTGAACAATTGGTGGCGGCACTTGGTATAATTTGCTTTTAAGTTTGATCACAAAAATGTGCAAACGCAAAGAAACACACATGTGTAGGTAGGTATATATTTATATTTGTACTAAATTAAAGAAAAAGAGAACACACTAGTCTGTGGCTCAGTATGAGGGGTTTGTGTGACAAAGTAAATTAGTTCAAATTGAAAATGACAATATGAGAGCGAAATAATCGGCTTCATGCATCCTTAGCTAAGCCTATGGTGTAATAGAGTCTCAAATTCTCACGTAACAGGGATAAATGCAATGCCAATGTTCTAATAATGGAACCACATAATTGATTTTCCACGAATATCGTCTTTATAGAGGAATTTGGAAGTCCTTTCATAGAAATTGATGCCATGTAGAATGAGTCTTATAGCCCGATTCTCTGGTAATAACAATTCTTATACGTTGTGACCTACTGAAAATCACGTCACAATTTGAATATTGTGACTTGATTGGAACATTGTAACTTTTGAGATATCAGTTATGCTGACAGAATCGGGCTGCTTATGTAAGCTTTCCAGGCTCAGTTCTCTTGTTTTGCAGAATTTTCAGTTCTTGCTTTATTTACCAAGACTTGAATTTTATTATTCTTTTGAGGTATAATTTTATTTATCCTTATATGTATCTATGTCGACCAAGTAAAAAAAACTGCAACGCCAAAATTGTGAGAAGCTGATATATTTATAGATACCACCTGTATGCTTAGTTCATTACTTATTCCTTGAGGAGACACCACTGCTTAACGGTCCTATAATCATGCAAATATCCCGTTAGAACAAAATTGAAAGCTGGTCGGCAGATCGACATTGCCTCAACTTTGTTCTCATTTTGCCGCCTATCTTTGCCACACAGTACGTACTGATGATAACAAAATCTAAACGAAGAAATTTAGTTCTTTCTCATACACTTTGAATAAAGTACGTAAAAAAATAGATTAGTAAAAAAATACATAAATACTTCCACTCCTCATATCAGTATTGGGATGATTAGATTACAATTTTCACTAACTCCTAATCCGTGTGATCAAGTTCTCTCGGTTAACTTTTCGGAATTGGCAGCAAGTTGAAAGCCCCTTCCTTTTTCTCACAAGGTAAAGTTGAGAGAAATGCATAGGCGACGGATCTCTCCGCTCTGTTGCTCAACTTTCTTTAAAGCCATTTACACAAGAAATTTTTTTGCTGTGCCCACCCCCTACACTCCAAGACTTACGCGATAGAATTATATAATCCAGCCATTGGCGATTCGCTATCAATCAACTTTTTACTCGGATAACCATCAGAACCGTTTCGTCATTTTTACCATATCTCGACGATCGCTATTTGAGACCGCCCTACTGAACGGAAGAAGCTCTTCAAAGCTTCCGCTTACTGACGTCTCGGTCATAAAGGAGCCGGACCTACGGCAGACGTGCTATATCATCGGTTCATCGGAATCGCCAATCTCAATATTGGCGTAATAAGCCCCAAATATCAGGTCATTGGTCGAGATCATTGCTCTTGCAGTGTGACCTCGAGCCTTATCTTCATGATGAAGTTGTCGATTATTTTTGTTTGAAACTAGTTGCAAAGGACCCCCTTATGATAATATTGTTTGTTCTTTGAATCAGGTGTTCTGTGTAACCAAAGACAGGTACGCAGACACACTGTCTCTCAAACACCCGAATCTTTTCCATTTGAGATGCTGGCGCTGCGCTGGCGCTGTAACATTGAACCACACAGGGCACTAATATTCAATCATTGGCCTTATGAGGGCTATGTAGCAAATCACTTTCACTCTGCTGTCAAGTTGTCTGTTTTGAAATATTCGCCTTGTCAAAGCCTGACACGGCCAGAACTACCTTGTCAGAGCAAAAGTTTAGCCTAGCTTAGCTTATGTTAATCCATATCAAAATATACCTAGATAGGTATTGATCAAGCCAGAGGCCGAGGTACTTGACTACTACTTTGCTTGGCTTGGGTGGTCATGTAGACCAAAGATCACTAGTTATTGCCAGTTCTTTATCGTATCCCATGGGGCCCGACCCAACGGGGTTCTAAAAACAATTGTTTCCGATTTCTGAAAGCTGAAGCTGAAGATCGTCGGCGTAAGCTATAGCATTGTGAAAAGAACCAATTAGATTGCCAGTCAAAGTGCTAAGCAAAATAAGCGAGTTTGACGCTCCCTATATTGCAGACCGTTCAGTATCTTGAAAGTTTTTGTAGAAGCTATACATTGTCTCCAGAAGAATGTCATTCGGAATACGTAGTATTGGTTTACTCATGACAAATCTGATCAATAGGAAAGACCTTCCTACCAAACGGTATCTAATGCCTTCCCCAAGTCAACTAGACATGCACCTGTACACTGTTTCTTAACTTTGTTCCATTGAATACCTGATACTAGTTTATACTCGCCTTAAAACCAAGCTAATTTTCTGGAATAACATTTTTGTCATCAGCTAAATATTTTCGCTGCGAAGCATCGCTATTTCACAATTTTTGAAAACTTATATAACACTGGCCAGAAAGCTCCCGTAAATGCAATGTTATCTTAAGAACGTGAAAACATACTCGCACCGAGCTTCAAAATCCACTTAAAGCTAAAAAAGGTATCTCACTTATAAAGCATCTATATGTGAATATATTTAGGATAAGAATTTTAGTATTTCGCATAGCCAGATTTTAAGGAATTTCTCCAAAAGATCAAACGCCCAATTGGGCTTATTTCACACTCAGATACATTGTACCCTGAGAAAGCATTCTTCCCAATGGCGCTGCCTCAAACAGGTAACCGCATATGAATTCAAAAAAGAAAAAAATTACTCAATTGTTCCGAAGGGACTATATAATTTCCACTCATGCAACCACGAGTTGGAGTCAAATTCTTTTGCATATCGTTCTAAAAAATTTATGAGAACTACACTCGCGGGGCTTAATTTACTTACTTTAACCGAAAATCCATAGTCGCTCCCCTTAAATTCACTAAATGCATTCCAAAATGAGGCAGGAGAAAAGGAATTGGCATACTCACACAAGCCTATCCACCATCTCCTCCACCACTCGACCGTCATTCACGAAACCCATAATTTCGAACCACTGGGCAATTTAGCCCTTTAGCATGTTAAACGAAACACACAAAAAAAAGGACAGGGGAGCTAAAATGAAAAACAAAAAAAGAAAACTATTTGAAAGAAATATAAAATCACCTCCATAGCCTTTGGTGTAGAGAATATTTATAAGTAAAACAGGAAATCCACCAAAGGAACAGATAAGGATTCCTGCTGAATTTCAAGTGGGCCTGATGGGTACCTTGCATTCCCCCAGAAGGACCAGGTATTAACCTCAAAAATAGTGTCCGTCCCCTGCACCTCACGTACTGATGGGCAATTTAAATTACATTTCCCCTTATGCTCAGGTTATACACCCAATCGTCCTTGTTGTTGTTTCCTTCAATTGTTCTTACGGGAACAGATTACAAGTAAACCGGCACATCCACGCCGCGTTTTCCAGAAATGCAAAAGAAAAACACTAAGAAAGACCAGAAAAGGAAGAAGAACCAACTGTTATTAAACAACTCAACACAGCCCAAGCAATGTGGAATGTTGTAAGCTATTTATCTCGATACGGGTTCGAGAGACACACAAAGGCCAGTACGAGGTTTGGAGGGACACTGAAGGAACGCAGTTATGTTGCATTTTATCGATTAATTTAGTCAGCATGGCCGAGGAAATCAATAAGAGAAGAGTAAAGGGCTCCTTGGTTCCTCGGGATGACCGAACCGACGAGATGTTTAAAGGGAAAGGGGCAGCGTATAAGAGGCGAGCATGATTGTCCTGTTTGCCAAACTGTTTTTGGTGGTCGCCTTTATTCCCTTTTTTTTAATTTTAGCTTGTGGACTTCGACCGAGGGAGAGGTTTTTAAATAATTATATACATAACTGTTCTTGAGTTCAGCTAACTTCATAAAATCTCGTTTGTTTACTTGCAGGACGCCACACTGGACGTATTGACAGGATACACACCACCTTACTATCGAGCGGGAGAAAGCAGTGAAAAACACATCAAAATGGATCCCGATTGCTTTGCCATGTCCTCGTACCAGTTTGTGAACTCGTTAGCATCGTGCTACCCGCAACAGATAAATCCGCAACAAAGTCACCAGCCGAATTCTGTTGCAGCATCGACGAGCAGCCAAGCGGGCTCCAGTGGAAGTGGGCCGGGTAGTGGAGGCGGCGGTGGTGGAGGTATTCCAAATCCCACGGGTGGTGGTGCAACGCAAACTCCGAGCGCAAACGACTACTTCCCAGCAACAGCAGCCTACACACCCAATCTCTATCCGAACACACCACAAGCGCACTATGCTAATCAGGCCTACAGTTTAGGCGGTAGTTCAGGGGCGCAGCCAAATCCCGCCGATATGGTCGACTATACGCAATTGCAGCCACAGCGTCTACTCCTACAGCAACAGCAACAACAACAACAGCATTCACAACAACAACAGCAACAGCAGCAACAACAACAACAGGCCAGTTGTAAGTATGCGAATGATCCGACAACACCAACCGGCAATAATAACCAATCGATAGCGAGCCCACAAGATCTATCGACACGCGATATCTCACCCAAGCTATCGCCTAGCTCAGTGGTGGAGAGTGTTGCTAGGTCATTGAATGCAAAAAATGTAGTTGCTGGAGTAGTGGGTGCTGCAGCTGGCGTCGTCGGCGGAGTTGGCGGCAGTGGTAGTAGTGGGGTGACATCGTCCAATGTTAATAATAATCACAGTAGCAATAGTCATACGACAAATGTTCCAATGCATAGTCCAAGCGGTGGTGGTGACTCCGATTCGGAGAGTGATAGTGGCAACGAGGCTGGCAGTAGTCAAAATAGTGGAAACGGCAAGAAGAATCCTCCGCAAATATATCCGTGGATGAAACGTGTACACCTAGGAACAAGTGAGTACAGAAATCTTAAGGCTTTGTTTATTTTATAAATCGCAATTAGTGAGAGTAATAAGCTTTCCTCTCGGTACCTTTATTTTGCCAGGAGCAGTTTTGAGTCATTGAAACTAAGAATTCAATGATCAAAAAGTAAAACGAAAGCGAAAAGTTTAAAATTAGCGTTGATCAAAGTGCTGCTGTTTTGTGTAAATCTTCTTTTTTTTTTCAAAAATAAATCAAATCAAAGAGAAAGAACACCACCCACTCCCTGACAACGTTTGAATCTCTGATTAAATTCCGAATAATCATATCAAATAAAACAAATTATTTCCCAAATTAAAATTGAATTTTAGATCATCTCCCACTCGTGTATCACTTAATCTTAAAGCTCATTTTCAAAATACCCGCATTCTTCCTCCTTTCCTTCCTCTCTAACTGTCTGCTACACAATCTGTTGTTCGTTGGCATCAGGGATGGAAAGAACAAAAACTAAATGAAAAATACTTTCACTCTAAAGCTCAACTCTTTTCTTGTTCTCTGGAATTCCTCATCATTCTTGTATAGTTTTACTCATTGTGGCGTCGCGGCGCGAAGCATTCCCGAATCCCAAGAGCCAATATTTTGCATGGTGTAGGCCGATGAAATTTAGCAATCAACTCTGGATTGCTTAAATGAGATTCTTGTGGAATATCAGAAACGCACTTTTCAAGCACCACTGTCAAAACATGTAAACATTAATTGAAAAATCGGCCCCAGAAGAAGCCGTTGGGGAAGTGTATCAGTGATCCAACAACACAACCTCAGAGATATTCATATCATGAGTTATATAGTGCGGTGGAGAGGTTGAGTTGTTCTTCTTCTGTGGTTCTATTTTTGGTTTGGAAATCGATTTGTCTTAGGAAGTGTCGATGAAAAAGTGGCTTATGAGGAACGTGACAGCTACAGTGATGGACAAATTCACGACCGATATGCTTCGAATAAACAAGTGCTATAAATTAAAATTAGAAAATATATCTTCGAGCAGCGAGTGTATCGTTTAGAAGGTGGGATATAGAGTCGCTTGTATATTAGGAACGATTGTATGAGGACTTGGAAGATTAATTTTGCTGAGGAGTGAAGAATGTTCTGGCTGCCTGAACGCATTCCTTTCCATTAACATAAGCATAGAGTAAGGTAATTGCTTTATTCGATTTCAATTTGGCAAACAATTGTGAGTGTGCTTCTTTTATTTTTCATTTTTGCTCAATGGAAAAGGCAATCGATCATTTATCAGTTTTGCACCTGCCCAGGTGGACTGGGGAATTGAAAATACTTCTTACTTCATGTTCAGAGGTACAAAGTTTGGTGAATATGTTTTACTTGATTGTTATTTCTGTTTTAGTCGCCATACCTTGACTTATAAATGGGCGCGTTCCTGGCACTTATCTTCGAAAATCTTAACTTAAGATTCTGTCACTTTTCCCTTGTAAAAAGTTTCAGATTTTCAGATGACAATTCAGATGACATTCAGATTTTCAGATTTTCGAACATAGATTTTCAGATGGAAAATCTTGGCTGAAAATCTGAACTTCAGATTTTACTTGTCAAAACAAGGAAACAACATATATGACAATCGAACTTTATTCGGTATTCTTGGGTTATTTTTTTGTTCTACAAGTTTTCGCTTATTTGCTGAATTGAAATTGATAATTTTGGTGTTTGGATATTCTATTTTGTAAATTAATATTTAAAGTAGGTTTATCAACAAAGAAAATACATTTTTGAAGGCACACGATTTGCAATTTTTTGTCAAAATTAAGTTAAATGAATGTAATTTAGAACTGCTCAACTTGGAAATACTTGGAAGTCAAATTGTTGAACTTTAAACTGAAAGATCTGTGTTTTTACAATTAATTTTACTACTAACTATGTAGAATTGAGAGGTGAATCACAGTACCACTTTTGACAAAAAAAAGATCAGATAGTGGATACTGGATAGTCGTTCATAGACTGACAAATCTCTTCGAACTTTCGAAATTTGTCTTGAACCCGGCCAATGAGAGGATCGCGAATCGATTTCCCTTTCTTAGATGTTCAGAATATGCACGAAGTAGTTGGTCCTTGAAATACGTTAGGCACAGTTGTTCCCATTGCTTTATTAGTATCTGTTTAGACTACAACTGGTGGCAGTTTAACCTTCATCCAAACCCCATGATTAAAATTTAGTCAGTATGTATTTGTAAAGATTACTTGGTAGGCTGGAGCTCTCTTAATAGCAGCACTCTCTAACTTAGTCGTTTAAAATCATCATAAAATTATAGGTCCATTGGGTTCGGAGGGTCCTCGAGCTTTGTACTTTTTTGTTTACTTAATTTTATGTGCTATGTAAAAAAGTAAAGTAAGAAAAGGAATGATAAAAAAAAAAGATAAGAGCACAATAGAAGTCATGCAGATCAAAGTGATTGAATATAGCTACCGCATTTTTAAATAGTGAAGCCATATAATTGGTGTCCGTTTTGCTGTTTGCTAATTCGCTTTTTAAAATGATTCCAACGTGTTTTTTTTTTTTGCTCCAACTTTGATTTCAATTGAGCTGGAGATTTAAATAAGCTTTCTACTTGTGTTTTTCTATTCTGAAATCCATATGATGAAACCAATAAGTCTGAACTTTATTCTTTCTCTGGATACCATCTCGTTTTTTTGTTTTTTTAAATTAAGCAAAGAACAAATTATGACATATAAACCAACATGGTAAGTCAAAATCTTAGCTTCCAAAAAATGTGTCCGTTGAAGATGCAGAAATAATTTTGAAGAAAGTGCTTAATTTGATTTTTGATACCCCTTTATAAAAGAAGTCTTACAAAAAGGAAGCAATGCGAATTCAAAAACCACATTCTCAACTCCACGACTAATTGAAGCAAATGATAAAGATAGACAAATAGATAGAATATATGATGACCGGCATTTCATAAAAATTATGATTTGCACTATGTAAAGCAACGACATTTAAGATTGAAGCAATAAATGTTTAAATGTTACAAAATTGGGCAAACTTTGCATATTAAAAAAAGAAAGGTCTTCGTTTCTTATATGAAAAAAGATGATAGAGGGTGTCGTAGGACACATGTTAAAAACTATGTTACATTAAATTTTTTAAATTTTCTTAAGTTCCTTTCAAATATTTGATTGAAAAAGAGTTATTAATTTTCATATGTTTGTATATGTATGTATCTACATGTGAACATATTTAAAATTTTCACAACTAGAAAATTTTTAGGCTAGAAAGCAGAAGCGCAAAAACATCAGAATCAGATGCTTAAATTATTGCCCCCTTTTATAGCCACGAAATCGGGAAAAAGAAATGGATGCGGTTATCCGTAACAGGCCATCACCTCCAAAGATGGTCCCCACACCGTAGAGAAAACTGAACTGCGATTATTGCAACGAAAAACAGACTGTATACTCGGGAAACCAACATATACTCTTACGTCGTACATCTAGGACTCGAAACTAATACGCGCAACATCAACTGTCTAAACGAAATAGTGGGCTAAGTGCTTCATATGCATAAAATGCAAAGGAAGATGATCTGCTGGAGAAGTAGTCAGTTGAGAAAAGAGCCTCGCGAAAACGAATTCGTGTCAAATTTAACACCAGAGTTTTTTTGTTTAGGGAATCCTTGAGAGCATACATAAATATACCTTTTCAGTTTTATAATAAAAAAAAGTTAAAAATCTGTCGTCTGTCGTCATCAATCAATACACAATACCGATCTTTGGTTTTTTTCGAAATGTTAAATGCCACAGTCATCAATTTCTTATAAAGAAAATTTTTTTATATTTATTAGTTGTATTTGAAGCCTAAGAACTACAAGTTCATGCTACATTCAGATCAAAGTGATTTCAAAAACTCAAGGCATACAATTAGTATTCGTTTTGCTATATTTGCATCATTTCAGTGCAATGTACTTCATTGAAAACTCTAAAAAAGAAAAAACAATCAATAAAATGAATAAAGGAGATTTTTAGAATTTTTTACTATACTAGATTAGCAGGAAATTGAAAAATTAAGACGATTGACTATTTTAAATTTACCTATCCCTTAAGAGCTATCAAATTACATTTACATATCTCTTTATGAGAGCTGTACCCTTGGCGTGATGGTTAGCATGTCTGCCTGTTAACCAATAGGTTCGTGGTTCGAATTCCAATTTCACGGGTATTACCTTCAGCGAGGAATTGGCAAGTCTTCGTTTAAAAAATTAATTGCATTGAAAAGCGCTTTCGGGACCGGCAGAAAATTGAAGGTCCCCTCCAATCTTTTACAAGGCATGGTTTTGAGAAATGCACTATGCCATGGGGCTACTCGCTCTGTAGCGCCACCCTATTTATTTATTAGAGTGCTAAGACTGAAAGGATGAGAACGACACCGTGTTTACATACATTTGCAGTTGCTGAGGGGACAGAAAAACTGCCAAAATTGTTTCTCGCACAACTGGAAATTCGCTTTGAACTAGGAGACGTTTAGTTCGAACCTTCGAACTATACTAAGCTTGAGATCGAACTTTTGTTCGGAAGACTCTTGTCTCTAGTCTCTTAAATATCTTAATAAACTCCAACAAATTTGTTTTATGGTGCACATTAGAAACTTGTGTACTTACAAAGAGCACTATGAATTTTCTTCGAGTCCGACGCGGTATTGTTTCGTTGTGGCCAATTCAGTGCCTTTTCTTCTTCAACTCCATTTTTATTCTCCCACACCGGGAGAGATACTAAACACACCCTCATAGTATTTGGCTCCTTCACGGTGCGTTTTTAATTAAGCTCCACTGGTGCATGAAAAATACGCAAATATTATAGAATAACCACCTATTTCTCTTTTGCCATTTAATTAAAATTTAATGTTGCTCGACCACAACAATGCGTTTCGTGATTAATTTACCTTAGAGAAAATAAATACATCACACTATGAACGCACAGCTCGTGAAGGTATGGATAGATACTTTGCAGGCATGTTCTATAACTGCAATGAATATAGCAACGTGTCAAACTGTGCAAAAACAACATGCTTCAAACAAGCTCGCTCCATTATGATTCCATAGACAAATAGAAAGATAATAATGATGGAAGGAAAGAAGATAGATCGTATCGTATCAGTAATGCATTACTGCCTCTGCTCGGGAGCGCTCTTATCACATTTAAAAAACATTAACAACCTCTTGGCAGAATATTCTATACACATTATGAATGTGCAGATACCTACTTGGCAAACTCAATTACTCGCTTGAGGTAGAAAATGATCTTCCGATTGATTGGAGTGGCATAAAAGTAGGTGAACTTGTACTAAGTATAGCCGTTTGCATACACGATTATGCATCACGAGAGGTGATGATGGGAAGTGTTCTCCTCTTGTTTTTTGTATTACTTGAATTTATCGATTTGGCAGACGGCAACAGCTGAAGATTTATTTGAATGCATCAACTGCGAGTCGCGTATTCCCATCAGCGCCAGCGCCAGCGCTTTAAATATGAATGACCACAGTATATAAATCAAAAACTGGGTGCAAGGAACTTCCGTGTAGTCAAGAACTTGTTATGCTCCAAGGTAAAGACCAAAAAAAGTTTCGGAACCTACCTTCCAGATACGTTCAACTATCACCAATTGAAGCACAATTAATTCGATTGCCTGCAAGCGATTTATTTATCGCGACCCCTATGAAGAGTAATTTTTGTCTTTTTTTTTACATAAAGCAGGAATCTGAAAGAACATTTTGTATGACCAAGCCCACCTACCTAATTAACGTGATCGTTTCGATCAAAAAACGCCTTCGGCTGACAAGATCGGCAAAGATATTTTGTTAGAGTCGTAAACACTTTGCAAATGGAGAGTCGCCGGGTGGTGAGAGGAGGTGGATTTTGTTGTTGTCTTTGTAGATAAATGCTTGTAAATTAGAAGCCATGGCACAACTTATGTAATCAATTATTCCGACAGGTAAAATACCTACTAATTATGGTGAGTTCTTATAAATAACTTGTGGGTGTACAGTTTAGCGGTAGGTTGATTTTTGCCTAGACTCTATAATTTATTCGGTGAAAATGCCTTCAGCGTTCGATGGCACCAAGCCAAATCAAATTAATCAGTTAGTCTTTATAGAGTGAAATTATGCGAGCGTATAGTCATTTCTTTTGATCGGAAAGTTTGGTTGGAAATGCAAAGGCAAGTGTTATCGATCTTCTTTTTGCAATACCTACTCATATATAAATACTTTGATATGAAATATGATAAGATTTGTAAAAGGGTCATCATGTGTAAATGTGTGATCAATGAAATTCTTTGATGTTGTGAAGAAAAATGTGTTTTTTGTTGCTGTCTTCAGTTGGACTATTGTTGGTAATAAAATCAATTAATTAGATTCTTAACTGAACCTTGAGATGGGTCTTAAAGATTTACTTTGCATAGAATCAAGATACTCAAGAATAAGCAGCGTGCTTTAAGCTCCAATACCCATTAACTTTTTGCAAGGTATCGAGTTGAATTTAATGTGGCACGAATTGTTTGATTTTAGTTGCTTGTGACGAATAAGCGAAAGTGGTTTGCTATAGTCAGAAACTTTCTTCATTATTACTTCATAATAGCAAGTCGGTTAGTCCCCAAAAGGAGCAAGGAACCATTTTAGAATGGTTTGTGGGCCAATATAGCAAAGGTAGAATACTATTATGAAATGAGAGGTTTAATAGATTTCAATTTAATCAAGAGGAATAATCAGATATGAAGGTAAGATTTCGTTTGGGTTGTTACGTGTAAAGTTCAAATAGCGTAAATTTACCATGTAAGTATTGCAAATAAGTGGTACCCGTGGTGTCATGGTCAGCATGCCACCCGCTGATCCATAGGTTCGAGGTTCGAATCCCAGCAGCGGCAAAAATGTTTTCCCACTGGTATCGCCTTTCGCGAGGAATTGGCAAGTCCTCCGTTAATAAATTCATTGCCATGAAAAGCGTTTTCTCAATTAGCTGTTCGGAACCGGCAGAAAATTGTAGGCCCCCTCCATTCCCTCACAAGGTATATGGTTGTGAGAAATGCGCTAAGCCCAGGGGCTTCTCGCTCTGTTGCGCCACCCTATTTATTTTTATTTTTATTGGAAATAAGTGCGATGAAATCTAGGAATTCAGGCTAGTAATATCAAGCCTAAAGCTATCTATTAAAACGCTTCGGGAAAAGACAAATGACACTTTGAACTTCGAATTATTGTCGGCGGCAAACATACTCATTGTGCCCTAGGGAGTCTAACCTCCGCGAATAAATATTGATTCCACACCGCAGTAAAGAACATTTTAAAAATATTAATCCAGCGCCGCGTCCATTCTCAGCCATCTACACCCATTGCCGTCGCGGAAACAGTGTTTTAACTGTTAAATTTTTTTTACTAATCTTTTCATTTATTAGATAAAAAGGCAGGTGAATTATATCAACTACAAAAATCATTGACTTGTCACACGAAAATTCGCTTGTGGTACTTTCCTACTTTGCTCAATTGGTGTAACGACAAATTTGACGATATAAATCGTTTTTCAATAAGTTTTTCTTCTATTTTAGGAATTTTATTCTTCTTCTATCCAAAAAGTTCGTATTAGCTGTTTCAAAGCTCAAGGCCAACTGATTTTAATTCAACATACTTAACGTTAAGTGAGCACGAGCTCATTAAAACTGAAAGCGTTCATCACACCTGTTCTGAGTTTTTTTTGCACGTTTACTCACTTTACTAGCAATGTTGAAAATTCAGATAAAATCGACCTCAAGATATCCCAATATTAAAATGCACTAGATCTAGACAAAGGACTAGGCTGGAAAAATTCAAGTTTCTACTAGTCTAGCAGAGGGTTAAGGCTTAATTAAAGGCGACTCTGCGAGCTGACTGTTGGGTGTTTATCTGTCCATTGACTTTGCATTACTCAGTCATTATTGTTGAACTTATCGTCATTGTGCCGCCGCGCCGGCCGCTTGCCGCAATACCATCTTTATGAGCGAATTGATTGGACAAAACTTTGAAGCATAACATTTTCTTTGTGATGGTGTGATGGTAGAGAAAAAATTTTCTGGACCTAGAGCCACACTGTTTATGAGCCTATGAGTTTTTCAATGAGTGGTTCTCAGGCTTCACACAATAAGGTCAAAGAATTTGATGCATTTGCCAGTCAACACAGTTTGAAGCTGCTTCTTCGTTAGGATCAGACAAAAAGTAATCTCCGAACGTAAAATTTAATAATTTTGTTTAAACGAAGTAGCCCCAATCGTTTCACCGGACTTTTATAAGTTCAAATAAAGGATATTAATGCGACCCGATCATAGTGTATGATTTCCTTTGATTTAACGAACAAGAAAGGTTCTCCTCTTCAGAGAACAATGACACCGCGGATCACTTTCTAAGTGTCTGAACTGCATTTTCTCGAATCAGTGCCCCTGTTCTGTAACTATTGCCTCGATAAAAGCAGGCGATAAACAGTGAGAACCGGAACGAAATCCTACTAAATTCATAGAATTTGGTTCCATTTTCCACCGTTTATCGCCTGCTTTTATCGAGGCGATAGTTACAGACCAGGGGCACATGCTTCTTATCATGGCTGGCTGGGGGAGAAAGACTTGTGTCTGCAGCGACTGCCAAGCTGTGTTTATGGCCCTTTTCAACCCTATTAGTACTTTGAAAGTTATCCTGGAATGCAAATGCTCTCTGAATGCGGTCGGAAGACTAAATTCTTCAAGTTTCGTTTGGGTCTCAACCTGTCACGGCATAGTTGCAAGCTAAGGATCTCAGACAGCTTTCTAAAAACCTGAACAGGCGCTGAGTTTGCCAGGGTGCTCAATCAGGGCTTCAATCAACGATTGAATATGTAAGGAGCAGAATCGTAGATGATATGCTTCAGTGGATGCAGGCAAATTAAACGTACCTATGCTTACCAACGTTAATAAGAAAACTGCAACACTTTTGCTATCTCGTAGCAGAAAAATTTGCAGAAAGCTTATTGGCGTTGCAGTTGCCACAGGGCACTTCTTTTTTGCTTGGCAGCACATAAACGTGTTAGGCTTAAGTGATATCACACTCTGTTAATCCTGTTGGGAGAACGTTGTAGCACTTCTTCTGTGAATATCCTGCATTTTCTCGCTTCTAGGTACAGATACTCTGCGCAGACATGGTGAGAGCTGAGAATTTAAACTATTATTTCCAGACACGTCCATGGAAACTACTGATGGTGCACTTAATTTAACTTTATATTAAAATGCATTTAATAAGAAAAGAATATGTAAAAGGTAAGGAAATCAATTGAGTACTCACCATAAAAAATCAGTCCCAAAGTATTTCCTGAAATCCAAAAACACGCACTCGTTTTTTCACTCGCGAGGGGCAAAAAAAAAACATCACAATTGCTATACCTACTCCCGAACATCAAAATAATGATTCTTATCAAAGCTTTAAATTAAAAATCGCAAAAGGATGAAAACACAGACAATATATTGACTCAGACCTCAAATAGAAATAAAAGAACTTCGACACGATTTGAAAATCAAACGCACAACGGCCACTTCGACTTTTTTTCTCTGTTTTTTTTTTTCTCGTCGAACACTCGAAAATGACATTGAAAATTTCAATTTATCTTGAAATAAAAACAATATATGACTAGATTTACTTAATAAATACAAAACAAAGCATTAGGAACTTAAATCTATCACTTACTGGTCAAAAACTATGAAATTTATTGAACATTTCAACATTTAAATCGTACCAAGCACTTTACAGCCAATGCAATGGAGAGAAAAAAGAACAGACACTACAATTTCACACACTTTTGACTTTAATTAGCAAATGAACCTTGCAACCAACTGAATTTGGTATTATTTACACACTTTCACATTTAATTGAAAAGAAATTATAAACTTTGAACCAAAACCTAACAAATTAAGAGAGAAATATTTTATTTTTCATTAAACTACACGATTGTGCCTGCACTTTTGACGGCCATTTGTGATTTGTGACTGCAGCTGAAGCTGAACTCTGAACCGGACTACCGCTGTCTCTTTCCAGCACACACAGTGAATTTGACGGATAAATTAAACCGCGAGAACATTTGAATTTGAATCATTTCCTTCAAAAATTGTTGAGCATTAACCTACTTTATGCTTTTTGTTAGTGAATGGAAAGTTTAAGCCAGTGCAAGGCATGGTAACTCAAAATGCTTATAAAATCGACGATACCAATGGCATTTTTAATAAATATCGACACATGTTGCTTTGGGTGTGAGCCTTGATTTTTAAAAATAAGCACTGCCATAGATGTTTAGGAATGCAAATGTTTAAGTACCCCAGTTCACTTCAATTTAACTCACAATGCAGCACAGATCCAATAGTTGTTCAATATTAATTGCGGTAGCATAGACTTAGTCCAATTGCACTTTAAATAAAAAAGAAAATTGAGTACGTATTCCTGATTAAAGTGATTAAATAATTTTTTGGCCATTTTCCTGAATATTTTAACAATTTTAATCCTCAATCTCATTTAATATTGATAGCTTTAGTTGATTCACAAAACATGTTTTACTGAAAAATCTGCCGTGTACTCATTAGCAGAAGTGCTTAAATGAATTGAGGTATAGTTTCTTATGAAAAATAAAGACCGAAAGCTTTAATTCATCAGGCCCTATAACAAGAACGCCAAGAAATGAAGTAATCTAGTTTTTCTAATTGCGAAATCAATATTAAGGTTTTATAGAAACGAATGGAAATGAGAAGCTACTGGATATGTCTGCAAAAACGTTTGTCTTAAATCATACTTACTTTAAACGAAAATAAAATTCCGTTCGGAAGAATACCTACATTTCCAAATCAAAGAATTATTTTCACATAAGGCTATACTATTTTAGCGTCTTCGACGAAGAGGACAATCTAAGGATCATGAAGCTTAATTAATTGGTCATCTGTATATACTGGAAATAATAGAGTCCTAACATGGCTTCTCTGGGGTGCTCCAATCTCCAGTTGTAACGAAAATTACCAAAGTATTGAACATTCAATTGTTTGTTAAAGAGTGTTTTTTTTTTTTTTGTTAACGTGTGGTTTTTATGCAGAAATAAAACGCAAATTTTTTAATGTTATTACCAGCGATCAGCAAATTGGCTTCATTGTACACATAAAAATTGCCATTATGTACAAGAAATGATTGTGGGGCAAGTGGCCACTGCGGCTGGCTCAAATAAATTCCAACCGAGAGGTCCCATTTTCGACCACTTTACTTTGGTAGGAATTGGGCCTGTATATCAACAACGTTGTTAAATAGCCCGATCTTGGAGGTTACCCACAGGCTTAAAACTCGAAATTATGTTTTGTTTTAATTAGGGGGTTTCGTTTTGAAATAATTTAACCGTCGTCGTACACAGTGTCCAGTGGTCGGGCGGCTTAAGTTCTTCCCCGAGAAAAGAGCATAAAATAAATAACAGTTTTCTGAAATGTCAACTCTCAAAAAGTATTGCCAGACATACTACAGTAATGCGAAATATGATCTTCAAGAAAACACTTACTTTCTGGATAAGAATAAAACCGAGATGATAAGAACAATCTTTATGTTAAGAGGCGAACTAGTCCCACTAAATTACGAACCACATCGACCCGAACTACCAATCTTATGTGATATCTTCAACCGGGGTAAGGGGGAGAACATTTTTCATTTTATTGCTGTGTGTCCGATGCTAAATGAACTTCGAAAGATCTACTTTGGAGTAAATTCTTTAACAAAAGACGATATAATGGGTATTTTGAATGGTGATCGAGGATGCAAACCAGTTTATATATATACTAAAACTGCTTTGGAATACAGAAATCGATTAAGAGAAGGAGATTTTTAGTTACAAAATTCATTTTAACTTAAACTTTATTTAAATTGCATCAATTTTGTTTCAAATTAATTAATTGTATAATAAATAATGTTTATCAATACAAAAAAAAATTCCAATCTGGTGGACGGCTTACTGCCATAACCTTAAGACATTCTGTTAAAAAATATAATATTGTATTACTTTGTATTAATCAAGTTAAATAAAAAGTTATATAAACTAACTAACTAACTATTGCCAGAGTGAAAGTCACACATCTAAAAAACAACACCATTCAGTAGAATGATATAGTCAAATAGCGTTGAGAACTCGAAGTAACCGACATCAGTTTGTTGGCCATTCACGGATCCTACAAATTGATAAAAGAATGTTGAAACCTTCACGACGCTATCTTGTATTCGAGTTATTAAACATATTAAACTGCATGACTGCACCTTGCCACTGGTGGGGGATGGTCAAAGAAAAAAATCAGTATCACATTGAACTGTTAAGAAATTAAATAGCCTTTGAATAATGAATTCAGTACTGTGTAAGTCAAAATTAAATTATTGAGAGCTGCACATAAATGTATACAAGCAACTCATTAAGTTATTTCATCTCGAATATGAAACTTTTTTTTCTATTAAATAACTAAGGATAACATGGCAGCGTCTTTTCACTTTTCTCCGAATATCTGGAAAGCTATAACATAACCTCTGTGAATCCTGTGGAGAAGGTGACGACACGTTGAAGTGCTTACTCTGTGAACGTCCTGAATTTTCTTGCATCGGCGGGCGCATAGTGAGAGTTGATAACTTTATTAAGATTCAAATTCAATATAAGCTAACTTAAGTCAAATTCAAAGAAAATTTCGAACTGCTACTGGCAGAACTTTTACCGAATTCAACAGCCAACAAACATTGAAGAAAATAGAACCAAGACACCCTTAAATCTTAAACTTTGGCTACCTATTGCGAAACACTTCTTGTATCAGCCTCACAATTAACACGATCAAACTTCAACTTAGGTTCAATAATTTTGAAATGCTTCTTTCGTTACTTCTAACTACTCATTTTTCTACAGGAAATTGAAGGCATATAATCTGCGAGTGGCTTAAACATCCCCTCTATTACCATTTAAACACTAAGCGAACCACATTCTGCTTCAACTGTACAGTGCAGTTGGTCAACACTCTTTCTCCTTTTCTGCCAATTTAAAATTTTCTTAATAACTATTTAAATGTTTGACGTGATAACATATAATCACCTTCCTTACAGGCAAGAGGTAGGTGCTCGTGCAAAGTTTATAGCACTCCATACTTCAAGAGTCAGGGCCAAGACTCAGTGCACAGTAAAGCCCTATACCACTTTTTGATTATAGCCACCTCGCAAAACTACTTTGCATACTCACACGATTGAGTAAACATGACCAATGGAAATTATGTATGTTTCTGGTTAATTACAATGCCCGTTCATATACATGCATATAGGTTCCAAGTTGCTTATCGCTCAAACATACCTACTCCATGGACCACTGGGATGTCTCGTAACAGTACTAATAGAGTAATTTTGTATAACCTTCAAGCGTGTAAGACGCCAGTAATTCACTTTAAATTTGCCACAATGTTAACAATTCATACCATGATTTAGATGCGTGTATGCATGCGCTTGATTGGTTGTAAAGCTAAAACACCTGTACACAGGAAAGCCCCCTTCTCACTTCAACACTATATTTCCCGCTGCGCTTGTCGGTGCTCCTAATAGTATAATTTTGTTTTCTTAAATTTGCATGTTGGTTGGTATGAACTCGCATGGAAGTCATGCATCAAGCGCTCACACCGCAACACAGTTGATTGGCCATAATAAAGAGAGTCAGAGAAGATAACAAAAGGTTTGCCCATATTTGGCCTGTCATCGTGGCAACCATTCACTTTGAACCAGTTTTTCGGTCTAAGAAGATTCCTCCTTCGAATCATGACTGGTTTTGAAAAATTTCGCTACATTCTGCTTCTGCCTTGCTAATTAGTTTCCGAGAAGAAGATGGCTAACAAGTTTGGCTTTTTGTGTGGCTGTGTATGTGTATACGTTTGTGTGTGCTATTGATGGTGAGTGGCACCGTCTTTAAGCTAATTATGATAAGTGCAATCGATCTTAAACGTTATCGAAAGCAATCAGTCTGCAATGCCGTGAGCAACAAGTGAGCATCGCAATTTGATTTCAAACATAAAATTTGTGTGGATTCGTTGGCCAGTTTAGCCAGTTAGTCGTGTTTGATTTTTTTTTTCGTACACTACAAAGTAACAGAATTTCAAAATTAGCTGCTCGTGTGTTTCATTAATAAGCAACTCCAATTCTGAGAATTTTTGATTCAGGAACCAAAGGCATCACATTCGCAACTTTGGTGAAGCTTATTGTGAATTCGAAGAGTTCATTGACTTAAGGGAGTTTGTGAAGGAAATTATTTAAGCACACTGAAATCTAAAGAAACTGTCAAACTTAAAATGTGGTAAATTTAAACCTTCAGGGCATTGGTTGCTATAGTATCCGATTTCATTATCGATGGAAGCGGTAAAGCGTTGGCGGTAGTATCAGCAGTTTGAGCTGTATTGTTTGGTCAATCGTAATCTATTAGCCATATTTTTTTTTTCATTGTGTTGTTGGCCAAACACTTGTCCAGTTGACCATCATAGTTACGACTGTTAGATTAGTTAGTTTATTCATCAAAGTCAAAATCGTTCTTCTTCGTTTTTCTTACCATCAAAGAATACTTGACCAACCCAAGCTGTACAGTTCTTAAATTTGTTGTAAAAGCTTCAAGTTTTTGATAGCTACTCCGTTGGAACCAAGCTTCTCTATGGACTATAGCAATCTCAGTCTTAATTTTGTTGTTAAGCTCTTATTGTAAAACTTATTGTAATTAACTAATTTTTCATTGCTTATAGGTCTTTTGAATATATTTTAAAGGATGTCTGAATTGTGTAATTAGTTTCCTACTAATCCAATGAACAGAGTTTGGCAAAATACGTGGCAGTCTTCTAAATTGATAAGTATGCCTTTTAGGTTTGGAAAATTGTTGTTTAAGAAATTCAAACCATACAATTGTTGTTTAATCTGTTTCTTTTATTGAGTACCTAGTCCTTCAATAAATAAAATTTTCAAAATAGGTACATGTCTAATAAAGTGTTTCGAATCAAAAAGAATGCTCTTCTTGCATGGAAAATTGTTATTTAAAGAAACTCAAGCCATACAATTTTCTAAACTTATTTCTAGACAGATATTCTGTTTTAAGGATCAACAGAGGTCTGCTAGCGATCTACCCCACATTCATCTTTAATTTCAGCTTCAAACAGAGGGAATATGTTATGCCTAATTTCTACAGCTATATTTATATTTAACTCTTTACTGCCCTTCTCCAATGAATTCTACTGAAAGAAGATGCTAACGAAAATGTTTTTTAGCCTAGGTTCTAGAAAAACACCTTCAACTTGAAAATTGAAACGTTTTTGTTGGAGGTATGTGTGGGGAGAGCTCATCCTAGAGACAAAAATTGTTTTCAACCTTGAAGCTAGAAAACGAAAGAAAATACTGATATCATATGCTGGGTTAGGTTAAGTTTAAATGGCTATCAGGAAAACAACTGACACCCTTAGACCAATGTTAGGTCCATTGTGATACCATAAAAATTATGTGGGGGAGTACCTCACTTTACAAAACCATTTGGAGCTTATAATAAAGCGAAGGAGATGCAGGGGATCTGTGTTCGCCAGATCGCTTGGATCATCGAGAAAATACTTCCCCAGATGCCACTTTCTTTTAAAAGAGAGTGCAGGACATGAGCAGAGGAGGTATGGGATTGTCTCTTCCTCCTCCTCATCAGGTATAGATACAATTAAAAATCAAATATGAAGATCTTTATACGGTTGCGTACTCCAGTCATAGTTAACCGATGAGTAATGCAACATGGCCTTTGCACACGAACTCAACTATTTAATAGCACACATTTATAACTTGCACCTTTCTTGTTTGGGTTAGGTTTGATTAAGCTAAGTTAAGTAAGGTTAGCCTAGACTAGGTAACATTACCTGAAATATGGCTGTCAGAAAAACATTGTGATACCACATAAGAATGCGAGGAAGTACCTCACTATTCTAAACCAATTGAAAGCTTTCTTTAAAGGAATGGAGACTGTAAAAGAAAATCGATTACTCGGGTCATTGAAAAAGAGCCCTTTATAATGTAACCAACTCCTTGCAGAAAGAGCAGGATTTGAGCAGAAAAAATGCAGAACGGTCTTCTTTTTCTTCACCATGCACCTAGCTTCTGCAGAAAACATTTGATCGGATTATGAACTTTACGGCAAGTTTATCTATGAGAACGGCTTCAGTTCCGGATCTAGGACACTCGATGCGTATTGTTTTTCCCAAAAGTTATTGAAGCATTTTAAATTCAAAACATCTTTGCTGTTTAGCACTTTGTGAAGTTGTACATGTTGTTCTGTCTCGCTGGGAATGAAATAAATATATTGATTTGCCACGACAGTATAAGTAGGTATAAGCAGTTTGTGTGTGTTTTTATTTTTTTTTGTTTTTTAATTTTTTTTAAGTGAAACTTCTTATGCGACTTCCAATAAGGTTGCGTTAAACGTTTAACGCGCATTATCGATTGCATACTTTTCGGTACTGATCGCAATTTGTTGTTGTAACAGTTGTATTTAATGTTAGTCTTAAAGAAACAATATGAGTCCACTAAAAATCAATTTCTACACCTTCCTATTTTCATTTCCACATTAAGAAGTTTCAATTCTTCCACACGGAGGGACTCCACTTACTTTTTTTTTTTTTTCTTTAATTAAACACCAAACAATCCTCTCCTCTCAACTCATCTATCTGTGTCTGTGGACTTTTGTGTATCGCCTCATTTACCTTCCTTAATAACTAATAGTTCTTCAAAAAAACAGAGGTGTAAGAAAAGTACATCCACGCCTTGAATCCTTTTAAACTGCGTACTATTTTCTTTTTTTTATCAATTTTAGATCCTTTTTCCATAGATTTCTGTGAATTTCTTCTGCTCGCGGTGATTGTCATAAGAAGAGAGCAGCGGTGGTTTACTCTTGTTACTCGGTGGATTCCTTTATACGCGGTGACGGTACTTAGAACATCTGTTGGAGAAATCAGGTTCTGTCGAGCCTTTGGAAAGGACGGCCAATCTCGCACCATGTCTGTCTAAAACACCATTTAGGTCAACAACACGACTAGGTACCTGTGTATGTTTAGAAGCTCCCTATTCTAAAGGCGGTAATCTAATTGTACTAAAAATTCTAGTTCTTTTTGAAATACCCACGTACCGAAAAGATTTTTCATTTCAGAATAGGTACATTCACTGAATATAATTGTTTATTCCCGTACACAATCTAACAGGTCCGTGCATAAATCACTCCAACCCTTAACTGCACCCCCATTTCAATTCAAAGACCTAGATAATTCTTTTCCATCAGCTGAGAAATTCTCAAATCCTCTCAAACATACAACCACATAGAACCAATCAAGGAACGAATCTATTATGGTTATGAAAATGTATGAGTTGGTATACAACCAAAGCAAAGCTACCAAACACCAAATGTTTTATTTATAGGGTGTCAGTGAATAAGACATCGAGACGAAGCGAAGACGCACGTTGCGTTGGCGAGTGGGTCATCCCAATTCACGAATGACTTTTCTATCAGACTAATTTGTTTTATTTCACATCTCATGCTTCTTGATTTATGTCTCTCTATATACTATTGCAACATGAGAGGATGGATACCTTGCACGTTTCCTTTTCACTTTGCTTTTTGACCAATGTTGTTGATGTCTAGCCAAGAATTAAAAAAGAAAGAAAGAAAAAACTAAATATATTAAGTCACTTCCACCCCTAACTCACAATCGTTGCTTTCACAAACTTGACAAGCTTTGCCAGAGGCACATACCAAGAAGTCTCTGAAGCAGAACAAGACATGTCAGCTGGGGCCATATAGCGTTGCGCATAAAGAAGGTGGCAGCGGGTGTCTTCGGTCTTCTAGTTAGTCACACTCACAATCGTATTAGACAGTTGCTTCAAGTTTTATTATCAAACAAAACAAATAAAATTTTAAAAGAAATTTTTGAAAACAAAAAAACTTATTTTTAAATAAAATACGAGCATCATCTACTGTTGAAGTAGAGTCCAATAAAGAAAATTTTCGCACGCCAGCATATGAGTATACGTATATACTACGAGTATAAGTGCGCGTTTGTTTGTTTGAAAATCTGTTTAGCTTTCTTTTCTCTCAAGAATATTAGCTTGCCTATTTATTTATTTTTTTTTTTTGTAACACAACACAACGAGGCGGTAGGTACTTACAACCAAATCATGATGCCTTATTGACTTAATTCCCAGATTAACTTTGGTGAATCTATTTTCGTTGTTTTTTCTGAAAACATTATACCTACCTAGAGTCTAGAGAAAGAGATGTTCTTCTCTTCGCAGCGGTTCTTTTTTCTGAAGCAGTCAGTACACAATGCGTGGTAAATGAGAAGCCAGTGCAAAATAAAACAGAACCAAGGAAAATTCTCCAAATTTAAAGATGCATGGCGCTAAGTTTTTGTTTTTAATTGAAACTATGATGTTTATTCATGGTGCTAGTTGAAAGATGCGTATTTTGAAACGCATCATGAAAGAGTATTGAGTTTGTATAGTGTGAACGAATGGTTTCTTGTGTTGAGAAATAAGAAAGGAGTGCCTTTTTGTGGTTTTGATGTTATTAGGTTGCCATTGGCACTGTATTCTGATGATGGATTAATGAATCTAACAAAAAAAGCAAAAGATTATATGTAATTGTAAAGCTTCATTCGTGGACTCTAAATAAAAATCAGTGCACTCTGGATTCGATTCCGTACAACGTTTCGTATAAGGGCAGACATACAGTTGCGGTCAAAATAATAGTAGTGCGAGTAAAAGCATTGCACAGATTGGTATTTTTCGACTTTGTATTGCGTTGATAGTGAAAAACCGTTACACTTCTATTGTTTTATATGGTGGAAAAGGATCTCGTCAATATGTAAGAAGACCTCCTAACACCAAATATAATCCACGCTTTACAATCATAATGGTATGAGCATGTTTTTTCTTCTACGGAGTGGGACCCATAAACCGGATTGAAGGCATTATGGATCAGCATCTCTATGTTAGGATAATGCAGGAAGAAATGCTACCGTATACTGAAATTGAAATGCCACTAAAATGGGTCTTTCAGCAAGAAGCAATGGTTCCAGGAAAGTAGAGTAGATGTGATAGAGTGGCGCGCATAGTCTCCAGACCTTAATCCCATCGAAAACCTGTGGTG
Organism: Melanostoma mellinum; assembly: GCA_914767635.1. Lineage (NCBI taxonomy): Eukaryota > Metazoa > Arthropoda > Insecta > Diptera > Syrphidae > Melanostoma > Melanostoma mellinum. The sequence goes on from OU612058.1 coordinate 55,723,231, forward strand.
CGATGTAAAAAAATATGTTTCTAGATTCAAACCAAGCAACAACACAGGCCTTTGGGAAGCTTTACAGCAATCATGGAGTTCGATAAGCAAGGAAGATGTGGAAAACTGATAAACTCTATTCAACGTCGTTGTACTGCTGTTATAGCTAACAAGGGACGTGCAACTAAATAATAATTAAAGGTACGAACACTCAGCCACATATTGTAATAAAAATTTTGACCAAATTTTTCGATTTCGTAACATTTCAAGGTAGATTTTCCTATCACTACTATTTTTTTGACCGCTGAATTTCAACATCTGTTCAATAAACTTGCAACTATCGGATAATAATATTAAACTGATGTTTTTTTTTTTGTAAATAAAAGCTTAAAACACCACTTTGAAAACCACGTTATTGGTTTTTTAAATTAGAGTTTACTGATCAGTTTTTTTCAATTTTGTTGTTTCATAAGCTCTATACTACTATTATTTTGACCGCAGCTGTATATATTTTTAGATATATCTTGTTGGAAATCTAATGGCTTCTAAAGAAACACCAGCACTATACCAACATATGAAATCGAATGAAAGGCAGGGATTGAACTAAGCGTTTCAAAGACTGCAAAATCGTCATTTATTCAATTTGAGTGATAAAATAAATGAAACAGACCGGAATACTTCAGATAGCACGCAAGCACGCTTATCTCGGCGCCTGAACCTGGAGTCCCATTTTTCCGCCCCATTCAATACCTAATTAAAACTAAATTTCCAGACAACATTTCACAGACAATGAGGTATCTTTTATTGAAGGTAAAATAAGGTAAACGGATTCGACGGCCCTTACGAGCAGCAAAGCCAGAAAAAACTTTTTAGAAATCAATAGGTACTTGCTGCCAATTCTTGGTCAATGGACAGTAAAGCCAAGCTTGACAGTAGAGATGCTCATTGTTGATCTAAGATAACTTTTGATTAGATTTAATCTTGTAAAGCTTCTCTCACGACTCTAATTACCAAATTCAGTACGAATCAGGGTGATAATACTTGAAACCGAAATTCCCAAATTCAGTTTTTAAATGAACTGAAGAAGCCTTAGAGGTCCTTTGCACCTTATATCTTCCTCTGATTCAGAACTACTGAAAACGTTAGCGCTCCACCTGAAACTTGTCTTTGTCGATGTCTTCTAGTATGTGAAAGATCACACTCATACATGCTGTCCAAAAGTTTCGTTGGCGTCGAAAATTCGAACTTGCTATTTTCTGAACTTGTTGGAATCGAGTCGTCATTTCTTGAAAGATCTTGTCAAATGATGGGAACACCTTCCTACTCGTTTCGAGTTCGATTCCGTTTCCGCAGAGTTTTGGCAAAGTTGATTGCGTCTTCAACGAAACGGTATCTGTTCTCTACTGGGAGACATTTTTAAGTGCAGAGATTCTCAGCAAACTTATTTCACACTCAGTCATGTGTGTCATCTTCTGCTACCTGAAGTACTGGACTGCTGCCCGAAAGCCAAGAAAAGCGAAGAAGTTGAATGACTGCATGGCTGTCAGAACAAGACTGGCTCCCGAACTAGTTTCGAAAGTTTGAGATGAACCCCTTAATTCTTCCAGTACCTCAAGACATCCCTCAAAATTATTTATAAGTGTCTTGACAGCTTCTTGTCTAGCGTTTCAGCGCTTTCCAGTGACTCTTTTCACTGCAACCAGTGACGGCAACTAATTCAGAAGCAGCGTGCACCCCAGCCTCAGCCTTATTTGATTTTTTTGGTGTATTTTGCAGTTTGAAAGGACTCAGGGCGTGACTCTCTTTTTTAGGATAACTTTCTTTAGATAAAAAAGATGATACCTACTCAAAAATCTACATCAGCACATAAATGAGTTGATGTTGCTGTTGGTGTCTTGCTTAGTGAGATAGGACAGCACGCTCGTTAAATTTGTTTAACTTCTAAGAGCGCAATGCATTAGGAAAGGGGCTCCTCAATGGAGTTTCTCTCATTTCTTTTAAAATCGTATCGTTCAAAGGTCATTCAACAGGTATTTAGTCACACCACCCGACGGACGTCACTGTTATCGCAAAAGAGCTTTACCATACGTGCAGTACATTCTTTTAACAGCCTTCTGTCAAAATTCCATGACAACATTATTTCCAAGTCTCTTCATTAGTTTTGCTTTGATTAGCCTTTGGAAAGCGAGCATGTCGGCCAGTTGCACAAAAAAAGTGCTGATCCAACACGACAACGGTCTGGCTCACATCTCCCTCGACGCCAACGATATGGCCGAATTGGTCAAATTGCTGCCCCATCCACTGCACTCTCCAGGTTTGGTCCGTGGTGACTACTTATTTTACAGCCCTCGAAAAAAGGTATTTTTTGGGCGGATTGAAAAGCTGGAGCATCGCTAAGTCAAGTGTATCGTGCTTAATGGAGAGATAATGCAGAAAAATAGATAATTTGTAACTTTTCCAAAATTTGTTGTGTTGAATGACTCTCGTATATCCTTGATCAGGAATGGGACACTGCCGCATGGCTCACAGTCCTATCAAATGTTACCTGAAGATGCTGCATGTTCGAGGAGAAAGAGTAGATCGCTTTTCAACTTCAATCGTTAACTACGTTTGTAAAAGCTGTTTTTCAATGACCCATATAGGAACCTAAAGAAAAGACTTTAACTGTCTCGTTCGTTATGTCAAAATGGATATGATTTCAGTCTCAGTCCGTCCATTATTTTTCCTACATCCTCCTTCAACCTACCCTAACCGCTGCAATAAAAGCTAAGTTTATGCGTCGTCTTTACCTTCTAAACACACAACTGCTAAGACAACTACATACCATCCATACAATTCTGTACTGTACATTAAATCTCCCCAGTTATGTTCCCTGCAGTACGAGTACGACAGTGCAGTTTTCAATTGGCATGTTCTTCCGATCAACACTCCGTAAGCCAATTTCAAAATGTCTGAGAATGTTGGAGCTTCTAATAACACATTAATGCATCATTGTGATCGCCTCTCGCGAGAACTCACTCGGTCAGTCAACTTTTCACGCAGAGGAGCGATGCTTGCGTGACACTTAGAACCCGCCGCGGTTTGTTGAACTTCGTCCAAATCAATGTCTTCCAATTTCGGCCATACATATTCATTACTCATCTTTCGATACCGCAGTTTATCGTAGAAGATGGTCCATCCTTTTATGCGGCAACGTAAAGCATCCTATCTGTAAATGGGCCTTATCACTGAAGATTATTTTTTAGATGAAGTTCTGGGTTGTTTTTGATGCATGTTAAGGGCTCAATCAAGAAGGACATTACGTTGTTAATGGTCGGGTAGCTCAACTGAACTTTGAAAGCCAGTTTGGTGTAAGGTCGCTAAATAAAATTTGTCACGAAACTACTACTTAAGAATGCGTCAGTTATGTAATACGTCTTTTTTGCCACCAGCAATTTTCGTAAAACGCCGGCACTGCAATGAGCATTTATTTTGTAGATTTATCAAATGCTAAGTTGCCGACTATAAGAACATCCCTATACTCATATATTCAAAGTTTCCATTGACTTCCACATAACAAACCAGCAATTTAGATCACACTTGCCTTACCAAAGCAAAGCAACAAAAAAAAAAAAAAACACAAGAAAACAACATTCTCGGATTGGTTTCAATTCTGACAAATGCCTTGCCAATGAAAGATAATAATAATTATTGGCACTGCCAGCTCACACAACCCGCTCTGGCTCGAAGAAACAAAGTAAATAATGACAGATAAGTTTATGACGAGAGTAACAATTTTCAATTCAAAACTGATTGACCACACACTTCCTCAACGCCTTTTTCAACATTTATCTCAGTTGGCCTGGCTTTGTATGTTGTAGGTTGTAGCAAACATTTATAGTGAGGAGCTGCGAGAGACTGTGCATAATTTAGATTCACAGTCAATTCTGAACGCAAACGACGCACATCAATTTCATTGCATTTACATTGATTCATCGATGAAAAATCGATTGGCATCGTAAATTGATTCGATTGATTGATTGTTTCGAATTGGCGTGCCATCACCGGCAATATGCTACTATATACCGCTCTGCCGCCCGCCACAACCATCGCTGCTGGTTGCGTTCGTTTGTTTATGGACTTCACCACAGTGAATGGACTTTTAAAACACCTTGCTACTTCTGCCGATGATGGTGAGCGCATGATGTTCTGCGTCTGATGGAACATTCTTCGTCGCCGTGTCGTGGAGTCATCAGAATCTCTTTCCATCGATGTAGGTATAGGAACCTATATAAGTGAGGTTATATTTAAGGAAACGTGAAGATATTTCGTCATTAAACGGGTTGTATGAGTGCTCCCATTGTGTGGTTAGAAATAAAACGGTCCCTTCGAGAAGCCCTATAATTAAGGTGGTCATTCCATCAATTACAGTCGCAATATCTTTCATTCTTTCTATTCCCTTTTTTTAGTTCTTTTTGTTGTTTGTTTGTTTTTTTTCTCAAAATTAAAACATCATTAATTACTGTCTTGATGCGATTGCAATTCATTAAAAAAAAGACTTCCGCAGAACCGTTGACAACGACACCCCTTTTTAAGCAGGCGAGCACAGAAGTTCTTCCAATGTGCTATAATAATTGTAATTACTTAACTTCTGTTCTAAAGGACCTCTTCTATGCCGGGATCAATTCGTTTCGAGGACTTTCTTTTTGGGGGGTTGTCTGCCATTTATTTCCTAGAGCGCAGGATGGAATCCCTTGGAGAGATGCACAAATTTGGTTTATATTTATGTACTCAACCCTTGTTAAGAGGGTGTTTATTGTAGAAATATATAGGTGGGAATGTTGTTGTGTGAAAAATAGGCAGAGACAAATAATCTTCTTGTTAATTATTTGATTTGTTTTTATTTAATTGGAGTTTTGGGAGTGCTGTTGAACAACGAGGTGTTGGGATTTCTCCGTCGAGAGCCAATGACAGGATAATGAAATTTATCATTTAAGGTTTCGGGTTATGATTTGAGTTTCATTCCATACGGGAAGTAGGTATGATTTATGGTTTTTGATTTGATGAGAAAAACAATTGAAATGAGAATATTTAGAACCATTCAAGGCTAAACGCATTTTTAGAAATTTCTGCTGATGTAAAATTATTATGATAAGTTCTATCCGAATAAAGATTGTTCACCTAGGGACTTGGGTCTTGGGTGTCATTAGATATAAACAAAACCATAAGATGAACAAGAAAAACAGTTTAAGTATACTCACATCTTATTACTGAACCTTAGCTTTGTTTAACGATGTAAAGTTACATAAAGCAACGTTATTATTAAAAATAACGAATACATTGACTAATAATTCGGAAATGGTGCTAAGCATGTCTGCCTGTTACATGGAAGTTCCCGGTTCGAATGCAAGAAGCAGCCAACTGTTTTTCCTCGGATATCGGGTTTCGTGGAGAAGCAAGAGTGCCCCAATTACACTAAAGGGTCCGCCCAATACCTTTTTTTCTAAAACACGCACAAAATATCTAGTGTAGCTTCGGCTGTGTGGCACGTAGAGCCGTCCTGTTGAAACCAAATGTTGCCAATATCCTCCTATTTCATTTTTTGTGAACAAAAATTCAGTTCAACTTGGCCCGATAACGATCGCCATTGACTGTAACGGCCACTCCTTGCTCATTTTCGAAGAATGCCGCTGGACCAAAATCCGCACCAAACAGTGACTCGTTTTGCGAGTATCGTCTTTTCAATGTATGCGTGCGGGTTTTCTGTGCCCCAAATGCGACAATTTTGCTTGTTTAATACCCACCAAGATCAATATGAGCTTCATCTAAAAGGATGATTTTTTTTGCAAAATCGGCAGAAACTTAAATTTGGGCTCCAATGATATCAACGTCTTTGACACCATAACCATAACAAAAACTTCTACAACTAGGTACCTATGCTTATTAAGAATAGGTGTCATTCAGAGTATGTACGTTTAATCTACCATCAGTATGCGCAAGCAAACTTTTGTCAATTTATCGAACTATGTCCGGTTAACTTCCCTGAGTCTACCGATCCTAGTTTCTATGAATACATCTGTTTCGATAGCCAACTTTCAGTTGTATGGCTGATATCTTCTTAACCATTTAGATTTTTCGTAAAACTTTCCCAACTCATGTGGCAATGAGCTTAGTGGGGATTTTACTGAGCGCCAAAGACTTTTTGTAGATTTTTCAACACATAAGCTAAGCCCTTGAAGCGGTTTCAAAGTTATTAAATCAGAAATGTAAAACGATTTTTTTGCACTCTCCAGCTTAAGCATTAAATTCTGATCAATGTGTTGATGTTATGGTGTATGAGGGTATGGTTGCGCTCCCCTTCACAGTGATGTAGAAAAGGGTTGGAGTAATTGAATGAGTGATTGGTAAAGGAGAAGCAAGCTTCCCGAACTATTTTAAGTTCTGAACAAATTTTAAAATGCTGCTCAGTTGCAGTATAGAATTATATAGAATTACGTACAATGTTAGTGGTATTTAATACTATTTTATTCTAAATACAAAATGTCACTATAAATAAATAAAAAAACTGTGCTGTTCACTTAATTAAACGCACAATTTTTTTTTTTACATAAACCTATTTTTTTTTTGTAGGTCATAAAAGCAAACAGCGATTGGAGTTCCCACGCGTTCACATCACCTGGGATAGCAACTTTTTGAAATGTCCGTTTACTTCCACTCACCTTGGACTTATTAATGTTATTTTGTTGAGAATTTAATAAGCTTTCAAATAAATGCAATTGTTTGACAATTGCTACCCACACTTAGAAGAAAATTTGGTTTAAATGTAAGAAAAAATGTGTGCGTCTAATTAAGTGAACAGCACTGTAAATAAAAAAAAAGTTTAGAGATGAAGCCCATTTCTTTTAGTAATTACTCTCCATCAGGGTTGTTTTTCCTGATGTGAGTCAAGTCTTAGTCCTCACAGGAAAATTGTAATATAACTCTTTTCTGTCTCTTCGTCGCAATACCTTATTTCAGTCAGATGTGCTGAAGGGCAGCACAATTTTATGTCAGCCGTGGGAATGCCAATCAATGTAGAGAGCAGAGGGCTACTAGAATGAAGTAAAAATTCTGTTTTTTGTTTTGTTTTTTGAAATGTCTCCTTTTTTCTGGCCATGGATTCATGGAAGCCCGGCTAGTTTTTAAGATTATCGCATCTTGATGACAGTTTTTATAAAAAGCCAAAAATCTCTTTTCTGTCTGACTCAAGGGGTGCTAGCACACTTCTTGATGTATATTTTTTGTTAGTAGTCCAAACAAAGTTTTGCATTTTAGCCAACTCTCGGTTCCCTGTTTTTCCCGTCACGACATGATACATTTAACGTTTCAGTTTGATGTAGTTAATTCTGAAAACTTAATAACTTTCCGCGATTTTAAAAATATTAATATTGATCAATTAGAATATGATGTTTCCATAGTTGAATGGGATAGAATTTTTAGAATGCCAAATGTTGATGACCAAGTTAATTTCTTTCAAGGTAATATCAGAAATCTTTTTAATACACATGTCCTGCTTATAACATAATAAATAAAATCAAATGACGCCCCTCCTTGGTTAACAACGGAAATCAAAAACCTTATTCATCAAAGACACAAAGCGTACAATCGGTGGAAAAAGTTTCGAATCGACTTACTGTACAACTCTTATCGAATACTTAGGAATAGGGTTACTTGTCAGATACGTGAGTCTAAACGACGTTTTTATGCTCCCCGCCTTGATCCTACACTGGCTTAACAAAATCTTTGGAAAAACTTAAGAGAAATCGGAATAGGTAAAAATATTAAACGGAATGTTGCTGTTGTTGATTTTAATGAGTTAAATAGGACTTTTGCCTCATTTTCTTCAATCAATGATAGTGCATTCAATGTATATAAACGATTTACCAAAATGTATATTGAGGCCATCAGTTGATATGTATGCAGATGATGTGCAGATGCGAATAAGCTTTGCACTGGGCCTCGTGGGAAATGCTGCGTGGGAAATTAATGAAGATCTTGGTAAAGTTTATCAGTGGTCTCAAGTGAACGGTCTCAGCCTAAGCCCTTCAAAATCAAAGTGTTTGGTTATCTCCAGGAAAGCAGTTGAGACGTCTTGCTTCCCAAGCCTGTACTTGAATAACAGGGTTATCGACTTTGTTGAATCTGCAAAAAACCTTGGTATGGTTTTCAATAGTACCCTCACCTGGAGTAACCACATAAGGCTTACTTGTGGTAGAATATATGCTGGTCTGCGTACCCTATGGTCTACAAGCACAGTAACACCTTTAAAAACTAGAATTGTTCTAGCTAAAACCCTTATTATACCAATTATGCTTTATGGTTGCGAAATTTTCAGCAACCGCGATTCTGAACATAAACGCAAACCAAACGTGGCTTATAATAGTATAGCACGATATGTTTATGGGCTAAGAACGTATAATCACATTTCAGCATTTTCAAAATCAATCTTTGGGATTGACCTGGTTGATATTTTTAAAATGAGAACATTAACCTTGCTACACAATATTATACAATTAAAAGAACCAGTGAATTTGTACAACAGGATCCGTTTTACTCAATCTAGGAGAACTGTAAATCTCATTCCTATATCCATTACAATTTTTTGATTTCCGAACGACAATTTTTTATCCACGCGATACGTCTATAGAATTCCCTCCCTCGAACCATTAGACTTATAAGTGGTGCAGCCCTGTTCAAGAATAAGCTTATGAATTACCTGATGACATCTGGATGACGACTGTTTATTATTTCTTCTTTCTCCCTTCTCCCCTTCCCTCTTCTTCTTTTCTTTTTTCTATTCCTTTTCCTTTCATCCTTCTTTTTCTATTTTCTTCCATTAAAAGAATAGTTTTTTTTTCACTTATTTATATTAAAAATGTAATATGTATTATATATTTAAATAATCTTCCAAAATTTAAAGTATTGCAATTTCTAACATCTCAGTTGAAATATAAATATAATATTAAAAAACAGATCTGCATAATAAATAAAATAGGTTATTCTGTAAGAAACTTAAAACGTAACACATTCCACTTAAAACTGAAATTATAATTGAACTATAGTCGAAGCTTGCACTATTTGAAGAGATATTGTATCTTACTGTGTAAGTTATGAAATAAATAAATGAATTATGAATTATGAATTCGAGTGGCCATTGAACTTTAGTCAGCCTGCCTGCCACCTGCACAACGATGTCCTGGACATATCAAATAAATTAAAAATGGCAAAACTGAGTGGGGAGCCCGTGTCCAGGCGCTTTTCTTCCAACAATAACCTTCCGAGAAAAAGAAAGGGCCTGCAATTTGTTGCTGATTCCGAACGTCTAATCGAGAAAGCGCTTTTCGTGGCAATGAATTTACTATCGGAAGACCTGCCAATTCCTCGCGAACGCTGATACACGAGCAAAAACATTTTTGTTTTTTGTTGGAATTCGCATCTCAAAGCTCCCACGTAACAGGCAAACATGCTTACCTTTACGCCACGGACACCATACCACAACTCGTTGCGGTTAGCAATCCTAAATTACAGTTTCGCTTGTTTATACGTTGGAATTGTTGATAAAATAGGTGTTTGGGCTATCTATAAAAACGTCGAAATTTTAACTGACCAATTTTTGACAATAACCTGATCTAATATTGTCTTGATCGAACGTTAACATTTTCCTTTTCAATATACATTCTTCTAAATTTTATGTTAATTTTTCTATGCTTAGTTTAGTGGCATTGGTCTTAACAGATAACAATTCGTTTTTACTGTAGATATCTTGTCTATACTTCCGGTGTATCAACTCAGACACATAACTTTCGAATGAAAATAGTTTAAATTGAAAAAGTATCTTATCAGCTTCCTCCAATCAGAGGGCTTAAATTATCTTTGTAAGGAATGGGAAAAATCATCGTGAATATTCTTTCATCTCGAAAATTTTTTCTACTCTAAATAGTTTTTGTTGTAGGAATGATAAGTAGACGCAGTAGTTCCACGTAGGCAGTATTAGCAAAAAATTTTCGTTTTTTTAATTCAATTAAAATTCTTTGATTTTTCTAAAACAATTTAACCAATGCAATGGCTTGTCATTTGTTTAACCAAAAACTTTCCAACAATTACCTCATTGCAGACAGACGTAAGTATTCGACACTGATTTGTCATAATTGCACACACACTTGCCATTTTTGCTGTCCACAACATCATAGAAAACCTATCCGACAAAGGAGACTCTTCTCAAAGCCACACAAAAAAAACCATAAGGTATACTCGTATCTTTATAGTTGAAAAAAAAAAAAAAAAAAAATTCCTAGCAGGACATCCGCGCGGGGCACTGCATTGAAGCATTTACATTTTTTTATTTTTGCTCTCAAATTACAAAACTTCTTGGTCTTCCCTCTATTGGGAAATAAAGAAATAAATTCTACTTTGAGTCAAAATATCTCCTCATAGAAATTTATCAACTGTCTTCATCGTCGACAGTTCATAGAAAAGAAAGAAATAAAGTAAAGGTAAACGTTACGGATACACCCAACTACACAACACTCACTCAGTTTTTCATGTAATTTCAAAAATGGAATTTCTCGTTTGCACAGTCCAGTTGGGTAAGTGTTCTTGAAGGTTTACATAGTGTTCATTACACAAATCGAAATTCTATGCACTGGCAACTGACACACACTACAGCTATACAGCTCGCACTAGCTGATGCGAAAGCAAATCCCCCAACCGACTCAAATCGGATACAATTCGAAATGGGATTGTGAATTAATAATGAACCAACAACAACAACAACAACCCAACAAGAAGTATACAGTGAGCCTCATACGTGCCAGCCATCCAGATCAGCTACAAGCAGCAGCCTGGCCTACACCCAGAGCATTTTCAATCGAAATTAACGCAAAAACAGCAAGCTGGGAGAAGATTGCAAACTTACCAGGGCTCGAGGTGAGCACTGAGCATCCTCCCTCGGGTCTTTGGTACTCGTTAATTTTTAAATGTTGCCATTGCCATCATCCGATGATGGCAGACGGTCGGGTCGGTGTAAGAACGGGGGTGTCCGTTGTATGGTGTACCTTTGACTGAATCTCATTTAAGTTGCGCGCGCGCAATTCAAGCCCCACATAAGTTCTTCGCCATCGAGAAAAGCAAATTACTTTCGAGGCCGCGAACAATGGCGGGCAACAATTGCAATTTGTTCGCACACTCCCGGTCTCCAATATGTTATAATAACAATATTCCCCCCTCAGTCTGTAAGCCGCACATATCACAATCTTCAGCTCAAATGAGGGTTTTTGAAAATATATCTGCACACGGGACGTTTAAAAAATGGAGAACTATACGCAACGCACGACTACGACGATGAAGATGACGATGACGACTACGACGACGACGCATCACGAGAGCAAAAGACGAAGAAGATACACCTCCAAGTCAATGGAATAATAGGTCGGGCTGCTGGCATCGTGATCTTCTCTCGAAACTATACCTCTTCAAAAAAGTCTACCTCGTCCTTGATTCAGCATCAGAGTCGCAGCCCCCTTGATGTCGTGTAGCTCATTTGGGAGCTTATGGGCGATAACTTTGATTCACTTCGCGGTTCATTAAAGGCTGGAAAGACTTATGTGTGCGAATTAAATTTTGTAGCTGCTAGTATACGTATGATGCACTGCATACAAAAGATAATGCACACTCTCGAGACTGGATAGAGAGATAGAGGGGGGGTATCCGATGTTATACCAAAGAAGAATAAGAACCTTTTAATTTCGTAAAAAGATGTTCTTTTTTGCTGTTTATTTACTTTAAAACAAGTTGTTCGAGGAGTTCTGGTTTTTATAGTTTGCATGTGTGAATGTGTGGGTATGAGTGTCTCACGAGCCATATTGAATTTAATTTCTTTTCTTTTTTGTGTTTTTGTTGTTTTTTTGAAACCGGAAACCCACACGCAACCGCATTCGCCGCTTAATGGGGTATTAAATGAAATCAGCTTCTTCAAGGAGATTTTTTTTTTGCTTTGATATTTTGTTTTGATGTCTTGTGTTAAGCGAAATTTTATTTTAATTTCACCAATGTGCAATGTATCTTGTTTGAGTCATCCTCATCAGCATCACGATGAAATTTATGTGCTTATAAATGCTGTTGGTAAAAAGTTGAAGATGGATAACTATTTGAATAGATTCATTCGTTTTTCCACTTGCTTTGATTTGATACTAGAAGATCAAATTAAAAGAAAAGTTAGTTGTCTTGAAATTTGTCAGGAACGTTCTAGTTTTTATTCGATATTTAAATTTGTGAACTATCTTAAAAACGTAAGATTCTTAATGACCGACATGAATGACGGCTTTCGAACCATAATGTCCACTGGCGGTTCGATGACACATCTCACCAAGAAGTGGAACCAATCTTTACACTGCTTTGGTGAAAGGAAGATTATTGCGTTTGATGTTTATAAGGCATTTAATAGAGTTTGGCGTCAGGCTATCTTATCGAAAATGCATGTTTTCAGTATCGATAAGTCTCATTTTGGTTGGATAAGAAACTACCTTGCCGACTCAATACAAAGTTTAGCGATATGAACTGATACTCACTTAATAAATGCTGGGGTCGTTGTGTCCCACGCATCGATTTTATCTCCGATTCTCTTCTTTATTTTCGTAAGCGATCTCTTGTCTATGTCTTTGAATCCTCTTAGTTGTTTTGTTGACGACTTAAACCTCAGCTTTTCATATTCATTTCTAACTTCATTTATCCGCTCTTGGGATATCGAACGAGAACAGTTGAGTATTGTTAGCTCATTGAATTCAAACTTTGACAGAATTTTTGCTGAGTAAAGAGTTTTTTTACCGCCTCACAAACTTAATGATACTCTTTATCACTCAAGCTTATTATGCTAAGACTCCCATTGTTTGTGAATGGTATACCTACCTAAATGAAACCGAAGAGCTTACAGTTCTTAGTATAAAAGTAAATAATTATCTTCGTTGGAATTACCTCATATTTTAAGTCGTCAAAAATTCTTTGATTTCTTAAAACAAAGTAGAAAGTTTTGTATACCCCTTCTGATCTATAGCTATACATCCGAAAAGGTCTACATTCGCCAAAAACGAAAAATTAATTCTAAACTTCTAATGATAGATACGTCATGTGTCTCTCAAATATACTTGTGTCTGTTTAATAAGTTTCAAAGCAAAGCTTTAAAACAAATATAGGTGCGAAGTGCGATAGTTTAATTGTACAATCAAATGGTTCTGTTCAATTTGGTCGTAATATCACCTGTCTCACTTTCTTTTTTCGTAGTTATTAAAAGTATACTGTAATGATGTAGCCAGTTACATACCTTCTCTAAAAGAATTATGTCGTAAATTCCTGCGCAAACCAGCACGGCTGGTGCATGCGAAAGGTTACATGTGTTTCATATTGAGAGAAATCGCATCGTTCGCACCAACCGCACTGTTTGCGCAGGGCTTAGCACCCGGTTCGCAGGGCATGCTCACATTCACCCCTATCACGAAATCCGTTCGGAGAAATCCCCGAATGAAAATCACGATACGAATCCTGAATAAAAGCAATCACAAGATCCGAAGGGATTCTAAGAGAGCATTGCCTGATTGAAAAAATTAGCGTCCATTTTCCAGGTCAGCTGTCCTATTGAAACAAAAAATCCCTTAACTTTTCCCAAACACATTTTCTTACCGGTTTTTTTTTCTAATAAAAATTTATTTATTTGCACTTCTTGTACTTAGAATCAGTAATAATAGATCTGTATACTGTATCATTGATCAAATCTGAAATATTATATGAAATCTTACAATTTTACCGTCGAATATAATCAAATATTTTCTTCATCAAGTTATAAATACCCAAAGGAGGATTTTGTGTTACGTGGTCCCAGAGTACTTTCCAATCTGTCAAATACAAATCCATTCGCTTAACAAACCATAAAATAATTTGAAAAATCCGAGTTTGTTCACAGATAAAATTTAAGTGTTGTTTTGAGTGGTAGCAGATAAAAAAGTAATCTAACATTCTTACGACTACTATTTAAACACTCCAAATCTGTCAGTTTCGCTTAAATTTATGGAAAAAGGCATAACGAAGACAGTCATTTGAAAAAATGTAATTTCTTTCGGAAATTATTTTATTCATTGATATATGCTTATATAACCGATGTTCTAAAAGGGTGAAAACAACAAACAAACAACAGGCTATAAGAAATGTTAAACTGTAATCCAGACATAGCAAAAGGATACGCTATATGTCCAAAAGTTAATGACCTATGGGAAAAAAATAAAAACAGAGAACTTAGAGAAAAGTTAGTTGGTAAACTGGAGTTATTTGAATTTTCCATTTGTTGATTTTTCTTAAGTAGAATTATATTTTGTTAATTTGTTTTATACAAAATTGGTTTTTTCGCTCTACGACAGAAGAAACTTGTCGTAGAAAATGACCGCATATTTCAAAGTTTTTTCCGGGGCTGGTGATACCAAATCTACGAATTTCGAAATTCGTTCCACTCCGAATGGATTATGTTTTAGTAACATCGGGAAACTTAGACTTTTTTCGATTGCGATGGAATCAGTACAGATAAGGCTGATGATCAGCCTAACGTTGAGCCCAACTTCGAACGTACTTACAGTCAAGTCAATATTCATCGGGTTCTCTTTCATAACACTCACCTTTTTCCTAAAGCCTGCACTGTGTTTCATATCATTATAGGGGTATTCATAATTTCCTGATACGCTCGTAAATTACATATACATTAAAAAAAAAAAAGGTAACCGCTTTCTTCGAGTTAAATGCGCTTAAGACTGTTGAGAAGAACTGGCAAGTTCATCAAGAGTAGCTCACTGCCATGAAAAGCACGTTCTTACAAAGCCGTTCTGAATAATGAAAAAATTGTGGACAGGTGGACAGATCTTAAGTTCTTAATTAGAACTAAAAATACAATCCAATTTCTGTTGTTTTGTCAATAATCAACAGAAAAGTAATGGTTTCAATAGATATTACTTTTTTCAACATAGAAGATTTTTTCCAAACGGACCAAAAGGCAACAGTGTCACAGGATTCACTTTGAACAACTGACTGTCCATATAAAGAATGTCATGGGATACGTTGAATGAAATGTAATGTGCTCTTCTTTCAACTTTTTTTTGATTCAGGGTTCGAGCTGAATAGCATTCGTTTCGTATCGAATTGTGGCTTTTAAGGACTTTCTAACTTAGCAGTTCGAAATAGGCATGAGATTGTTGGTTCTTAAAAAGCGCTAGTCATAGAGGTTTATATGGTCTTGTTGGGCGAAGTGAATATCGGACTGCACACAAGATGGTCTATCGTTGTGTGAGACGTGACAGGAGGGTGAGGATAGATGGACTCGCTGAAAATGCTGAAAACGCTGCAAGAAGAGGAGATATCCGAGGTTTGTACCAAATAGCCAAAGAAGTTAACGGGAAAAAAGCAACAACAATCATCCTGTAATGGATGTGGATGGGACACTATTGGTATCAATTGAAGATCAGCTTCGCAGGTGGAAGGATCATTTTTGTGCCCTGTTAAATGATCCCGTTGAACAGAGTGCTGAAGTGCCCCAACTCAACGAGATGCGCAGATCCTGCAGGGGTATTGACATCGAACCTCCTTCAGAAGCGGAAATTGAAACATCGATTAATCTCCTCAAAAACAACAAAGCAGCGGGACTTGACGGAGTACCAGCGGAATTCCTGAAAGCTGATCCCGCCACAGCAGCTAGTATCTTGCATCCGCTTATATACAAGCTGTTTGGGAAAACGAAACCTATCCCAGGGATTGGAAGGATGGAGTCATTGTTAAGTTGCCAAAAAAAGGTGATCTCAAAAAGTGCAACAACTGGCGTGGTATAACCGTTTTGTCCGTTTTTCCAAAGCTAATGGTAACTCTAATCCTCGGACAGATAAAGGCTAGAATTGAGACTACACTCAAGAGGCATCAGGCTGGCTTTCGTAGCGGTCGGTCGTGCGTTGACCATATCAACACCTTACGCATTGTTCTTGAGCAGTCTGCAGAATTTCAAACTCCGCTAAATCTCATGTTTGTAGATTTTGAGAAGGCCTTTGACTGAGTTAACCGAGAATCTATATGGAGATCACTTCTTGGTAGAGGAATTCCGCCAAAAATTGTTGCCATTATAAAGGAGTCCTACAACAATGCAAGGTGTTTCGTGTTGCATAATGGGCAGCTATCCGACTCTTTCGAGGTGCGGCAGGGTGTGAGACAAGGGGATGTTTTATCGCCAATTCTTTTTCTGCTGGCGATAGATGATGTTTTGACGGCGAGCGTCGCGTCGGTACAACTGAGAGGCAGGGTATTCAATGGAGAACGTTTCAAAGGCTTAGCCATTTAGACTATGCCGACGATATATGTCTCATGGCAAATAACATCAGTGGGCTGAACGAGATGTGTCAAACCTTACGGGTGAAAGGAGAAGCGTGCGGTCTTAAAATAAATAGCAAAAAGACAAAAATAATGCTAACAGGCCCCCCAACACAACATCGTATTATTCTGCATCACACGCCCGTTGAAGAGGTCGAACAATTTAATTACCTCGGTAGTATTGTATCAGCAAACGGTGGTACGGATCTGGACGTAAAAAGCAGAATAAATAAAGCTCGCGTTGCCTTTGGTGCTCTGTCCCAAATTTGGAAATCCAGTCAAGTCTCCTTACGCACTAAACTGAGATTCTTCGAATCCAATGTGAAATCCGTGCTATTATATGCTTGTGAAACATGGAAAGTCTCGGCCACCATCTCGAGAAAATCGCAAGCTTTCGTGAACCGCTGTCTGCGTCACATCCTGAGAATTCGCTGGCCACAAACAATATCCAATCAGGAGTTGTGGCGTAGGACAGGTCAGAGGCGCTTGGACATCGACATCAGAAAGCGCAAATGGCAATGGATTGGTCACACACTGAGGAAACCAAACGATGATATTGCGAAGCAGTCCTTTGAATGGAATCCTCAAGGGTCACGGCGGGTTGGAAGACCAAGAACAACATGGAAATCTACAGTGTTATCAGAAGCTAATTCCCAGAGAAAGACGTGGCCACAGTTAAGGTATCTAGCTGCTGATCGAGAAGGATGGAGACGTTTTGTTGACGCCCTATGCCCCGAGCGGGGTTACAGGACCTGATGATGTTGGGCCACCTTATTAAGTTAATTAATTTATTTATTCAATGGCTGTTTGACAAAAGCCTTAGACTTTGAATAACCTGACAGGAAGAAGATTCGAGGGGATAAGTCTAGCAAATGTGATAGCCAGCCATAATCACTGTTTTTGGAAAAAACACTAACAATGAATAAAAAAGAAGCAATAAAGCGATCGTGACTTGGTCTGTCTTAGCTGTGAATGTTGGAACCATGTCAATATGAAAACAGTAGCAGGGTTGCCTGAGGTCGAATGTTTAAATGACCTTGTGTTTGCTATGTTAAACCCTTAATGTAGTTGAGAAGACAATAGAACTTTTTTTCCATATCTCACTGCGTTCAAATTTAAAGTGAACGCGCACAAAGTTGTTTGTACACACACTGTGAGCCTGGGGCACAGCTCATTGGTCACAACCATGTCTTGTGAGGGAACGGAGAGGTCCTACAATTTTGTGCAAGTTCTGAACGGGTACTGCAGAAAGCCCTTTTCGTTACATGAAATTGCTATCGGAGAAATTGCCGAGAAATGTTCGTTAGTAAATAAATAAATTAATTAATACACATTCAACGCAACAAGCTCAGTGTCAGCCCAAGTTTGGTGCATTTCTCTTAACCTTTGTCAATAATTGGTAGGGGCTTTTGTTTCCTGTGCTTAGCTCCTTTAAAATTGATTTTGCTTTTAACTCAAAAATTAGGTAGAAATGTTCAACCATTTCTTCTCCTTTTTAACGGCGTTAAAAGCATCGTGATTTCGAAGGGATCACTGCCTTTGCCTTCCCACTGAGCTACTTTACAATACAAACAGTCCACTCTTGATGGGGTACTCGGAATTGACCTCACAGAAAGCGAAGTCAAGCCTCCCGGTTTTGGATTGCTCCATAGGTGGCAGTCCTTTTTGTTTCTTCCCGAATCTGTCTGAACGTTGTACGAATATGATATATCCTCTTTGAAGGGGTTCTCTGGATCTCTACTTTGAACATTATACCAAGTGAGCTGGTCGTGTTCTAATTTTACATGATTGTGTTTTCGCATGAAAAGGGTTGCACAGATTTTGATACTTTTAAATCGATCGAGTTTTCTTACTCCCCCTCTCATAATGAACATCTTTATATCATAAGGGCTCCAACTAAAGTATTTTGAATAAGAATACTAAAAATACTAAAGTACTAAAAGTTTGAAGACTCTTCGTCTAGAGAAAACTATTGTTTCTTGATATAAATTACCCAGATGTTGTACCTCAGGTGTGACTGTGATTCATTTAGTAATCTATACACCTTCTGAATGAAAGTTAGATCAAAAACTTCTTAATTTTTCTAAGTGTGAACAAGCATAAGAAACCTTTCGTTGCTAAGCATTTGCGCAACGCAAAACCTTTTTTCTGTTTCCAAACACAAACTCGAATTTAAATGTCACGTGTTGGCCTTAACAAATCGAATAAGAATATTAATGACATAAAAACATTGGAAAGGTCCTTGCCATGGGGTTGCATATTGCATTAGAAGGAACACAGTCCATCACAATCCAATGGCACATCCATCATTCATCCGATGCAAACTCAAATAAACCGTGTCAGAGCACAGCGACCACCTATGTTTAATGTGAATGAGCACCACATTCACATTCCTATACTTTCTTACTTTCCTGTTCTTGAAAACCCCCATCATCCTGAGTGTATATATGAAAGTTCTGGACAAGTTATTCGGTTGTGATGCCGACTTGGTATAGCACCAAGCACCATACGATACAAAGATCCATTTGAAAGACCATCTCGAAGGAGTGTGATGTAATTTTCGTCTATCTGTCCGATTTAATATTTTGTCAGTTCAGTTCCCAACTGTCAAATGGACGGGAAAAACAATTTTAAAGAGAAACTTGTCCGAGGAAAACCAAAACTAATTTTTCTTATTTTCCATTAACCTGCCAGGATACAATGCAAACAGTCATTCAACATTCCGTCTCCGTCGGTTGCGGTAGATGGTATATGGCGTTGTGGTAGGTACACCGCATCACACCGATTTAACATGACCTTGCTTCACAAAATGAAGAAATCGATTTCCTACTGTTACGAGTAGCTTTAAAGTCGCCTGCCAGGGCCGGTCGGTGGTGGTTGTGTATATTAAACAAAATAATTTAACACTGTCTAGAGTACCTATCACTTTATGTTACTTATCGGACCGCACTACAAGAGAATGCACAAAGGAGGCTGCTGTTGGTGCACAACGCCGCCGCCAAGCGTCATGTTGCCAATTCATCTCGGCTTTCACCGATGCCATAAGAATTAATAACTCTCCACATTTCTATCGAAAGCGAACGCGGACGCTGCAATAGGAGGGATCTCTCGCGAATTGGAATGGCCCTCTTTTATGGCGCGCACAATATGACACTTTATTTGTTTTGTCGCCGCCGCCACTCGTTCGTTCAATAGGCCAAAGAATTCGACGTTGTAGCCCGTCAGCGTACAGAATAGACAACTTACACTCTCGGAAAATTTTCGAGCATTTCCCCACATCATTCGATGGATTTCTTCAAAAACAGCGAGGCAAGAGGGAGAACCAACAAACACTGCGCTCTGTCAAAATCATCGAAAGATCAAGTGATGATTATGTGCACACCACCATGTGACACATCGGCCGATAGCAACAACGGACGCGACGCGACGGTTAACAGGGGGAGGATGTATAATAGCAGCAGATCGTAAGCAGTCTGTTCAAAATCTATGCAAAGTATCATTCTATGTCAAAGCGCACGAGGAGTACGGAGCATTCTTTTTCTTTGACATCTCGTTCTGGGAATATATCATGAGACGATGGGCGGCGGCGGAGACGGTGACGATGACGGACGCAACAACGAGTGAGATCCCGAACAAAACCACCTGACGTTTTATGTCACTTGGGTTTGAACTGTGTGTTTGACAGCGTCAATGTCCATTTAAAGCATTTTACAACTTTGTCCTCATTTTCGTCGATGTTGCTTTTCGTCTTGATGATGGTTGCTTCATCTGTGGGCCATCCCGCCCCGCGCCGCGCCGTCTGTCTGCATATGTGTGTGAATGTGAACAACAGAGCGATGATATTATCGTAGGTACAATATCTCTCACGAGATCAACAGAAACATGCATTTTGAATGTCAAACTTGAGTTACCCTTTTGTTCTGTTCATATTATTGTCGCGAAGGGAGCGAGCGAGAGGCAGGGGGGGAGGTTAATATGCAAAAATCCTGATGGTCCCCCGGCTGGGCATCATCATGAGGCATCAGAAGGATTTATAAACTTAAGCACACATCATGCGGTGAACAACAAATTTGAATATAGTATATCTTATTCTGTAACGGACAATGGGGCAAGCAGCGAGCGAGAACAGTGATTTTTTCTCATTCTTTAAAAAATGGTTTTGTATGCATGTAGCGTGCTGTATGACATTGACATGCAATTCGCAATTCAAATTTGGCTGAAATGTACATATTTTGTTTTGGTATGTTTCATTGATGACAAGAGCTTGTAACAAAGACTTGAAGTCTATGTCGTTGGTATGTCGAAGAAGTCTGTCGATCGGTGAGAGATACCACATGGTGGACAGGTTAAGTCGACCCATAGAGCTGCATCGGACGCGTTCGATGTGTGATTAGCATACTTCGTAGTCGATTTTCCATGCAGATTATGTTGGTAGTCTGATGTAAGGATTTTTCTTTCAATGCAGGGTATTTGATCAAGTTACATTAAAATTAGCTTAGGTCAGGGTAGGAGCATCACGAAAAGACGTCCTTCGGAGTCAAAGGACGTCTTTTTGTGATGCTTTGAAATAAGAGTTTATATTAAATATATGAGATCAAAATAAATAAATAAAAATTTTAGAGAGCTCGGAGGACACCGAGGCCTAACAGACTCTCTCAACTATATCTTGGTGTAGAGTGAAATCGACCTTTAAAGTATTGCCGATTTTGAATGGATTACAAGAGAGCGCTTTTCATGGCAGTGTAATAATTATTATCGGAAGACATGACATGTGACATCGGAAGACAATTCCTGATGAAAAGCGATACTCATAGATAATCTTTTTTTTGGGACTCAAACCCAAGTAAAAAGCAGACACGCTCTCCATTACGTCCCGTGCACTAAGTAGACGCACTTCTAAATTGCTTGTTTAAGCTTCATATATTTGTTGTTGTTATATTTGAGTTGAATTGTTTATCAACCAAGGGCAGAAATTTGTACCGGCGGCGTTCACCGATAAATTTTTCGAATAATGGCAACGTCATAACGTCATGTCAAAATCTTTAAGGTTGTTTTGAAAGAAAGTCTTCAAACCAATATCTTTCGTCCTTGTTAAAAAGCCCGGCAGATGTGATCTCAATGCAATCATTTAAAATTTCCAGAGTGGAGTGATGGTGAGATTTCACTAATAGACTTGCGTAATCCATCAGAAAAAGAATTCGAAGTACAAAACCGTGGTAAAATGTCATAGTATCGAACCACTCGCAGTCCAGATAGCCGTTAAAGTTAGCGCACCTAATATGGCTGGATTGAAAGACATCCACCTTTTCGATGACTGACTCATCTAAATTGCTCACACTTAGCTCATATATCACACACCTTTATTTTTTTCATTTTTAAACACCATAGGCTGTTTTGCCTTGTCTAAGATCTGTCTATCTGGGCTTTGGTTAGCCGTTAGCTCCCACCTCACCCTTGCTTAAAACCTTCCCCCATCAACTCCTGGTAACATATTGCTGTTCTTGACGAACTGTAAAGTTTCTATTTGGTACCGATTTGGAGGCTGTACCATCCTTCCGTTAAAAATTAGCATAAATATGGATTCCCAAGAAGGTATACATTTTACATTGCTTTTTTATAAACTCTTGAGTAGGTATCATACAGCCTGGTCCTACTTTGAAAAGGGTGATGCTAAAAAATCGTAATCAATTCAAGACGTAAACATCCTCTCAATCAAGGACTGATGTCCATCCAAATCCGAAAGCAAGAAAAGGCCGTTGTAGCATTTTTATGAACGGGTAGGTACTTGAGCCCGTATACCAATGACGGAAATTTTATCAAAAGCGATGACGTAAAACTACACACCTTCTTAGGTAGGTATTTACCTAGTGAAAGTTTTCGCTCTAAGGATAGATGCTTTGGTCTTTTGTCTTCAAAGCGAAGGGTGTTAAAAATAAAAGTTATAATTGCTAGTAAATTATTTGAAAAATATTTCTTGCTTTTTTATTTGAACATAATTTTAGCATATCATCCAATTCCGATCAATTTTTGCCACAATTAGGGGCGTATATCGGCAGCAACTCATCTTCTTCATGAAGATGGCGAAGGCTGATTCCACCAAAAACGTTTTGATCTATCAAAAGCGTAATCTGAGGTAAACCTGCAAAAATCTGAAATTTTTACCAAAAAAGTATCTTGACCTCACCATTTTTTCTGTTTTAGAATAGTCTGACAAGACAAAAACAATATTAGCTTTTAAAACACGGTTTCCCTAATCCGTTAAGCGGGTGTATCTGTTACGAAGAGTGGTTTGAAGTCTATGTACATATGTCGTTTAAGTATGTTTACTTTGGGTTGGTTGGGTTTGTTATAGTCCCATGATCTAGCGAGACGCTTTTTTAATTATGTCTGGCTTAAGTTTATCCTTCTTTTATCTGCCATCTTTTAGGTAAGAAGATCAAATGGAGCTAGCGATAGGAATTTTGACATGGCCAAGGTTGTTGTAGATCTCGTTCTGCAATGAATTATAGGCAACTTATGCAAGCCTTTGGATTCTGATCATGCTTTTAAAACTGGTAACCCTTACTAAGCCAAGCACCAGAGTAATCTAGCGTATTTAAAAGTAGGAACGCATCAATGGAGTAGTTTTAGGGCTAAATGGGTCATTGTCTTTTCCCAAAATTTTATTTCTTAATCTTTCCTATAGTGTTTGCGCAGTTTATTACTTTTTTTTGGGTCGGACTATGCTTGCAATACTTTATTCCTTCGTCGTTGGAACATGGCTTTCCACTCTGTCTAGCACTGGCTAAGGGCTGCATACTACCTTAACTCATTTCTAAGCCTTTGGGAGTCAATATAATTTTCAGCGTTTCTTCCATATTCATTGAGTTATGTGATTGGAAATTTGCACTTCTTTCACAAATATGGAATGCCCCTCCAACATAGCATGTTAGGGTACCACAACTGCAACAGCTGTTCAGTGTTTTAAATAAATACCTATGTTTCCTAGCAATCGCCTCCATACAATCTGGTGATAAACGGGGGGAAGTAAAATGATATTCTACGAGTTTAGTAGGATTTCGTTCTGGTTTCTAGAGTTTATCGACCGATGCTATCGATGCAATAGTTACGGAGCAGAAGCACAAGTGCTATACACTTGTATAACACAACTAGCAGGTGGTTTTGAGTTTTTACAAAAGAAAATTGAAACAGAAAAATGTGAGTTATTTTTGGTGCTTCGTAGTAGCAGAAGAATTTTAAAAAACTGCCTCAAAAAGATTGATTTAAAAAACCCAACATAAGAACTTATATTCGACTATGATGATGAAGAATGCGCTTGGGTACAAAAACATTCCATTTTTTCACAACTAGGCTCACTAGCGGAACAAGGATCAACAAAAATTGTCTCAAAGACAATAAAAAAAGAAAACTGGACTCTGCAGTCTAATGCGCTCAAAGATCAGAGTCTTCATGATTCAGGCTAGTCGTTTTTGTTTCAAAAAAAGAACTGGTAGTAAGGTTGTTGCCTTTTTGGGAAAAATTGGGTCTCTGTCAACATTATTTTGTCAACGATTCAATACTTTGCAATCTCATAATATTTCAATAAAAGTAGAGAAGAAGAATTCCATTTATTCGGGAGGATGTCCGCCATCCTCAGCCATCCAGTCAACTAGCTAGCTCTCTTTACCAAACGACAAAAAGAAAAATTAAAGATGATACCTACGTGTTTATCGAAAATGGCTTTCCTTAAAGTTTTTCTATAGTTCCTACTTTGGTGTTTTCACAACTCCGATTTTGATCGCCTTTCATTTCATTTTTGTCCTTAGAAGTCACGAGCCTCGCATCTCCTCTTCGCTCAATCATGTTAAATCTTAAACTGTCAAAAACGGCCCCTTTAAACCCCATTAACATTTTCTTGGGTCTACAGTATCATCTCTAAAAAGCGAAGCGCCTCCCAAAGTCAAATCTTGTGCCAAAATGCGATACTGCAGTTTATCAAATTGTAACCCATGCCCCATCAGCACCACCTATAATCGATTTTATATTAAAACGTATTAACCGAGATAATTCCTCAAAGAATAACTAAATTTTCATTTACCACCAATCATTAATCATTTTCCAAATAAAATGGTATCAACTATCAACAACGGTCAGAAGCAGAGTGTATAAATGTAGTATATACAGTGAACCGGCATGTTATCCCTTATAGCCGTTTTCTTGTATAGATTAAGTTCAACTTCCACCTTAAGCGGTGTCCTGATGGTGCGCAGCGAAACAGCAAGCAATCGTTATGATTTGTGGCAACCATTTAGAAAATCGTGTTCAAAGTTAATGAAATTGTAATTGAGTAACAACTGCTTAGCTATGCGCTGTACATAGCAGCAGCAGCAGCAGCAGCGTGTTGGATGCATTTTCTTGCACTAGATTTTCTTCTTTCGTTTAAATTTTTTTTTTCGATTTGGTATCTCTTATATACCCCTTTTCGGTGCATGCCTAAGTACAAGTCAGAGAAAGAAGCGTGAGGACTCTTTAGCGCTTGATCACTTGCCATTTGTATGGATCTTTACACGCGCGTTCATTGCTCGGTTCATCGTTCGGTTAGGGTTTTTCTCTTGTCCAGCAGATCGATTCATGGAGATGCTTCTGATTTTTTTTTTATACTTTTAGTCCTGGTATAATTGTGTGGCTTTAATTTGAAAATATCAACATTATTGTGTCCCTAGTGGTTCCTAATAGAGTCTCATCTCTGTAATTTTTCTTTCTGCTTTCAAATCACGATAGTTTTTTGATTAAGTTGAATGCATTGATTATTTTTATAAAATGTCTAGAGCCGATTACTCAAAATGAATAAAATAAAAAAGCTTTTTGGTTGCTTGGCATTGGTAGGAATTATTATTTAGATATATATTTTTTTGCTTTGTTATGGTGGAGAGACTAAACTCAAAGGAAATATGTTTCTACTGCAACATCTGATCATCTGATGCCATGTTTTTTTTTTTTCATTTTTGCTTTCTTTGTATTTGAGTCAAGTAGAGGGTAATTCCTCGAATATTCACGTCTGCTGTTCGTTTGAATTTAATCCCGCTTAATTACATCTAATTAATTACATGTCATTGGGGCTGTGCCCTCCCGTTGATATTTGAGTTTTTTTTTCGTCGGCATGTCACAACCAAACACATTTGTTTGTAAAAAAGCGAACAAAGACTATATTTGAGGAACAGAAAGATTGAAATGAAGAAGCAACGCTTTTAAGTGAATCCATTAAGGGAATGCTAGGTTTTAATAAAAGAAGTGAGCTTACAAGTTAGAAGGTTAGCCTTAAAATGAAATCTGCACAGGTATGGTCTTTTTTTCCATCAAATAGAAAATCACTGATGATTTTTTTTTTTTTTCAACAATTTCTTTTACATTGTGAATGTAGCCATTTAGAGGCTTTTGTGTCCTGTCGTAAAAAAAGAACGAAATGCTCCGAGTTTTTGTTGATTTAGCTAGTGCTCTCCAGTTGCAATTCCAGTTGTTTTGGAACAAGAAATGTGTTTTCTAAAGAAATATTTCTCGAGGATTTGGAGAGTAGGAGACTTAAGACTAAAAATTGTTACAATTAACTTGTTGCTGTTTTCCGTAAAAAATTTTACTGTGCTGGATATAAACTTTTCAGTAAAACACCCCATAAAAATCCTTCACAAATATTGAATACATTTTTTCTCCATCTACATTCTTACATATTAAGATTCTCTATTCATTAACCTCCTTTGACTGTTATTCAAGCTCTTAAATATTTTATCATTTGTCTATCTCGTATTCACGTTCTTTTTCGCCTCTCATTTCATGTTATTTTTAATCAATTATAAAAAGTTCTTTCTTTTTCATCATTCGTTTTCTCTTTTTATACTCTCTATTTCTGTCTATTTATCCTCCCTCTTTTTCACTCTCTGTCTAAGTAAATCTTCCTCTGTCTTTGCTTTTTCCTCTTTTTTCTTATTTCCTTTGTATGATGTTCTATACTTTATGTTCCTCTTTCTTCCTCTCTCTCTCTCTTCCACTTTCTCTCTTTCTCTCTCTTTCCCTCTCGTTCTATCTCTCCTTTGCTCTCCTTATTTGCCTACATTTCTCTCCCTTTCTATCTACATCTCTCATTCCTTCTTCTTTTTACAATATCCTCATATCCTCCTTTTCTCTTTCAACCTCACCCGATCTATGTATCTCTCTCTACCTATCACTGTTTTCCTCTCTGATCTCTTTCTGTCTCTCTCTCTACCTATCTCTCTCTCTCTCTCTCTCTCTCTCTCTCTATCTCTCTCTCTCTCTGTGTTTCTCCCTCTCACTCCTCTCTA